>CM077647.1:50087609-51287609 GCA_039707465.1 Rhabdophis nuchalis | reverse complement strand
CCTTCCAGCCATCCTCCCTGGGCAAGAAGGTTTCGGTGGCTTGCGTTGGTCACTGGGTTAGACGATGCATAGGGAAGGCCTATGAGGCCTGTCAGGAGGAGACGCCTGCGGGAGTGACGGCTCATTCGACCAGGAGCGCAGCTACTTCGTCAGCCTGGGCCACGCAAGCGTCCCTCGAAGAAATCTGCAGGGCGGTGGCTTGGTTCTCGCCATCTCCGTTCGTCACCGTCTACAAGGTGGACAAGTTCGCTGCAGCGGGTGCTGATTTTGGTCGACCGGTGCTGCAGGCAGTTCGTTCTGGGCAATGATTGTTGGGGCTTTCCTCGATCCCTCCCAGACAGGAGGTTGGGCTTGGGTATGTCCCATACATAGATGCTATCTCCACCCTTATTGAGAAAGAGCGTTGGTACTTACCTGATACGCCTCTTCTAATAAGGGGGGAGATAGCATCCGGCCCATTCCTTATCTCGGTCAGCCTAGGACTGCATTCATTTGGTTCTCTCAGGCATTGCATCATGCTTTCAGTTGTAAGTTGGTTCTGTTTTTTTTGCCATAACTAAAGGTGTTGAATGATACCGGTGAGTCTGTGATTATTCCTTCGTCGAAAACTGGGCAAGGCTATTCCTGAGGGGGTTATATAGTATAGCTAATTAATTATTAAACAGACTCAGTCCAATCAGAGTGTGGATAGATTCAACCCATACATAGATGCTATCTCCCCCCCTTATTAGAAGAGGTGTATCAGGTAAGTACCAACGCTCTTTTTATTACTGTCATTAGCTGTGACTCTGTTTCTCTTTGTATGAAAAAATGAGTCAAATGTAACATTCCAAAGAATGCCCAAGGCTTTGGTTCAAATGAAGTACCTAATATTCACAATTAGGTTTGTGAACCTGCATTCATCCTAATAATGGGGAAGAATGCAGATTTATGGCCCAATTGTTATTAAATTCCACACACCACAACATATACTAGCAAGGATTTTTATAATTATGAATATACCAGTTTACCGCTATATAGATTTTTTAGAATTTTAAATAACAATTAAGTTTTATAATCCACAAAGCTGGATGTTTATAATTACATCCAATTATAAACATCTAAATAATTAACAAGACAGATGATTTATACACTATTATATAAATTAAATTTCTTAAATTTTAGATTATATTCATATACATATCATATAAATACCTCTTTTAACAGAACCCCAAACAAAGTAAATATTTTTCTTTCTTAATTCCACTCTTCTAGATGTATTACATAGCAAAGTGTGAACACCTGGCTGCCATTTATAAGCTAACATGCAGCAAATGAACAAAGATAAATTTTGAGGATACATCTCATTTACTAATGCTTATGTTTAGAATAACCCATATTTAGCCTATGACATCAACCAATTTCATTGTAATTTTAGTACAATGACAATAAAGATTATTATTATTGTGGATGGGTAAGATTGATAAGAAAATGATTTGAAAATTGTTGTTGAACAAGTTGTTACTGGTAAAAGAAGAGAAGAAAGAATTTTTCAAATTTCTAAAACGGAATTTCTGGTATCTTCACTTCTTCTGCAGTAATGTGGTAGTATTAAGTAGAAAAACTTTTCTTAATTGTTTTATACTTATTTGTCACATTTAGACATAAATATGTAACAGCCAATGTTTTCTTATTGTACTGACACCAGATTTTGCCAAGCTAGCTGAGCTGAAGCATGATGACTATTTATTTGTTGGTTATTTTTTTAGATTTAGGTGCCACTTGATTCAAACATGACTCTAGGCAGTCCATCAAACCTGGAAGTTACTACACTGAATAGAGGTAAGTATACCAATAGTACCATATTTTTCAGAGTATAAGATGCACCTTTTTCTCTCAAAAAAGAGGCTGAAAATCTGGGTGCATTTTATACACAGAATATAGCATTTTTTGTCACCCGAAACCCTGGCCCCTTCACCAAAATGGCCATGCATAGCTAGTAGGAGGCTTTCAGAGAGCTCCTGGGGTGGGGGAGGGCAGAAATGAGCGAAAAATGGGCTGAATTTTTGCTCAATTTTGCCTCCTCCCCCCAGCCCCCAGGAGCACTCTATAAGCTTCCTAAAGGCTATCCATGCCCTTTTTTGACAAAAATGGATCCATTTTAGCAAAAAACAGGCAGTTATTTTGCTCGTTTGGGGGGGGCATCTCCCCAGAAGCACTCTTCAAGCCTCCTAAGGGCTATTCATGCCCTTTTTTTAAGAAAAATGGGCCATTTTTGGGAGGTTTGCAGAGTGCAAAAACTTTTTTTTAATTTGCCTCTTCAAATCCTTGATGCGTCTTATACTCTGAAAAATGTGGTATATGCAAACAGGTTACATTCTTAACTTGTATGAAGTTGTCATTTTGCAGTCTGCCTTACAATGAGCCCATCAGATCATTAGACCATCCAATCTTACTCAACCCAACTGATAATTACTTATAGTGAATTAATAGGGGTTATCCTGACTATTCTATAGGACTATCACCTAGTTATTTTTAAGATTTTAAGAGATTGAACTTGATAACCTTTTGCTACTAAATCTGTATTTTTCCAGTAAGCTATCTCTGGCTGTAGGAAAGATGATCACATTACGTTGTTTTAATTATTATGACTAAAAGTTTTTGACAAAGTTGAAACAAGGAAACAATGGGAGAACATACCATATTTTTCAGAGTATGACACCTTTTTCCCTTAAAAAAGAGTCTGAAAAGCTAGGTGCCTTATACACTGAATACAAATTTTTTGCCTCCTGAAACCCTGCGCCTTTCACTAAATGGCCATGCAGAGCATTTAGGAGGCTTTTAGAATATTGCTGGGGGCTGGGGAAGGCGGAAATGAGCAAAAAATGGGCTGGTTTTCATCAAAACAGGCCAGTTTTTGCTCATTTTTGGCCCACCCACACCCCCCAGGAACACTCTGCAAGCCTCCTAAAGGCTATTCGTGCCCTTTAAAAAAAAAAAAAGAACAGGCCCATTTTTGTGAAAAACAGGCTATTTTGGGGAGGTCTGCAGAGTGCAAATACTTTTATTTTTATTTTGCCTCTTCCAAATCTTGGTGCATCTTATACTCTGAAAAATACGTAACTAAAATAGTATTTCTCAGTTCCACAGTTTAATACAACTGTGTATCAAAATTCAATTTTTCAAATTACTTTAGATTAAAAATGTCTACACAAAGTACATATTTTAAGAAATAATGTATTTTTGGTTGCAAAAAGATGAGTTTAAAGATTGGATTATGTAGAAAAAATACAGACTTTTAAACAAAAATTATAAAGTGATACAGGAAATGCGAACTTTATGTTTGAAAAATGACAAATCAAATTTGACAGAATTGCTTACGGCTGTCTCCTGAGTAAAATGTTAACTAAGGTTAACAAAAGTCAGTAGGGCAGAAAATTTGCTTGGCTTCTTCAGCCCCTCACTTTCTATCCACCTTCTCCCTACCCTTTTCACTTTCCCTGTCTATGTTTTCCCCCTTCCCCCCTTTTAACCGCCTACATTAATTCTTTTAAACTTAGGTAATAAAATGGGTAATAGAAAATATTTAGCTTCTAAAAGAATTGGTATAACACTGCCCTAAAAAAATTAATATAACACTATCATAAAAGCAGGTAAAGCATTAGATGAAACTGACATTTCTTGAATAGCAAAGCATTTGATTACATTTGTAACAAGACCTTTGGAGGGGAAATGTTGATCTGTTGGAATTAAATGAATTCCAAATGATATCTATGGTGCTCTAAAAATGTTTAGCAAATGAGTTTTTTTAATGCAGTCTACCAATGAAATAAATACAAAGAATAGTGTTTTGCTTGGGCTCTTTCTTACATTTGTATTGGGTATATTTACAGTATATCATCTGCATACCTATTAAAGTTGTTCTTTTAAAATAATTTTGAACAAATCACTTTATTCTATATTCCTGTAGACAAAGTAAATATTTCTCTGATAGCTAAAAAAGATGCATTTAATGAAAAAAGGATCATTTAATGAGATGATTTGTAAAGAAGCAATATCCTTTTTCTGAGTGAAATAGATTTTCTAAAATCTATGACTTTTGCGTGATAATGTTAAATATACTTATTACCCCAGACCAAAGGTGCCAAATTGGAAAAAGCTGATTTAGTTCCAGGTTAACCTCAGTTTTGCAGACTTTGATACAATTCCCACAACATCAATTTTTCATATATAATGGCCATTAATAAATAATGTATGCCTTGTCCCTTTAAAGTAAGATTTCTATTATTTTATACAGATATTTTTAAATTGTTATTAATATATAGTCATTTTAAATATTATTATTTCTACTATATGTTTATTTTTCCCTAATATTTAATTTTTGTTGCCTTTAATTCTTGTGTGCTGAATTTAATTATATTGTTGCTTTTTGAATTTTGCTACTTGTCATCATTTTTTGCTTTATATGTCTGTCTAAAACTTTTTGAAAGAAAACATCTTGCTGATAAATTTATATGAGATTCATTTTGGAATGCATGCACAAACATAACCACAAACTCATTTTAGAATGAAACATTATGATTCGACAGATATGCTGCTGTAAAGTGGCATGGGAGAGGGGTAAAATTGTGGGTTTTTAAATGAGATGGCTTTTTTATTTATTGACTAGCAATTTAGTCAAACACAGAGTGTTACTAATAATTATATTAATAAGATTTATTCCAAGAGAAAAGAGTGTCTGCTGATTAGACCATCCCAATAAAAGAAATCCCACAATTAGCAAGTTTACAAAAGTTACTATTGGATTCTGGGTCTTGTTTCTCCATTAAGAGCAAAGAAAAGGCTGTCCTTTAAAATAGTTGGTTTAAAAAAAAGATCATGCCCCTCTACCCTATTAGCTCCAAATTGGTTAATCATGACAAGATAATTGATCAAAGAGCAGTCTGATCAGTATCATATGGCACAGCTGTTTAACAGCCTATGTGTCAGATACCAAGGTAACCTTAAAAACAGGAAATATCAAATCCAGCTTGGGAGAGAGTGTAACTGTTGTGAATTTGTACTTTTCTGATTTTGCCAATGATTTGCAGATGTCTCTTGCTAATTCGGGAGAAGGCTAGCTTTTCATATGGAGCTCACCCATCATTTGCTATAAGGCCAGCTAAGACTGAGAACTTACAGTTTACTTACCGCCAGACATGGTGGAATGATCCAAGGGGTTTCTAATTAATGTATTTCTTGTGGGAGTGCTTGATAAAAAAAATCATTAGTGGAGGAAAAGGGGGTTGCAAATGTTCTTGCTTTGTTATTATTATGGGAGATAAATAACATAAGTAATTAATTTTAAAACCAACCATTTAAGGCAGTTATAATCATGAAAATAACTTTGCTACATTTATAGGAATTAGTTACAGAAGAGAGTTGTTCTGCCTTTGCGTGCACAACGCACATCCAGCGCGTGCAAAGTGCGCACACAAGCAAACCGGCAGTAACACCAGCTAGAAGTCAACCCTGGTCAAAACATATATAATCCCTGTTAAATAACTGCTTTTCAAATATTGTGTATATCACATGGCACAGGGATAGTAGTCAGGATATCAGTTTAGTTTTCCAAGATAAAATATTCCACAATTTAACTGTATTCAACAAGTAAACCTTCCTTCCTTCCTTTCTTTCACTCACTCTGTCTCTCTCTCTCTTCCTCCCTCCCTCCTTCCTTTCCTTCCCCCCCCCCTCTTTCTTTCTTTCCTCTTTTGGACTCTACCAAATAAAGAGGAGTATCTCTAATTGTTCTTAGGCTGTGGCCAGATTAGTATATCATAGGTGAAAATTTATTCATGCATATATTGCAGATGTCACCCTTTTCTTCTCTACTTCCACACCAGTTGTGGATTGTCAATAGATATCATTCACTAAAAGAAAAACATAGATAATCAACTAACAACTCTGAAATTAATCTGGTGTGGCTCAGTAAAATAGCGAGTGGGGAGAAGACACAAGAGTTAGCACCCCACAGCTGGAAACATGCTGGTTACTGAAGAAAACAACAAAAAATGTGGTTTGAGAAAAATCTGGGGGAAATGATAATGGCACAGGTCAGGGGGAATAGGAAAAAATAAGAGCCAAACTAGAGAGAAACGAGAGTGGCAGGAAAAAACAAATCAGATTTGCAGAGAGTGCAGACTAGAAGAATGCAAATAATTCTGACTAAGAAGGCTAAAATCAAATCATCCATTCCAAAAAACTGACAGAGCAACTACTGTATTTTTCCATATTTACAATGATACTTTTTCTTTAAAATATTTCCTTAAAAATGGAGGGGTGTCTTATACACAGGGGCTGAGATGAAAAGTGTGGCTCATCCCCATCCTCCAGTTCCACCACACATGCTGGACAAGCCTCCCGCAACGGCCGATCTGACCTGGGCAAACCAGTTGTTAAATTATCCCTGTGCTAACAAAGTGGATCCTGGGCACTGTGCTGCAATGGAGAAATGGGAAATGGAGCAGCCAGCATGAGGGGAGGAGGAGGAGCAGGGAGAAGAAAGAGGGAAAGCGGCCTCTTCCTTCCCTCATGCCAGCTGCTCTGTTGCCTGTTTCTCCATTGCAGCACTGCACTGCGGAGCTTGCCCCACCCACCAGTGCCCAGATGCCCTCACTCCCCCAAGCACTTCTTTGCCTGCCTGATTTCCAGCTCCATCATATTTCTCTCTCACATTTCTTGCTGTGTCCTGCCTGCAGCATCCATACCAGCTGTTCCTTCCTGGCCAGAACTGAAATGCCACCACATTTAAGTGCTGGTAGATGACAGCCTTTGCTCCCAAGTTGTGAGCTTGGGCAACTACTGGAGACAGAAGATCTCATGAAGTTGGAATTGATTGATTGAACTATTTCTTTAGTCCCACAACTAGTTTCCCTGCACATGATGGTGAGAAACATGAAGGAGAAACACGGTGGAGCTGGAAATCAGGTAGACAAAGAATGCTTGGAGAAAGTGAGACCTTTGGGGGGCTCAGTACTAAAAATAATAGTCTCTCTCCAGCAGTTGCCCAGGACCACCGGAGAGAAGGCAGGCATCTACCAGCACTTAAATGTGGTGGTATTCCAGCTCTGGCCAGGAAGAAACAACCGGCATGAGTGCTATAGGAAGGATGCCTACTTGCTTCAGCACCCTCCCTGAATCTCCGGCGTTCTAACAGCACTTTGACCCAGAGCAGGCTCTGCTCCCGCTGTCTGAGACAGTTATGCTTGATTTCTGAATTTTGGGTAAGAAAAGTAGGGGGAGTCCTATACATGAGAGCGCCTTATAGACAGAAAAATACAGTAAGTCCTGCAGAGAGCAAGTGGAAGACTCATTATTATTTTTAAAAACGACACTTTCATGAAGTGACTTTCAAGGAAGTATCAGGTTGATATAGATTGATAATTAACAGCTAATGTATAGTTTGGTTAGTGAAGAATTCTAAGTTTTATTTTTGTAGTATTGAAAAAATACTGCAATAGTTATATAGTTTTGAGGAAAAAAAGATGTTATAAGTGTGCAATTGCTCTTATTAAAAAATTATACAAGGAACTGTGATAGCAATAGCATTTAGGTTTATTTACTTGCTTCATGGGCTTATTTACTGCTTCATAGTACTTTACAGCCCTCTCTAGGTTTACAGAGTAAGCATATTGCCTCCAACAATCTGGATCTTCATGTTACCCATCTCAAAAGGATGGAAGGCTGAGTCAACTTCAGGATCAAGCTGCTAGTAGTCAGAAGAGTTAGCCTGTTATATTGCATTTTAAACCCTGTACCACCATGGCTCATGGGTGATAGATATTGAGTTTTGGAGATGAGGGAACTGAACAGTCCTTCAGATTATATGGCCAAGGCCAAAGAAAATGAGGGAAATGTATAACCTTCCTTACGTCTTCTCTATTAGCCTTTTCTTTTCTCTGTTTTTATTTGTATGGTATAAAAAAAGAATGAGAAATATTTACCAGCTTGTGGCTCATATTTGGTGTCTTAATTTTATTCAGAGGACAAAATGAACAGGGCTGGGCCAAAAATTAATTTACTATTTAATTTATATAAATGCAATTTAAAGTGACTGAATTTAATACAATTATTTCCATGAATGTTCCTGTTTCTATTACATTAACATTATTGAGAGCCATGGTGGCGCAGCGGTTAGAATGCAATACTGCAAGTTAACTCAGCTCACAGCCAGGAGTTGCTTTACAGTCAAGAAGTCTTGACTGGCTCAAGGTTGATTCATCCTTCTATCCTTCCAAGGATAGATGGACTTTTGATGGACTTTCTAAGTCTCCACATGGGGCTAAATGTACATTTGAACTAGAAAACTCAAAGTAAGTTAGATGTGTTACAACTTCAGAGTATAGATATGGAGCCTTCCTCAGCTTCATTCAGCTGATTCAATTTAGCTAAATTTGTAAATTCCATAGCCCCCAGGTTCAGGAAAGCTACTGAATTATGCCACGTATCAGTACTGCTCTTTCAGCCTTAAAAATCTCTGAGGCCTACTCCTGCACAATATATCTGAACTGTGATTCGTGTGCTAGATGCAGATGAGAACAGATCCACTTGCAAAATCTCATTTTGCAATCAGAAATTTTTTTACTGAAAAAAACCTACCAGTACTTCATTTATAATTTACAGTTATAAGCTGCAAAAATTATGTACTTCAATGCCATCAGCAGGCACATTTATATTAACTTACATGAAAAAGTAGCCTTTTAAATCCTGCAAATGGTTGGTACAAGAGCCATTTGGCAGAACAGAGAAGGGTTTTTATTTTTAGGTCTAGTCTATAAAAGACAGACTCTCCTAGCTAGCAAATTAAACACTTCAATTTTTCAAAACCATTAGGTTAAAAATGTGTGTGCGCATACATGTATAATAACCATACCCTGAACAGAAGGGGGAAATCATTAAAGTTGCCTCTTGAGCTGATCAAGTCCACAAATGATATAAATGGATTAAACTATAGAGCTGTAAATAAATTAAACCATAGAACAGTTTGAATCACAGACAATCAAACATATTTCCCATCATGAGAAGGTTTTCCAGAAGGTTCAAGTGGAGGACAAAGAAAATTATCTGAAGTAAGTAAGGCAATTAAAAAGAGGAATCTTTGGTGTTATCTAAGCTTGGTGGTTTTCTTGCAAACATTTCATTACTCAAACTAGGTAATATTGTCAGCACGGATAATGTTACCTAATTTGGGTAACAAAACATCTGCAAGAAAACAACCAAACTCAAAGGCCTTTGAGTCAACTTTAAGACGTGGATTCCAGGTGGACTGTCTCAAGAAGTCCTTCCATTGATCTTGGCAATATTTTGGGAAGTGGTTCGCCCTTGCCTTCTTCCTAGGGCTGAGAAAAAGTGACTGGTCCAAGGTCACCCAGCTGCTTTTGTGACTAAGGCAGAAATGGAAAAACTGAGATAATCTAAACAGATGACAAAATATGCAGAAAAGAATACTCCTACTGATATATTTTACTGACATAATGCAAAATATTTTTTATTATGTTTAAATTCTAAGTTACTCTTTCACCCAGAGAATGGCTCCCATGATTGTATTGGCATTGAAAGATATTGAATGTCGACATCGTGTTTATCTGCTTCAGGAACCAAACATGGGATGTCACTATGGAAATAGCTCGTTCTTTCAGAAGTTCATAATGTAATCTTGTAGACAGAACATATAAAAGAATTTCTTTTTTTTATTAGTACAGTTTTAAAGTTATTTAAGGCTGTAATGCTATCTCCTGACATGATGGCGTTCTGCAGTAAATAGGTTGTTGCCATATCCCTTCACAAAATATAACCATCTAGACCAGTGGTTTCCAACCTTTTTTAGCCGTGTCCCACCTAAGCATTCTAAAATCCTGATGCCCCTTCCCCGTGACATATAATTCTTACTGTACTCAAAATGTAAACTCTACTCTTGCGGACAAAGCCTAAAAAGCCATTAATCTTGTTTTAAACAAGGTTCAGATTGCCCCATTAAAAATCAAATGGCCCCACATTGGGAACCACTGATCTAGACAAAGCATTTTAGTAGAAAAAATTTGTTTTAGGTACAATTTCCAGACTATCTTTGGGGAAAGGTACATAAATACATAATGCATCCACAAATTTGCATTATGGAGGTTACTATAGAGTGAATTACTATGGTTATGAATTGTTATCTGTTTGACATCTAGAATACATGGGATATTTTAAAATCTTAGGTCTGTCTACAGATTTATTCTTATTGTTTTCAGTTGCTAAGTCGTGTTCAACTCTTTGTGACTCCATGGACCATAGCACACCACTATCCTCGAACGGTCTCCCAGAGTTTGCCCAAATTCATGTTCATTGCCTTGATACCATTTAACTATATAATCTTCTGCTGTCCCTTTCTTCTGTTTGTCCTCAATCGTTCCCACATCAGGGTCTTTTCCAGTCTTATCTACTCATTAGGTGGCCAAAGTATTTCAGTATCTGTCCTTCCAAAGAACAGACTTGATTTCCTTTAGGATTGACACAGATTTATCCTTAGCTATTCTAATTTGAAGCCAGAGTAATCTAGAATAGGGTTGACTGTTTAATTAGTAGGCATTTCTATATGTTTTAAATCCTTTTAACAAACACAGAAAAAAGCAGAGCCCTCCACAATTTTAGGATTAAAATTATATTTTTTAAATTGAGAATACAATATTCTTCTGGAAATAATGCAGCTATATAAGATACAGATGCAATCCATTACATGTCTAGAACATGTACAGAGATACAAGTCGTTGATCTAATCATTTGTATCAGTTTTGGAATCTGATCCAATGCAGCTTATTTAGATCTAATGATAATTTCAATTAATTGTATTATAATTTGTTCCAGAACTCCTTCTTATGACCTTTGTTGGTTGACTAGGCTTTTTTTCCCCATACATGTCTGCTCATATTTAGAAACTTGCCTTGGTTACCTCTCTAGGGATTAAATAATAAGAGCAACATGAAAATGAAAATTGAAAATAAAATTTACAAGAAATTGGAATATAATTAACCATGACTTGAAATTGGCTGCAGTTGTACAAACTTGGGGTTTATGTACTCCCAACCATTACTCAGACTACAATTATGAAATGTCAGTTGCTCAAAAGATGCTCTGTGATTTATAGCAATAAATGATAGAAAGGAAAATCTGACTCCTATTTCAGGTTTGTTTCCTATTGTGTCAGTTTTATCTGTAGTTGATATTATCATATATTTGAAATATAAAAGAAAAATAAATGCACACATGCATCCATCTCATCATCCAGGAAAATGAACTTAAGTTGTCTAATTTTTATGACATCTAACTGCAAATATATTAATAGTTCTAGATGCTGGCCATTTAAAGTGGAGTTAGAAAACAAGCTTAACAAAATCCAAATTTGCCAATAAATGTTCAGGAATCAATCCTTTGGTGTTAGAAAGTAGAAGTTTATGAAAATAGCAGGTGACTATTGTTCAATAAATATTTATTAGGCCAAGATGTTCATGGGCATATGGAATGCATCAAATTTGTTTTTTTAATTCCCTTTTTGGCGAAGGTTGTTGAGAGTGTGGTGGCACAACAGTTTCCCCGTCACCTGGAGGAAGTTGATTATCTAGACCCCTACCAGTCCGGCTTTCGGCCCGGGCATAGCACCGAGACGGCATTGGTCGCGTTGGTAGATGATCTCTGGAGGGCCAGAGATGGGGGTTGCTCCTCCATCCTGGTCCTATTAGACCTCTCAGCGGCTTTTGATACCATTGACCATGGTATCCTATTGCATCGGCTGGGGGGGTTGGGGGTGGGAGGCACCGTTTTACGGTGGTTCTCCTCCTATCTCTCTGGTCGATCGCAATTTGTGTTGGCAGGAGAGCAGAGGTCGACCTCGAGACCCCTCACATGTGGGGTGCCTCAGGGGTCGGTCCTCTCGCCTCTCCTGTTCAACACATATATGAAGCCGCTGGGTGAGATCATCCGTGGTTTTGGGGTAGAGTACCATCTCTACGCTGATGATACGCAGTTGTATATATCTACCCCAAACCACCCCAACGATGCCGTAGCGGTGATGTGCCAGTGCCTGGAAGCCGTGCGGATCTGGGTGGGAAGTAACAGACTCAGGCTCAACCCGGCCAAGACCGAGTGGCTGTGGTTTCCGGCCACCCGATTCAACCAGTTGACTCCATCACTGGCCATAGGGGGCGAACATCTTGCCCCTGTGGATGGGGCGCGCAACTTGGGTGTCCTCCTGAATACCTGGCTGTCCATGGAAGATCAAGTGACAGCCGTGGCCAGGAGGGCGTTTTACCAGGTACGCCTGGTAAGCCAGTTGCGCCCCCTATTGGATCGGGATGCCCTTTGCACAGTCACTCATGCCCTTGTGACATCCCGACTGGACTATTGTAACTCTCTCTACATGGGGCTCCCCTTGAGGTGTACCCAAAGACTTCAGCTGGTCCAGAATGCAGCCGCGCGAGCAATAATGGGGACCTCTAGGTTCACCCATGTAACACCTCTCTTGCGCGAGCTGCACTGGCTGCCTGTCATCTTTTGGGTGCGCTTCAAGGTGTTAGTTGTCATCTTTAAAGCGCTCCATGGCACGGGACCTAGCTATCTGCGGGATCGGATCCTGCCCCATACATCCCTGCAGCCGATTCGCTCCCACAGAGAGGGGCTTCTCCGGGTGCCGTCCACTAGGCTATGCCAGCAGGTGACGCCCAGGGGAAGGGCCTTTTCTGAGGCGGGCCCGGCCCTCTGGAACGACCTTCCCCCCGAAATTAGAATAACCACGGACCTCCGCTCCTTCCGTCAAAAATTGAAAACACACTTTTTCTGCTTGGCCAGCCTAGGTTAGTCTCCCGTCTTTGATAGGGTTTTAGGGGGTTTTTAGTAGAATTTAAATTGAGGGGATTTTAGCGCAGGGACTATTTCGGTTTAATTTGTTTTTATCTATTGTATCTGTTTTATGTATATATTTTTATAATATTTTAATTTTCCCTGTGCACCGCTCCGAGTCCCCTTGGGGAGAGGATGCGGTTATATAAATTAAATTTGAATTGAAAAAATATATATATAAGCAAACCAGGCTAAAATAGAGCTTTTAGTTTTTACCTCTTATCAAATTCCTCTCATGTGAAAAAAGTTTATCCTTTATTCCTACCTTTTGCCTTAAAACAAGTTCCTGGTAATAGCTTGCAAGGCAGCTTGTGCAATTGAATTGCTATCTGAACCTCAAGATTCTGTAGGGAAGATATTTTAATTCATTGTTTTTCATTTATTTTATTTATTTGTTTATTGGAATTTGTCAAACAAAAACGAGAACATGAATAAGATAATAAAAAAGAACGGTTGCAGGAACTGGGTATGTCTAGTTTGATGAAGAGAAGGACCAGGGGAGACATGATAGCAGTGTTCCGATATCTCAGAGGGTGCCACAAAGAAGAGGGAGTCAAACTCTTCTCCAAGGCACCTGGGGGCAGGACAAGAAGCAATGGGTGGAAACTAATCAAGGAGAGAAGCAACTTAGAACTAAGGAGAAATTTCCTGACAGTTAGAACAATTAACCTCTGGAACAGCTTGCCTCCAGAAGTTGTGAATGCCCCAACCCTGGAAGTCTTTAAGAAGATGTTAGATAGCCATTTGTCTGAAATGGTATGAGGTTCCTGCCCACGCAGGGGGTTGGACTAGAAGACCTACAAGGTCCCTTCCAACTCTGCTATTGTATTGTATTGTACAGGGATGATTGGCACTTTAGTGAATTTATGCACACCCCCTCACAATTTGTTTATTGCGTTCATGTTTTTCAACTTTGGGCTTTTCAAAGTTTATAGCAGTAGCATTTCAGGTTTCAAGCAAAAATCAACTATAATCTATGATATACACAGAAAGAACGTCGAAAGATTTTATCATGGATGCCAGCAATCTGATTAGATTTTCCTCTGGAACTTTTCATACTTGAATGCTTAAAGATGTTTGAGAAAAGTTTGTAGTGTTAGACAACTACATACCTAAAAGTATCTGGAGAATATTTTTAAGCAAATAATAGTTATCACAATAACTTTGAGCTGGAATTGTGGCTCATAGCTTTGAAAGTACAATTCTTCATTTTTACAAAATGGTGATTGTTCTGAGAACTCCTGCCAAGGCATTCCAATTTGACTAGCCTGGACATATTTCCATCACTCTTTGTAGAATCAATCCCAATGATCAAAAATAAATTGGCATAAGAAAAGGTCTAATCTGCTAAAATTGATTGATTTAGTCTATTACACCAGGTATTTGCTATTGAAAGTAAATATTTTTAGATTTTCAGTTTTTATTTTTTCCCCGGAAGACAGATTGGTCAATGAAACTAAACTTTCAAAGCATTATAGAAGTACTAGGAATATGAGTCATTTGTCTCCAAACCCACGTAGGGCTTTGAAAGCATCTCCTGTCCTTGGGCTTTCTATACTTTCTTTTGGGAAGCTGAAACACTTATAGTTCAAAGCTTAATAAGAATATGAACCAATATCCTGAATATCAGGTTTACCTCTTTCCTGCCTTTTTCAGTTGAGCTTTGTTCTATGAATGGAATTATTATACCTATTATTGTTTGCTGAATTACTTTGCACTGGAAATATAGAACAAAGAATGACACAGCACAAGGCTTTTCACAATTGTAGCAGTTATTCTACCAGTGGAACAAATAATCTGCTACTTTCATTTAAGCAATTTCTTCTATGTAACATGCCAAAGTGTTCTCTTTTTTTCAACCTGCAGTAAACAAATAGTGTTATCAGGATTTATCAAAGGGATTTTATTTATTTATTTATCAAATTTATTTATTTATTTATTTTATTTTTTATTTATCAAATTATACACAGGTTTTGACAAAATAAACATTTTTCCTTCACATATACAATTGGATAGTGTAAAAATTAGAAGACATTCACTTATTATTTGTGAAACAGGAGCAAGTTTAAACTTCAGGCTGCAAGTCCGGCTAAGTGTTTTGGTTATACTGAATTGGCAGTTTTCTATCACCTTCATATAACTTAAGGTTGTTGGTGTGTTCATTATAATCCAGGTGTTTTCATTATATTCTGAGAGTGTCCATTATTTCCTAGGCATCAAAGTCTAAAAGAGTTATTTAATATAAATTTGTTTCGAGAAAAGTCTAGCATGGAGGCAGGAGAATCCATCAGATAATGCTCTCCAAATGACAATAACAAAGATTATAATAATAATAATAATAATAATAATAATAAACTTTAATTTGTCCCCCAGGGGACTCGGAGCGGTGCACAGGGAAGATAAAAGACAATAAATATACATATATAAATATACATACATAATTAAAAGGCAAATTAAACATTATTCCTGTGCTAAAATTCCCAATTGACATTCACTAAAATTCCCAATTAAATTTACTAAAAAAACCCATAGATAGAGAGACTACCCTAGGCCGGCCATGAGAAAATCAAAAACCTAGAAGGTAATACTAAGTCACCTGTCCTGTTTATTTTAATTAAAAGCTTTTTGCTATGTATTTTGATGTACTGATAAACAGAATATCCTTGGAAATTGTAAATTAAAAAGAGCAAAGTTCTGATAAAGTCATGCCTAGATAAATTCTTTTCTTTTACCATAAAGTTCTCCTTCATAGAAAAATGTTGTTATGGATTCCTTCTTTATGTTTGAAAATTCCTGATAGATAAATTTATTCAAAGAATGAAGTGGCAGGATGATTTTTTTATTGACCGCACTTTATTTCTTCATGTTGTTTCCAGAAAAATTTGCTGACTGCATATATAGTTGACTTTAATCCTTTTCTCTAACTAAACAAAGACCTAAATGAAAATAGCAACACACAAGCATCTGTGTCAAGCCATTCCTTCCTCTCACATATTTTTGTGTTATTATCCCCATTTCCCCCAGAAGCCCACGCTACAGGGCAAAAGTGAGCAGCATTGGGAGGTATGAAGTTCTGGAACATATCTTTCCCTCCCTTTAGCTGAGCTTTGATCAAAAAAGACTGTTTATTCATATCTTCTTAGAGTGTCAGAGGATCACAGAGCTGTAACCTTCTACTCAGAAAAGTGGTTCTTCTCACACACTGACAAGAAGTTAATTCTGGTTTTCTTCAATCACTATTTTGACATACTTGCATATTTAGCTTAGGACAGATTTCACATCATCTCCTTTTGAGTATTACAATAAATTTTGGCCGATACAATTTCCTATGGAAACCGAATATGTTAGAGTTTGCATTTTTCAAACTCCACTATGCTCGACTATTTTAATTATGCAAAGATTGCTCTTAACACCTGATTAAATCAACTCCATATGGCAGAAAATGTGTAAGAAAATGTTTCTCAAATTAATCATTGAATGTTATGCTTATAAGACTTGCCTTTCACAAAGGCCATGTTGCCTAAAAAGTACAGGATTTGAACTTCAACACTTCAGGAGGACACTGGATTAAAGGGAGTTGGAATATGCTCTTGGAGAAAACTAAAGTTGTTTTCGGCAGCCACAGACAATGCAGATTGAATTTCCCAATTCATGATCTCTACAACTGGGAATTAGAAGAAAGGGAGAAGTATGTCTCAGGCCAAAAAACCATTTTTTTAAAAACCAAGAACATAAAAAGAAATAGATAGGTTTCTTTGATAACAGAATACTACAGCTACGGAGCCATCACTGAAGTGGATAAAAAGATTAGAAGTGAATACATCAAGAGAGAGAAGAAAATTTTAAAGTCCAAACTTAGTGGAAATATACTATCAAAGCAATTAACATCTGGATAATTCCAGTTGGAATAGTGGACTAGACCCAAGCAGAACTAAAATATCTGGCTAGAAAAATAATGACAATGAATCATGCCCTTCATCTACGCAGTGATGTTGACAGACTTTACTTAGTAAAGTAGGTGAGTGTGAAATGTTTCAAGTACATTAGATGACTGAAGAAGAAAAAAGCACATAGAACAAGTATCTGAAGGAAAGTGAAGAAGATGCACTGATGCTTACTGTATTAAGAAGACTTATTGAACACGGGAGAGACCAAATCGAAAAAACACAGGAAGACAAACATTACATTGCCAGTTCATTTTAAAAAAAACAGCAGGCAAGGCAGATAATAACAAGAGCAGGCAATGGCTAAGAACAGGAAAGTTAAAGAAAGAAACTGAGGGGGCTAATTCTGATTGCACAAGATCAAGTCTTAAAAGTAAATACAAAGCCAGAATTTAAAAGATGAAACAGGCAGCAAGTCTGTCTCTGCAAAGAAGCTAAGGAACCAGTGGATACCTGGATAGCTGCTTCAAGATGATTATGTTGAACCAGTTTTGTGCAGTGGCTAATACAGCAGGAGAGAAAATGGGAGACAATGATTTCAAGTCTGACTTTATCCATGAAAGCCAGCTGGATGACTTGAAGAAGAAACTTGGTCCAATTTTGAATCATGGACAGATTATAGTTTGTTGATTGTTTTGGACATAGCTATTAGACTTCTTGTCAAGCTGAGAATCAGTTCTCAAAACTAGGAAGCTTAAAGCAGAGTACCAGGCAGGGGTGGGTTCCTGCCAGTTCTAACCTCTTCTATAGAAGAAGTTCCACAAATCTACAGTGCCGTTTAGAACCGGTTCCAGCTCCTTCTCCCCACCCGTCCACACATCATCAAGATGAAGAGCGAGAGGAGGAATTCTGGGAGTTGAAGTTCACAAGTCTTGTAACTTGACAGCTTTAAGACCTGTGTGCTTCAAATGCCAGAGTTTCTGAACCAACATTTTGGTTGCTAGGCAAGAGCATTGTTAAGTGAGTTTCACCACATTTTACAAATTGGCCACGCCCACCGTCACATGACTGCCAAGCCACTCCCACTTTGTCACATGGCTGGCAAGCCACTCCCACCTGGTCATATGGCCAGCAAGCCACTCCCACAAAGCAGGCCACATCTAGAGAAGAGGTTCAAAAAAATTTTTGAAACCCACCACTGGTACTAGGTAACAGGCAATTGACAAAATTATAGTTTTGTATACTATTGTCACTCCCATGAGCACGCAATAGGTTTCTCTCTCTCTCTCTCTCTCTCTCTCACACACACACACACACACACACACACACACACACACACACACACCTGAACACCAGCTCAGTGCTAAGGAAAAGGAGGGGAATAGAAGAGAAACTCAAGACTGCCCCACGATGATCCCCTTTGGTATAATATACAACAGGGTATCTGCAGAATATGTTAAAAAGAAAAAAAAGTCTAGATGGCAGCCATAACTGTTGTTGTGGTGTCTGTTTCCAGTCCGGGTTACTTTGAAAGGCTAACCATCATTCAGCCTGATCTGGCCCATTCTCAGACTTAATTGTTCTCTTTTCAGGGTGCTGTTTTTAGAGAATTAACCCTTCCAATGAACACATAGAATCATTAAAATTTATTTTCAGCATTTCATTGAGTTGGAAAGAGGACAAGTTAAGGAAAGAATGCAGATCTTTTTCCAACCTGTTTTCCAGTAAAGATCATAGCATGTGATGGTATGTTGTACTATGTAATGAAGTAATGTATTGCCGTATTTTTATGAGTATAAGACGCACCTTTTTTCCTCTAAAAAGAGGCTGAAAATCTGGGTGCGTCTTATACATCGAATACAGCATTTTTTGCCTCTTGAAAATCCGCCCCTTCACTAAAATGGCCGTGCGCATACCCTTATGGAGGCTTCCAGAGAGCTCCTGGGAGCTGGGGAAGGCAGAAATGAGCAAAAAACAGGGCGTTTTTGCCCAGCCCCCAGCAGCACTCTATAAGCCTCCATAAGATTATGCATGCTATTTTTTGACCCCAAAATGGCCCGTTTTCATGAAAAATACGGGCTGTTTTTCCTCATTTTGGGCCTCCCTACCCCCCCATGAGCAGTCTGCAAGCCCCCCCACAAGGCGATTCATGCCTTTTATTTGGGAAAAAAGGGGGAGGTTTGCACAGTGCAAAAAGGGATTTTTTTCCCTTTCGGAAAGCTGTTTAGTTAGAGGGATTGATGAGAATTACATTGATCAAGTGCTGTGCCTGCAGAAACAAAGATTTGTTCAAAAGGTGATTTCCTTCTCCAGCACATGGGTAAATACATCTGGAAACATCTACCTACCTACTTACTCTCTCTCTCTCTCTCTCCCTACCTATCTGCTGTATTCCTGTCTCTCTATTTATCTCTGCATTTTTCTCTCTCTATCCTTCTTCCTACCTACCTTTCTACACTCTCTCTCCCTACCTACCTACTGTATTTCTCTCTCTCCCCTCTATCTACCTATCTACCCACTCTCTCTCCCCCCTACCTATCTACTGTATTTCTCTCTCTCTCTCTCTCTATTTCTCCCTCTCTATCCCTCTCCCTACTTATCTATCTACACACTCTCTCTCTCCCTACTTACATCTGGAGTATTGTGTACAGTTCTGGTCACCGTACCTTCAGAAGGCTATTGTGGAAATGGAAAAGGTGCAGAGGAGGGCAACCAGAATGATTAGGGGGCTGGAACACCTTCCTTACCATCTGAGGCTGCAACGGCTGGGCCTCTTCACTCTAGAACGACGGCGCCTGAGAGGTGACCTGATTGAAGTCTATAAAATCATGCATGGTGTGGACAAAGTAGAAAAGGAAAAACTGTTTTCCCTATCGCACAACACTAGAACTAGGGGGCACTCCATGAAACTTTTGGAAGCTAGACCTCAAACAAATAAGAGGAAGTACTTTTTCACCCAGAGGATCACTGGTATATGGAACTCCCTGCCAGAAGAAGTGGTGACAGCTGTCAGCCTCGACACCTTTAAGAAAGGATTAGACGAGTTCATGGAGAACAAGGGTATCCGTGGCTATCATTATGGATGCCTAAGGATACCCTCCGGGTTGGAGAGATAGGCAGGATATTTCTCAATGCCATTTGCAGGGAATCATAAGCAGGTGAAGACATCTGCTTGGGAAGACCCTGAAGCAAATGGTGAGCCACTGTGTGAGACAGAATGCTGGACCAGATGGGCTGTGGCCTGTTCCAGCAAGGTTATTCTTATGTTCTTATATTCTTACCTATCTACTGTATTTCTCTCTCTCTCCCTATCCCTTTATCTACCTACCTACCTAACTGCACACTCTGCCTCCCTCCCTCCCTACTATATTTATCTCTCTCTCTCCCCTCTACTTACTGTATTTCTCTTTCTCTCTCTCTCTCTCCTTTCTACCTACCTACCTAACTACTCTCTCTCTCTCTCTCTCTCTCTCCCTACCTACCTACTGTATTTCTCTCTCTTTCTCTCCCTCTGTAACCCTTTATCTACCTACCTACTTTTTTTTTTTTATTGCCCCTTCAAAACCTGGGTGCGTCTTATAGTCTGGTGCATCTTATACATATGTATATGTTCCTAAGCATTCAAGGGCACACATCAAGGTGCCTGTATTCCTCTCTGAGTTACATAATTAGAGAAAGGATGGATTAGAAGGAATGGTTGGCAACAATGTGATCTCAGTATGGGGCCCGGAGGATTCATCTGTCTGTCCGTCCATCCATCCATTCGTATGCAGATTTCATATGGCCTATATTCAAACTTTATCTTTTCTTTTTTTCTAACTTCTCTTTTCCAAATTTAATTCCGTTCTCCTGAGTTTTTTCAGCAATCAGACTGCGATATGTAGGACCATATAGGACTTGGACTGAGAATTAAAGTTTGACAAAGAATGATACTGACGTAAAAGAAATCATCAATAATAATAAGGAAAAAAATGTGAAGGAAACACAAAAGGTAGAACTCCTTAAAAACTGATTTTTAATATAGCCTCATGTTTGAAGTTGTGTTTTTAAACTTTAATTTGGAAATAAAAATTAAAGTCTAAGAGATGTGCTTAAAAGATTAAAAAAGACTGTTGAATTACAAATATCATTACAAACATTTGTTGAAATTGATTAACACTATATTTTCACTGCATGTTTTGAAGAATCTGGATTCAGGAAACATCAAAAGTGTATCAGCAGCCCTCATGATCTTGAAATTTTCTCAAAAGTTCACTAGATCATCAAGTGTGCCACCCAGTGGTACAATTATTTTTGTTACCAGAAAGTTACAGCCTTAGGAGGTCCAATAAGAAATAGTGTTTTGCTTGAAATGTTACTGCAATTGTAACTGCAAATGAATCAGTCTGTCAGAAATGTCTTCTTAAACCTATAATCTGCCTTAACTATTTATAGTCAGGGAATACACCTACAATACTGTCTATAGTAGATGCAGTTCTCTCAAAATGATAAACTTAGCTAACATCCTTAGCTATTTTAAATGTGCAAGCAGCAGATACATGCTAAGACCTGTTCTGAATTATTTATTTTTGCTTGAGAGATTCAGATCAGAATTCATATGTCTTATTAAAAGCAAAAAATTAATTTGCTAGTTAAAAAATCAGAATTTTCTTCTCTTCTTCCACTTCACTCCAATCATGATAGAATCAATCTTTAAGTGTTTCTTAGAATGACAGAAATAGTTTTTCTAGAGTATTCTTAGGTTACATTGTACTACTGTTCATTTCCAAATGAAGTTCAGTTTTGATCTGGGACATTTCAAAGGCCTTTTGCTTCACTTCAAACGAATCCTAAATCTTCACGGTAAAGTTCACTTTTACTCCGGAGGATGATTTTAATTATATTTGCCCATAATACTAACCTATCAGATATCAATACTAGATATTACAAAGAAATTCATGAGAAACACAGGTTTGTAACATATCTATCAGTGAATTACACTACACATAACACAGGATATAGTATCTCACCATGCTGGGGAATCTGCAGGACCTTCTGCAGTTGTTTGTCATGTATAGCCTTGTTCTGCCTTGGACTGGACAAACATTATAAAAGCATATGTTCAAGCAGCGGTGGAGAAAGAGGGAGAGAAGGATAGAGGAGGGGAGGATGGGAGGACAGGGCAGAATTCAATAATTCTTTAATAAAATTTTAAATGCTCATATTATGCAAAGAAAAATATAGAATTAATGAAATGTATACAGGTAGTCCTTGACTCAACAACAGTTCATTTAGTGAGTGTTCAAAATTACAGGGCACAGAAAAAAGTGACTTATTACCATTTTTCACACTTACGAACTTTGCACATTTCCATGGTCATGTGATCAAAATTCAGATGCTTGACAACTGGTTCATACTTATGACAGTTTCAATGTCCCAGACTCATGTGATAACTTTTTGCAACCCTCTGACAAGCAAAGTCAATGGGGAAGCCAGATTAACCTAATCATGTTGCTAATTTAACAACATGATTGACATAACAACTATGGAAATAAAGTTTTTAAAAATGGGGCAAAACACACTTTGAATTGAACTGAATTGAATTTATTAAATTTGTATACCGCCCTTCTCCCTTACGGGACTCAAGGCGGTGAACAGGCATAATAAAACCACAAGACATCATATACAAATACTTTAAAAATTGATTAAATTTGGGGCCTGTTCTAAAACCAGGTAAAAATTGATTGCTAAAATTACTTAGAATCAATTAAAAACTACAATTAAAAATTACAATTAAAAAACTACACCAGGCTGCACGGAATAAGTGCGTTTTCAAGATTCGACGGAAGAGGCGCAGGTCAGTAATCGTGCGAAGGTCAGGGGGCAGGTCATTCCAGAGGGCCGGAGCTGCCACAGAGAAGGCTCTCCCCCTGGGAGTCACCAGCTGACATTGTTTGGCCGACAGTACCCTGAGGAGGCCCTCTCTGTGGGAGCGGACTGGTCAGTGGGAGGTATTTGGTAGCAGGATGCGGTCCTGCAAGTAACCAGGTCCTATGCCATGGAGCACTTTAAAGGTGATTACTAGTACCTTGAAACGCACCCGGAAAGCCACAGGCAGCCAGTGCCACTCACGCAGGAGAGGTGTTACGTGGGAGCATCTTGAGGCTCCCAGAATCCCCCGCGCGGCCGCATTCTGCACCAACTGGAGCCTCCGGGTGCACCTCAAGGGCAGCCCCATGCAGAGGCGTAGCGTCGGGGGTGCAGGCCGGCCGCACCGGGCGCAACATCTGGGGGGGGGCGCTCGCCCGCGGCGGAGGTCTTCTAGTCCAGCCCTCTGCTCAGGCAGGACCCCTCAGCACTGCCTTCCCCGCGGACGGACAGCAAACGCGTCGATCGCACGAACCCTCTCCGCAAGCAGAGCCAAAGACCCGCCCGCCCCCGCTCCTCCCTCCCTACCTCGGGCAAAGGAAGCGCTGGAAGGGGGGGAAGGGCCCTAAAGAGATGCGGAGACAAAGCGCCTCGCCCTTTTCCTGCGGGTGGGGGTCGTTTGGGGCTCTTCCCTTCAATCACGTGGTTTCCAAGCAGCGCCGCCGCCCGCAGACTTTCACTTTCGCTTTCCTGCTTTCCCTGCCCTTTGGAAGGGGGGGGCGGAGCGTCTGGGCGGCTCCCTCCGACTCAGGTGGGTTCCCGGTGGGCTGCTTCTCCCCCTCCCCCCTCGGGGCCCGTCGGATGGTCCTGCCAATGGCGGGAGGGGGAAGCGCTTCCAGCCGCCTCGTCCTGCTTCCAGGCTGGGCAGCTTCGGAGGGCACCAGGGACTCCCTCCTTTTCTTTGGGGGGGGATGTTCCTGTGGGAGGGAGAAGGGTCAAGGGGGGGCTCTGCTCTGTGTCCTCAAGAGGTCCAGCTGCTTTGTCCACGTTTTGTGTTCCTCTCGCGTCTGCTCCCTTAACAGCGCTTAAGAGCAGAAACAGCATTTGTATTAAAATGCCTGCACCCCAAATGGTGAAATATCCCAAAAGAGGACGCCTAGTTTTATTTTTATTTTTGGCATAGAGGCAAAGACCTGACTGATTTCCCAATGTGTTTGTGGCTGCCATCTGTCAGAAATGTTATACGGCTTTCCTTGGGGGGAGGGCTGGACTAGATGACCTCCAAGGTCCCATCCAACTCTGTTCATCTGTATCTGATTTCCCTTCCCATAATATCCCAGTTTCACTGCCAGATTTCTTCTCCAGTCGGAGAGGTGGCTATGGGGTTTTTTTTTGGGGGGGGAACCCAGACAGGCGAAGGACCCCCCTCCCCCTGGGCGTTCTGGACCCCCATTTTAATCCCATGGCTCCATTTCTTAGTAGAACCTAGGTTTTTCTTCCCTAAATGCTGGCAGTCCTGGACTTATGACCACCAGGGAGCCCCAAATTTCCATTGCTAAATAAGACTTTAAAAACAGCTTAACAGCTGTGGCCACAAAGGCCCTGAAATGGGGTTAGAACGCAGTTAGCGAATGTCTCACTCAACGACAGAAGCGTTGAACTCAATTGTGGTCGTATTTCTGTCTGTAAAATGGAGGTCTGTAAAAAGACAACAGGAAGACTGCAGAAAACAGCCTCCCCTCCCCTTTCTCTTCTCCTGTGCCTTCAGCTTCCCTCCTGGGACTCCCTTCCTGCCAGAAGAGGCTTCTCCAAGCAGAGGCGTAGCGTGGGGGGTGCAGGGTGGGCCGGGCGCAACATCTGGGGGGGCGCGCTCGCACTCGCAGCTCTCTGCCCCTGCCTGGCTCACTCACTCTCTCTGCAGTGCTGGCTGTGCGAATCCGATCCGGGCCGCCGGGTCGCCGGGTTAGGGGGCGCAAATTACTTGCCTTGCCCCGGGTGCTGACAACCCACGCTACGCCACTTGCCCCATGTAGAGAGTGTTGCAATAGTCCAGGCGGGAAGTGACGAGGGCTTGAGTGACCGTGCGTAGAGCGTTACGATCCAGACGCTTAAACATTCTCCGATTTACAAACAAATTTCTGGGCTGGGGTCATAAATTAAGGATTACCTGTATTTATTTAAACTATGTTCTTATTCCTATATTTTCAAATTTCTTACTATATGACTTTTATTTTAATTAAGCAAACTGTTTCCCTGAATTCTTATCACCCCAAACCTTTCAAAATTAAAAATACCACCTACATGAATACAGTGTAGAAATGCAAGGTGAGAATAATTGCTGATAAACTGAATCATAGTATGACTAATTTTCTCAGATAATTATTCTCATAAAGAAAATGGAAAAAGTTATCTATTGGAATCAGCCACAGGTAGTCTTTCGGCTTTCTATAATTGGAATTTCTGTATGAAAGTCAAATATTTATATCTAAATATAGGCACATTTTGAGCATTGGAGGGACTTATTTTTGTTCCGTATCATCCCCTTTACTAATAAGGAAAATAGTGTCTCAAGTATTGGAGATGTGGCTTAGCATCTCATAAGCTACTTGATCCAAGGTGACAACAGGATATTTTATTCTACTATATATAGATTGGCAAATAATTCTGATTTCATGGCCCTAGGAGGGTCTTGTGGAACGTCAAGGAATCCTAGGACCACACTGCACTATGAAAACTTATGGTACTTTGTTTTGCATCATAAAAGATGGGGAGGGTAGTTAGTCCCCATTACCAACTATAATTGGAACCAGCCACTCTGTGCTGAGTGCCATGGTGGTTAAATGAAACATCACATGATTTCATTGGACATGCAACCTCACTTCCACTTCTATCTTTAAGTGAATCACTGAGACATTATGTGAGCATGGCCTGATATTTTACTTCTGTTCAGTAATTCTGCTTCTAGTAAAGCAGATGAATGGTGATCATATGACCACAAGATGTTGCAATCATCACAAGAGTGTGCTAGTTGTGAAGTACTCAAATGGCAATCATTTCACCATGGGATGATCACAAATGCAAGGATTGATTACAACAAAAAGCTATTTTGTTGTAGTTGCTGCTGTGACTTTGGTTACTAATGAGCAGTCAGTAAGTGAAAATATGAGAGAGAGGAAGGGTGGGGAGGAGGAAGATAATAGAAAGACAGGCAGACAAATAGATTTGTTTTTTCTTCTCTTCAGCCATGTCCAATTTTGAGACTCTGCCTGGATAAGTTCATGACAGGTTTTTTGGTGAGTTTCCCCCCCCCCCCCCCCAAAAGTGGTATGTCATTGCATCCTTCCTAGGACTAATCACTCAAGAAACTGAGTGACCTGAAGTACAAACTACACACAATTTGAAATTACTTTAAATTTTAAAAAGTGGGCTAAGGTTTTGTGAGCTAATGAATAAATAAATGATAATGGCACTGCATGACAAGGCTCTTAAAGGGCGCTAGAACAAGTGTTAATTATTACTTCACATGGGAAAGAGATGACCAATCAGCACTGTGAAGTTTTCGTTTAGAATTTCTACTTTTTTGATGAGGAATCCAGATGCTCAATCCTATTTCCCATCTGCTAAATTGAGTGGGCCAATTTAGGGATAAGACAGTCTGGAGGGGAATAAAAATGCATATTTCTATTCCCCTGCCCACGGAAGTTTGCCATTATCTCAACATGAGAATAAAAGGATTTGAGTACAATAATTCTGCCCTTTAAAGTGAAATATCTTTTAAATAAATATATAAAACTTTCATCACAGGGTTGGTATATAAATGAAAGAGATGGCATTGGAAACCTCTGTATATATGAAAGGCGCTCACAACTATTATTTACAGTACAGGAATGACATATTTATCAACTTTTTCTTTGATGCCGATAATATATATTTCTTGGCTGGATAATTCTTCCTGTCCTTGTAATTCAGTCTTATCACTTAATGGTGGTGTTTTTTTTGGTGGGCCTAGTAATCTCCTAACAGATGATTTATGAACAACATAGGCAGGTCACCATGTTCTGTAACTTGTTCTACTTCTGTAATGGTATAATTGAAAGAAATATTTCTGCATCTTTGAAGTTCAGAGAACAAAAACAATATAATTTTCATCTTTTTCTTTCTTTTTTCCTTAGCCACTCATGCTTCTTACATGCTGTTTGAAAAGGTCTCCAATCTCTGTTGAAAAAACTTGAGAGGCTCCAAAGAAAGAAGAAAAAACCAGATCCCACCCACCCCTTTCCCAATTCTAAAAGCAGAAATGGTTTGTTCCACTGGCAGCACTCAAAGAATCTCCGGATGCACTCACAAAGTATTGGAAAACAAAATGAGATAAATAACAATCATTATCTGATAGTCATATCCTCTTTCCTGTCCTCCTTTTTCCTTTTTGTAAGTGAAGAGTTTCATTCAGATTTGGCCTTTTATTTACAGAGCTCATGTGTACAATCTCTGGATAATATACCATATGTGTATAATATACTTATTTCATATACTTTAAACAATTTCCTGTGCAGTTTATAAAATACAAAATACAGTGAAATGATTAACAATTGCAAGTTTATAAAACATTGCTCATTAAGTAATTGTGTGTGTAGGGGAATGAGACAAAAGCAAAAAATCAAGTTATCCAGCATTCATGCAAAGGCCCCGGTAAGAATCTAGAAAAGAGCAACAAATATGTTAAAGGGTCTAGGTCTAGGCACAGGCAAGAGACACTAAGTATGATTATCTTAATGAAGAAAAGACTGAGAGGTCTTAGATGTATTCTAATTGAAATTGAAATTGAAATTGAAATTTATTATTTCTAGACCGCCCCCTCTCCCCATGGGGACTCGGGGCGGTGCACAGGTAGCATAAAAGCAATAAATAACAAACAACAATAAATATACCAACAAAATTTAAGAACCAATTAAATAAACCCTGTGCTAAAATCCCAATTAAACTAAAACCTATTCTATAAAATCCCAAGGCAAGGAGGCTATCCCAGGCCGGCCAGACGGAAAAAGTAAGTTTTTAATTTAAGACGGAAGGAGCGGAGGTCCGTAGTTGTCCTGATGTCGGGGGGAAGGTCGTTCCAGAGGGCCGGGCCCGCCACAGAGAGCGCCCTTCCCCTGGGTGTCGCCCGCTGACACAGTCTAGTGGACGGCACCCGGAGAAGCCCCTCTCTGTGGGAGCGAATCGGCCGTGAGGATGTATGAGGCAGGATCCGATCCTGCAGATAGCTAGGTCCCGAGCCATGGAGCGCTTTAAAGATGATGATTAGCACCTTGAAGCGCACCCGGAAGACGACAGGCAGCCAGTGCAGCTCGCGCAAGAGCGGTGTTACATGGGTAGACCTTGCGGTCCCCATAATTGCTCGCGCGGCTGCATTCTGGACTAGCTGAAGCCTCCGGGTGCACCTCAAGGGGAGCCCCATGTAGAGAGAGTTACAATAGTCCAGTCGGGATGTCACGAGAGCATGAGTGACTGTGCGAAGGGCGTCCCGATCCAATAGGGGGCGCAATTGGCGAACCAGGCGAACCTGGTAAAACGCCCTCCTGGCCACGGCTGTCACTTGATCTTCCATGGACAGCCGGGCATCCAGGAGGACACCCAAATTGCGCGCCCCATCCACAGGGGCAAGATGTTCGCCCCCTATGGCCAGCGATGGAGTAAGCTGGTTGAATCGGGCAGCCGGAAACCACAGCCACTCGGTCTTGGTCGGGTTGAGCTTGAGTCCGTTACTTCCCATCCAGATCCGTACAGCTTCCAGGCACTGGCACATCACCGCTACGGCATCGTTGGGG
Source organism: Rhabdophis nuchalis (assembly GCA_039707465.1). Taxonomy (NCBI): domain Eukaryota; kingdom Metazoa; phylum Chordata; class Lepidosauria; order Squamata; family Natricidae; genus Rhabdophis; species Rhabdophis nuchalis. The sequence goes on along the minus strand of CM077647.1, from coordinate 51,259,159 downwards.
TGGTTTGGGGTAGAAATGTACAGCTGGATGTCGTCAGCGTACAGATGGTATTCTACCCCAAAACCACGGATGATCTCACCCAGCGGCTTCATGTATGTGTTGAACAGGAGGGGCGAGAGGACCGACCCCTGAGGCACCCCACATGTGAGGGGTCTCGCGGTCGACCTCTGCCCCCCTGTCAACACAAATTGCGATCGGCCAGAGAGGTAGGAGGAGAACCACCGTAAAACGGTGCCTCCCACCCCCAACCCCCCCAGCCGATGCAATAGGATACCATGGTCGATGGTATCGAAAGCCGCCGAGAGGTCTAATAGGACCAGGATGGAGGAACAACCCCCATCTCTGGCCCTCCAGAGATCATCAACCAACGCGACCAATACCGTCTCGGTGCTATGCCCGGGCCGGAAGCCGGACTGGCGCGGATCTAGATAGTCTACTTCCTCCAGGTGATGGGGAAACTGTTGTGCCACCACACTCTCGACAACCTTCGCCAAAAAGGGAAGGTTGGAGACGGGACGATAGTTGTTCAAAGTAGCTGGATCCAAGGAGGGCTTCTTAAGGATACTTGAAGGGCTGCCATGGGGAAGGTAATAGGGCCTTTGAACAGCTTACAACATCATAAAAGCAAAAATACAAAACATTAAAGCAATAAATATCAAAAACTAACAGAAGTTAAGTAAGTTAGGAAACAGAATGTAAAAGTATAGAAGAAAGATCTTCTTCCTAGTCACTATCTTCACCATGGAATGCCCTCCAAGGGGCCTAAGTGTAATTGATAGAGCCAGGGTTTGAGACTCTTTTAAAATGCCGAAAGAAACAGAGATGGAAGCCACACGGTTATCATTAATGGAGGAAACTCTTCAAAACATTTTGAAAGAACTTAAGGAATTCCGGAAAGATAATGACAGATCAAAATCAGAACTTTTGGAGACACAGAAAGTGCTAATGGAAAATGAACAAAGAATTGATGGTTTGGAGAGGGGGTTGCCTGTGACAAGGGTAGAGCTTAAAAATTCTAGAAATAACTCAGTATATGCCAGGATAAATGAAGTACCCAGAGAGATACGCATTAAATGTGTGAGAGGGCCAACAGGGGAAGGGACCTTGAGAGCGCAGAGAGACGGTTCCTTAATTTATCAACAGAATGTGGTTGCCACCTTGAAACAGATCCCGAAAAAGATTATAGAGATAGGGGGGAATTGTTCCTTCTTATTTAAATGATTATTTTAAAAGGGGGGGTGTTTCTGGTGGGTGATGTTCGAGGGAATGTTGGCGTTATGGGAGGGGGGAAGAGTAAAAATTAAAATAACTGCAGAGGCGGATGCCTTTCTTAAGAAAAAAATACTCCCCTATCCTGGAGGATGAAAATGGGGGAACGGAGGGGGCCTCGGCTCACCCGCTGGAGGTCAAGGAGAGGATGATACGATTGCCATAAGACTTAGATTTCATAAGTGACTTTTTTCTGTAATAGTATAAATTTTGTTTGGATGTTTATAAATGATTGATTGCATAAATTTTAAAATTGAAATATTTGTATCTCTTTCCACTTTGTAGAAAAATGAAAAATTTACTGTATTCTCTATTTCTTTTTATGAAGCCTCGGAGGGTGTCAACATCTCCGACATAGAAGTTCTCAATATGTCTTTGTAAACTCCTTATAATCCCTTATCCTTTTTTCTTTATAAAAACTTGTAAAACCCAATAAAACTTTTTCAAAACGAGACTCTTTTAAAATGCCCAAAACTGGAGTTAGAGCTCACCTTCAATGGGACAATGTTCCAGGAGGCAAGAGCCATGGCACAAAGGACCCTTCTCCTGGACACCACTGGCCAGAACTCCTTAACCAAGGGGGTCCACAGCATGTATCTTTTTCTGGAACAAATAGCACATGTCAGTGCCATTGGGGCAAGAGAGTTCCTCAGATAGCCTAGACTACACCATAAAGGGGTTCATAGGTAATAACCAGTGCCTTTAATTGGATTCAGAACCAAACCAGCAACCAGTGAAGCTTGCACAAAGGTAGTGTTACATAGGCCATTCTAGGGGCACTACAGCTGTCAGCATGGTTGTCAACTACATCAGTTGTAGCTTCTAAATATTCTTCAAGGGTAGTCTGATATGGAACATTATGATAAATTTGCAGCACTGATACTGATTTTATTATTTACCCAAATAAATGCATCTGGAGAGCTGTTTCAAGCTGCTAGAGCCTGGATTTCCTATACTGAAATGGGAATTCAATCATGTATGTGCAGTGAGAACTGATAGAAGTAATCAAATTTTGCTTCTCTACAATTTTCCAATTTACATGTTAAAAAAAGAAAGTAAGATTTTTTTTAAAAAAAAAATCCTTGTGCTGTTGTCCCTTCCCCCTCGATGGCAATGTCAGCTTGGACAGAGGAGAGGCATATTTCTCCGAACATGCCCAGTCAGGTTTATACACAAACATGCTTGTCGGGTGCTTGTTGGTGTCATAATTTTATTTTGGTACTCTTGTAAGGAGGAAAAGAGAAGTGATTATACACTCTCTTCCTGAATGCCAATGTAAGAGTAGCAAAATAAACAACCACAGATAGCCACCTATGATTTACTGTAGTTAAATAGTGTTTGAGTTTAAACAGCCTGGTCTATTTCTGTTACTGCTTTCCTTGAGAATATAATGAGCTGCATATATAAGGGATATGTTTATGTTTTTATTAGTGATGAGGAAATCCAGTTCAGAAGTGGCATAATTCAATTTGTTCCAGCACTCTGAGAATCAGAGGCAACCTAGTTATAAATCTACACTGAGTTTGAAAAGTCTATTGGCAAAAAGCTTTGACTATACACTATGAGAGCCATGATGATTCAGTGCTTACAATGCAGTATTACAAGATAATTCAATGCTCACCCCAGGAGTTTGATTCTGAACAACTCAAGATTGGTTCAGCCTTCCATCCTTCTGAAGTCAGTAAAATGGGGAGCCCAGATTGTTGGGGGGCAATATGTTGACTCTGTAAACCAGGGGTCCCCAACCCCTGGGCCGCAGACCGGTGCCAGTCCGTGGCTTGATAGCAACCGGGCCGCAGGGCTGGAGAGGAGGAGGAGGGAGGAGGGGGCAGCGCACGCCAGATGCGGGAAAACAAGCAAGCTAAGCACCCCAGTTCAACACTGAGCTACACATATTCTCTTCTATAGGCTCAGTTTCTTCTGAGAATGAAACTGAAGAATGCCAATTAACATATCTTTTGGTGTGAAGTACCATTTCACTCTAAGTGTGTGTATTGTATGTTATAACATATCAGCATTTCTCAATCTCAGCAACTTTAAGCTGTGTAAACTTCAAATCCCAGAATTACCCCAAGTCAGTTAACTGGAAGTTGAAAATCTGCACAGATTGTGATTGCATAGGCTGCATAGATTGAGAAACACTGCATTATATAAAGAAAAATAAACACTCAGGTTGACAGAGATAAAGATTTGTCATTATTAAACTTAGTTTCTATTAAAGTTCCGTATGTAGGAAAAAATAATATTGTAGTTCTAAAACACACTATCACTTTACCTTCAAATAATGTGGTTTCCCTGAAATAATGTTACAACTAAAGTTTTCTATATATCTTTTCAATTTCAAAAAATGAAGTATTTGATCATAATTCCATATTTTTTTCTAAACAATGAGAGAATATCTCTAAAATAAGCATACATTCTTTAAGAACTGTACATTTGAGTTGAAAAATCAAGAGGCTATAAATTTAGGGGTATCAAACTCAAGGCCCACTGGCTGGATTCAGCCTGCAATGCAACATGGTTGGATCCAGCCAGCACAGCTGTCTTGGAAATTATAAGGGGCTGACGCACATTACTTCAGCTTGGCCCATGCTATCCCACCATGTGTGCATGTGGGACAAGCACACACAGGCCTGGCATTTGTACACACAGGAGGCAACAGGCCTCTTGTGTGCCTCATCCATAGCTCATCCATGAGCCGCCACCACCACAACCATTGTCATCAGCAGCCTGATCCTCCTTCCAGCCATTGCCCTATGATTCTCACTTTTGCCAGGGAGCGCAAGAATTGCAAGACAGCAGCTGGAGAATGAAACTTCCAACCGGCCATCCAGGTGAAGGGCTAGCACTGTGGGGGTGGTGAGAAGGCAATCCTGAGGCTGCAGCCTCTGCTGACAAGTGGAGAACAGGGTGGGGGGGGGCACAAGAATCATGGGGCAATGTCTGGAGAATGGAAGTTCTGGCCAGCCAGGTGAAGGGCTAGCACAGTGGAGTGGCAAGGAGGGGGAGGCTGCTGGGCCTTTCAGGTATGTGTGTGCACTGGGGGAAGTGTCCAGCAGCAGGGCTCCACACCTGGCTCTTCAGAAGCTTCGGCCTGGCCTGTTCTATCAGGAGTTGTTGGCCACACACATGCACAGCCTAACTCATGCCATCCCAGCAGGCTTGCATGCACACAAAAGACAGGAGGTGTTAAGTTTGCAGGAATTCAGTCCGAGACAGGCTAGTCATTGGAACATGTTTATTTGCAACTAGCAAGAAACTATATACAAGTAACAAATAGATCAGTTCAACTGAGACTTCCCCACTTCGATAGCTTTTTATAGGTTTTGCAAAAGCGGGAAAAACCTTAGCCAGACAGAAAGTCTGGCCCGGCCAGCCGCGTCTTGGCCAATTAGACGCGACTGACTGTTACAGTGTTCAACAGACCTCCGGGTCAATCCTAGTTCCCCAGACTGAATGTCTGGGCGTAGGTTGAGGACATAACACCCCTTTCCCCCCAGTCAGTGCGCATGCATTACAGATAACTGTCAGTCTGAATGGCTGCGCACGCGTAGTCCTTTAAATAGGCGGGGCGGTGTCTGATCCGCCCGGAACGCCTCGGTTGCGCCGGGGAATTTGCGGGGTAGCGAGGCTCCTCCCCCTGGGGAGTAGAGTTCCAGGATGCGTCATGGTGTTTTGCCCCCAGAGGTGGAGTCAGCTGAGGCGAAGATGACAACTCCGATAAGTTAAAACGAGGGGGGATGGAGACCGGCCCTGTACAGGGAAGCGGCCGTTGGTTATTTTCAAAGTGTTCTGTTGATTCTCCTTGCGGGGCGGTGTGTGAAGACTCGCCGCAGAATGGCGGCGCCTTGGACTGTTGGTTGAATGAATAGTCTGGAACAAAAAACTTTGGAACTTGTAAACCCTCTTGTGCCTCGGCTTGAGCCAACCGATGTGGCCAAAACGCGGCCAACGGGCCGGACTGGCCTGGAGTGGGAACAGCCAGTGATTGTAGGCGACGCCTCAGCTGATCCAGGTGGCGCCGCCACTCAGTTCCATTTGACAGCCCAACCCTATAGGAACAGGGGCCGGTTAGGTCAATGATGGATGCTGGCACCCAACGCGGATCCCCCGAATAATTCCTAGCCCAGAGCAGGTCACCCTTGGTAAAAAGGCGGGAAGGGGGGTCCCCCAAGTTGCTCGGCTGCACCCCGTCATAGTCAGGGTGCAGTCTGTCCAAGGTGGTCCGCAGGCATCGACCCATCAAGAGCTCAGCGGGGCTCTTCCCTGTGGCCGGGCAAGGAGTGGAATGCTGACCCATGAGGTAAGCAGCCACCCTTGCATGCCAGTCTCCCTTATCCAGCCGGGCCACACCTCCTTGGCCGAGCGCACGGCTCGTTCCCACGGCCGTTGGATGCCGGGTGATAGGGAGCTACTGTCGCGTGGTGGATCCCTTGTGCGGCCAGGAATTCCTGGAAAGTGGTGGAATGGAATTGCGAGCTGTTGTCAGACACAAGGATGCCCAGCAATCCGTGCATTGCGAACAGGCAACGCAAAGCCCAGACTGTGCTCTCCGCCGTAGTAGAGGCCATGAGAACCACCTCCACTCAGCGGGAGTAGGCATCCACCACCAACAGGAAGGACTGGCCGTGGAAGGGACCCGCAAAGTCAATGTGGACTCGGGACCAAGGGCTCTTGGGGATTTCCCATTCCCTGGGGGGAGACACCGGCGGGGCAGGATGTGATGACTGGCAGGTTGGACACGCAGCGACCCAGGTGGCTACCTCCGCATCCATGCCGGGCCACCAAACATAGCTCCTGGCTAACACCTTCATCCGAGCTATGCCCGGGTGGGTAGCATGGAGAGACTGTAGCACCTGGTGTCGCAAGGGAGGAGGAATGATGACCCGGTCCCCCCAACACAAGCAGCCACAATGGAGCGAAAGCTCCATCTGGCGTGTCTTGTAGGGCCGAAACTCATCGGCCATGCTGCCCGAAGGCCACCCACGCAGGACCCATCGGGATACTTGAGAGAGGACAGGGTCAGACTGGGTGTGGGCAGCGACGTCCGAAGAGGACAAGGGAATGTCAGACTCAGCAACAGCCAGGACAGAGAGAGACAGAACTGGCGTGGGGTCCACCTTGGGGAGGGGGCAGCAGCTAAGGGCAGCGGCGTGCCCTATCTGCTTGCCAGGACGGTATAGCAGCATATACTCATACGCTGCTAGGAACTCCATCCACCGGGTCATCCTGGGAGAGAGCATGGGGGGGTCGGACGATCACCGGCCAACAGCCCAAGGAGAGGCTTGTGGTCGGTAACAACGGAAAAGGTCCGCCCATACAGATAGGTGTGGAACTTTTTAATCCCAGACACCACAGCCAGAGCCTCCTTGTCTATCTGCCTGTAGTTTCTCTCCGTTGTCCGGGAATAAAAAGCAATGGGGGCCTCTGAGCCATTGGGCAAGACATGGCTCAGGACAGCCCCCAGGCCAAATGGGGAGGCATCGCATGCCAGAATCAGAGGGAGCCTGTCATCATACTGGACTAGGACAGCCTCTGATGTTAGCGTAGCTTTAACAGCCGCGAACGCCTGGGCTTCGCGGCTGCCCCAGCGCCAGGCCATGGATCGGTCGAGTAACCGATGCAGCGGCTTGGCTAACGATGCCTTGTGGGGGATGAATGGCGCGTAAAAATTCAAAAGGCCGAAGAATGCCTGCAGCTCCGCTTTAGAGGCAGGAGTGTGGGCGTTTTGTATTGCCTCGACCTTAGAGGGGGTGGGGTGAATTCCTTGGGCATCAATCATGAAGCCCAGGAATTCGACCCGCGGCGCAGCAAATGTGCACTTGCTGCGCTTCAATTTTAAGCCCGCGCCCCTGAAAATCGAGAGGACCTTCCGTAATACTTTGGCGAGTTCTGATATGCTGGATGAAGCTATCAGAACGTCATCAAAATAAGGAACGATGCCAGGGAGCCCATGGAGCAAACGCTCCATGAGGCTCTGGAAGATCCCCGGGGCCACGGAAACGCCAAATTGTAAGCGGCGACAGCGAAAAGCCCCTCGGTGGGTGACGATAGTCTGTGCCTCAGCAGCCTTGTCGTCCACAGGGAGCTGTTGATAGGCCTGCACCATATCCAGTTTCATGAATATGCAGCCCCTTCCTAACGAGTGGAGTAGGTCCTGCACAACCAGAACTGGGTATGGGTTCGCCTGAAGTCCTCGGTTTATGGTGGATTTGTAATCGGCACATATACAGACGGACCCGTCGGGCTTAATGGGGACCACTATTGGGGTCTCCCATTTCGACTGGTCAACGGGTTCAAGCACGCCCTGTGCCACCAAATGGTCCAATTCCGCCTCCACCTTGGGCTTCAGCACGAACGGCAACCTGCGGGCCTTCAGACGGATTGGAGCAACCTGAGGGTCTATGTTGAGCGATACTGGGGTGCCTTTGTAGGCGCCCAAACGCCCATCGAAAACGTCGCTGAACTCGTCCAGCACTTCCTTAACCGGGGAGTTGGCCGGCACGCTATGCACTCCTTGGACTGACAGGCCTAGGGCTTTAAACCAGTCCAGTCCGATGATAGTGGAGAGGGGATTTGCCACCACCAGAACTGGTAGGGACCCGTGAAACGACCCATAGTCCACCCGTACAACCCATTTTCCCAGAGTGGGAATTGCGGAACCCTGGTAGTCTTTAAGGACGGTCAGGGAGGGGGAGAGATCCTTCTTCCTTAAGGTAGGGCGCAACTTTGAGAGCTGCGCCCAGGACAAAATCGAACTGGAAGATCCGGAATCCACCTCCATGGACACTCCCACCCCCTCCAGACAAACCACTGTCTTTAGGTGCGTACTGTCTGTGGGTTCATAGCAGATGGCTGGCTGAGTCTCAGAGAGGGCGAAGCAGTCAATGGGTGGGTTTGTCCGACGATTTGGGCGCTTCGGCAGAGTAGCGTGTTGTTTGGGCAGAGGTCTGGCGGCTGGGGACGCAGCAGATGGTGTAGCTGGAGTCGCAGCTCTGCAGACGGCGGCCAGGTGGCCCTTTCAGCCGCAGCGGCAACACACGGAGGATTTGAAGGGGCAGTCTGGCCTCTGATGATCCCCTCTGCACCCTAAACAGGGACTGGGGCGGTTTGCGGAAGGGCGGCATGCCTTTCGTCCCAATATGTGCATGCAGGCAACCTGGTCGTCATTGTCGGAGTCGTCCAGCGGCGCGAGCTCATCCACCATGCAGGCTTTCGGAGACGGAAAAAGAGAGGGGCGAGTGCGGCCCATGTCGGTCGTGGATAGCTCCGACAACTCGGCAGCGCGAGCCTCTTCCACTGCCTGCTCTAGAATAATAACTGTTTTGGCAAGGAGCTGGCGTTTCAGGCGGATGTCCCTGATGCCGCAGACGAATTGTTCTAGCAAGGACTCTTCAAGGAACGCGGCAGGGAATTCGCAGGGAATCGCCGTCACTCTCAGCACCTGGAGGAATTGTGCGATCAATTGGGTTGACTGCTGCACGCACTGCCGGAAGGCGTATCGGTGTGCAATTCTAGATGGCACCGGGGCGTAGTGTGCACGGAGGCGGCCGAGGAGATCGTCCCATGGCACCTCGTGCACCGCGGCCGGTGCGGCGATGGTTCTTGCGGTCGCAAAGAGTTCGGGGTCACCGCATCCTAGGAAAATGCTGAGTTTCCATGCGGGGGACAGCTCGCCGAAATCGTTAGCAATCAAAAAGCATTCAAACTGGGCCAGGAATGAAGCTCATTGCTCTTTCGTAGCATCGAACGGTGCGAAGGACGATATCGTCGTCATCGTGCCAGTCGTCCCTCACCCATCTAGCCGGAATAACGGCAGGCTTCTTCCCACGGCCGGAAAGCGAGACTAGGCCTGCTCCCAAAACCTTCGTCGCCAGTGTTAAGTTTGCAGGAATTCAGTCCGAGACAGGCTAGTCATTGGAACATGTTTATTTGCAACTAGCAAGAAACTATATACAAGTAACAAATAGATCAGTTCAACTGAGACTTCCCCACTTTGATAGCTTTTTATAGGTTTTGCAAAAGCGGGAAAAACCTTAGCCAGACAGAAAGTCTGGCCCGGCCAGCCGCGTCTCGGCCAATCAGACGCGACTGGCTGTTACAGTGTTCAACAGACCTCCGGGTCAATCTTAGTTCCCCAGACTGAATGTCTGGGCGTAGGTTGAGGACCTAACAGGAGGGATGGTGGGGGGGCTGTGCATGCATGCACCCACTGACTCCCACATGTGCCTGCTGATTCCTCCCTCCCCCTGCCATTAGCCCACAGATAAAACACTTCTCCGGCCCATGGAAAAATCAAGTTTGATACCCCCTGCTATAAACTAAATGAGTTTATTGTACTACCAGTAAAATATTTATTTAGGAAATTTGCAGATTATCCATGAGTTAACAGTGTCTGAGTTATGAACATTTTTATGCATAAAAATTCAAAGGAATTTTTACAAATACAGAGTATGGTACATGACTTTGATTTCCAAAGAACAACAACAAAAATGGATTTTCCAATAGTTAGTTATTTTAACATGCTGAATACTGAATACCAGCCTTGATCCAGAATCCACATTTTGAGAAACACCATGACTATACTTCTTCTGTAGTATATAGAATCTATTGCTTGATTCTTTACTTAAAAATCAATTATAAGGTATAAAGTTAGTGACTTGATTTAAAAATCAATTATAAAATATAAAGTTAGTGACTTATTTTAATTTTAGCAAAATACAAAATAGAAAATATGTATTAACTATATTAAATATTCAAAAGAGTATACAAAGTCCTGTATACTTAAATCATCCACTACTATGCATATATAATTGAAGTTAACACATAACTCAACAGCATTAAAACAAACTGATGGACCCGGTAAGGTTCCAAAGGGAGCTTGGGCCAATTCCTGTGGACTTGCCCCGCGACTCGACTGAGGACCTAGTGGCCGCATGGTTAAGTGCGGCCACGGGGGCCTTGGACCGAGTCGCGCCCGAGCGGCCTCTCTTGCGGCGACGATCCACCCGGGCTCCTTGGTTCACCGAGGAGCTTAGGGAGATGAAGCGCCACAAGAGACACCTAGAGAGCAGATGGAGATCCTCTCACTCCGAAGCCGACCGAACACTAATGAGAACCTACATTAGGACTTACCTGGTGGCGATAAGAGTGGCCAAACATGAGTATTGTGCCACTCTTATTGCATCCGCAGATAACTGCCCTGCCACCCTGTTTGGGGTGACCCGCTCCCTCCTTCAACAGAGGCCGCGGGAAGCCCCTCTACAGGTCGAGCAGAGGAATTTGGGATTTATCTGCAGGAGAAAATCACTCGGATTCGGAGCGAGCTGCCCTCCATCGACAGTGGTCCAGCTGAGCGGTCCGAGGTTGCTCTTGAGACACCATCTTGGGAGGAGTTTGATTTTGTTACTACCGAGGATATGGACAAGTTGTCAAAGAGACTTAGGGCTACCACATGTTTATTGGACCCGTGTCCCTCCTGGCTTGTACTGGCATCCTGGGAGACGACACGAGACTGGCTCCAGGGCATTGTCAACGCATCTTTGAGTGAGGGGTCCTTGCCTGCCGTCTTGAAAGAGGCGGTAGTAAGGCCCCTCCTCAAGAAGCCGTCCCTGGATCCAGCATTATTAGAGAACTATCGTCCCGTCTCCAACCTTCACTTTTTAGTGAAGGTTGTTGAGAGTGTGGTGGCCCAACAGTTTCCGCGACACTTGGAGGAAGTTGATTATCTAGACCCGCGCCAGTCCGGCTTCCGACCCGGGCATAGCACCGAGACGGCATTGGTCGCGTTGGTTGATGATCTCTGGAGGGCGCGGGATAGAGGATATTCCTCTATCCTGGTCCTATTAGACCTCTCAGCGGCTTTTGATACCATCGACCATGGTATCCTATTGCGCCGACTGGCGGGGTTGGGGCTGGGAGGCACCGTTCTACGGTGGTTCTCTTCCTACCTCTCTGGTCGGTCGCAATATGTGTTGGCAGGGGGGCAGAGGTCGGCCTCGAGGCCCCTCGTATGTGGGGTACCTCAAGGGTCGGTCCTCTCGCCCCTACTGTTCAACACATACATGAAGCCGCTGGGCGAGATCATCCGTGGTTTTGGGGTGGGATATCATCTGTACGCTGATGATACTCAGTTGTACATATCCACCCCAGACCACCCCAACGATGCCGTCGAGGTCATGTCCCGGTGTTTGGAGGCCGTACGGATCTGGATGGGTAGTAACAAACTCAGGCTCAACCCGTCCAAGACTGAGTGGCTGTGGCTTCCGGCACCCCGGTTCAGCCAGATTATTCCAACTCTGGCCATTGGGGACGAAACACCGGCCCCCGTGGAGAGGGCGTGCAATTTGGATGTCCTCCTGGATTCCCGGCTGTCCATGGAGGACCATGTGGCGGCCGTGGCCAGCGGGGCTTTCCATCAGGTACGCCTGATGCGCCAATTGCGGCCCTTACTGGACCGGGCTGCCCTTCGCACAGTCACTCAGGCCCTCGTGACCTCTCGACTCGACTACTGTAATGCTCTCTACATGGGGCTTCCCTTGAGGTGCACTCAAAAGCTGCAGTTAGTCCAGAATGCAGCCACGTGGGTGATTACGGGAGCGCCTAGACACTCCCACATAACACCTATCCTGCGCGAGCTGCACTGGCTTCCTGTGGTCTTTCGGGTGCGCTTCAAGGTTCTGACGACCATCTTTAAAGCGCTCCATGGCTTGGGGCCTAGTTATATGCGAGACCGCCTCCTGCCCCATACATCCCTCAGACCAATACGCTCCCACAGTGAGGGCCTCCTCAGGGTGCCGTCGGCCGGACAATGCCGACTGGCGACACCCAGGGGGAGAGCCTTCTCTGTGGCAGGTCCAGCCCTTTGGAACGACTTACCCCCTGAACTTCACACCATCTCTGACCTCCGCCTCTTCCGCAAGTGTCTTAAGACACATTTGTTCCATCTAGCCGGCCTAGCGTAGCCTCCTATACTGACTTTTAGATAGTTTTTAAATTTGGGGATTTTAATCTGGTTTTAGCACAGGTTCTATTGAATTAGTTTTTTAAATTTTATATGATGTTTTGTATGTATTTTAATTTTCCTGTGCGCCGCCCTGGGTCCGTTTGGAGAAGGGCGGGGTATAAATTGAATAAATAAATAAAATAAAAATAAAAATAAACATGTACACCAGAACTGGATAAATCCTGAACAGTCCAAAACTAAACTTGTCATCACAATATTTTGATTGTGATTCAGAATTTGAAAGAAATAGATAAAGATAATATGTGTACAAAAATGGCTAAAAGAGCCAGTTTGTACAGTGGTTAAAGCACAAATCTAGAAACTTGCAGTTGTAGGTTATATTCCTGCCTTACTCAAAAAATCAGCTGGGTGACCTTGGACTGGTTGCTGTCTCTCATCCTAGGAAGAAGCCAGTAGCAAACCACTTCCCAAAATCATCAAAGAAAACTGTCTGGATGGACTAGTCTGGATGGACTAGTACAGTGATGGCGAACCTTTTTTGGCTCACGTGCCAAAAGTGGGGGGAGCGCAGAGGGGTCATGCATGGGTGTGCCACACCCATAATGCTATGTGCGTGACCCTCTGCTTTTGGTGTGCTTTTTTCGCTCTCCCCAGGCTCCAGTGGCTTTCTAGGAGCCTGGGGAGGGTGAAAACAGCCTTCCCTCCCCACCTCCAGAGTCTTCAGGAGATTCCCTGAAGCCTCCAGAGGGCGAAAAACAGCCTCAAAAGAAGGCCTAAATCAACTGGCCAGCGCACACAAGCACGCTGGAGCTGACAGGGCAACACCTCGCGTGCCCTAAGAAATGGTTCCGTGTGCCACCTGTGGCACCCATGCCATAGGTTCGCCATCACTGCACTAGTATCTGCCATTTTCTTTGATGATTTTTGGAAGTCAAGGAGTCAAATGAAGTCGCGAGTGTGAACATGTGTGCACATAACAGGTACATTTGCTAAAAACAGCTGAGAACAAAACTGAGAATAAGACCATTTGATCAAACGTATACATCTGTCTATTTTACTCATTTACTGAATCTGGGTAGTTTATCAATAAAAGAACCATAAGGGTTTAAAAGTTAAAAAGATAGGAGTGGAGAGGGAAAGGATAGGTAATAGCCTCTATCATGAATTATTATGTTATAAAAACATAAAATGATAATCTAATGCAACACCAGTCAGGTATATCCAAGGGAGACAAGGTATTTTTATAAACTACTTTCCAAAGAGAAGCATTTTGAAGCAAGGTGTGCTTTAATTGTGCCAGATCCTAAATTTAGTTCAGTCAAACTAGGAGATGAAGTAAAATGAATTTACTTGAAACTGACCAAAAAAAGTGGTTTAGCAATTCAGACATTACCTGCTCACCAGAGAAGGAAAGCAAGAATCATATTTCTTGGTTTAATTAAAAAAAATACTAATTAGCTGTGGTACTGCAGTGGTTAGAATGCAGTATTGCAGGTTAATTCAGCTGACGGTTAATAATAATAATAATAATAATATTTTATTTTTATATACCGCGTCCTCTCCCCAAGGGGACTCGGAGCGGTGCACAGGGAAAAATTAAAACACATAAAATATATATACAAAAATAGATACAGTAAAGTAAAAACAAATTAAATTTAATTGTCCCTGCACTAAAATCCCCATATTAAAACTAATGTTCCCTAAACCCTAAAAGGTAGAGACTAACCTAGGCCGGCCAAGCAGAAAAAGTACGTTTTTAATTTCTGACGGAAGGAGCGGAGGTCCGTGGTTGTTCTAATGTCGGGGGGAAGGTCGTTCCAGAGGGCTGGGCCCGCCACAGAGAAGGCCCTTCCCCTGGGCGTCGCCCGCTGACAAAGTCTAGTGGACGGAACCCGGAGAAGTCCCTCTCTGTGGGAGCGAATCAGCCGTGAGGATGTATGGGGCAGGATCCGATCCCGCAGATAGCTAGGTCCCGAGCCATGGAGCGCTTTAAAGATGATAACTAGCACCTTGAAGCGCACCCGAAAGACGACAGGTAGCCAGTGCAGCTCGCGCAGGGAGAGGTGTTATATGGGTGTACCTTGCGGTCCCCATTATTGCTCGCGCGGCTGCATTCTGGACCAGCTGAAGTCTTCGGGTGCACCTCAAGGGGAGCCCCATGTAGAGAGAGTTACAATAGTCCAGTCGGGATGTCACGAGGGCATGAGTGACTGTGCACAGGGCATCCCGATCCAATAGGGGGCGCAACTGGCGTACCAGGCGTACCTGGTAAAACGCCCTCCTGGCCACGGCCATTACTTGATCTTCCATGGACAGCCGGGTATCCAGGAGGACACCCAAGTTGCGCGCCCCATCCACAGGGGCAAGATGTTCGCCCCCTATGGCCAGTGATGGAGTCAACTGGTTGAATCGGGTGGCCGGAAACCACAGCCACTCGGTCTTGGCCGGGTTGAGCCTGAGTCTGTTACTTCCCATCCAGATCCGCACGGCTTCCAGGCACTGGCACATCATTGCTACGGCATCGTTGGGGTGGTTTGGGGTAGATATATACAACTGTGTATCATCAGCGTAGAGGTTGTACTCTACCCCAAAACCACGGATGATCTCACCCAGCGGCTTCATATATGTGTTGAACAGGAGAGGCGAGAGGACCGACCCCTGAGGCACCCCACATGTGAGGGGTCTCGAGGTCGACCTCTGCTCCCCTGCCAACACAAATTGCGATTGAACGGAGAGGTAGGAGGAGAACCACCGTAAAACGGTGCCTCCCACCCCCAACCCCCCCAGCCGATGCAATAGGATACCATGGTCGATGGTATCAAAAGCCGCTGAGAGGTCTAATAGGACCAGGATGGAGGAGCAGCCCCAATCTTTGGCCCTCCAGAGATCATCGACCAACGCGACCAATGCCGTCTCGGTGCTATGCCCGGGCCGAAAGCCGGACTGGCGCGGGTCTAGATAATCAACTTCCTCCAGGTGACGGGGAAACTGTTGTGCCACCACACTCTCTACAACCTTCGCCAAAAAGGGAAGGTTGGAGACGGGACGATAGTTGGCTAATAAAGCTGGGTCCAAAGATGGCTTCTTCAGGAGGGGCCTCACCATAGCCTCTTTAAGGGAGGCAGGCAAGAAACCCTCGCTTAAAGAGGCGTTGACAACCTCTTGGAGCCAGCCTCGTGTCACCTCCCAGGATGCCAGTACAAGCCAGGAAGGACACGGGTCCAATAAACATGTGGTGGTTCGCAGTCGCCCATGTAACCTGTCCATATCCTTGGAAGTAACAGAGTCGAACTCCTCCCAACCAAGATCTGCCTCGTGGCCTCCCACTGGACTATCAATGGAGACTAACTCGTTATGGATCTGAGCGATTTTCTCCTGCAGATAAATCACAAATTCCTCTGCTCTACCCTGTAATGGGGCTTCCCGCACCCTCTGTTGAAGGAGGGAACGGGTCACCCTAAACAGGGCGGCAGGGCGGTTATATGTGGATGCTATGAGAGTGGCACAATGATGGCGTTTAGCCACTCTCAGCGCCACAATGTAAGTCCGTAAATGGGCTCTTACCTGTGTTCGGTCGGATTCAGAACGAGTAGACCTCCATCTTCTCTCTAGGCATCTCTTGTGGCGCTTCATCACCCTTAGCTCCTCGGAGCCAGAGTGGCTCGCTGCCGCAAGAGAGGCCGCAAGGGCGCGACCCGATCCAAGACTCCCGTGGTTGCAGTATTCCATGCGGCCACAAGGTCCTCCATCGGGGCACGGGTCAGGGGTACAGGAAGTGGCCCAAGCACCGCCTGGAACCCATCAGGGTCCATCAGGCGCCTGGGGCGGAACCAAATAGGCAACTCAGGTTCCGCCTCCCCGCGGTGGGGGACAGCGGTTGGAAAGTCGAGCCGGAGAAGTGAGTGGTCTGACCATGACAAGGGTGTGATGACTATATCCCCTATACCCAGATCACTCTTCCATTGGCCTGAGACAAAGATGAGATCCGGTGTATGTCCACCCTCGTGGGTGGGGCCTTGAATTAGTTGGGTCAGGTCCATGGCCGTCATGGAAGCCATGAACTCCCGAGCTACCTCGGATGATTCGCCCACCGATGGCAAATTAAAGTCCCCCATGACTACAAGTCTGGGGGTCTCAACTGCCACCGTAGCGATCATCTCAAGGAGCTTGGGCAGGGCTGCTGCTACATAGCGGGGAGCCAGGTATACAGCCAGCAAGCCCAACTGCCTCCCTAGGCCCCACTTCACGCAGAGGGACTCACAACTGGTAGTCTGTGGCACAATGGTCTCTCTCGGCTCAAGACCTTCCCTAACAATAACCACTACCCCACCACCCGTACCTAGGGCCCGGGGCTGATGAAAAGCGCGGTAACCTGGCGGGCACATTTCAACGAGGGGAAGTCCACCCTCGTGGCCCAACCAGGTCTCTGCAATTCCTACCAGGTCCGGCTCCCCCTCAGACACAAGGTCATGGACAAGGGGGGCTTTGTTGACCACGGACCTGGCATTGCAAAACATCAGCTGCAGGCCCTGGCTCTGTATTCCCTGACCACCTAGCCTGCGGGGGTTGTGGCACTTCACCGTTTGCAACCAACGGTTCTGTGCCCTCAACCGGGAGGATGGAACTTGGCTCCCCTCGGACTGCAGTTCGGCAGTTCAATTCTCACCAGGCTCAAGGTTGACTCAGCCTTCCATCCTTTTGAGGTGGGTAAAATGAGGACCCAGATGGTTGGGGACAATATGCTGACCTTAGAGAGGGTTGTAAAGTACTGTGAAGCAGTATGTGTCTAAGTGCTATTGCTATTGCTATTAGAGAGGTTAACAGAACTGACTTGACATCATTTAATGTCTTTTTAATTTGTATGCCAGCTGTGGAGACTTTTTAATGCATTCTTCATGTATTCTGGTAAGTGGATAACATAAAAATTTTGAATGGATTGATAGATAAATAAACTAAAAATGTGAAGGATAGAGTTGAATATATTGTCTATATCAGTTGCTATTAAATTGTTCACCCAATT
Organism: Rhabdophis nuchalis; assembly: GCA_039707465.1. Classification (NCBI taxonomy): domain Eukaryota; kingdom Metazoa; phylum Chordata; class Lepidosauria; order Squamata; family Natricidae; genus Rhabdophis; species Rhabdophis nuchalis. The sequence goes on along the minus strand of CM077647.1, from coordinate 51,241,904 downwards.
ACCCATTTTCTTAGTCTTGAATAATATCATTCTCCTACAAAAGTTAAAAAAACCACAACCAGCCCAAAACTGTTTCTTTCCCCAAGTGTGTTGGTGGCAACAGTGCCAAACTAGATTCCTGGCTCATAAATAAGCAATAACAAATTGTTCTAGTACTCCACACATATGTCCAAATTGACCCCTTGTAATAAATGTATCCAATGTTATGAATCGTTTGAATTCCAGAACGTGCAATTAGCCAAGAGTTCAGAGTTTAACAAGATATTCATTTTAAAAGCAGGTCTTATATGAATTCATGAATGTTAGCACTATATCATTCATCTGAGTACAATTTGGATATACACATACCGGTAATAAAAACAATATTTTATTTAACAATGTTTTTCTTACATTATCCCTTCCAAAATATGTAAATAATAATAAAACATATTTTAGTCATACAAAAGCAATAACAAACACAAAACAATTTAAGTTAACATTCAATAAATAAAATGGAGCAACTTTTGAATGTTATTTAAACTATGTAGGGAAAACATGCAGTGTAATGCTTCTAAAATTCTAATTCATTTACAAATTGACCATAAGAGGCAATTGTATTTTATTCTGTGTAAGGAATGTAATGTCATGTGTATATCCAGATTAAAAAATGCACAGTAGATTTCATGATAAGGGGTGTCAAACTCAAGGTCCACAATAAAATTGAAACCTATGCTCTAGGTCAGGGGTCTGCAAAGTCGGCTGGGGATTTCTGGGAGTTGAAGTCCACCAGTCTTAGAAGAGCCGACTTTGCAGACCCCTGCTCTAGGTTATATGATCAGGAGGGCAAAGGTTAGAAGGAATAGTCATCAATACACACAGCATATATATACAGTACTTTGCCCAGATATTTATTTATTTCTAATGTTGGATTTACCTTCTTACCAGTGGGAGCCCCCTTGTGGACTACTGTGAAGTCATTACCATAGCAACTCCACTGTGCTGCACAGAAGAAGCCATTTTATGACAGTACAGTAAAAGCCATTTTAAGGCACAGCAGACTGTATCTTAACAGAGCACATACCCCAAGGGGTTTTAGGAGTGCCTTACCCCTACAGTATTTGTTTCCAGAGAGTAAGTAATCTGTGTACCAAGTTTGGTTGATATTGCACAAGGTGTCCCAGAGTTATGCTGGAACATGCACACACAGAGTTACATACAAGGTAGCCACCGAAATAGAGAAACATCCCCACAACATGAACAAAGGTCACAATACCTCCCTCCTACCAGATATCTGAAAACCAGCACTGGCCAATAGACCAACCCCACCCACCACCCAGGCCATAACAATACAAAAGAACAATAAACACAGAGATAGCACCAATCAGCACCAATCTATCAATCATGATACAACTACACAGCCAATCAACCCACTCACAGCAACAAAGCCAGCACTCCACCCCCCCCCCCAAGATTTATAGAAAGACAGCAGCTGCGAAGCCACAGGTGCCAGCCTGAAGATGGCAAGTGAGACCTCACCGAAACGTTGCAAAGACAATCTCAATCTTACATGGGAAAAGACCCAAATACAAAAAGACCAGCATACCTACACCCGTGAAAATCTATGAAAACATATTTTTGTAGGGGGGGATTCTGTCGGTTCTGACTGGTTCACCCAACCAGTAGTGGAAATCACAGGGTCCACCCACCCTGGCTCTATTTTGTTCTATTTATGGATGTTTTTTGAGCAAAGCGCACATGTAGAAGGCTGAACGCATGTGGGGATGGGGCACTTGCAAGAGAAGCGATCATGTCTGTGCGCACATTTGCAAACTGGTAGGGAAGGTAAGTGAAAACCACCCCTGATAGTTTCATTCTGGTTCTGGACAGTTATTCTGCTGAGACAGGAACATTAGTCTTTTATTTGTTTTCAACATTTCATTGGATTGGGGAAAATAAAAATATTTTTTTCATTGATGGAATACAGATAACTATTTGAGACAGGGAATGGCCCATTACATTAATGGAAATAGATTTACTTTTAGAATTAAACATATATTTAACTTTACTGCATTAGGCAAATAGTTCAAGCAGCACTGCATGTTGTGGAAGTCACCTGTGCAATTTGTTCAAAGAAAAATGTTCCCCAAAATCACAGATGGAATAGCAGATGGTACTAATGAGTGGTTTGTTTATATGGGCAGGTCCATTAGAGGCTTTAAAAGATCTCAGTGAAAATCCTAACATGTTCAATAGTGAGAATGTTCTTTTTTTTCTTTTGGTCAGCATGTTTGGAAACCTGGAGTTTTCTCCTGTTAATTAGTAACAGAGAACATAAAGTAGATTCTATGACTGCCATCTACTGTGTTGCTCAGGAAATTACTTACAACAATTTTCAATTCTGGATTGTTCAGTATTCCTTTCTCTATAGTTTTTATAAGACATTTCACTTGAATTCATATTTCATAGGAAATCTTACAGCGGATTTATATTTCTCTATTATAAACACTCCTTTTTTGTCTTCATTCATCAAGGCAACTTTATCCATCACTGTGCCTGCCTCACTTCAAATTAGCTAATTGCCTCTTATTGTGAAGCATGGATAACCTAATATCAGGTTTGCCTTGGAAATAGATTCAAGGTTGATAATTATTATTCTTCCTCATGTGGCCTTGGATATGTGAAAGCAGCTCTGTCTTGTTTTGTATAACACAAATGCAATGTAAAATACCCCAAAAATTATTCAATGATGTGTAAAAGGATATGTAAAGCCAAGTGCTTTATCTCCTAAAAAATAGAGGTAACATTTATACATCATTGTGAGCTTGTAGCATTTCTTTTGGAGTCTCTAGAGAGCCAGGGTGGATCATTTATAAGGTAATCTTCCGGAATAAAATTTATTGTACAAAATATTTTTTTATAAAGTTTTTATTTTTTTTCATTTTCATAACATATAACCACATGTATACTATTACATAGCCAACATTGTATTGTATTATTAAATGTTTACATCAATTTATCTTACCATCAATTCCCAAAAACAATTATTGGCTCTTCTGCTCTCCATACACCATCACTTTCTTCTGCCTCTCCTCCCTCTCCCTACCTCCTTTCTTCCCTCTGTCGTGCTTCTCTTTTCTACTTCCCCTTCCTCTCTCCTTCTCCTCTCTCCCCTTTCCACTTCTTTCTCTCCTCCTCTTTCCCCCCACTTCCCTCTCTCCTATCCCTCTCTTCTCTTACCTCTCTACTTCACACTCTTCATCTCATTTGCTTGGTGTATTTCAGCTTCTGAGCAAGCTCCATATTATGTTGATGGTATTTATAATTCCTTTTCAATATACATATTTAGTTTTAACATATAACTTCCTCCTTTTTTTAAAAAGAGAGAGAGAAAAGTATACATATATAGTAATTGTACTTTTAAACACAACACACGTACGCACGCACACACCTAATTTTGGCTGAGTTGTAGACCTGGTTACAATTCCCAGATATTCTCATCATTATATTTATATAGTTATGCATCCTTACATGCCCCCAATTTGTGAATCTGTCTTTAAATCTCAGTAGTTTCCAATGGTAAGTATATTTCATGTTCCCTCTCCATTTTTCCATATCTTGGTTTAGATTACCCTTAATTGTCTATAAATAACAATCCTTGCTGTTCAATGCTCATTACAATTCCCTTAATCTACTATATAGAACAGGAATGTCCAAACTTGGGAACGTTAAGACGTGTGGACTTCAACTCCCAGCATTCCCCAGCCAGCCATGCTGGCTGGGGAATGCTGGGAGTTGAAGTCCACACGTCTTAACGTTCCCAAGTTTGGACACCCCTGATATAGAATAACAAGTGGTAGACATCTCACTTTGTTCATCATCTTAGAAGTTCTATATATGTCCATGTTTCGTATATTTAAACTCATGCTTAATTGTCCTTCTATTGTCATATTCCATCAATTAGCAACTCAGTTTAATTATCATGTATAAAAGTGCATCACAAACCTCTGCTTTACAATCTCCCTATATCAGTTTCATATTTGTCCATATTCCATATATTTTAACCTTTACTTAATTATTATTCCATTATCAATCAGTTAGCAACACGATTTTATTGTCATATTTAGGAGTAAACCCTTTATCTCAGCTTTATATTTCCCCATATAACAATTTCTAGTTGCCTGATTTTTTCCTAGTAAGTCTTTATTCCCACTTCTCTATTCCTGCCTTCTCCCTTTTCTTTGTTTTGGCACGTCCACCTTCTTGAATTTTCCCAAAGCCACCATCAAATACATCTTTTATATTTCCCTTTGTTGGAGCATAGCCTTCTTCTTCTGTTTTCCCTGTGCCGCTGTCAGCCTCGGTAAAATCTTTTGTCTGCTTTTTATTTCCTTTTATTGGGACACATCCCCCCCCCCTTTTCAATTTTTCCTATATCCCTGCCAAACCTAAAGAAGTTTTTTGTCTGCTTTTTATTTCCCATCTTTTCTACCTCTTCATTGTCCCTCCCCACTTCTTCCTTCCCTTCTTCTTTAAATTCCTGATTCTCTGCATACAGAATTCTATTTAGGCTTGGTTTTAATGATTTATGCATATTTTTTATAATTTCACGTAGTTTTTCAAATTTCCACCTCTCCATAATGTCCAGTTCCAAGGTTACAGTTAGTTATACAGTTCTTATTTCAGAGTTCTGGTACACTTTAAATTTAGCTAATGTGAAAATGGAAGAGAAGCTGGGACCATTTTCATCTTTTACAAAGAAAAAAAACTTCGTATTTTCCCAGTTCTTGATTTTGTTATTATTTTTTCCCTTGCTACCTTCCACTTCTTATTGGTTATGGTTGCTCAAAATATATTAATTGGAGCAAACTTGTGTTCAGCCAAACTCGGGTATGCTTCTCTTCGTCTACTGCTTTTCCAAGGTCTGATCCCTCACAGGCAAGATTAGGTTATCAGTTATCAGTGAGAAAATAGTGCTTTTTTCTTGATCTTTCTCCCTTGTTGCACTCCACCTCTCATTAATTGGAGTTGCTTAAGATATATTAGTTAGAAGAAATTTGGACGAAGTAAATCACCTCGGAATGTTTGGTTTCTATTTCAAATCCAAAACCAAATTTAGAGTTTGTATTTGAATGGGTTTGTCACTTCTCTGCTTTCTCTCTCTCTATCCAAATTGTTTGAAATAAATGGCTTTTGGGGGGGGCAGTGTTTCAACCCTCAATTTTCTCTTTCTTTCCTTTTGCCAAAATCCATATCTGTCAATTAATATTATTTGTACTCTCAAAAATCTTTGCCTTTTCCAAGTTTTGATTTATGACTGTGGGTTAAATGAATCTTATTACCAGTCATTCATCTCTTCCTCATGCTCCTGCTCAGTTGCTTTGGCTGGAAGCCAGCTTCTTGTGCAGCCATGTTGCCATGCTGCCTCCCCTACTTAGATTCAGAGGGCAAATCTCTGACCTGTGAGGGACCTGTTGCCTCCTCTGGGTCTGATGAGACACTGCCCCTTCTTCACCCCTCCTCCAGCGGGGTCCTTATCCTAAAAGGATTTCAGAATTGGTTTGTTAGACAGGGTTCATGTGAGGCTCTTCAGAGCTCACATCCCCCACATCTATTCAGCTGGAGAACTTCCTGCTTCTTCTTGAATAAAACCTATTGTACCAAATCTTATAAGGAAATCCTCACCCTGGCATTGAAGTCTCCTGCTAGGATTATAATAGCTTTCAGGGGATTTGAATTTATCTTTAACACTGCTCTTTCTAGATTCACTCAAATATTAGAAGAAAGGTGGAGAAACTTGTGTGGTGGTAGATATATGGAACCATTTCAGAGAAATTATATGAAAATTTAACAGTTAAATATTTTTTTTTATTTTGTTTGTCAAACATGTACAAAATAAAATAAAATAAAATATTTAGCTGTTAAATGGACACGAACAAGGGGAATGAGTACAATAAATGGACATAGTAGGACAGGGATGGAAGGCACATTGGTGCGCTTATGCATGCCCCCTTTACAGACATCTTAGGAATGGGTGAGGTCCACGGTAGACAGTTTAAGATTGATGCTGTGGGGGTTTGAGGATGTAGTGCATTCCAGGCAGTGACCACTCTCTTGCTGAAGTCATATTTTCTGCAATCTAGTTTGGAGCTGTTTACCTTGAGTTTGTATCTATTGTTTGCCTGAGTATGATTGAGATAGAAGCTACTTCAACCTTAATAATAGCAATGGTTGACAAGTAGGACATTGTAGCAGACAATTTTATGTACTATGTTTAGGTCAGACCATAGGCGGCATAGTTCCAGGTTGTCCAAGCCCAAAATTTTAAGCTTAGTAGCATAAGGGATTTTATTGTGAGCAGAAGATTGGAGTATTTGTTTCATAAATAGTGGGAAGCGTCTTCTCTGAGCATGAGCCAATCTCTGATTTTACAGTATTCAGTCTATCTGATGTCCCCTTTAAACTTATATTAACAACTGCGCTTGCGCGAAGATGGCGGTCTAGTTTGGAGCTTCGCATGGGCCATGGAGCTCGTTGGCCTATCTTCGTGTGCCCCAGCCCTTCCTTACCATCTTGAGGGCTGGGATCGGTGAGGGATCCACCCTGGCATCCCAGGGTGAGGCTTGTGGGTGCTGCGGGAGCGGAGACGGCGCCGGCGGTGGTTAGAGCGCCAGAGCGAAGGTCGGCGTCCTCAGCGTCCTTGCGATGGCGGCGGACGCTGGCCGCGCCGGAGACACCCGGAGGGACTGAGATGGCCGGAGGATGGCTGTGGGAGCGGAGACAGTGGTGGGAGCGCCGAACAGAGGCGGCGGCGGCGGCGGCAGTGAGAGCGCCGAAATGGAGGTATGTGTTCTCGGCGTCCTTGGGGGCAACGGTGGACACCGGCCGGGCCGCTGATGCACGGCTGGCCTGAGGAGGCCGGAAGACGGCCTAGACGGTTGCGAGACGGCGGTGAGAGCGCCGGAGCGGAGGCTAGCATCAGGGACGGCGGCGGGGACGGTGGTGGGAGCACCGGATCAGAGGTTGGCGTCCTCGGTGTCCTCATGGTGGCGGTGGACGCTGACCGGGCCGTCGGATGCTTGGGCGGGCCTGTGGTGGCCAGAAGGTGCTGGGGAATCTCTGGCCGGGAGAGGAAGGAAGCTTACCCCATGGCTCTGGTGATCAGTCGGTGGGAGAAGCCTATTAAAACAGGCCCGGGGCCGGAGAGGAGGATGATGGTGTCTCCGGCCGGCCGGGCCGGGAGGAGGAAGTACGGCTGGCTTAGGCCTAACCGACCTCTCTGGGCAAGAGAGGACCTTCCAACTGGCTGAATAGACTCCCTGCCAGCGCGGATGGCGCCAAATTTGAGATCCTGAGTTAACTTTTAAAGACCTAAGACCTAGAACGCAACTTTTAAGACCTTTAAGACCTTTTGACCTATGGTCCTTTTAAGATCTTCTAAGACCTATGTCCTTTTAAAGACCTGTGGAACGCTGCAGCCGAACTGAATCCCAAACTTAATTCCTCACTGATGCACTTTATAGTCTATTTATTTATTTATCAACTATTTATGACATTTTACATCTTGAAATTGTGGCCAACGATGCCTTTTTAAAATCAATTATAATCCATGACCCATTTATGTATTTTATTCTTGCATTTTATATTTATTCATAATTATTTATTTAATTATTTATTCATATCAAAATGTACTCTAAAGTAGACCTATTACTACTGTGAGAGTCCCCGCTCTCGCAGGTTTGGCCCTCCGCTTTAACGAGGGCCCGCCTTGATGAGGGATTTATTAATCCGGAGAGGTGGGCGAAGCGTGGTCTCAGGGGTTTTTTAGTGAGTAAAAATTGTTGTCTATTTTAGGGGGTACCAGGGAGGGGGGAGGGTATAGACAGGTTGAGACAAGTAAGAAGGGAATGGGCCGGGCCAGCAGATGGCGGAAGGAGGCGGAAGGGTCCACTGAGAGGGGGGGATACACTGGTTGTTTCCATGAAGGGCCTACCCATCCAGAGGGTTGCAGGGAGAGGCAGGTCTGAGGGGAGACAAGTTCTATCCTCCCGGTTGGAGGCGCGTGGCCATTGGTTGCAGACGGTCAGATGCCACAACCCCTGCAGGCTAGGTGGTCAGGGAGTACAGTGCCAGGGCCTGTGGCTGATGTTCTGCAAGGCCAGGTCCGTGGTCAACAAAGCCCCCCGCATCCATGACCTTGTGTCAGAGGGGGAGCCGGACTTGGTGGGAATTGCGGAGACCTGGTTGGGCCACGAGGGAGGACTACCCCTCGTTGAAATGTGCCCGCCAGGTTACCATGTTTTTCATCAGCCCCGGGCCCTAGGCAGGGGTGGAGGGGTAGCGGTTATTGTTAGGGAAGGTCTCGAGCCGAGAGAGACCATTGTGCACAGACCACCGGTTGTGAGTCCCTATGCGTGAAGTGGGGCCTAGGGAGGCAGTTGGGCTTGCTGGTTGTATACCTGGCTCCCCGCTATGTAACAGCAGCCCTGCCCGAGCTCCTCGAGGTGATCGCTACGATGGCAGTTGAGACCCCCAGACTGGTAGTCATGGGGGACTTTAATCTGCCATCGGTGGGCGAATCATCAGAGGCAGCTCGGGAGTTCATGGCTTCCATGACGGCTATGGACCTGACCCAAGTAATTCAGGGCCCCACCCATGAGGGTGGACATACGCCGGATCTTATCTTTGTGTCTGGCCAATGAAAGAGTGATCTGGGTATAGGGGATATAGTCATCACACCCCTGTCATGGTCAGACTACTCACTTCTCCGGCTCGACTTTCCAATCGCTACACCCCACCGCGGGGAGGCGGAACCTGAGTCACCTATTTGGTTCCGCCCCAGGTGCCTGATGGACCCTGACAGGTTCCAGACGGCGCTTGGGCCACTTCCTGTACCCCTGACCCGCGCCCCGATGGAGGACCTCATGGCTGCAATAGTGCGGCCACGGGAGCCTTGGATCAGGTCGCGCCCTTGCGGCCTCTCTTGCGGCGGCGAACCACCCTGGCTCCTTGGTTTACCGAGGAGCTAAGCGTGATGAAACGCCACAAGAGATGCCTAGAGACGAGATGGAGATCTACTCGGTCTGAATCTGACCGAACACAGGTGAGAGCCAATTTACAGATTTACCTTGTGGCGCTGAGAGTGGCCAAACGTCATCATTGTGCCACTCGTCCAAGCAGCAAATTGGGTGGAATATTTTTGTAGTCAGAATATATCAAAGTCCAGAAAGGATAGTTTATTTCCAGGTGGCATTGATTTTTCTGCTTCAGACTTTGAACACCTTTGTGAGCTGTAGATCTAATGATAGCTTGAGGCTTGCATGTATTTTTTAGTATCTTTTTTTTTGAAAAGTATTTTTTATTGGTTTTCAAATATTTTACAAGGGAAAAGGTATAGGGTAAACGTAACATTTTGGTAGCTTCCCTGCCGTTGGTGTTGGCCCTCCCAAAACTTCATAAATTTACAATGTTAAAAGTAAAGGATAAACATATAGAAAGATTACATTGTGCAATCTATATATTCAATCATCTTTTTTTGTGCCATTTTATCTTGTATCAACAATTACAATAGTATTTCAAATAAAATCATTTTTGCGATCTAAGTCTTTTTGCAATTGACTCCTCTTCCCTGTCGCCGGGCAGGGCCGTCGCTTCCTCCGTTCCCCCGTTTTCACCTCCCAACTGGGGAGAATATTTTTTAATAAAAACCTCCGCCTCACTTAGTGTTTTGATTTTTACTTTGCCTCCCTCCCAGAAGATCAGCATTCCCTCTGGCAATAACCACTTGAACCATATTCTCTTTTTATATAATTTCTTAGACAGGAAGGAATACTTCCTCCTTATTTCTCTAATTTTTTTCGAAATCTGTTTCAAAATGATTATTTCTTTATCCTGGTATTTTAAAAATTCCATCCCATTGAGCCCTCAATATGTCATCCCTTGTGGATCTCCTAAGAAATTTAACATGAACTTCTCTTGGTACATTATTTATCCTGGCATAAGTTGAGTTAATTCTATAGTATTTTTAGTATCTTGAGCTATGAAAATCTTCCTTATTACTCTGTTCTACTCCAAGACTATCCTCAATTAGTAACTCACCAATATTTGGCCTGCAAATTGCTTCTCTTGACCATCAACCTCTATTTTATTTTCATTACTTACATTTTCTGTATGGTTTGATGCTTTATCAGGAAGAAGAGCAGAGGTGGGTTCCTACTTATTCGGTCCGTTTAATGACCGTACCGGTTTATGATCGGCAGTGCCATCTTGATTTTCTATTCTGCACATGGGCAGAACAATGTTCATTTTAAAATGTAATTTTTTTTCATTTTTTAATGTTATGCGCATGTGCAGATCTTTTCAAATGAACATGTGCATGCTTGTGGACCGCACCGAGGCTGCTGGCAGGTCACACATGTCAATTAGGCCGCTGCTATTCCCACCCGGAGCACCGTGTCCATCCAGCATGAAAGATGCAAAGTGGCAATCTAGAAAGCCCAAATAGAGATGGCAGAGAATATCCAGGCCCAGCAGGCAAAATGTGGCCAAAGAGAGAGAGATGGAGACCCATCACCACCATGACCACACAAGCCCTGCTTCCCTCCCTGTCTCTGCTGGGCGTGGGCGGCCATGGCATCGATGGGGATCTGGCTTTCCCCACTTGGGATGCCCATCTTTTGCCTACTGGGTCTGGGCATGCCTTACCACCTCTACTTGGCCTTTCTAGCTGGCTGAGGTGCATTGGGTGTGCAAGGGGAACATGCTCAATGTGCAGGCCAAGGGCAAGACCCATGAGGCAGCCAAGGAGAAGATGACCAGCAGCTACCTGGCCTCCAACCGCAAGCCAAAACAGACAGTGTGACAGAGTAAGCATGTTCAGCAGTCCACATCACATGTCTCCCTCCCGCCTCTACCTGCTACTCATGCTGCTGCCATGCCTGCTGCTTGGTTGGCCAGCCTGGTGGTGGCAGCGAGCTCTGGAGTCACAAAGTGAACCAGCTGAGGGGCTGGTAGGCTACAGTTGCAGCCAAAAATCATCGGTCCCCATGCACAAAGGGCAGCGAATGCACGGAGGCCTACAGTTTCTGGTTGCAGCCACCCTGCCCCATACCTCACCTCTACTCAATCCTGAGACCCCTGGATTCCCTCCCCAACCCCATCAAGCCCCCATAGCAGCAGCCCTGCCCGAGCTCCTCGAGGTGATCGCTATGATGGCAGTTGAGACCCCCAGACTTTTAGTCATGGGGGACTTTAATCTGCCATCGGCGGGCGAATCATCCAGGGTAGCTCGGGAGTTCATGGCTTCCATGACGGCCATGGACCTGACCCAATTAATTCAAGGCCCCACCCACGAGGGTGGACATACACCGGATCTCATCTTTGTCTCAGGCCAATGGAAGAGTGATCTGGGTATAGGGGATATAGTCATCACGCCCTTGTCATGGTCAGACAACTCACTTCTCCGGCTGGACTTTCCAACCGCTACCCCTCACCGCGGGGAGGCGGAACCTGAGTCATCTATTTGGTTCTGCCCCAGGCGCCTGATGGACCCTGATGGGTTCCAGGCGGTGCTTGGGCCACTTCCTGTACCCCTGACCCGCGCCCCGATGGAGGACCTCGTGGCCGCATGGAATATTGCGGCCACGGGAGCCTTGGATCGGGTCGCGCCCTTGTGGCCTCTCTTGCGGCGGCGAACCACCCTGGCCCCTTGGTTTACCGAGGAGCTAAGGGTGATGAAATGCCACAAGAGATGCCTAGAGAGGAGATGGAGGTCTACTCGATCTGAATCTGACCGGACACAGGTAAGAGCCCATTTACAGACTTACATTGTGGTGCTGAGAGTGGCCAAATGCCATCACTGTGCCACTCTCATAGCATCCACAGATAACCGCCCTGCCGCCCTGTTTAGGGTGACCCGCTCCCTCCTACAACAGAGGGTGCGGGAAACCCCATTACAGGGTAGAACAGAGGAATTTGTGATTTATCTGCAGGAGAAAATCGCTCAGATTCAGAACGAGCTAGTCTCCATCGATGGCCCAGTGGGATTGCATGAGGCGGGTCTTGGTTGGGAGGAGTTTGACTCTGTTACTTCCGAGGATATGGACAGGTTACGTGGGCGACTGCGAGCCACCACATGTTTATTGGACCCGTGTCCTTCCTGGCTTGTACTGGCATCCTGGGAGGTGACACGAGGCTGGCTCCAGGAGGTTGTCAATGCTTCTCTGAGTGAGGGTTTCTTGCCTGCCTCCATTAAAAAGGCCATGGTGAGGCCCCTCCTGAAGAAGCCCTCTCTGGACCCAGCTTTATTAGTCAACTATCGTCCCGTCTCCAACCTTCCCTTCCTGGCGAAGGTTGTTGAGAGTGTGGTGGCACTACAGTTTCCCCGTCACCTGGAGGAAGTTGATTATCTGTACCCGCGCCAGTCCGGCTTCCGGCCCGGGCATAGCACCGAGACGGCATTGGTCGCGTTGGTAGATGATCTCTGGAGGGCCAGAGATGGGGGTTGTTCCTCCATCCTGGTCCTATTAGACCTCTCAGCGGCTTTCGATACCATCGACCATGGTATCCTATTGCATCGGCTGGGGGGGTTGGGGGTGAGGGGCACCGTTCTGCGGTGGTTCTCCTCCTACCTCTCTGGTCGATCGCAATTTGTGTTGGCAGGAGAGCAGAGGTCGACCTCGAGACCCCTCACATGTGGAGTGCCTCAGGGGTCGGTCCTCTCGCCTCTCCTGTTCAACACATATATTAAGCCGCTGGGTGAGATCATCCGTGGTTTTGGGGTAGAGTACCACCTCTACGCTGACGACACGCAGTTGTATATATCTACCCCAAACCACCCCAACGATGCCGTAGCGGTGATGTGCCAGTGCCTGGAAGCCGTGCGGGCCTGGATGGGAAGTAACAGACTCAGACTCAACCCGTCCAAGACCGAGTGGCTGTGGTTTCCGGCCGCCTGATTCAACCAGTTGACTCCATCACTGGCCATAGGGGGCGAACATCTTACCCCTGTGGATGGGGCGCGCAACTTGGGTGTCCTCCTGGATACCCGGCTGTCCATGGAAGATCAAGTGACAGCCGTGGCCAGGAGGGCGTTTTATCAGGTTCGCCTGGTACGCCAGTTGCGCCCCCTATTGTATCGGGATGCCCTTTGCATAGTCACTCATGCCCTCGTGACATCCCGACTGGACTATTGTAACTCTCTCTACATGGGGCTCCCCCTGAGATGCACCCGAAGACTTCAGCTGGTCCAGAATGCAGCCGCGCGAGCAATAATGGGGACCTCTAGGTTCACCCATAAAACACCTCTCTTGCGCGAGCTGCACTGGCTGCCTGTCATCGGGTGTGCTTCAAGGTGCTAGTTGTCATCTTTAAAGCGCTCCATGGCACGGGACCTAGCTATCTGCAGGATCGGATCCTGCCCCACACATCCTCCCGGCTAATTCGCTCCCACAGAGAGGGACTTCTCCGGGTGCCGTCCACTAGACTTTGTCAGCGGGCGACGCCCAGGGGAAGGGCCTTCTCTGTGGCGGGCCCTGCCCTCTGGAACGACCTTCCCCCCGACATTAGAACAACCACGGACCTCCGCTCCTTCCGTCAAAAATTAAAAACATACTTTTTCTGCTTGGCCGGCCTAGGTTAGTCTCTACCTTTAGGGCATTAGGGAATGCTAGTTTTAATATGGGGATTTTAGTGCAGGGACAATTAAATTTAATTCGTTTTTATTCTATTGTATTTATTCTTGTATGCATATTTTATAATGTTTTAATTTTTCCCTGTGCACCGCTCCGAGTCCCCCTGGGGAGAGGACGCGGTATATAAAATAATAATAATAATAATAATAATAATAATAATAATAATAATAATAATAATAATAATAATAATAATAATAATAATAATTATTATTATTATTATTATTATTATTATTATTATTATTATTATTATTATTATTATTATTATTATTATTATTATTATTATTATTGGAGCCCCACACGCAAGCAACATTAAGCTGGCCATACCTTCCCCAGCCCCTGGAGGATAACCACACTGCTTATCTGGTGCTAAATGAAATTGAGTTTGACACCCCTATATTAGAGATTTTGCAGCTTTAAATCTTGTTTAGAATAGTTCACTCAGGTTGTCCAACTTTTTTATAAAAACAACATGTTCAAAATCTTGCAGGTACTGGACTTCCTTCCGGTTAGCCGGAGGCGACGGTCGGGTCCTGGACTCGCCGCCGCTTGGTTGCTCCGGCGGAGCCTTCGGGGGCAGGGGGCTCTTGCAAAGAGCCCCCACTGAACGGGCGGCTCGCGGTGAGTCCCCCCCACCTCGACGGCGGTCGGGGGGGTGGCTCCCGCCTCGTCCTAGGCGCCGGAGAACGAGTCGCGGGGGGGGGTTCCTCTTTCGTCCCCTTCGCTGATGGAGAGCTGGAACAGCTGCTGAGATTAAAGACGGGCTGAAAGCCGGGGCTGAAGGCAACGCCGAGGCTCATGGCTACAGAGTGGATTGTGAGTGATTTTCACTTAATGCTTTCAACTTTCACTTTAAAAGAAGAAGGAGGAGGGAGTTTGTAAAACCCCTCCTTGGAAAGGAAAAAAAAAGCGGCGTTTTGAAATGTTCCCCAAGCTTGGGGAGGTGGAGGAATCAACATCCGACTTTTAAACTATAAGTGAAAGTCTTTTACTTTAAGATTCTTAATGATACTTTGTATCTCTGTCTGGCAACAATTGAAATGAACTTTCACTAGCTGTCCGCGGCTTCCAGAGGGGCGGGGAAGATGGTGTTCCTTTGTTCTCGGCAAGAAATGCTTCCTTTTGAAATTTGCTGACACTCCCTCATCTTCGGGACTGAACTCTTTAACAGTGGATTGATCTAATTGATTATTAGGACCTTTCCCAGATGTGCCTTCTTTTCTTTTTTTTTATTTGATTGCTTTTAAAAATTGTTCTCTCTCTGGACTGTAAGCAAATTGAACTTTGAATTTGGATATTGACTTTTGCTCTCTCTTCACCTCATGGACCACCTCTCCAACAGACACCATATTAGTGACAAGAACTTAATACTTTCATTATGGCTTCAAAAAAGCAGCCACATCAACCTAAGATTACTTCAATGTTATCTAAAGAAACAGAGGTGGAAGCTACACAGTTATCAACAATAGAGGAAACTCTTCAAAACATCATGAAAGAAATAAAAGAAATCCGGAAAGACAATGTTAGCTCAAAATTGGAACTTTTGGAGACACAGAAAGCACTAATGGAAAATAAACAAAGAATTGATGGACTGGAGGGGGGGACGGCTGAGATGAAGGGAGAGATAAAAAATTCTCAAAGGGAAATTGTGGATTTAGCTGGTCATATGTCTAGGATGGATTTTGAAAGGATGTCCTACTTTTTAAGGTTTCAAAATGTTCCTGAAGTTGTCTCTGAAGATTTAAAAGATTTAATGTGTACGATGTTAGCAGATTACACTAAAAAGAGCAAAGAAGATATTTGGGGGGACATCGATCTGATTTATAGAATTAACTCAGCATATGCCAGAATAAATGAAGTACCCAGAGAGATACATATTAAATTTGTAAGAAGGTCAACAAGGGACGAGATCCTGAGAGCACAAAGAGATATATCAACAGAATGAGATTGCCATCTTGAAACAGATCCCGAAAAAAATTAGAGAAATAAGAAGGAAATATTCCTTCTTATCAAAAAGATTATATAAAAAGGGGGTGTGGTTCAAGTGGTTGATGCCCGAGGGAATGTTAGTGTTCTGGGAAGGGGGGAGAGTAAGAATTAAAACAATTGCAGAGGCGGAAGCCTTTCTTAAAAAACATTCCCCAATCCTGGAGGACGAAAATGGGGGAGCGGAGGGGGCCACGGCTCCGCCCACTGGAGGTCAGGGAGAGGAAGATACAATTGCTAAAAGACTTAGATCTCACAAATGACTTTTTTCTATATAGTGTAACTTTTATCTGGATGTTTATAGAAATAATGATTGATTGCATGAATATAAAATGATATATTTGTATCTCTTTCCACTTTGTAGGGAAATGAAAAATGATTTGTATTATCTTTTTTTTTTTTTGTAAGAAGCCTTGGAGGGGGCCGACACCTCCGACATAGATGTCCTCAAAATATCTCTGTAACACCTTATACCTTTTTCCTATTTTTAAAAATTTTGTAAAAACCAATGAAACTTTTTTTTCACAAAAAAAATATCTTGCCGGTACTGAAAGAGTTAATCAAGTCTGTCTCTAAGGGTCCTTCAGAAAATTAACTTGCTGTGGGATGTACAGGTTGTTTATTCAGGCTATCTCTTGTCAAGGATAGTAGTTGGAGAATGTCCTTGACGATACCAAGATTTAACAATTGAGTCATTGAGAGTGATTTAGGTGACCATATACATTTTCTTAAATAAAAAATAAATGAATGTATATTGTTACAATTAAACTTTGATACTCTTATTATTGAGTTACTAATTCACTCTATGTAAAACACAGACAATGGGGAGATATCACACTTCTCAAAGCAGGCTCCAGTTTGAACAATGTATTAGTAATAGCAAGATGTTTGAATAATAGAAGGATTCATCTAGTCTCTAAACAAATAAGGAGCCATTCCACCAACTGACTTCCACAATGTAGAAGCTCAGGTGTTAAGAGGTAAAGAACAGCTGCATTTTTGAATTCCAATTTTTGTCTATTATTTTATATTTGTGAAGTTATTTGATTTGGCTGCAACAGTTATAATTTGCTTTCCTTTCTTCTAATGCAGTGTTCCTCAGCCTGGGGGAGGGAGAGAGGAGGGTTTTGTACAAACATGCACACACATGCAGCTTCATTGCGCGCACACTGCCCGTTATGATTAGGCTACGGGCTGGTAATGGGCTGTGGCCCACAGGTTTGCTTTGCTTGACAATCCATTGCTATCATAAACTTTGATTAATGAAAAGTATTGGCAAAGAATTTTTTTTAAATGTCTGGGAATTAATTTAATTCTAGATGTATTAGGAAGAACAATCTGAGAATCCCTCTTTTAAAGTTACTTCTTAGGTTTAACTTATTTTTGACACTTCATTAGCCAGAGGTAAAAGTGAGAATTTAAGTTCTGATGGAGCCAATTTATCACAGGCTTCCATGTCTCATAGGAGAAAGGCTGGGGTTAGTTTTGTGGGTATAAGGAGAAGATTCATTCCCCAAAGATTAAGTTATGGAAGAAAGAAATCCTAAATTTATCCTGTCAATCTATACCCTCTGGATGTAGGCTTAGATCTCTCAGCTTACTCTAAGTATCCAACTTTCCCCCACTATTATCTGCTTTTGAATCATGCTTGTCTCTGCATGAGCTTGTGTTAACTCAACAATAGTATCCCAAATATGCTTTTTCAGGAGGCAACTGGAGTTTCTTGTTTTTTCTTTGAAGATGTGTCACTTCCATCCAAGAAGCTTCTTCAGCTCTGACAGGATAGTGAGGAATGGAATTTATATTCCTTGCAATCCTCCATTCGTATGCTCAAGACCCCCTAAAAGAATACAAATGATCAGCTTCCTGCAAGGAATATAAATACTTCCATTCCCCAGTACTCTGTCAGAGGTGAAGAAACCTCTTGGATGAGAAGTGAAACGTCTTCAAAGAAAAAGCAAAAAAGGCCAGTTGCCTCCTCAAAAAGCACCTTTGGGACAACCATAACCTAGATGACTCAGAATCTCTATAAACTTTCAACAATAGTGTATGGATGACTATATTTTTAAACTTAATACAGGTAGTCCTCAACTTATGACCACAATTGAGTCCAAAATTTATGTTGTTGAGAACACTGAGCTTGTCGATCAGAAAGGTCAGCAGTTTGGTGGTTCAAATCCCTAGCACATAACAGAATGAGCTTCCATTACCCTGTTTCCTGAAAATAAGATCTCCCTATATAAATAAGCCCAATCTGACATTTGAGTGCATGTGCTAAAATAAGCCCTCCCCTGAAAATAAGCCCTCCTCTAAAATATTTAAATGCATGTGCAGCCAGTCCCCACCATTCCCTGGGGGGAAGGGAGAACATGCCCAACATGCCCCACATGCACCTGCCATCCATATGGAACGGCCTCGCGGAGCCCTCCTGCAAGCCCTAGCATGCCATGCCCCTTCTCTTAGTGGCAGCCACAAAAAGAGTGGCAGACCCAGCAACACTATGGCTGGCAAGTGTGTGCCAGAAGCAGAGCAGAACTTCCAGCCATCTCTGGATCAGTTGGGGTAAGGGGCCTCCTGCCCCTCAAAAGACATTCCTGAAAATAAGGCCAAGCACTTTTTTTCAGGGGTCCAAAAAAAATAATACCCTGTCTTATTTTCAAGTAAACACAGTCCTTGTCCGAGCTTCCGCCAATCTAGCAGTTCAAAAGCATGTAAAAAGGCAAGTAGAAAACTAGGGACTATCTTGATGTGAAGGTAACAGCATTCCGTGCCTTTGGCATTTAGTCATGCCAGCCATATGATCATGGAGACTCCTTCGGACAGCACGGGCTCTTCGGTTTTGAAATGGATATGAGCACCAACCCCTAGAACGACTAGCACATATGTGCAAGGGAGAATCTTTACCATTTGAGATGCAGAATGTGAATGTCTTCTTCCGTTTCCCCACGGCAGAGATGGTAAAGTACCATTCTCTAGTAAAAATAATAAAAACAGAAGAATAAAAGAGAGTAAAATAAAATGAGATGAAATACAACCAAAAGAACTAGTTAAAAACTAAATTAGAAAGAGACTTAAGAGCAGGTGTATCCAATACAGGCCCACATGGCCCTGGACAGCTAGTAAAGTGGCTCCAAAAGATAATAAAAATGTAACATTCTTACATAATTTGATTATGATTATTTATATACATTTATTATATGTTTTATGTACAACCCAAGACAATTCTTCTTCACTCAGTGCACTTCAAACAAATCAAAATGTTAGACATTCATGCTTTAGAGGCTGCTCTTAAAAACAGGTGCTATCTTTCTAGGCATTTCAACTCTCCTAATAAAAAAAATCTACATAGCTAAAAGGAATAGATCAGGGATGTCCAAACTTGGGAACTTTAAGACTTGTGGACTTCAACTCCCAGAATTCCCCAGCCAGCTATGCTGGCTGGGGAATTCTGGGAGTTGAAGTCCACAAGTCTTAAAGTTCCCAAGTTTGGACATCCCTGGCTGGAATAGATGAAGGCACGGCACCATTTTACATACTTTACAAGTAGCATATTGTCCAGAAGGGGTCATTATTTCAAAATTAGTTTCTTTAGAGAAAAAGAAACAATTTAATGATACATGCCGTTTCACATAAATCATGCTTTAGAATACAGAAAGTTAATTTAATAGACTGAGCTAAACTGCTCAACTCAGCAGTAAATTCCAGGTAACTATGCTTTGAATTAAATCCCGAAGCTATATTGTCTAAATTGTCTATAATGGCATCAAAGCATCTTGTGGCACCCTAGAAATTAACAAAACCACATTTGTATGTACATTTATAAACATTTATAGGTACAAACTTCCTTCATTAGGTATTACCGCATTTTTCACAGTATAAGATGCTCCGAAGCATAAGATGCACCTAGATTTTGGGGAGGAAAACAAGGGAAAAATATCTGCCTCTGCCTCTCAGCAATTTGCCTCCTTGCAACAAACAGTACAGAAAATATACACTGTTTGTAGTGTTATATTTCAGACTATACTTGTACAGATGCTGTTAAAATTGATGTGCTTTCTGGAAGTAGAGTTATTCTCTGCTGTTTAAAAGAATAGCACTTTTTAACACAATAGCACGAGGCCTCTTCAGATCAAGCATTTATTTTAAAAAGCTTCTTCATTTTGTTAAGTTGTCTAGAATAATAATAAAGCAGTCTTTAAAAAATAAGTCTAATGATTTGAACATTCTAGTTGTTAACTTACCTCCTTGTAGCAAACAGCCTGATTAGCACAAGAAAAAAAAATCTGACTCCCAGCAATTTGCCATGTGGAGCAAACAGCAAGTTTCACTTTCACTTTCACTGGATCATGAGCTGTTACAGGCTGCAGTGATTGCTATAGCTTGTTGAAGCCTCCGCAAGCCCCCATTTGCTGAAAAAAGGTAAATTGCTGGGAGGCAGAGGCCAAAGGGTTGGGGAGAGTGGGTGGCTGGGGCTTCATTTAGTATTTAAGACACGCCCAAATTTTCACCCTATTTTAGAGGGGGATGTACGTCTTATACTCTGAAAAATATGGTACCTGTTTTCCCAAGAACCTTGGCAATCTTGCAAATCACTTCAATAGAAAATTATCTCTTATAATATTTGTAACATGTTTAAAACATCACAGGATGTCTTATGTTAGGGAACATAACTGAAGCATTTATTTTAAAACAACCTATCTTTCGTTGGAACAGAGAGGGCCATCTATCAAATTAACTCTACTAGAGTAATCATAGTTTCTAATATGTCCTTACATAATGATGCCAGTATATATGCTAGTTTTTAAATAGTTTAGAACAGTCTTGACAAGCCATATGGACTCCATAAATGAATACAGCAAGAGTTCATTTACAGTACAGGTAGTCCTCAACTTACATCAGTTTCTTTAGTGACTATTTGTAGTTACAACATTACTAAAAAAAATGACTTATGACTGTTTTTCACATGACCATTCCAGCATCCCCATGGTCACATGATTGAAATTCAGATACTTAACAATTGACTCATATTTATGATGGTTGCAGTGTCGCCTTTTTCAACTTTTTGCCATCTGTTGGAAGTCAGAGTCACTTAATAACTACAGGGTTTCACTTAGCAACAACAACAAAATATCATAAAATGGGGCGAAACTCTTGGCAACAGAAATTTGGGCACAAGTTGAAGACCTCTTCTAGACTGTTTCCCCAAAAACAAAACCTCCCCAGATAATAAGCCCAATTGGGCTTTTGAGCACATGTGTTAAAATAAACCCTCCCCCCAAAATAAGCCCTCTCTGAAAATATTGCAACACAGCAGCAGCCATGAGGTGACCATGCTTGCTGCTTCCTGCACCTCAAAAATAAAAAGACCTCCCTGAAAATAAGTCCAAGCACTTATTTTGAGGGTTGAAAGAAAATAAGACCCTGTCTTATTTTCAGGAAAACATGTTATAACCCACTTCAGAGAGCCAGCTTGGTGTAGTGGTTAAGCTGTCAGAATAGAAAGTGGGAGGCAGTGAATTCTAGTACTGCCTTGGGCAGAAAGCTGGTGATCTTGAACCCAGTTACTCTCTTTCGGACCTAGGAAGCAAACAGTGATAAACCATTTCCAAAGTCTTGCCAAGAAAACTTCAGGGTCTTGTAATATGAGTAACAAAAGATAAAAATCAACCACCAAAACAGCCCTAGATAAAAACCTGTTCTGTCCCCACCGACGAATACAAGATTGGCTGCTTGCCACTAGCTCTCTTGGCTGAGACCAATTCAGGGCCTCCGAGCTCGCTTCTGGCGTAATTGTAGCCTCCTCAGCCCATTGCAATCTAGCATCAGGGACAAACTGGCCCTGATCCTCCCCACTACTCCAAGACCCAGGCGCCTCCTGGTGGCAAACCAGGCTCTCTGCTTCCTCAAGGTCTCCCTCCTCTTCCAGAGCAGACTCATAGGACTCCTCACTAGAGGAGTCCATCAGCAGCTCATCTGGAGCCGGCTGGGCCACAACAAAAACCCAAGAGTGGAACAACAATAAGTTAGTTGGGACTGAAGACATGGTGAAATTAAATTGTTTGAAATGACTTGCAAAGTTTCTGCTAGCTGGAGGTCCCCCATACCTCTAAGGCAGGGGTCTGCAAAGTCGGCTCTTTTAAGACTGGTGGACTTCAACTCCCAGAATTCCCCAGCCAGCTATGCTATGCTGGCTGGGGAACTCTGGGAGTTGAAGTCCACCAGTCTTAAAAGAGCCGACTTTGCAGACCCCTACTCTAAGGGGATCAAATTTTTCAAGATGTAAACTGCCACAGAGAAGACCTGTGACTCTCTCACCCATGACCCACAGGCATCTTCTCAATGCTGCAACCAGAAGATACAATGCTCCCTGGCAACCTGCAAAACAGAGGAAATTCTATGGTGGCATTTCAGCATTTCTGTTTATCATTTTGTTTTTTATGTCCCAAGGATATACAGACTTCATCCCACCAGATGTGAACATAACAACCTTGGTGGGTGCGCCTCACTTTCCTAATTACCAAACAGTCAGCTGAAGCTTTTTTTGCTCCATATAATCTGGGACAGGGTGACCCAATGCGTGGTGTTCCCTGTGGAGGTATAAAACGTCCCTGAAACTTCCTGGAACTAACCACCAAATCTCATTATCAAAGTCAATGAGATAAAATATCTTTGTGGGATGAATTGGCAGCAAGCATTACATATGCTGGCAGTTTCCCGAGAAGCAATTTATTTTACTCAGTGATGGAAACATATCAACAATTGAGGTCTCTGAACAACTCTACATTCCTTGATTTTCTTTTCTTTTTGTAATAGTATGTGGAACTAAACTGAGATTGCCTTGAAAAGCAGAGCACCTCAAAATACTAAGAAGCTTTATTTTGAATAAATACTCTGATTTTTTAAAAATAAGAATTATGTGTATTGCCAACATTGAGAAACCACCTGATAAAAAAATAATATATCCAAGTAGTGTATTTCAATGGCATTATTTAAGTGCTATTTCATAAATGTTTTAACAAATGTCTGCTAGAGAAGAATGTTCTTTCATTGGTAATATTTACAAGAAAACATTTGTCTGTTATTGCTTTTCCCTTTTAGGTTTCAGATTTTACAAATGGATGGGAATTGCCAAACTGTTACTGTTAAATTTGTTTATAAGCATTGTACTGCATATTTATTCAGATGTAAGACCAATCAGTTAACAACCAAATTTCAACAAATAAATCTGAATCAAGACTTTTTTATGATGAGTTACTTAATATTACTATAAATATGGGCAACAAAACCTTAAACAATAACCCCGTAAAATTTTGCTGTCATCTACTGATCATTCAGATTTTTGTTCTACATATATGATAATTGTAGATTTATTGAAAATCATACTGTACTAGTACTAAACTATAACAAATGGGTTTACACATCAACAAATTAGAATGGCTTAGTGTTATATATGAACTAGTCCAATATGCCCATGTTTTTATTCAGAGCTAAATTTAAACTCCAGGATATTTTTGAGATGAAATATCACATGTACGTCACAACTGGGGAGGGAGGGGGGAATCAGCAATAAATAAGTGAAAAGAAAAGCCTATGAACAACAGAGAGCTTCAATAACCTATCTCTGAATATCCTGTTTTTCTTAAATGTTAATAGAATTTCTAATCATGCTCTGTTTGTTCTTTTATATGACAAATGCATATGTTTACTGTGCTGCCCTTTAAAGTATAATCAATGACACCATTTTGGAAACAGAGTGTAGTTAGAGTTCTTGATTCTGGCATAAAGCAACATGAGTTTCAACTGCTACATGGTGATATAGCTATGTAACTAAGCCTATACATATCAGCCAGTAAAATTATAGGATAAAATATAGCAATCTACAGAAAAGGGTTATATCTGAGTGGTAACTCTGCTTATCCCAATTAGTTGATAGTAAGCATCAGCGATACAGATATGTTTTTTATTGTGATTTGCTGATTTATCTGACAATTGTCAATATATATGTAAGATAAAATTTCCTCCCGTTTAGTTTGTTTCTATTGATACCCGGAGGGACAGGACTGAGGCAACATGGATTGTAATTCAAACAGGTTGATTAACAGCTAATAGGAAACCAACAGCTCTGAACCAGCAACTGGAAAAGCTTCTCTCTGACAGCTATTTATATGCACGCTGTCAGACGGGGCAACCAATCGGGATGCTCCATTCTCCCACTCTGGCTGTCAAACCTCCAGCCAATCAGGGACAATCTTGCATTGGCACATTGGTGAAGCCATGGACATAACACCCTTCTCTTTCCAGATGGCGCATGCGTAGCCTTGCAAATATGCTGGATGCCTGAGCAGTCGACCAGACGTCCTTAGTTCAGTCCCAACTGCTGCAAGAGAATGCTGTGGTTGCTTCACTCGTGGAACTGCCTGCGACAGTGGCAGACCCTACCCTGGAACTTCATCCAATCGCAGCCAGCCTGGTTCACAAGGTAAGTCCAACACCGAGGCTGGTGGAGTGGTGGGAGAGTGGATGACTGGAGACTGGCTTCCCCGGGGAGAGACCGTGGCTTTGGTCAGGCCTAATGGAGGCCCCATGGCTTGAGATGATGATTGGAGAGTGATGTGGCATCTGCAGAGTTGATTAATATGGCGGTGCCACTCACGCCTGTCATCCAGGAGGACTCTGTAGGAACAGGGCCTAGTTACTTGTCCCAGTAGCCACAAAGGGTTGCCCCCATAATTTTGCACATACACAGAATCCCTTATTTTGAAATGTCTTAAGTCACTGGATTGATCTTGGAGTTTATCAGCCTCATAGCTGGGATGCAGTAGGTCGAGGTTGATTCTCAGATGGCAGCCCATCAGTAGTTTGGCTGGACTTTGGTTGATAACTGGACAAGGGGTGGTGTGTTGGGTTAAAAGGAACTTATCCATTCTTTCTGCCCAGTCCGCTGACCTAATCTTCCTAATAACTCTTTAACATGTTGTACCGTTCGTTCAGCCATGCCATTGCTGGCAGGCCTGAATGGGGCACTTGGGCATGGCAGATGCCATGGTTGGCTAGGTACATTTGAAAAAGCACTGAAGTTAATTGCGGCTGGTTGTCTAAAACAATGGTGTCAGGGTAGCAAATAGTTTTCTCAGCACCTTAATGATAGCCTTGGACATGGTTGATGCCATGGTAGCTACCTCTACCCACTTGGAGTAGGCATCAATCACGACCAAGAATGTTTATCCCTGAAAGGGGCCCGCAAAGTCCTAATGGACTCGTGACTGAGGTCCTTTTGGCTTTTCCCACTCTCTGATAGGAGCAGAGGGGGGTGCCGGTCGTGAGTGCTGGCATTGTTGGCAGGCAGCAACCCAGCTGGTGATTTGTTGTTTTATGCCAGGCCACCACACGTAACTCCTGGCTAAGGCCTTCATCCTGACCACCAGGAGGACTGTCATGCAGGCAGACCAGTATATGCTGTTGCAATTTAGGGGGCACAACTATCCTGTTACCCCATAAAAGGCATCCTTTTAGAATGGAGAGCTTGTGCTGCCTGGTTTTGAAGGGTGTGAACTCTGCAGGCACAGAGTCCTGCAGCCACCTACTTCTTACTCAGTCTAGTACTTGCTCGAGGGTCCTGTCCTTGGCCGAATGGTAGGTGATGTCCATAGTGAACAGGAGAACTGGTAGATCCTCAATGAGAAAAATGGCTGAAGAGGGGGCAGGGTCAACTACAGAGAGAGGCAGAGGGCAACAACTGAGGGCATCGGCATGCCCCAAATCTTTGCTGGGCTGATGGAACAGTTTATAAATATAAGCTTCTCATTTCATTCATTTATTCAATTTATACCCCGCCCTTCTCCAACGGACTCAGGGCGGCGCACAGGAATATTAAAAATACATACAAAACCATATAAAAATTTTAAAAACTTATTCAAGTTTTTTAAAAAAACTTTTTCAAGCTTCTAAGAATTCAACCCAATGGGACATCCTAGGGGACAGAATTTGGGATGTTTGTTTATTGCCTGCTAATGACCCCAACAGAGGCTTATGGTTGGAAATGAATTCAAAATAGCAGCCATAGAGACAGTCATGAAACTGTTTCATACCAGCTACCATGGCTAAAGCCTCTTTGTCTATGTGCCCATAATTCCGTTCAGTCGCCGACAAGGTGCGGGAGTAATAAGCCTCTGTAATAATGTAATATTGTAATAATTACAATAATGTAATAATGTAATGGCTTTGGGCCATTAGGAAGCCTGTGGCTGAGAATGGTGCCAATTCTATAAGGGGAAGGGGCAAGTTGTCACTATATTGGACTAAAATGGATTTAGAAGTCAGTAAAGACTTGACAGCAGCGAATGCGGTAGCTTCCACCATGCCCCAGTGCCATGCAACCTTATTTGCTAGAAGCCTATGGTGTGGTTCAGCCACCAAGGCTTTATGTGGCAGAAAGGCTGCATAGAAATTCAGAAGCCCCAAAAAGGCTTGATGCTCTACTTTATTGGAGGGGATTGGAGTATTTTGGATAGCCTCTAGTTTGGACGGTGTGGGGTGTATGTCCTTGACATCAATAAGATACCCAGAAATTCCCCTTGAGGAACACCAAGGCGGCATTTGGGGTTTTTAAGCTGTAATCCGACAGGGCAGAAACAAGTCAGTGCCTCTCTTAGTTTAGAGATGAGGTCAGGCTGGTTGTGACTGCAGACCAGCACGTCATCAAAGTAGGGAGCTACCCCAGGGATGCCTTGTAGCAAGCACTCCATCAGGCTTTAAAAGATGCCTGGGGCAACACTGACCCCAAATTGTAAGCATTTGCAGCGAAAAGCTCCCAATGCATGACAATAATCTGCCCAATGGCCATGGCATCATCCATAAGGGCCTGCTGGTACACTTATTCCAGATCAAGTTTAGCAAAAATAGATCTCTGGCCCAAGGAGTGGAGAAGATGTTGCACCACTGGAACAGGGTAAGGGTTTACCTGCAAGGCTCTGTTCAGGGTGCACTTAAAATCAACACCTAATAGAGCGATCAGGCTTGATTGGAATGACAATTGGGGTCTCCCAGCAGGTGATAAGTTTATCTAGTTCTGCATCCACTTTGGGGTGGAACACTAAAAGTACCCTCTTGCTTTTCCAAGTTCTGATTTATGGCAGTTGGTTAATTAAAATTTCTCACACAGGCAAGATTAGGTTATCAGTTGTCAGTAAGGAGATGGTGCTTTTTCTTGATCTTTCTCCCTTGTTTGTATTCCAGTTCTCATTAATTGGAGTTGCTTAAGATATGTTAGTTAAAAGACACTTGGATGAAGCAGATCTTCATACTCCTAGACTCCTTTAAAAACACAAACTTTTCCTGTCCAAAACCAATTTAGAGTTTGTGTTTCAGTGGGTTGTGCTTAAGTGGGCTTGTCACCCCTCTTCTTTCATCATTCTGTCCAAATTATTTGAAGCAAATGGCTCTCTTTGGGGCTAATGATTTAATCTTCCATTTTTCCCCTTCTTTATTTTTGCAAAAATCCTGATCTGTCCATCAATATTATTTATGCTCTCAAGATTCTTTGCCTTTTCCAAATACTGGTTTATAACTGTGGGTTAATAGATCTTACCAGGCTTTCATCTCATCTCTGCAAGCTCCTGTTCAGCTGCTTTGGCCTAGAGCCAGCTCTTGTGCAGCATGGCAACATGCTGCCGCCTCGGCTTCGATTCAGAGGGCAAATCTCTGACCTACAGAGGGACCTGTTGCAATCCCTTTGGCTTTGATGAGATGCTGCCCCTTCTTCACCCCCACAGGGGGGTTCTGATCCAAAAATGGATCTCAGAGACAGTTTGTCAGACAGGGTTCATGTGAGACTCTTCAGAGTGAAGATCCCCCACATCTGTCCAGTTGGAGAACTTCAGGTCGACTCCTACCTTGGTAGTTCTTGATTGAGGTATTGTTTACTTGATTGCTTATCTAGGATTAATCTGGGAATTAATTTCTGCTCACCAAGGTAGAGAGATCTTTAGGTCTTTTGGTTTCCTTTGGGGCTTTTTGGTTGTCTTTTTGTAGTAGTATGTAGATATTGTTTCTTTCTACATGCCTGTTGGTGCATGATATTCTATTTTTGTGTAGAATAGAGATTGTGTGTGCATAGATATCTGGGCAAACAAATACAAAATACATGAGTCTATACCACCACTTGTGTAGGTAGTTGAAACATATGACAGAATTTGCATGATGACCTCACTGCAACTATGTTGTCATTATCGATTGCTGAAAATGTTGTTGCTGTGTGTGGTAGCAATATCTATCTAGCTTTCCTTATGCATAATCTTTAGGTTTAATCATTTGTATCTGCAGTTACAGTTGGAAAGATATAGAACAGGGGTATCAAACTCGCATCGTCACAGTGGTGCTACGTGATGTATCAGGATTTTTCCCCCTTCGCTAAACCAGGCGGGGCCTGCACATGATGCATCTGGCCTGCAGGTGACAAGTTTGACACCCTTGATATAGAATAACGACGGCCAAGTAAAACTGGCCTTTAGATATGTTAGAAAACAACTCTCATTCATCTTTGTAATAGCCATTCTCAAGATGATGAGACTTGGGTGGCCTCTTGGTACTTTACCTTTAAACTTCACTTAGCATTCCATACTTTAAATGATCTATCACAGGGGTCCCCAACCTTTTTGGCACCAGGGACTGGTGGCCATGGCTCGGCTGGCATAGAGAGGGAGCGGGGGGAGGGGGAACAGGTGGTGCATGTGCGCATGGGGGGGTGAGTCAGCTCACTCGCCCCTCTTGGGCCCCCAACGGCATGAGCCTGCGCTCTCCCGCCCCAGTGTGCTCTGCCCAGGGAGCTGCCCCCTCCTCCCTCCTCCTCTCCGGCCCTTTCTAAGAGTTGCGGCGCTCACTGCAGCCCGGTTCCTATCAAGTCACGGACCGGCACCGGTCCGCGGACCGGGGATTATGGACCCCTGATCTATCAGCTCTTTATGCACATTAGGTTTTAAATACTTTCCTCCTATCCCTGAAACTTACTTAATATCAAATTAGGTGTGATAATCTTAGTGACAAGTTTCTGAAAACTGATTTCATAAGAAATGTGTCTTAGTGAAAGCCATTTTAATGGATGCATTAAAAGTTCCTAAGCATGAAAATTATCACTCATATGAAATGTTCTGCTCTTGATAATCATAAAGTTACTTCTGGGTAGGATGACACTACTATAATAATTTACTTTCTTCAATGCTTTTGTAATTTGGTAGTTCTTCTAAATGTACATTTTAGTCATCTCATATGCATACATCCCTTTGCAAATATATATTTTACTTCCCTTGCATGTACATGAAGCTATGTGTATGTGTAGTTTTTAAAAAAACTGTTTTCTTTCTAGGTTGGCAAAGATGTCATGAAATTTTGCTGGTTCTTTAAACCTTTATTTTTTCTGCCACCATTTCACTCTGGTTCCTTTCCTTCTCTCACATAGCAACATTTGAAAATAGTTACCTGAAAAATAGGTATAATGAAAAAACAGTGAGTGCCTGTGTTAAGGTCACATATTGATCAAAAAGATAAAACAGCTGACTTTTCATGTGTAAAATGCATCTAACACAACCATATATCTGACACCCATAATGATTAGAAAGATTACAGGTTTGACCAAGAGTTAAAAGGATAGGATGGAGTGGGGAACAGCCACTGCCATAAATTAAAGATTAGCAGAGCTGAAACTGAAATATTCCTTTTACCAAGAAATGCCATTAAGAAATGACAATGTAGAATGTTATAACAATTGTATTTGACATATCAAAAGAAATAAAATCTTTATTTTTCTTTAAAAAGGGGGAATAGTTTGGTTATATTTCACATGACAGGCATTTACTGTAAGTTTTCACAGGCATATGCCAGTGCAGTACAAATCTTCATTGCATTTATTTCAATAAATTCAGTTAAATTCTGATGGGTCTCTGAACTTTCATGTTTTAACAATTTTATTAGTTTATAATTTAGCATACAAACGTAAATAGTAGGACAGGTAGGGAAGTGAAAAGAAAAAAGTGGGGAAAGCAAAGGCAAAAAAAAAAAGGCATTGACCCTTTGGTGTAATAAAACAGGGTTTTAACATCAAACCTCAACTTTTTGCTTTTACATAAAGGTTTAAAATAGCCATTTCTATAACAAACTGAACTTTCAAGACAATTGATTCAACTCATATGTTTGATCAATTATTCAAACAGTTTTTTATTTTTGAGTCAATTCAGTAATACAAATTGGAGCAATCCAATTTTTCAAATGTGTTTAAATCTAAATTTGCATAGGCTTAATACTGTATATTCCTCCATGTCCTGTGGAGACTTTTCAATTTATAGTCTTACAGTCAGTTATTTATGAATAATCTAAATCGACGATTCAGCCACAGATTATAAATGGGAGACTTCTAAACTTCCAAAAAAAAAGTGGAACTGAATGCTCATTACGTCTAACCAACCATACTTAGTACAATTTATGAGAGATGGAATGCGTGGTCTATTAAGGAAGTGGAAAGTAATAAAATTTCATTTTTCTTTACAAGATTCACCTAAAATTAATTATTGGTAAATATCAATTTACTTTGATATTTTATCCAATTATCCTCTTATGTAAAACTATAAAACATTATTCTATGTTCTGTAATGAAATTTAAATGAAATAAAAATAAATCTAAGCAATCTTAACAAAGCTAAGGACAAAGGGCATGATAAAGGGATATGGAAAAAAAATACTTTAAAACAAAATAGAAAAGCATTCAAGTATACCAAAGAGGTTTTATTTAAAAAGAAAGAGTTGAGAACATTACAGAAAAAACATTCACAAAATTATACATAAAAATGAAGCCAGTATAGGTCCGTGATTGTGAACGGAGCCATATTTGATGGCATGTGAGCCGTCAGCTCCAGCACACATGTGCGCACTGGTCAGCTGATTTTTGGCCTTCCAGAGGGCCAGGGGAAGCTGTTTTTGCCCTCCCCAGGCTTCAGGAAACCCTACGGAGTTTGGGGAGGGCGAAAAATAGAGCCAATGGGTCAACTGGAAGTTCATTTCCAAACTTCCGATTGGCCTGTTGGGCCACTTTTTCACCCTCCTCAGGCTCCAGAGGCTTTCCTGAAGCCTGGGGAGGGCAAAAACAGCCTTCCCTGGTCCCCCTGAAGGCGGTCCAGAAGCAGGAAACGGATCATTTCCAAACTTCCAGTTGGCCCGCTGGGTGCATTATTCACCCTCTCCAGGCTCCGAAGCCTTCCCTGGAGCTTTGGGGGGGGGGGGGGGGAACTGCCTCCACTGGCCTCCCAGAGGCCCTTTGGAAGCTGAACTTCCGATTGGCGCATTGGACCCATTTTTCAACCTCTCTAGGCTCCGGAGGTTTTCTTGGAGCCTGGGAAGGGCAAAAAAGGCCTCCTCTCGTCCCCCACCCCCTGGAGGCAATACCCAGCTCATCTTGGAGGCGAATACTGCAGCTGCCGTCAGGAGGGAGAGTGGAGAGGGAGCATGGGGGTTATGCGCACATGCGGGTGTCTGCTTTGCATTATGGGTGCCAGGATGCGCTCACATTATTGCGGGCATGCCCTTGCATTTTTGGCACCCAGCAACAAAAAGGTTAGCCATCTCTGGTATAAGTCATCTAAACATTTGAGCAGAATCTTCTTTAGAGATGATGGTCCTTCACCTCTTTATTATGTGATTTCCAAATACAGGTATTCCTCGACTTACAACAGTTTGTTTAGTGACCATTTGAAGTTCAATGGCACTGAAAAAAGTGACTTATGACTGCTGCTGCATCTCCATGGCCATGTGATCAAAATTTAGACACTTCAAAACTGACTCATATTTATGATGGGTGCAGTGTTCTTTTGCAACCTTCTGACAAGCAAAGTCAATCGGGAAGCCAGATTCACTTGACAACCATGTTACCAACTTAATAACTGCAGTGGCTCACTTAACGACTGTGGCATGAAAGGTAGTAAAATGGAGCAAACTCACTTAACAACTTTCTTTTTTTTTATTGAAAAAGTTTTACAAAAACAAAATTACCCCTTTCCCCCCCCTCCCCATACATATAATATAAATCAAATACAAGTGCTCTACCCCCCCCCCCTCTTCCCAACCCTCATAATATGAATTTCTCACAAAATATAACATTATCCAATTGTCCCCATCCCTTCCCTGGCCACCCTATCCCTTCCCCACCTCCCATTCCAACCCACCCCCCTGACTTCCACTATACACCACTCTGATAATTCCAAGCAGCCCAGATATTATCTTCTCTGTTCACATTATACCCCTTGCCTTTCTCCTTATCAATAAAAAAAAAAACCCTTATTACAAACCCAACCTAAACACCCACACCTTCAACATTTGGTTAAACATTAGGATACATGATAAATTTTTATACATGATAAATACCATCTATAAAACATATTATAAAAATTCTCCCCAGATCACCAACAAAACATTAATCATATCAACTTTCATCCATTATTCATCAATCCAATTCTTAGTTACCAATCTACTCATTCATACCTAAGAACTATATAATATAATATAATATTTTCTAAGCCTTCGTTAGATTACATACATGATGATAATTTCTTAAGATCTAGATACCATCTATAAAATATATTATAAACTTCTTCCAACAGATGTTCCAAATTTTTCAGTTATCAGCTGCCCCTTCATCAGGATCATTAAGTTCCAAAAACGTGATAGGGTAACAACCAGATCAGCTGCAAATGCTGTAATTCTGTATACCTTTTGCCTTATAGCTATACCATTTAATGAATTCAGGTCCCAAATTATATTCCACAAGACTTCTAAAATTAAAATAAATGACATTGGAAATAATAAACCTTGTCCAAATCCCATATCCATTTTTCCCCAAGTCTTGATTAGAAAGTTCCGGTTCGTTTGCTCGTAGGCCTTTTCCACATCCAAGAAAACCAGCATTGCAGAGATCTACATATTTTAATCAAGATAGTCCATTAAAACTATGAGTTGCCTTACATTCTCCTACACCTCTTAAATAACTGGCATCAATCTGTTGGAGTGAACACCCATACCTCCTAGATTCTCCCTTCCAGCATCTTAATTAACCATTAGGTTACATACATGATGATAATTTCTTAGGATCTAGATACCATCTATAAAATATATTATAAAGATTCTCCCATAAATTCTATATCTATGCAAATTTAGCATTTAACTTTCAAAATTCAACCCAAGTTTTTTCCCCAGATCACCAACGTGATTTTAATCCTTCCACATTAATGTTCATAAGTCCAACTCTTCAGGTCTGTTTCCATCTCTTCCATAACTGTTTATAATACAACCTCCTTCTTCCAACAGATGTTCCAAAATTTTCAGTTGCTGCCCCCATGGGTAAAAAACACATCTTTATATAAACAACCCCCGAGTGACTTTTCATCAGGATTATTAAGTTCCAAAAACGTGATAGGGTAACAGCCAGATCGACTGCAAATTGCTGCCCCCATAAGTAAAAAACACATCTTTATATAAACAGCCCCCGAGTGACTTTTCATCCGGATTATTAAATTCCAAAAACGTGATAGGGTAACAGCCAGATCGACTGCAAATGCTCCGGTTCCAGTTCATTCACTCGTAGGCCTTTTCCACATCCAAGAGAACCAGCATTGCAGAGATCTGCATATTTTTATCTCTTAAATAACTGGCATCAATCTGTTGGATACTTGCTTCTTCCTTTTATCCTTTTATCTTTCTTAACTCGCTGGGATTGAGGCCTCCTCTGCTTCTGCGGTTTCTGAATTCGTCTGGTGATAGACCTGGTTTCACATTGCTCCTCTAATTTAAACATTGGTATTCCAACAGTTCCCTCTATAGCAGTCTTCGACAATTCCTCCAAAGTAGAACTTAAAAGAGGTCCAGGAGAATCCGTCTCTTTTTCAAACTGCTTCTGCTCCATCTCAATATCTGTTGGTATAAATGTGCGCGAAGGTGTGACGCTTGCCTTCAAAACTGTATAATAAAATTCTTTGGCTTTATCTAAAGTATTCAAACGATAACTCACACCTTCGTATCTCGGTATAATACCCATTGGCACATCCCATCTATATTGTATCTTTCTTTTCTTCAATTCTGCTACCAAGAATCCAAAATCCCTTCTAGACTTCAACATTGCTGGTGGTAACTCCTTGAAGACACCAATCTGGTTTCCATCTATTTGAAGAGCAGAATGAAAGGACTTCTGCAAAATATCATTTCTAAGATTTCTATCAATAAAATATACAACCACATCTCTTGGTAGTTGTCTTTGTAGTGCTGCATGTGAGTTTACTCTGTATATTTTATCTATATTTAAAAAAATCTGATCAGAATCATCCAGTTTCAACAGTATAGACAATGCGTCCACACAAATTCTTTTAATATCTTCTTTAGGATTCTCCCTGATTCCCCTAAGTCTGATAGCAGGTTCCATCGATCTAAATTGCAACATAACTATTTCATTATCCAACCTTTGTATTTCTCCAGCAACTTTCACAAGATTTAGATCAGATTCCTTCATTTTAGTTTCCAGGTCCAAAGCCAGCCGTTCAACTTTATTATCAATCTTAAGGATAATATCAGACATACCCATAGCTAATATTCGTAAGTTTTTATCAAGCTGTTCGTATTTGTCCATATTATCCTGGACCATTTCCTTAATTTCTTTAAATTCTTCCTTAATTTCTTTGAATTCTTTATCTATAAAGTGTTTCAAATCCTGAAGGCTTGTTATCTCTATCTGCTGTTGCATTAAAACTACGCCAGCTGAGAGACCTCCTCGCTTCGTTGCCATCTTCTTCCCCGATTTTCACAAAATTATATATTAGCTATCTCTCTTACTTGCTATCTCACTTAACAACTTAACAACTTTCTTGCTTAGCAACAGTAATTTTTGGGCTCACTTGTGGTGATAAGTCAAGGACCACCTGTAAATACTAAGCACAACATCTCATTCTATTATTTGGCTCACTACAATAGATTCATGAGATGGAGGGGACATAAATTCAATAAATAAAATAAATAAATAATAGCTTCCATTCCTTATTTCAGTCTAATTTTATCTGCCAGTTTTAAAATCATTGACCAGTTATATCTATAACAATTCTTAGCATTCAAAGCAATAATTATCAATTGCCAGCAAGGAAAGATCAGTATATATGCATTGTCCATTTCATAATGGATTTCAAAATTCCAAATGTTCATGATTGTTCCATTAAAATGCATCACCTTATAAAATTTTATAAGAAAATCCAGCATAATCTTATGGTGCAAAGATCTTATTTTAATCACTGATATTCATGTGATGCATCAAATTAAACAGTTTTGAAGGTGATATTAGGAACTGTCTGAACTAAATCCAGATCCACCGTGCGGGTCTGGATGGAGAGGAACAAACTCAGACTCAACCCATCCAAGACCGAGTGGCTGTGGTTCCCGGCATCTCGATATAGCCAATTAACTCCATCGTTGGCTATCGGGGACGAGTCATTGGCTCCCGCGGAAAGAGCCCGCAACTTGGGCGTCCTCCTAGACTCACGGCTGTCCTTAGACGATCATGTGACGGCTGTAGCCAGGGGGCCTTCTATCAGGTTTACCTGATATGCCAGTTGCGCCCCTTTCTAGATAGAGATGCCCTATGCACGGTCACTCAAGCCCTCGTTATTTCCCGCCTAGACTACTGCAACGCCCTCTACATGGGGCTCCCCTTGAGGTGCACCCGGAGGCTCCAGCTAGTGCAGAATGCGCCCGCTCGGGGGATTCTGGGAGTTTCTCGTTACTCCCACGTAACACCTCTCCTGCACGAGCTGTACTGGCTGCCTGTGGTCTTCCGGGTGCGCTTCAAGGTGTTAGTTACCATCTTCAAAGCGCTCCATGGCACGGGTCCTGGTTACTTGAGAGTCTGCCTCCTACCCTTCGACCTATCCGCTCTCACAGAGTTGGCCTTCTCAGGGTACCGTCAGCTGGTCAATGCTGACTGGCGACTCCCAGGGGACGAGCCTTCTCTGTGGCGGGTCCGACACTCTGAAACGACCTTCCCCCCGATATCCGTACCATCACGGACCTACGCCTCTTCCTTCGGATGGTAAAAGCACATTTCTTTCATCTAGCCGGCCTGACATAGATTAGGGAATATTTTAATTTGATATTTATTGGTTTTAATTATTTATTCAAATTTTAGCACAGATCTAATAATTTAATTGTTTTTTATATTTTGTATATTGTGGGGTTTTTATCTTTCTGTGCACCGCCCTGAGTCCCTTTTAGGTGAAATAGGGCGGTATATAAATCGAATAAATTTAATAAATAAATAATAAATGTTGCCAAATATCAATATTTTCCTTGGCATTTTGCATTCGTATTATTTCTTATTGTACATTTGTAATGATTATTTGCAATAAAAACCAGTATAAAGCTAATATTTGTTGCCTGGTACCATGTTTCCCCAAAAATAAGACAGGGCCTTATTTTCTTTTGACCCCTGAAATAAGCACTTGGTCTTATTTTCAGGGAGGTCTTATTATTTTTGAGGTGCAGGAGACGGCGAGCGTGGTCACATCATGTCTACTGCTGCATTGCAGGCTTATTTTCAGGTGAAAGCATATTTTAGCACATATGCTCAAAAGCCCGATTGGGGTTATTATTCGGGGAGGTGTTATTTTCAGGGAAACAGGTAATAGTTATGTTTGTATCTGCCACCGCAGAGACTTTTTCTTATGTTTACATTTTAAAGCCTACTAGATTTATCACAGCACATTCTAATTCACAAAGTTGAAACCATAATAACAGTGCTGCAGACTGTTGTTATTTCTAACAAGAAACTGTGTTCTATGTTATTTATATATTTTTAAAAATGTTTATTACAACCTAGCTCTCCAAATATCTTTTACACACTATTGCACTGTTGGCATGCAACATTTCATTTATTATTTAAAAACACATATGTGTTTGCACTCTTTCACTACATATACTCCCCAAACATGATTTTTTGAAGTGGGTAGAGCACAATAGCATTCTCTTGATAAAAAGGTTCTCTAATTGAAAAAAACCAGTCTACCCAAAAAATTTGGGACAGTAATATATTCCTGCAACTTTGCAGTAGTGACTGTTTAGAGGCACTATAATAATACACTGTTTATAGCCATGATGGGGAACCTATGGCATCTGTGTCACAGGTGGCATGCGGAGCCTTCTCTGTGGGCATACAAGCTGTTGTCCCAACTCAGCTCCACCACGCATGCGCATGCGGCTCCCATCAGCTAATTTTTGCATCTTTGCTGCACAAAGTGAGGGGCCAGGAGGAGCCCTACTTTTGGTCCCAGGAGTTTTCAGGGAGGCCTGCTAGGCCCAAAATGGGGCACAGGAAGGGTCACAGGTGCATGCGCAGATGGGGGAGTGCAGGAGTGTTTGCACACACATGCACAGGGGGACAGGGCACACAGGAGTGTCACACACATATTGCATTATGGGTGTGAGCACATAATAATAATAATAATAATAATAATAATAATAATAATAATAATAATAATAATAATAATAATAATAATAATAATAATAATAATAATAATAATAATAATAATAATTTAATATTTCTAAACCGCACCCTCTCCCCTCGGGGACTCGGGGCGGTGCACAGGCACAGTAAAATAATAAATATATACAAACATTTCATTAAAAATAAATTAAATCTAAACCTGCGCTAAAATTCCCATTAAAACTAAACTATGCTATAAAACCCCAATAAAACCCCAAAGACAGAGAGACTATCCTAGGCCGGCCAGACAGAAGAAATGAGTTTTTAATTTGAGACGGAAGGAGCGGAGGTCCGTGGTCGTCCTAATGTCGGGGGGAAGGTCGTTCCAGAGGGCCGGGCCCGCCACAGAGAGAGCCCTTCCCCTGGGCGTTGCCCGCTGACAGAGTCTGGTGGACGGCACCCGGAGAAGTCCCTCTCTGTGGGAGCGAATCGGCCGTGAGGATGTATGAGGCAGGATCCGATCCCGCAGATAGCTAGGTCCTGAGCCATGGAGCGCTTTAAAGATGATAATCAACACCTTGAAGCGCACCCGGAAGACGACAGGTAGCCAGTGCAGCTCGCGCAAGAGCGGTGTTACATGGGTAAACCTAGCGGTTCCCATAATTGCTCGCGCGGCTGCATTCTGGACTAGCTGAAGTCTCCGGGTGCACCTCAAGGGGAGCCCCATGTAGAGAGAGTTGCAATAGTCCAGTCGGGATGTCACGAGCGCATGAGTGACTGTGCGAAGGGCGTCCCGATCCAATAGGGGGCGCAATTGGCGAACCAGGCGAACCTGGTAAAACGCCCTCCTGGCCACGACTGTCACTTGATCTTCCATGGACAGCCGGGCATCCAGGAGGACACCCAAATTGCGCACCCCATCCACAGGGGCAAGATGTTCGTCCCCTATGGCCAGCGATGGAGTGAGCTGGTTGAATCGGGCAGCCGGAAACCACAGCCACTCGGTCTTGGTCGGGTTGAGCCTGAGTCCGTTACTTCCCATCCAGACCCGCACGGCTTCCAGGCACTGGCACATCACCGCTACGGCATCGTTGGGGTGGTTTGGGGTAGAAATATACAGCTGGGTGTCGTCAGCATATAGATGGTACTCTACCCCAAAACCACGGATGATCTCACCCAGCGGCTTCATGTATGTGTTAAACAGGAGAGGCGAGAGGACCGACCCCTGAGGCACCCCACATGTGAGGGGTCTCGAGGTCGACCTCTGCTCTCCTGCCAACACAAATTGCAATCGGCCAGAGAGGTAGGAGGAGAACCACCGTAAAACGGTGCCTCCCACTCCCAACCCCCCCAGCCGATGCAATAGGATACCATGGTCGATGGTATCGAAAGCCACCGAGAGGTCTAATAGGACCAGGATGGAGGAACAACCCCCATCTCTGGCCCTCCAGAGATCATCGACCAACGCGACCAATGCCGTCTCAGTGCTGTGCCCGGGCCGAAAGCCGGACTGGCGCGGATCTAGATAATCAACTTCCTCCAGGTGATGGGGAAACTGTTGTGCCACCACACTCTCGACAACCTTCGCCAAAAAGGGAAGGTTGGAGACTGGACGGTAGTTGTTTAAAAGAGCTGGGTCCAAAGAGGGCTTCTTAAGGAGGGGCCTCACCATGGCCTCTTTTAGGGAAGCAGGCAAGGAACCCTCAC
Organism: Rhabdophis nuchalis; assembly: GCA_039707465.1. NCBI lineage: Eukaryota > Metazoa > Chordata > Lepidosauria > Squamata > Natricidae > Rhabdophis > Rhabdophis nuchalis. Next base: position 51,203,057 of record CM077647.1, on the reverse strand, counting down.
TCAAGGAGGCGTTGACAACCTCTTGGAGCCAGCCTCGTGTCACCTCCCAGGATGCCAGTACAAGCCAGGAGGGACACGGGTCCAATAAACATGTGGTGGCTCGCAGTCGCCCGCGCAACCTGTCCATATCCTCGGAAGTAACAGAGTCAAACTCCTCCCAACCAAGATCTGTCTCGTGGCATCCCACTGGGCCATCAATGGAGGGTAGCCCGTTCTGTATCTGAGCGGTTTTCTCCTGCAGAAAAATCACAAATTCCTCTGCTCTACCCTGTAGCGGGGCTTCCCGCACCCTCTGCTGAAGTAGGGAGCGGGTCACCCTAAACAGGGCAGCAGGGCGGTTTTCTGCGGATGCTATGAGAGTAGCACAATGATGGCGTTTGGCCACTCTCAGCGCCACAATGTAAGTCCGTAAATGGGCTCTTACCTGTGTCCGGTCAGATCCAGATCGGGTGGACCTCCATCTTCTCTCTAGGCATCTCTTGCGGCGTTTCATCACCCGCAGCTCCTCGGTAAACCAAGGGGCCAGGGTGACTCGCCGCCGCAGGAGAGGCCGCAAGGGCGCGACCCGATCTAAGGCTCCCCCGGCCGCACTATTCCATGCGGCTGGGAGGTCCTCGATCGGGGCATGGGTCAGGGGTACAGGAAGTGGCCCAAGCGCCGTCTGGAACCCATCCGGGTCCATTAGGCGCCTGGGGCGGAACCAGATTGGTGACTCTGGCTCCGCCTCCCCGCAGAGGGGAGCAGCGGTCGGAAAGTCGAGCTGGAGAAGTGAGTGGTCTGACCATGACAAGGGTGTGATGACTATATCCCTATGCCCAGATCACTCTTCCACTTTCATCACACAATGACAAACAAGTTAGCCATCACTGGCTTATAGTATTCCCTATATTACGCATTTATAAACTTTTTTAAACTTTTAAAATTAACAATTTAATTCTATAGTGATTTCTTCTCTAAAGAAAAAATGCTAATACAGGTTCTTAAGCAAGTGCACACATTTTAACATACTTGAAAAATATATTAATTTTGTATCTTTTATCTAATCCTGACTTTCCTGCTCACCTTGATGTGCTAATGACCAAATTACCTAGCAAAATGAGAATATGAAACTAAAATAAAAATCCTCCTTATACAGTACTAAGTCTTGATTTTGCTATTAATCTCATTTTAAAAAAATAAGAAGAGTGCATTTATGTCAAGATGGAACCATTGTATAACTATTGGTAGTTTCTTGAACAAGCAAATTTCATTATATTTGTTTATTTTATATCTTTATTGGCCTTTTCCATGAATGATATCTGCTCTCAAAATAACCAATATATTTTTATAATTTTTACAATTGGCATACCAGACTGAAGCAACTGATTGGGACAATGCTGCATGCAAATTTCATAAACTGTGAAATTCAAAATCATAGAGATGAGTTCATAAACCTGATAAAACCCGAACCAAGGAAGCTACATTTTACAAAGTTGAGAGTACAGTAGAAGTTGTAGTCTTGTATGCAAATCAATCATATGATGCAGAGTGAGATATTGTCAACATCCATAATTACTGACTTACATATTTTGTGTGAGAACTGTCTCTGACACTAGAGCAGGGGTCCCCAAACTTGCCAACTTTAAGACTTGTGGACTTCAACTCCCAGAATTCTGGTTGGAGAATTCTGAGAGCTGAAGTCCACAAGTCTTAAAGTTGCCAAGTTTGAAAACCTCTGCACTAGAGAATGAAGAATACAAAATTATTACACTGCCAGTCTTAATGGTATAAACATTTTATTCATGTGCTTATCAATCAGATTTAGATACATTTCACCATTAGTATCTTTTATGAGGGAAAGCATGCCCTAACAGAAATCTGACATAACCCTGAGAATTATTCTCCCCAACAAAGTCCTTCTGGAAGGATTTACATTCTTTATCAGTCATCTTGCCCTTAGCACTATGAAGGTCAGGCCATTAGCTCTCTGAAAATTGTTGAGGCCACTTGCAGGTTTATCTGTACTCTCAGGGTCACTGAATCAGAGTGCAAATGGCCGTGGAACCTTCTTGGATCTACTAAAATAGTTCTTTCAGCAATTTTCCTTTCAGCAGTTCCAAGAAGGTTCTACACCCATTTTCACTCTGATTCAGGTGTATGTACCCTGAGAGTACAGATAAATCTCCAAGTGGCCTCAATTCTCTCAAAGAGCTAAGGACCAGATGACTGTTAAGGAATATAAATCTTTCTATTTACCACCATTCAGTCAGAACTGAAGAACTTCTTGGATGAGAAGGGAAACATTTTCAAGGAGAAAAAAAAACCCTAGAAAATCCAATTGCCTTTTGAAAAGTACCTTTGGATTAATCGTGACTGGATGATAAAGGTAAAGGTTCCCCTCGCACATATGTACTAGTCGTTTCTGATTCTAGGAGGCAGTGCCCATCTCCGTTTCAAAGCCTTAGAGCCAGCGCTGTCTGAAGATGTCTCCGTGGTTAGGTGGCTGGCATGACTAAATGCCGAAGGCACACGGAATACCTTCCCATCAAAGGTAGTCCCTATTTTTCTACATGCTTTCAAACTGCTAGGTTGGCAGAGCTGGGACAAGTAATGGGAGCTCGCTCCATTACATGATGCTAGGGATTCGAACCGCTGAACTGCCTACCTTTCTGATCGACAAGCTCAGCATCTTAGCCACTGAGCCACTGCATCCCTGGATGATAAAGAATTAAATCTATACTTTAATTCTGGAGAATTAAATACAGTACAGATAATGCTCAATTTATGACCACAACTATGCCAAAAATTTCTGTTCTTAAAGATAGTTAAGTGAGTGTTGCCACTGTTGTTGGTTTTTTGACACAGTTATTAAGTGAATCACTGCAGTTAAGTTAGTAACACAGTTTTAAGTAAATACCCATTGACTTTGTTTTTCAGAAGGTGATCCATGACCTGGGGATACTACAACTGCCAGTTGCCAAGTGTCCAAAATTTGATCACGTGACTATGCCGATGCTGCATGGAAAATGGTCATAAGTCATTTTTTTCCAGTGATATTATAACAGCCATTAAATGAATGGTTGTAACCAAGGGCTGCATATGGAACCAAAACAGAAGAGGAAATTTACAAAACATTCATGACCAAAGTACAACATAATGCCTTACTATTTTCACCATAAAGATTTTTCACCACCTGGTGGAAAACACCTGACGTACATGAAACCTGAAGGGCACAAACTAAAGCTACATTAAGACACTCCAAATCATGTGTTAATATGAGGTATTACTGTCTGAAGGTTGCCTGGGTCACACGTATTTTAATAAATTAAAACGTCCTTGCAACATTTATATACTAGTACATAAATTATTATGAAATCACTTTAAAATGTGTAGAACAGACATAATAGCTCCACCAGTCTTTAAACTCAACTTTTAGGATACGTTAGTTAACCCAGAATTTATACACTAAAGTATCGCCAAAGCTTTTGCATTTTGGAAACAGATTCAGTCCTGGAAATTTTGCAGCCTGGAAGATAAAAGATGTCTATCCCCACCACAATAGAGCAGAAATCTTTATCATACTGTACCTAAAAGTCAATAACAATGAATTGGATTCACAAAATAGTTGAATGTATTTTACAAAATCTTGATTCATGATTACTATATGAAAAATAAATGCTTCTCAGGTCCAAAGTTTTGGACTAGTTTTCATTTCCTTTGAACAATGAGATCTAATCAGAGGTGGGTTCCTAATGGTTTGGACTGGTTTGGCCGAGTAGATAGAAATTCAGCCAGCCACACCTCCAAACCAGTTCTATTGGCAGATTCTAGATGCCACCATCTTGTTTTTTGCTTCTGTGCATGCACAGAATCAATTTTTCAGTACTGTGCATGCACACGTAATATGGCACCAAGTGTGAGCACCCCCAAAAGGGGCTCACCGGCAGTAAAAGAAGCTGGAACCCACCTTTGGATCTAATTGCCTTATTTCCTGAATCTCCCTTGATCACCAAGATTCATATAAGGCCTCTCCACACTTGATATTTGGATGGCTTCTGATTGGCTTATTAATTCTATGATCTCATATTGTTGTTCTTGTTGGACAGCTGACCTAATACTGATACTAAAGGTATTATGCCAATCGTTTAAAAAAAAAACCTTCATTTTTAATCTGTCTACTTCAGAATCTAAAAAAGATAAGGTATTGGTCAAAACTTGGGAGATTCAGATTTATGTCTACCTTCAGCCTTGGAAGTTTAGTGAATTACGCTGAGCCAATCATTCTTTCTTAGCCCAACTTCCTTCCACAGAATTGTTGAGATAGGAAAATCTCAGAGAGAATCTATATACAATGTGCTGGGCTGAACACCTGAAAGAAAGGTGGGATATTACCATGTAAACAAATCATTGCACCATGATTTTTATTAATTAAACACATCATCAAAACTCTCAGGTTATCAGTATTACCATAATTCAGCTGAATCAAATCACAATGCTGCCCAAATCAACAAAGTGCCATTAGTACATACTGTATTGTACAATATATACAGTACATAAAATACACTGTATGTTATGCCATCTATACTACATATGGATCTGCACACCTACCATTTAAATTATTTTAAATTTTTAATAATTTAAATAATAAAAAAAACCTTCTTGAGTTGAAGATTTAGCAGGTTCTTATAGCACATAAATCCCAATCCTAATTTGCAAGCCACAATTTATAAACCAATTTACAAATCACAATTAACTTTAGGCAATAAGCTAAAGCAAATCCAAACCACACTGTGGGTTAGTGTGGACTTAGTCTGGATAGCCTGTAAAATGCTGTTTAACTAGTGGAGATAAACATCTTATGATCTTTTCTGTCCACTAACAAAAAGCAGGTTGTAAAATGTCATTGTAAAATGAAATGAGTGCATGAAGAATATGAATCTATGCTGTTTGAAATAGGAGACAGGTCAGGCATACTGACACAATTGGGGCACTAAAAACTTGTCTCTTGTTTGGCACCTGGATTCAAATCTCTAAACTATTAAATTTAATGTTGGACCACTATCACTTTAATTCTTCCCCCATAGCTAGAAGATTTGAAACATAAATGCTGTAAAGATGGATGAGAAAAAACTGTAACAACCTTTTTTTTCCTTTCCGGAAAACTACCTTAATAACTTTATATCCTAAATATTCTATATGTACAGTTTGATGATATATGTGGGGGAGGGGAACAAGTGTTGTGCCCCTAGCAGGCCTCGGCACTGGAACCCGGGAATCTGACTGTGTTGAGCTTCAATCCCAGCTCCAGCTGTTCAGCTTTTATTTTTGAAGTGGGGCAGTGGGCTTTTTCCTGCAGATATCTTTCTATATCGTGTGGAAAGGGGGAAAAAAACTTAAGAAGTTACTGAGGAATAGGCTCAGACACACCCCCAACTGTTGTGTTCCCCTCCCCTCCGCGCCCACGCTGCCGCCCAGCTCATAAAACTGCTGGCCGCTCGTCGCCGAGATCAGTTGCTGCCCAACGTGGCCCGGGTCTTAGGCTCCCGCTGCGGAGGCAGGCAGCGACGGCTGGGGTTGCCCAGCTGTTTGAGTGCGGCAATGATCCCTCCTCCCAGCTGCGCCTGCCTCATCTCCCCCCACCCAGCAGCCCGTCCCTCCCCTCCGCCGCTCCCGACGCTGCAGCCGCCACCTCCTACTCTTCTTCCTCCCAACCCCCAGCCTCCCTCGCCCGCTCGGTCTCCATCTCCTCTCGCTGGCTCTCCCGTTCCCGCCGGCGGCCCTGGCAAAGTAGGCACCGCAAGGCGGAGGCGGGAGGAATCTCCATGCAACACCATGACAGGCATCGCCGCCGCCTCCTTCTTCTCCAATACCTGCCGCTTCGGGGGCTGCGGACTTCACTTCCCAACCCTGGTGGAGCTCATCGAGCACATCGAGGACAACCATATCGGTGAGCCAGTGCAGCCGGGTGACGCGTGGGCATCGGGGGCGGAGGGGGCTACCCGGCGCGGGGGGGGGGTGGCGGCGGCGGAAAGGGATCCCCCTCCCAAGCCGCGCTAGGGCGGAGGGTTGGGCGGCAGCGGCATGGAGTGCGGAGCGGGAAAGGAGGGGCGTGGGGTCGAGGGAGCGGGCGGGACTGCAGCCGGGATCGAGCGTGGGATGAATGAGGGTAGAGACTTGACGGGGAAGGGGGTGCCGGGTTTGGATGGCAGTCAAGCAGGCACGAGGGCTGGTGGGTGTGTTGGAGGGTGGGGAGGGAGGATGAGGGAAGGCGGCGGCGAGTAGCTGCCGGAGGTACATGGCCGGGTGGCTGCAAGGCGCATGCAACCGCAAAGACGACTGAGTTTGCATTGGCAGCGGTAGAGCGCCGAGACCCGGAGGAGGTGGACGACGAGTCCAGCACGCCGCCTGCTGCTTCCGCCCCGGCTCTGGCTGTCAGGACTGTGGGGAGGGAGCAGCCGCCGCCGAGGCGGCCATTCCGCTTCCTCCTCCTCCCGCTGTAGCGGCTGCTGCTGCTGCTGCTGCTGCGTCCTGTCAGAGCTGTTGCTAGGTGTGGAGGCTAGGATGGCGCGCTCTCGCCCTCGACCCCTCACTGCTGGCCAGCCCCAGACCGTCTTCACCGTACACCGGAGGGGACTGTTTGGAGAAGGCGCCGTGCCGAGCCGAGCCAAGCAGGCCGGACGGACGTCGCTTGGAGGGCGCCGGCGGCGGCAGAAGGCGGGGAGGTTAAGAGGCTGCTGCAGGGGTGGCGACGGTGCGGAAGGAGTTGCCTGTAAAGCTGCCGGCTGGCGCAGTGTCAGCGCGGCTGTGCTGGACATGCGAGGGGGCAAAGGGTGTGGGATGTGCACGGTCGAAGCGGCGGTTAACTCCGCCTCGCCTGGTTCCTGGTTGTTTCCAGTGGGAGCTGGGCCTCGAAGACCTGCAGGCTGCAGAATGGGCACGACTAGATCGTCACCTGTAGGATACTCTTTTTTTCCTCTGGTGCCAAGCAAATGCTTCTGGAATTCAAAATGTGCCCCCCACCTTCAGTTCTCCAAAAAGGCCAGAGAAGGGCGCCCACTGAAATTCAGGCGGCCAGAGTGAACTTGCTGATGTGAAATCAGAACGGTGTTCTCTTTTTAGGGCGTTGGCTTTTAGCTTCCTAATCTGTTTTCAAACAGGCGTTAATAAAGTTCAGGAGGAAATCCCACAAAACTGGTGCTCCTTTGTCCAAATGCCTACAAGTAAATGAAATGAGAATTTTGGGGGGTGATTCCAAAATGATTTCAGGTTGTAATCCACTAATGCCCTAAAAATAAGACCAACAGGTAATAGAAAATGTGGTAACTCCCCTAATTACCTCAGGGAACAGTAGAAATCTTGTGCAGGGGGTTTAGCAATTATTTAGGTTATATTCTTGCTTCCCAAACTTACAGCCTTCCCAAACTTACAGCCTGCAAACTATTGGGGGGAGAGCCATAAAGGAGCTGCTGCAAAATAAAGATTTGTCATTTTAAAAGTACTTGTTCTGCTCTGACTTCATATCTCAATCCTGCAAGCTGTAGTAATTCAATAAAAATGTAACCAAGTGCCACATTACTCTGTCCTCTAATGGTGGTGGTTCTATTTTATGATTCTCTTAAGAGAGGTCTAAACAAAGGGTAGAAAGAAGATAAAGTGAAAAAGTCTATCTAAAGTAAATTCCAGACTTGGATTTAAAACTATGCACTCACTTTTAAAAACTCGAATTTGTTGTGAAACCAATTAAAGGTGAATAGGCAGTTTGCCAGCAGAGCATTCAGGAAATCAGAATGGCAGCTTCAAGGAGTCTTACTGATTTCAGAGGACTTTCTGATGAATAATTAGGAGCTGCATGCTTAGACCGTTCAGGAGTTAGAGCAAATTTCAAAGTTCCCATATTTTTATATTTTTAACATTTATGATACAATATATTTTGTTTCAAAGTTGATGGAATTCAGTCCTATATGTTGTCAAGATCAAGGTCAACATCCTGGCATAGAGCCCACCATTTACCAAAGCCAGTTCACCATCTAGAGTTGCTATCATTAATAGCAGCTAATTTTTTTTCATTCTTACTAATCCAATGCAGTGATGAGAAGGAAATATTCAGTTGCGTCTTACCCTTAGTGTCAGACTATCAGTACACAAGCGACAATAATTGCTACACCATCCCCACTGAATTAAGAGAAAGAATGACCTAGTACTCTAAAGGCTGAATTGGATCTTGCTATGACTATCAATCAGACTCTGGTCTGGAGGGGAAAGGGTGTAGGGAGCATTTGTGGTGACTGGAGTCCATTGAGATTCAACAGGGAGAGGAAAGAATGGCCAGTGACAAGTAAAGTCAGTTCTGATGCTGTACCCATTTTCTTCCCATTCAGTAATAAGAATTTTAGTTCAATGGGTTTATGTGTTATATAACTTACACATTCTTGACTCTGATAGAAGAAAAATGTGACACTTTTTCCAGATAACCTATCCTTTAATTAGGCCATTATACAAGGTGAGAAAGTTTATGCTGAAGAAGATAGCACATGGGTAGCAACAGGAATATTACAGTACATCCCTATAGCACCATTGTTTTTGTAATGAATCCCACATGCAATTCAATGTGCTGGTTATCACCATAAATTCCTACAGGGCCAAGTTACCATAGGATTAGCTCTGGACTACAAGATGCACCTAGCTTTTGGGGAGGAAAACAAGAAAAAAAAATGCCTCTGCCTCCCAACAATTTGCCTCCTTGCAGCAAACAGCCTGGGCAGTTTCAGCACAGCCTGATTTAGCACAAGAAGCTGATTGGTGGTTGGATCGGCCTCCTGGAATACTAGTGAACAGGTGTTTCAGGTTGCGAGGATCACCATCGCCCATAGCCACCTATCGCCACCTCTGCACGCCCATTTTTTTGCCTCAGCGCATTTTCAGCTTCTGCATGCCCCATTTTTGGCCCATTCCAGGCAGTGAGGATAGGTGGCAGTGGCGGCAGTGACTCCCACCTGGAATGTTCCATGAAAGGGGCATGCTGAGGCCAAAAACAGGAAGAAAAATAGGGGCATGCGGATGCTGAAAACGGGATGCACTGAGGCCAAATGTGAGACACGCAGAGGCAGCAATGGAAATGGGCAGCACTGCTCTTGCTAAATCAGGCTGTTTGCAGTTTGCTGCAAGGAGGCAATTGTTGGGAGGCGGAGTCCGAAGAATGGGGGTGGGTGAGGCTTCAGAAGTTGCCTTCTGAAACATGGAGTAATGTTCATCTCTAAAAGAGAGAGAAAGAGAGTGAATGGTATTTGTGGAATATTATATTTATCTGCTTATGTTTGAAACATGAAAAACCCAAAGCCAGAGCAGTTTGCAGATCCCAAGCTGAATTTGGAATCTGGTCCCATATCTGAGCTACGTTCTTACTACGAGTGAAAACTAAGTTTCAGAAGATCATACTTAAAGGATTTTTATTCTTGCATTGGACATTTTCTATCCAAGCAGAAGTGTTAAAAGCACACTAAAATGGGCATACTCTGTTGGTACTCATTCTAATCCAGGACCTTCTAAATAGATGTTCTAGGACATAGAACAGGCCTGGAATCTACTATTCTTTGCTACAAATATGGGTCTGGGAAATAGTAATTTGTTACTATACTCTACAGAGAGAGAGACAGAGAGACAGAGAAAGACAGAGAGAAATAAAGAAGTGATGAGTAATTTTCACATCTGGAATCCTGGTATAAATTACTGCTCCACTTTTTAGGCTGAGTTCATACTGACTAAATTATAAGTGCTAATATTTTAACACTGCAATTTGATATGCAGTAACAGGGTAACCTAAAAGAGGCAATTGTTTTATGTTATAGCTTTATTTGACATGATAATATTTATGAATATACACTAGTTGGAAGCAGTGTTACTATAAGTGCCCATTTAATGTGCCCAAAACATTTGCTTGTTATATTTATTTTATTTTTATTTCTTTTCTTTTTTGCCATTTATTCTTGTGAAATTGCCAAGAGATTTTTTTTCCAGTTGAGTGGCTTACATTTTTGATAGATAAATTACTTACAGATTAGCAGAGTTGGAAGGTACTTTGCAGGCCATCTAGTCTAACCCCGTCACCCAAGCAGGAGACCCTACACCATTTCTGACAGAAAGCAGTCCAATCTCTTCTTGAAAGCCTTCAGTGATGAAGGTCCCACAGCTTCTGAAGGCAAGCTGTTCCATTGGTTGATTGTTCTCACTCTCAGAAAATTTCTCCTTATTTCTAAGTTGTATCTGTCAGTCACTGTATCCTAATGCACAGGCACAAAATCCACCTGACATTTCTGCATATGTAAAGTGTGTAAAATACATATCCATAATGCTCACAATTTATGCAGGCAGAAAATGCATAAATTGTGCAAAATGCACACTCATAAATCCCATTTGTATTCCCTAGAAGTCTCCTTTATCAAATATATACTTTCCTACATCAGTTTGTTAAGCCATAATTTATTCTGCTTGTCTTGCAACTGTTAAAAGACTGCTTGTTAAAAGATTGCTTTGCTTATCAGAGAAAAGAAACTTTTTAATCTATTGCAAAACTGGTAAATAAGGAGGCCACTGCAATCTCACCCATCTGCTTTCTTGAAATTTAGCACTGTAACTTGCTGTGGACAAAGACTGATAGCTAGCTTTTGTCTATAGGAAAGTACTTTATCTGTGCACCAATTAGCAGAATTTTTGCCTTCTTCAGACCAAAGCTCTTTTTAGTAACTTCCAACTAATGACCTGCAGCTGAGTTTCTTCTATTCCGCTTCCTCCCATTAATTAATAGGTTTTTCTGATTCTCTCTTCTGGAGTTCCAAAATCTTTTTCTAAGCTTTTTGGCAGCTTTTCCTCTCAATTCAATTTTTCTTCACTTTTAATTCTTCTACTTTTAATTTTTCATCACTGTGGTTTATTACAGAGCACTTTGAATGTGTGGGTAGGAAGATTTTGGTTTTGTCTTGGTTGTCCAATGTAGCTGATAGTCATCAAACTATGTTAATAGGATAAGTGAAAGCTATTTCCACTTCTTATGGAGCACAAATACAAAGCAGAGTGCATAACATAAGTCACCATTCTCCTTGTTGGTTTGAAGGGCCATAATCTTTAATCACAGTGGGCTAATAGGAGTTTGCTACCCCACCATGATGGGCCTTAGATATACAAAAAGCAATTTAGGAAGTTGGCACACAAAGCATGCATTTCAGACCCAAAGATGCTTCTTCAAGAGGCAATTGGGTTTTCTTGTTTTTCTTTGAAGGTGTTTTGCTTGTCATACAAGAAGCTTCAAGAAAGCTCAGTTGCCTCTCGGAAAAAGCATCTTTGGGACAACCTGGATGACTGAGAATCTCCATAAACATGCATTTCAGACTGTTGCTACAATCATAACCCTTATGATCTGCTGCAATAGAGGCAGCTGCCACAACAAATCAATGCTGAATTATGAACAGCAAACATCTAAAAACAGTAATTGCCTAGGTACTGAATGTCATTATTTAAAATGGTTCCCGCTCCCCATTCTCCTCTTTGTTCCCCATACTGCAGACATAAATGTATCTCTGCCACATGTTAACTGCCATTTGCTAGAGAATTATAATCCAGCCAATGTACCAGAGTTCATTTAGATTTCCCCAACAGTATTTATAGCTAATGTTTTTTCCCCTTTACCAGATAAGCAATGGAGACTAATGAAGTTGCTTGGACCTTACTCGCAGCAAACTTTCTACATTGCTATTGTTAAAATATTTTTTATCTGTGTACTTTATATATTCATCCTTTGACTTGTCAATTTCTTTACTTTGTATGGTGGTTGAACTAGTATGTCCCTGAAAGCTTGCAAATAATTTTTTGAAAAATCCGAAAAATTAATGCATATCAATTTTAATCAATGCACAATGCCCCTTAGAGAGAAACTCTAATATGCCAACACATTGAGAAAGCATCCAATTCTCCATAGTCTTACAAAAGAGCATTATGATCAGGCCTATCTGATTTGGGGGGGAGGGGGGAGGGAGGGAATGATGGAGAGAGAGAGAGGGAGGGAGGGAGAGAGAGAGAGAAATGGAGAGGGGAGGGGTGGCTTTTCCAGAGGACAGCTTTAATGCCTTTGAGGTCTTTAAAAATATTTTTCATGTGTGAATAGTCTTATCATGCAAATTTTGTAACTCAGTTTTCATTTTTCCAACTAGTAAATCAACTGCATGTAATTAAGACAAAGGCTTAATTACAGACTGAAACAAATATATATTTCAATCAGGACGGTGTCACAGGTTATCTTTCGAGTTACTATTACATTAACAGTAATGTGTGTTTTAAACTCTGTCACTCAGTTTCGAACTGCTCAGTGATTTGTTTATTAATCCCACATTTAATAGCGGATTGATATATAGAATGTTTTGACATGTTGAGCTGGAGCTTGAATAAATGTCTTCAGGTATATGCAATATAAATTCTATACAGCACTGAGTCTTACAATCTGTTTCTCCCAAGTGAAAATAATTATTCAAATTCTATGTCTTCTGCCATATTACGTATGAAGAGAAGGACCAGGGGAGACATGATAGCAGTGTTCTGATATCTCAGAGGGTGCCACAAAGAAGAGGGAGTCAAACTATTCTCCAAGGCACCTGGGGGCAGGACAAGAAGCAATGGGTGGAAACTAATCAAGGAGAGAAGCAACTTAGAACTAAGGAGAAATTTCCTGATAGTTAGAACAATTAACCTCTGAAACAGCTTGCCTCCAGAAGTTGTGAATGCCCCAACCCTGGAAGTCTTTAAAAAGCTTTTAGATAGCCATTTGTCTGAAATGGTATAAGGTTCCTTAAACCTTAAACGCAGGGGGTTGAACTAGAAGACCTACAAGGTCCCTTCCAACTCTGCTATTGTATTGTATTGTATCTTACAGCTTTGCCTTCTCATACAGTAAATAGCTTACTATTTTCCATTACACATATGTGTAATTATTATGTTTTATTTTTTTATTTTTTTTTATTTTAATCATATTTATATCCCGCCCTTCTCCACAAAGGACCCAGGGCGGCGCACAGGAATCTAAAAACATACAAAACGATAAATACAAAATTTAAAAACATATTAAATTACAATCCTATGCTAAAACCAAATTAAAATCCCCAGTTTAAAAACTATCTAAAATAGCCCGACTGGAGGTTAGGCTAGGCCGGCTTGCTGGAAAAGATGTGTCTTTAGACACTGGCGGAAGAGGCGGAGGTCCGAGATGATACGCAGTTCAGGGGGTAGGTCGTTCCAAAGGGCAGGGCCCGCCACAGAGAAGGCTCTTCCCCTGGGTGTTGCCAGTTGGCATTGCCCGGCCGACGGCACCCTGAGAAGGCCCTCTCTGTGGGAGCGGATCGGCCGAAGGGATGTATGGGGCAGGAGACGGTCTTGCATATAACTAGGCCCCGAGCCATGGAGCGCTTTAAAGATGGTCGTCAAAACCTTGAAGCGCACCCGAAAGGCCACAGGAAGCCAGTGCAGCTCACGCAGGATTGGTGTTATATAGGAGCATCGAGAGGCTCCCGTAATCACCCATGCGGCTGCATTCTGGACTAACTGTAGCTTTCGAGTGCACCTCAAGGGAAGCCCCATGTAGAGAGCATTACAGTAGTCGAGTCGGGACGTCATGGGTGCTTGAGTGACTGTGCGAAGGGCAGCCCGGTCCAGTAAGTGGTGCAATTGGCGCATCAGGCGTACCTGATGAAACACCCCCCTGGCCACGGCTGCCACATGGTCCTCCATGGACAGCCGGGAATCCAGGAGGACATCCAAATTGCACGCCCTCTCCACGGGGGCCAGTGTTTCGCCCCCAATGGCCAGAGTTGGAGTAATCTGGCTGAACCGGGGTGCCGGAAACCACAGCCACTCAGTCTTGGACGGGTTGAGCTTGAGTTTGTTATTACCCATCCAGATCCGTACGGCCTCCAAACACCGGGACAGCATCGTTGGGGTGGTCTGGGGTGGAGATGTACAGCTGGGTGTCATCAGCATACAGATGGTAACCCTCCCCAAAACCACGGATGATCTCGCCCAGCGGCTTCATATATGTGTTGAATAGGAGGGGCGAGAGGACCGACCCCTGAGGAACCCCACATAGGAGGGGTCTCGAGGTCGACCTCTGCCCCCATGTCAACACATATTGCGACCGACCAGAGAGGTAGGACAAGAACCACCATAGAACGGTGCCTCCCAGCCCCAACCCCCCCAGTCGGTGCAATAGGATACCATGGTCGATGGTATCAAAAGCCGCTGAGAGGTCTAACAGGACTAGGATAGAGGAACAGCTATGTGTAACTGAAATCAGGCATGAAATCCTCTTATCTTCGCTACTGGTTTGGAACTTGGAGCATGCGCAGAACATCCATGATGACATCTGGGCAGGTGAGTGGAATCTTCTGCCGCCGCCACTACCATTCACCCGAACTGGGGCGAACCAGCAGAATACCACCTCTGACTGAAATATGTATATGAATTGATTAGATATACTCTTTGGTTTGCAGCCATTTTTACTTGAGGGTGCATTGACTGCCCAGAGGTGCTTTAGGAATGTTGCATGTCTGTGGTTGCACACATATTCTTCCCGTTTATCTACACTTATCTACAGTCCCTAACATGCACTGATAAACGCAATGGCATTTAGACTTATATACTGCCTCATAGTGCTTTATAGCCTTCTCTAAGCGGTTTAAGTAAGAATATTTCCCCCAACCATCTGGGTCCTCAGAAGGATGGAAAATTGAGTCAACCTTCAGCTGGTGAGGACTGAACCCCTGACAGACAACACAATTAGCCTGCAATGCTGCACTTTAACCAGTGTGGCTCAATAGACAAATTCCTGCTTCTATTTTTACTTTTTCCACTAAAGCTGTGCTAGTTTCCTAGCTGAATTTGTTACATGTATCACAACAGGAATAGGCAACATTTGGGGGCCATTTGGAATTGTACAAGGCAACCTCACAAAACAGCAGACCTGGGGTTCTCTTAGGTTCCCATTTATTAAATAACAGCCATTCTACAACCCTCCTCCCAGCCAAAAAAATCCCAATTCAAACTTTATGGGCCTCACGGCTTTTGCTACATGTAAATATTAAGCTACGTGCTGCTGTTTTCTTTGCAGCACATCATTTTCTTTATTAAGTTTAAAAATTTTAGTTTAAAAGCACTTAGAGCAGAGAACCCACTAAATCAAGGAAAGTGTCTGGGACATACTGATATTCAACAGTATCATATTGCTTGCCAATAAATTAGAAGCATTATTTCACTTTTAATTGGCCTGTTTTATCTCTATTTCAAGAAAAACCTATATTATACCCTTAGCTGATAGCTGCGGTGCTATCAGCAGTTCTCAAAGGATGGAATGTGACCTGGGAAGTTGTGGAAAGCTTGGATGGGGGTTGCATTTTTAAAAAAATATTTATCTTTTTGCAAAGTAGGATCAAGTTTTGAGAGCACGCTTGCCTTTCCTATGTAGCTTTGGCAGTTTGGTCATTACTTTCAAAACCTACTTCCAGTTTTGCTAGATAAATTTCCCAGCTGACTTGCCCAAGCAAAGTAGAGAACAAGCCAACTTTTGAGATTGTTTCCATGTTGCCTGGGCAAGCATGCAAAGTTGGAGCATTCTTAAAAGCTTTTTCTAGTTTTGTTGAAAACAGACTTATATAAAGACAGAGTTGAGAGAAAAGCCCCAAGTGAACTTTTCTTTTAACAGTAACAGAGCTGGAAGGGACCTTGGAGGTCATCTAGTCCAACCCCCTGCTCACGCAGGAGACCTGTATTAGGGATTCGAATTGGCAAACTGCTGACCTTTCTGATCAACAAGCTCAGTGTCTTAGGCATTGAGCCACCTTGTCAGAGTTGGAGACTTGGAGACTTATTTTTATTTATTTACTTTTAAATTTTTATTTATTTATTTTATTTACTAAATTTAAGCCCTGTTTCCCTGAAAATAAGCCCTCCCCCAAAACCAAGCCCTCCTCGAAAATGTTGCAACACAGCAGCAGCCATGAGGTGACCATGCTCGCCGCCTCCTGCACCTCAAAAATAATAAGATGTCCCCAAAAATAAGGCCAAGCGCTGATTTCAGGGGTCAAAAGAAAATAAGACCCTGTCTTATTTTTGGGGAAACATGATGAGCTGCTGCAGTAAATATTGATTTAATATAATATAAAAGTATATATACCATTTATTCACATTCAATATAAATGACATAATTAAACAAACACCATCTTTCAAAAATGAACAATCATGCAACTTCTTCATTCTTAGGGGATTTGTGGCTTTTTAAAATTCTAATAAATTTGGGAGGACTTTCCTTCAGAGGAAGGTTATTTCCTAGAAGGTAGCAATTGAAGAGAACTTCCTCTGAGAAAGAAGGAAATACAACTCAATTTTCTAGATCTCTTTGGGCATGTAGATACTGTTAGAAGTAGATATTCTGTTTCTGTGTTTTATAGGCTATAACCAGTATCTTAAAAGGTAATAACCAGTATCTAAAAATGGCACCTGGTTACTTTTCACTTCAGGAAGGATTGTAAGGGGTGCACAGAATGAAGCTTTACAAAGACCATTTAGTGACCTGGTCTTTAAATAGGGACCAATAAGTGAAGGGAGATTTCTGAGTTGCTTCTATGGGGAAGGAATCCAGAATTATTCCTGAAACTGGAATAATCCAAATCCAAAGTCACTCTGACATTTTAGGATTAAACCTAAGCATGTTCCTCCCCGTCTGGATCCTAACAAGTATAGGGTTGAATACCATCTGCATACTGATGTTATCAGATCCTTAGCACAAGTTTAATAGGTAGGGAAAGAGTGTGGAGCACTCCTGTAAAACTGCACAATATAGAAGCTTCTGGTTGTTGAGAGAAAGGAAGATACCATTTCAGAACCATACCGTTCCTCTTCTTGGAGGCAGGGTCGGAAAATACCTGATAGAGGGTATCAAATCTTCTAATACAGGGGTCTCCAACCTTCGCAACTTTAAGTCTGAAGGACTTCAGCTCCCAGAATTCTCCAGCCAGCAAAGCTGAGAACATCAATTAGCAAAGCTGGCTGGAGAAGTCTGGGAGCTGAAGTCCTTCAGACTTAAAGTTGCAAAGGTTGGAGACCCCTGAATAGATAGCTGCAGTATTCCCCCAATACTGGTCTAAAAAGAGGAGATCACAAATATGATCAAAGTACCTGGGGCTGCAACCAGAAACACATACAGATGAGCCAATTCTCTGCAACTGTAGCTTCACTAAGTTGCATAAAAAGATGAGTCTGAAGATGAGTTTGATTACTGTACGAAAGTTCTCAGTTGAAGAAGCCTCACCTCCTTTTCAAAGATGCATTTACCTCTGACATTAAGTAAACAAAATTAGAAAAGCACAGCAGATTTGTTACATTTAAAGAAGGAACTGAGTTAACTTTTATTAAATACTTTAAAATGAGTCATGTAACACATTACTATGAAACTTTGTTTCCCCTGACACTAAATGCAGGGGAAGTCCTTGACCTATGTTCATTTGTTCAGTGCCATTTAAAGTTACAATCATGCTAAACAAATGGTGGTTATAACCAGTCCTAAGAGTTCCTGGGTACGTGGCAATTCATTCACACTTATGACAAATTGCCTGGCTTGCAATCATGTGATCTAGGGGTGGGTTCTCGCAGGCACTACTGCCGGTTTGCTCATGTGTGTGAGCTCTGTGCATGCATGCGCAGTGCAATTAAAATTGTTCTGCGCATGTGCAGAACTTAAATACAAGATGGTGCCACTGTAGATGCTGCCTGGGGAACCAGTTTGGGGCGTGGCAGGCCTCCATCGCTGCCGGTTCCAGTGAGCCAGGCTGCCAAACTACTACTGGTTTGCCCGAACTGGTTCGAACCAGTAGGAACCCCACCACTGATGTGATCACTACTTGCATCCTTTCTCCCAAAGATTGCAAATTGCTGGATAGGTCCCCCCATGTATACATCCTCCTCCTGTCCCACTTCACATGTTATGCTGATCACTTCTGTATTCTTGCACACTGTCCCCAACTCACAACCTTGAGCATCAGCCTCAATCTTTGCTGCACCTATCATGCACCATTGCACTATTGTGTATCCTTTCTGACTCTTCATGCATTATTCACTTACTTCTTTATACCTTGGTACACTCTCCCCAGCCCATATCACACCTGTTGCATACCCCCTACCTCACTCCCCAATCCAAGAAACCATGTATCTGCCTCCAGTCCTGCAACTTTTTCACTGATTTTGCTTCTGGGAAACTGGCAGAAAGTTGCCTTTCCAGTGACTGTGGAGTTCAGTTAATAATGGCAACTGGTATTGCAGGGACTGCAGTGATGCAATCATGCTTTAGGACTGCATTACTTAGCAATGCTTTCATAAGCAGAGCACTACTTATATATATTTATAAACCTTTCCCTTTAACATTAAAAGTTTTGCTACGGTTAGGACTCCAAACTTTCCACAGAGTCATCCTTCTAACCACACCTTCCAAACTGTTCCCTTGTCAAGTTTCCCCTTCCCTCCAAAGCTGAAGTGGGAACAATGGTTCTTTTATGACTTGTAGACCTCCACTCCCAGAATTCCTGATGGCTCAGGAATTCTGGGAGTTGAAATTCACAAGTCATAAAAGGGCCACAGTTTCCCACTCCTGCTCTAGAGGATCTGTGCTATCAAATTCTACTTAATTCTAAAATTAAGAAACTGATGTGAAAGATATCGTGTGTAACTTAGTTCCATATAATGTGTCAGCTTGTAAAGCGTTTCTATGACTACGATCAAGCTGCGACAGAGAATGGAGGAGAATTCCATGCATACCTTTGGCCAGAGTCAAGTATCAAATTCTTGCACCTGGCCTGTGAATGCGCATGTCCAAAAACCCTACCGCAGCATCTTGTTGGCCAATGTGATTTATGACTTAGGCAGAAGGGGGGAGGGGACACAGGGATAAAGTTCATTAAGTGGTTTTCAGTTTTGGCTCCATAGAAGAACAGAAAGTGATATATTATATGGAACTAAGTTACACGTGATGTCTTTTACATCAGTTTCTTAATTTTACAAAAAATAGAATTTGAGGACATTTAAGTAATTGAGGGAAACGCTCTCTTTCATGTAGCAATCCAGACTAAATCATCTTCAGAAGATGCAGAAATTTATAATTTTCTGAAATTCTGAAGCCTAGGAAGTTTATATTTTTATGAAAAATTGAAAGACATGTAGTGTTCTTTTTTATAAGTTCATTTTGCTGTTCTAAGTTATAAAATGCATTAATAAGCCTTGGTTACTCATGAAATTATCTTACATTTTATTTTATTGATTTACTACCACAAAGGAAAACAATATATATGAATGTAAAAAAGCAAAGTTTATGCAAATTCAGAACTCAAAATATATGCTAACTCAGGATATATTTTCTGTTTGAGAAAACAATACAATTACATTTTTAAATAAAAAAGTAATCCTGATTACATTGACTTATATTATCCAAACTTTACTTCATGATTTAAAAAAGGTAATTCATGGCTGAGAATGCACACATTTCATAAGTCAGTCTTTGGTGTTGGGTGTAGATGTATAACAATCTAAGATCGTATAACAATCTTTTGAAAATGAAACAACAGCAGAATTATTCAAAATTAAATTTCAATATTTTAGAACCATAATTTAGAACAATATGTTAAAATGTTAAAATTTTAAATCTTCTCCATCTCCACCTTTTCTTCAATTTCTTGATAAAGTAAATTCAATCTAAGATTAAAATACATCATTTAAAAAAAATGTGATAACTTCAGAACTTTATCCAGTGGCTCAATCCCTTTAAAAAATAAAATACAATTGTGAAAAGTTGGAGTTTTTTCCTTCCCTCACAAAAGAAAGGTTGAAAGGATGAAAAAAAAAACAGATTCAAAGACGAGGTGGAAGAGAATAGTCCCTAGGAACCTAGCAAAACCACTTGGTGCTACACCAATATGGCATTTGCCATTTTAAGCCGTGTTCTTCCATCCAGCCACATACCATACATTTCCTGCCCGCTGCATCTGGAAGCAAACTAAAAGGAAAGGCACTACTTTCAGAATATATGCCTTAAAACCATCTTTAAGCTGCCTCAACTGTGGTGACATACAGGGGTGGGCTTTGAAAATTTTAACAAGAGGTTCTTTGTCCGGTTGCTGGATGGGAGTTGCCACAGTGGATGTGGCCTAGTTGGTCTCCTGCACCATGGCTGGTGTTTTTGCCCACCCCAGTCTCTGGAGGCCTTTTCGAGGCTGGAAACATTTCCTGCCTTCCCAAACTTCTGGTAGGCCCATTTTTTGCCCTCCCCAAGCCTCCATGCATGCCATGTACTTACCTGCATCCTAAATGGGCCACGTGGAGACTCTTGGGAGGGGAGGCGTGAGCAGGGACAGCCGGGAGTGAGATTTGGAAGTTCTCTGAACTGCACAGATCTTAGCTAGAGGTTCTGCCGAACCCCTGTGAAGCCCCAGCAGCCCACCCCTGGTGACATACCCCCCGGAAAATAGCTAGTGGCTGTCTCTGTGCTAAAATAAACAGGCTAGGTTAATTTGTCCTTTAAGACAAAAAAAACTTATGAAAACATTTCTCCACTAGAGGCTGCTGATTAATTGTGTATGGAAGAGGAACCTTTTTGTGTATAGTCAGCCTTGAACCCGTATTAGTACTTGATACAATGTCCCCTCCTTGGTGTCCCCTTTAATTTTTCACAACTGTTTTTGTTTCAAGCATTTGTGTTTTTCTCTATAGATGAATATCATTTTCCTAAGGCCTTTAATTTTCTAACAAGTGAAATCACTTTTTCTTTCAAATTCATCATCTGTAATTATGGATATACAGGAAGCCCTCAATTTACAGCCGTTCATTTAGTGATCTTTCTAACAGCCCTGAAAAAAGTGACTTACACTAGGTCCTTGCACTTATGATCATCGCATCCCCACAATCATATAATCAAAATTCAGGTGCTTGGCATCTAGCATGCATTAATAATGGTCGCAGCAAATCACAAATGACATGAGATTGCCATTTGTGACCTTGCAAGCTATCTTCCAACAAGCGCAGGCAATGGAGAAGCTGAATTCACTTAATAGTTGCATGATTCCAGTGGTGGGATCCTACCGGTTTAACAACCAGTTCGGTGATTGCGCGCTCCACGCGCATGCACAATTGAGGCACAGCAATCTGCTCTGCCACGAGAATCAGCTGAGAAGATATAGGTCAGTATAGCGCACGGGCAGGCCCACCTGATCGTCAGAGTGAACTGGTTCATTACCTGATGAGCATCGGAGCTACCGGTTCACCCAAACTGGTCCGAACCAGTCAAATCCCACCCCTGCATGATTCAAATTAACAACTGCAGTGATTCGCTTAACAGTGGCAAAAGTTGTAAAAAATGGGTACATCTCATTTAACAACTGCCTTGCTTAGCAACAGAAAATCTGGTCCCAATTGTGGTTATAATAAGGTGACCAGACGTCCCGCTTTTGGCAGGACAGTCCCGATTTTTAACAATTTGTCCCACGTCCCGCGGCATTTTTAAAAAGTCCCGATTTTTGGAAAGAATGCACGATAAGCTAGGGAACAGCGGGAGAACGGGAAGGTTTTCGGTGGCCATGTAAGCTTGTCAGTGGATAAAATATTCCTGCATTTTGCTTCAGGAGATAATATTTTGAGGAACTCGCTGGGATTAGACCGGAGGTTAAAGCTTCAATATGGTAAATAATTATTTTGTTCTGTATGAGGAAGAGTATTTGATTCTGCCTAATTGAGAGAATGGAAATGCCGCGCAAATTTGTCTCTTGCATGGAAAAAGCACTTGCTTTATTCCCCTCCCCCTCCCCCCCCGGTCAATGGTGTCCTGTTTACCAATGTTAAAATCTGGTCACCTTAGGTTATAAGTCCCTGTATGTTATGAACTTTCATGCTAGAAATTGTATCATAATAAGTAGCTAAGAGTAGTTACTGTTCTTGGCCCAATCCTTAGCAGTTCAGGAGTTAATATAATTCTCTGTAAATCACTAAAATAATAATCAGATAGTCAGCCAAACTGGCAGCATTCTCCGAAATAATTGGATCCTTTTAGGGCTTGTGTTAAAAGTTTTTTTTTCTCTGCTAGGGATAATCCCACTGATGATATATGGGAGATGAAACTTTTTCTTGCTCATGAGACAAGTGCCAAACTTAGTAGAAGCTTTAATTAAAGCTTTTGCTTACTATTATATTTACAAGCAGTCCAATTACAGCTTCAGCAGCTCATGGAGGGAGAGAAAACCAAACTGCAGTTCAGTGTTTCTCCACCTTGGTCAGAGGTCCTCATTAAATTATCATACCTACAAATTATCATGCTGCTTCTTCTCAAGATAAACTGTTATGCAGAAAGGGAATGAGAAATAGGAAACAAAATTAATTAAATGCAGGAGATGACAATACCAAAATCTAATTTATTCAACTGGCATTCACTGTAGCTTTCAAAAAAATAATAATAATAATTTCCGTTATCCTTGATTTCCTGAGTTCATTCAGCAGTTCATATATTGCTTTTCTTTGATTTCCCATCAGTCACTTTAAGACATCATTTACATTCAAATACAATTTCCTTGTGCTTTCCTTTCCTCTTTTCTCATTCATTATATATATATATTTGTTTTTAATTCAGTTTTCAATAAAATATATTTTTATCAAACCACTTGCTAGTTATTTACTTTTGTATTCAATTCATATAAATTCGTTCATTGCTCATTCATCCTTAATTCTTCTATTCTGTTTTCTTTCATGCACTTTTAAAGTAACTTTTCCCATCGCCTTCAAATTTTAACCTTCTCTTGGCATATCCAACCTTTACTTCCATGTAACAAATAAAAAGTGCATAGTTACTTTTCTTGCTTACAACTGACCTTTGCTTACAACTGACTTTGTACTAGTCACTGTCTTTTTTTATAACTTTATTTTTCCATTTTCATAACATATAATCATATGTATACTATTACTTAGCCAACATCATATTGTATTATTAAATGTTTACATCAATTCGTCTTACCATCAATTCCCAAAAACAATTATTGGCTCTTCTGCTCTCCATACACCATATTTGTACCTTATCCATCACTCCTCCTCCCTACCTCCTTTCTTCTTTCTGTCACCCTTCTCTTCTCTACTTCCCTTCCCTTTCTCCTTCTCCTCTCTCCTCTTTCCACTTCTTTTTCTCCTTCCCTTCCCCCCCCCCACCCTCTTATCCCTCTCTTCTTCCCTTACCCCTCCTCTCTACTTCACACTCTTCATCTCATTTAATTGGTATATTTCAGCTTCTGAGTGAGCTCCATTTTATGTTGATGGTATTTATAATTCCTTTTCAATATATGTATTTAATTTTAACATATATCTTCTTCCTTCTTCCTTTCTTTTAAAGAGAAAAAACAAAGTATACATATATAGTCATTCTTTAAAAAAAAAAACTAAAATATTTTGGCTGAGATGTAGACCTGGTTACAATTCCCAGCTATTTTCATCATTTATATAATTATGCATCCTTACACGCCCCCACTTTGAAATTCTGTCTTTAAATCTCAATAATTTCCCATTGTAAGTATATTTCATGTTCCCTCTCCATTTTTCCATATCTTGGTTTATGTTATCCTTCATTGTCTATAAATGGCAATCCTCACTGTTCAATGTTCATTGCAATTTCCTTAATCTACTATATAGAATAACAAGCGATACACACCTCACTTTGTTCATCTGTCACTGTTTGATAGTATGTCTCAATTAATTTTCCCAAGTTTAGTAAGCATTCTAGTATTTGGTCTATTTTTTCACTATTTCTGTCCAACTTGCAATCTTTCAGTTCCTTTTCCCTATTAAACGTAACTATTTTAGACTTTGATGCTTTTGTTTTCAAATGCAAATATTCCTGGAAACAATTTGGGCTTCCGATGAACAATTCTGCATCACTGACATAAAAAGGGAAGCATCCATTTGTATCCTGATGCAACACATTTGTAATGTCACCACAAGCATTTCTTCTACATATCTATCGGTAAATGGATTATAACACAAAAGGAATATCAATTTATGTCACTCATTACTCAATGTTGAACCATCTACTAAATAATTCAGATGAAAGTTTTCTTGTAAATGGACATTTACTAAAATGCATTTTTATTCATTCTAGACTTCCAAGCTGCCTGCTCATGTTTTCTATACAATGTTTTATTTTATATATCAATTCATGTCACCTAATAGAATTAGCATTTTTGCACTATTTTTCTCAAAATTTCCAAATTCACTAAACATAATATGGAATTATTGCCGATCTGTGAATCCCTAAGGCCATGATGGGGAACCTATGGCACGGGTGCCACAGGTGGCACGTGGAACCATTTCTTAGCGCACGCAAGGCATTGTCCTGTCAGCTCCAGCACACATGTGTGTGCCGGCCATCTGATTTAGGCCTTTTTTTGAGGCCGTTTTTCGCCTTCCGGAGGCTTCAGGGAAGCTCCTGAAGTCTCTGGAGGTGGGGAGGAGGATGTGTTCACCCTCCCTAGACTCCTAGAAAGCCTCTGGAGCCTGGGGAGGGAGCCTGGGGAGGGCAAAAAAAACATGCCAAAAGCAAGGGAGCGCGCATATAGCATTATGGGTATGGCACGCTCATGGATGGACCCCCCCCTGTGCTCCCCCCGCTTTTGGCATGCAAGCCCAAAAAGGTTAGCCATCACTGCCCTAAGGGATTGTGTAGGGGTTAAGATATTAGGCAAGAAACCAGCAGACTATGAATTTTAGTCCTATCTTAGGGACAAAGCCAGCTGGGTGATATTTAGTCAGTCACTCTTACTTACCCTTAGGAAGAAGAAAAAAACCAAACCATTTCTGAAAATGTTGGGAAAACAACTGCAGGGAAATGTCCAGGCAGTCATCAAGACCGACGTGAAAGTACCAAAAGAAACAGAAAAAAATAATTTCTTCTTATCGATTATTTTAGTTTTCCTCTTGCTCTTTGTTTCATGGATACTCAAGATTTCTTCTTTTTCCTTCCCCCACCCCCATGCATTAATTCATGATCTTTATTATATATTCAGTTTCAATATTCTATACATTGTTGTCTTTACCAGATTATCATGGCTTTTGTAAATAAAAGTTTTCACACAATTTTTTTTACTAAGACAAGAAGAATAAATTATCAGCCTTGTTTATACTGTACATAATCACTAGTAATAGGTCAAAACTGTCAGTTTGGGAATCTTTTGCCTATATGCCACAAACTCAAAGATTAATTTTACGCTAAGCAGCTAAGCCTCAAATAAAGAGTGTCTTGCAATCTGACATATTATTGTCTACATTCCATCAATTAGGAGGTAGGTGCAGTGTAGTGACATTTAGGAAATTGTATTATCTATAGTTGTTAAAGGAAAATGTAATTTAGTCATGCGGTAATTATACTTTAAAATGTTTTAAATTGCTTTAAATGGAGCCATATCCTGCAAAATTCTAAGAAAGGTAGAACCTCTTAGTTCTGTCAGTTTGACAAGTTGGAAAAAATTATGCTGTAGACTGAAGAAAATATCAGCATTGTAACGAAGGTAGTTATGGATGTTGACCATGGATTATTCCACAAGTTCACATTTCTTAAATTAGGTTTTGATCCCCTTCTGGATGTTTGGGGGTGATAGAATGTTCTATAGGGCACGACCACAGAAAACTGTTTTCCTAGACCCTGCCAGCTGAAATTGCCTGACTGATAGGGAGATGGTAGCAAACCACTTCGGGTGGAGTGAGTGGTGCCATGTTATGGGGGAAGTCTTGATAGATCTGGAGCTCTGTTATCGGCTGCAAAGGCCCTCAGGAAAGCCTTGCCAGCTGCAGAAGTGGGGCCAGCAAGGCAGTTGTCAGGATGTGCAAGACTGTCCAAAGGTAAGTAGTAGGGCAGCTTCACCCTCACATCCCCACCCTAGCTTAATTTGTAGCGTCCAGGGTCTTAATTAGGGCTTATTTTGGGGGGTAGGGCTTATATTAGGCACGTGTAAAAATCAAGCTAGGACTACTTACTTTCATAGGTAAGTAAGTAGTATTTTTGGTATATCTGTAGTCACTCAGATTACAAAAACAAAGGATAGAAATATAATACTTATTAACATTATTATTATTAACTTATTAACCGCCCTGGGTCCTAACAAGGAGAAGGGTGGGGTATAAATTTAATAAAATAAAATAATAAAAATAAAATAACATAAGATTGGTGTTACCAAGATGCGAAATAGAGATAGAAATTTACAAAGGGGGAAATACTACAATAAATATTGTTTAAAAATATGTTATTGCAGCTCCTATTTCCTTACCATCCCTTTTCAAAAATCACAGTAATAAACTCAAACAAAATCATTTTTGAGACCTGAGTCTTTTTGCTATTGATTCTTCTTCTTCCTTCCCACCAATAGGCGGGGCCATGGCCCCTCCCATTCCCTCTTCTTTGTCTCCTAGGAGTGAAGAGTGCTTTTGGAGAAAGGCCTCCACCTCTCCTATTGTTTTAACTCTAATTCTACCTCCCTCCCAGAAGACCAACATTCCTTCAGGTAGTAACCATTTGAACCAAACTCCTTTTTTGTATAATTTTTGGACAAGAAGGAATATTTCCTTCTTATCTCTCTAATTTTTTTTGGAATTTGCTTCAAAATGGTAATTTCTTTTTCTTGATATTTCAATGGGCCTCCCCGCTGTGGCCTCAATATCTCATCTCTTGTGGACCTTCTTAGAAATTTAATATGAACCTCTCTTGGTACATCATTTATTCTAGCATATGCTGAGTTAATTCTATAAACCAGGTCCATATCCCACCATAGGTGTTCTTTACTTCTCTTAATATAATCTGTTAAAATTGTACTCATCAAATCTTTAAGATCTTCTCCTTCTATCTCTGGTACGTTCTGGAACCTGAGAAAAAAAGACATTATTTCAAACTCCATCTTAGACATATAACCTCCCATTTTTGTACTATCTTTCCAAATTTCCTTTATCTCTTCCTTCATCTCAGCTGTTCCTCCCTCTAACGCCTCAATTTTTTGTTTATTATCCGTTGTACTTCTTTGTGCTTCCAACAGTTCTATTTTAGGCTTATCAGATCTTTTCGCATTTCCTGTACATTTTTCATTATATCCTGGAGCATCTCGTTTGTTGACAGCTCCTGAACATTCTCACCAGTTGCTTTTTTTTTTTTTTTTTTTGCAATATTGCTGTGATCTTTGGTTGTTGCAGACTTGGGCTGGAGCGGGTTGAAGATGGAGTGGAAAAGGACTTTCCAGTGGGTGGTTTTTTAGAAGCCATTGTCGTGATTGTAAGTTCTTGTAAAAGAAATGGCATCAGAAGAGCAGGCAGCCAGTGAAGTCCAAGATATCGAAAACAGCTCGAGTAAAAGTTCACTCCGGGTGTTATAAAGAACCAAGGAGAAATAACTATATTGTCAAAGTTCAAGTGGCCACGTATTGGGAGAGATACTAAAGGCCTCTCGAGGAGAAGTTAAAGTGATAATTTGGTGCTTTACGATCTTAAGCACTGAAGGAATAGTTCGTAGACAAAGAGAAAGTTTTCTGGCAGAGACCAAAGAGGAGCCATTTTCCCCGCCTCCTTAATGGAAGGAAAGTAAAAGTTTCATTTCTTGTTGCAAAAAGCCTCTGATATTATGTTGCAACCACAATCTTGTAGATACAATTTTTTTAACTCCATTTATTTCAGATGATAGTTTAATCCTCTTTTCCTCCCCATTCCTGGGGAGAATTTGTTCGATCGCCGCCTTATTGCAAGGGGGGGGTTAAAATGGATAAACTCCCCCCTCCATTCTCCATTTAAAATTGATTGAATGTCTAAAGAATATATTTGGGGGGACATTGATTTAATCTATAGAATCAATTCAGCATATGCCAGAATAAATAATGTACCAAGGAAGATACATATTAAATTTACAAGAAGGTCAACGAGAGATGAGGTTCTGAGAGCGCAGAGGGGAGGGCCTCTGATATATCAGCAAAATGAGATAGCCATATTAAAGCAAATCCCCAAAAAAATACGAGATATAAGAAGGAAATATTCCTTCTTATCTAAAAAATTACATAAAAATTGGTAATTGGGGCCCCCCCGGGGTTTGGTTTAAATGGTTGATGCCTGAAGGAATGTTGGTGTTCTGGGAGGGAGGAAGAGTTAGAATGAAAATGGTAGATGAGGCCCAGGCCTTTCTTAAAAAGCACTCCTCAATCCTAGACGATGATGATACGGGAACGGGAGGGGCTACAGCTCCGCCTACTGGTGGGTGGAAGAAGAAGAAACAATAGCAAAGAGACTCAGATCACAAAAAGGATTTTTTTATTTCTTTTTCTTATATATAGTAATCCATGTTAAGGATGTTTATGGAAACAAAGTAATTGAATGTATGAATTTTTAGATTATGAAATTTGCGATTTGAAATGTATGTACTCTTTCTAATTTCTTTTTTTTATTCTTTAATTGAATTGATATTGTAAGAGACCTCGGAGGTGGTCATCAGCACTGATATGGAAGCTCTAAAATATTGTTAAAAAACACCCTATTTACCCCTTTCCTACTATAAAATTGTAAAACCAATAAAATTATTTTATATTAAAAAAATTGATTGAATGTAAAACTCACAGTACTTGTTTATCCCTCAAATTCAAGCCAGGAGATTCGGTACAGTCCTCCATCCCCGGCACTCCAGCCAGCTTTCAAATCCTTCCATTGATTCCGGAGTCCATCGGCGAAAGGGCAAAGCCCCCCCCTTTCTGCTTCCCAGCTCCTGGGGTGAGGCTGGAAAGACGCCCCACCGGACGCTGCCTGGTTGGGGTCTCCAGCGAGACCCCAGGGCTCCTCCCAAAACCACTATGCCCCCCCGGGGGGGGCCCCACCAGGACAGCAAGCGGCAGACGTGTATCAAACACGTCCGTCACCCATGAAAACCGGAAGTGATCTCCTGACTCACAGCTCCTTTTTAAGGAGCGGGTAACAGCTTTGGTTAAGAAGACTTTTCACAGAACTCCATCAATTGACTGTTGCCTGGGCTGATCCAGTCGCTTCAGACATCCATTCACACTTTGGTCATATGGGGCTGCCTCCAATTCACTTTGAAGATACAACTGGCCCCAAATTTTATTTATTTATTTATTAAGTTTCCATACGATCCATCTCACTTGAGTGACTTTGAGCAATTTCCCATAGCTAAAGACTAAAAACACAGTTAAAATGCAGAATTAAGGTTAAAATGTACCGGTTAAAAGTGAGAACAATTTTCCTAATCAGAAGATTTACTAATTTACTAGGAAAAACAAACTTTGATTCAATCCTAACTAAATTGAATGGCTGTGACTATTTGAGTCCCTAGATATTTAGGACTTTTTCATCTTTGGTTTTGGATATTATGGCTAGGGCTGGCTAATGGCTTGAAGGATCCCCTCCACTTGTTAACTTTTAAGCCTTCTGATTTTAAAAAAACGCACTTCCCTGCCAAATCACTTTTTTCCATAGACAACTTCTTTCTCTCCATTAGGAGCAACGACAGTGTAATATGCTATGTATCATGTAGGAAGAGAAAGCTTTGATCTCTTGTTTCTCCCAGTGATCATCAACATTACTGTTTTCTTTTATGTTGAGAATGAGAAGAAGTAACATGTTCCTCTCCACTTGATTTGATTGCAGGAGATCAATGTGGAAAAGTGGATAGGACTTCTGGGTTCTGGTGATTCACAGAGCAGAAACTTTTGGTCCTTTTTTCCTGTTTAATAGTGTCCAATTCTTGGAGATTTCCTGAACAGAAAACTGTTCCTGCAGTTTTCTTGGAAAAGTTTTTCAGAAGTGACTGGTACAAGATCACCCAGCTGGCTTTGTACATAAGGTAGGATTCACAGTCTCCCAGATTCTAGCCTGATGTACGTACGTACATACACATACATACATACACACACATACATACATACATACCAGCAAAACAACAAATAGTTGATATTCAGTTGTTTTTCTCTCCAGTTATGAACAGGGAATGATGGCAAGTTTGAGGCACTATCGCAAGTCTTAATCTTTTTCTGGGTGTTGCATGCACTAGGCTGGCATCCATATCTACCATTAACAGTAACTACAATAGTCTAGCAAAGTAACAATGGTAATGTTGCCAATATACAAAGAACATCTTGTTCATCATCTTTGCCTCTATTACCACGAATTCTTTAACTGTTTCTTTCAGTTGCCAAAAGGTTGGTCAGGAAGATAAGGGCAACTTTGGTTGATGAGCTTATGAACTTTCTCAACTTTCTTCACTTCTCATTCCTCAGTGAATTTTTTATGTAAAAGCTTACAAACCTTACTGTAAAAAATGGTTATGATGGTTAAAAGAAGAATGAATTGTCCATATTCGTCAATAAAAATCTTCACAGTACTTTTTAATCCTGCCAAATTGCTAAAAACATTGCAGTGAAGAAAATAAAAGCATGATTAGATAACAAGTTTCAGGAAGGAGAAGAATTTGTTATACTTAATAGTCTAATGCAGGGGTCCCCAACCTTTTTGGCACCAGGGACCAGTTTCATGTTAAAAAAATTCCGCGGACCAGTGGCCAGGGGGAACAGGTGGCGCATGCGCATGGGGGGGTGAATCGGCTCATTCACCCCTTTTGGGCCCCCAACGGCACGAGCGGCTGCGGCTGCGCTCACCCGCCCTGGCACGCGCTCTGCTCAGGGGGCTGCACCCTCCTCCTCCTCTCCGGCCCTTTCTAAGAGTTGCACCGCTCACTGCTGCCCAGTTCCTATCAAGCCACGGACTGGCACCGGTCCGCGGCCCAGGGGTTAGGGACCCCTGGTCTAATGCATGTCAACAAGTACATATTACAGTTTTTTCCTAATAAGCCTGTCTTTATGCTTTGTGTTGGGTAATTACAAAATGTTCACCGAAGTAATTATACTTTGCACTAAATATATGACAGAGTTTTCAGTGGCTGCAGTCAGAATTATATTTGGGGTTTTTTAATTGTATAGATAATATATTTTGAATATTAGTCTCAACAAGAGCAAAGTACATTTTAAGAATAAATGTATCAGGAAGGGGTGGTAGAGAGAATCTTGTGCTGTTGGCATATTTGTATAGCCCTGTTCCAAAACCAGAAAATGACAGTCTGTTAAAAACATCCTTATGGCAATAGGCTCTAGAAAAAATTACAGGATGTGATATCACACAGGTAGGCCTCGACTTACTACCACAGTTTAGCCCAAAAGTTTGGTTGCTAGGTGAGAAAGTTATTAAGTGAATTTCACCCCATATTACGACCTTTCTTGCTACGCTTGCTATGATAATAACTGCAGCTGGTAAGCTAATAACATGGTTGTTAAGTAAATCTGGCTTTCAATTGACTTTGCTTGTTAGAAGGTCACAAAAGCCAAACTTCATAAATATGAATCAGTTGCCAAGCATGTGGATTTTGACCACAGGCCCATGGAGATGCTGCAACGGTTGTAAGTCTGAAAAATGGCTATAAGTCACTTTTTTCAGTACCGTTGTAACTTCAAACGGGATATCCTTATATTTCTTGGTAATCTGCACAAGGTATGAATCATACACTAGCCTTTTTATTATTGTTGTTTGAAAAGGTTTGTTTTCCAAAGTTCTTAGCCCCCACAATCCCTGAAAGCAGCCTGCGTACTTTAGTTGAGGAAAACTGTCCCCTTTTAAAATTTAACTTCACTTAATAAAAGTATTGTTTATATTGCTATTTTGGTTTCACACAGTAGAGGGCAGTGCAACACATACTGGCTCCAAGAGCAGAAAAGCAGATGTTTCCTAGATATCAATTACTCGATTATAAACAATCTACAGGGGCAGATCTCCAGCTGTTGGTAAATTAATATTTTAGAATTTCTATGTTAGACAAATTAAATTAAATTAGAAACATTACTGCAAGTTAACTTTCATTCTCTTTTATATTACGGTGGTCCCTCTGATATTTACAAACCAAGTTTCTGTCTTATGTTTTGTTTATAGGTTATAGTATCTTATGCTTGTCTTTCTAGCTTGACAATCCCTTTACTTCGTACAACTTTCCCCAGTAAAATGTTTTCTCTTTATTGTGTGAAAGTTGCACTCTTGTAAAGTAGTTTTGCTGCTAAGGACCAACTTTTTGTAAGCCTTGAAATGAAAAATAAAAGTTGTTTAATTTAATTATATGTCTCCAATAGTATTCAAAATGTCAAACTAATCCTACAAGTGTCTTAATAATATAAGTCACTTTTTTAAAGCATGGAGACTTCATTTACTGCTTTATGCTCTCAGATTTATATTAGCTTTCCTGGTATAAATAATCTTAACACTTGTAGGATTCCTCTGGAAAATACACTTTGGAAAGTGATAACAACCGTGAAGATTGTTGTTTGTCAATTTTGCAATTGAAGTCCAGCTATATGGAGAGTGGCCAGTTTACTAAAGGTTAATCCAATATCCCATTTGGGACAGGATATTTCGAACAGGAAATTGTTTAGTTTCTATATTAAAAATTGTTAGAACTCATCTAGTATAAATAATTAGATCCATAGTTAAATTGCTTTTGGACCCTAAAATTGTGTTCCAAATGTTCAATAAAAATTGTAAGGAAATTCCCTCTTTTGGAACATTATGTCTCTTCTATAACCCCAGCTCTATCTTTTCTGGAACAAATTATTTCACTTCCATTAAAATTCTTCTTTCCTCTGAGGTTATTCAAAGTTTATTAACATGTTCATTTTGAAAGCATGAATCCAAATGATACTGCAAATTATACCTAATTATTCCTCACCTTTCAGTTAACTGGCATAATCCTGTTAAAAAGTGACCTTTCATGCTACTCCATACCTTATTCTTGGTCTACCTCAGGGCTGTCAAATTCGTGGCCCACAAACCAGATGCATCACGCACTGGCCACGCCCACACCCAGTTTGGTGAAGGGGAGAAATGTGTCCGATGTGTCATGTGACGATGCCGTGACAATGTGAGTTTGACACCCAGGTCTAGCTGATAGCTTCTAGGTTTCAATCAGTCAGGAAAGGAAGACTATTGTTCTTCCCTTTCAACCTTAGGCTTAATACATAATATAGTCAAAGTGCTGACCCAGCAGTTAGATTTCAAATCCTTCCAAGACTGACTGATTTTGGATTTGCAAATCTTAACAATTTGTGACTTTAAATGTATTGTCCCTGTGAGAAGTATTCTGCAGTCTGGATGTTCTCTTAGATGCACAGCTCTTGTTTGAAGACAGGTGGCAGTGTACCTAGGAGGGCTTTGGCAGAGTTATACCTTGTACCCCAATTGCAACCATCCCTTAATTATCTCTCGTTTGGATTAT
Organism: Rhabdophis nuchalis; assembly: GCA_039707465.1. Taxonomy (NCBI): domain Eukaryota; kingdom Metazoa; phylum Chordata; class Lepidosauria; order Squamata; family Natricidae; genus Rhabdophis; species Rhabdophis nuchalis. The sequence goes on along the minus strand of CM077647.1, from coordinate 51,169,699 downwards.
TATAACACACTGTAAATGGAAAGACCATGTGGGATCTTCAGCTAATACAGAGCATGGCGCGATGGGTATGTTTTGATATATTACAATGACTCCACTCTTCCGGAAGGTATTTTGGTTATTGATTGACTTCCAATGTGTTCATGCTATTAGTTGTTCCTTTAGGGTCCCATATTTCTCTGGACCTTGTTACTTGACAGACCATCTTCTCCTGTATTAATCTGTTTACCAATCTAAACAATTAAGCTTATTTTACTGTGGATCCAGACCTCACAAGTTTGACACCTGGAAGGGCCTTGGAAGTAGGCGTTTTCAATTCCCATCCAATTCTTTGGGACTGTCTGTCAGGCTTTTAATCAGCTTTGCTTTAGGAAAATGGTCTCTTGCACAAGAAAAAGTTGTGTTCTAAGTGAAGTTAGGTTTAGTGAGCTCATGGAATTTGCATTTTATGTTTTGTATCCTTTTTGATATTTTTATTTTTCATGTATATTTCCAGGTAAAAAGATACTGTTTTATATGTTGACCTAGAGCCTTCAGGCATCTTGTTTTTTGCTTCTGCGCATGCGCAGAACAATTTTTATTGTACTGCACATGCACGCACAGCCGCATCAAGCGTGCATATGCACGGCATGGCCACCAGCGAATTGGCAGTAGTTACTGCTGGAACCCACCCCTGGTGCGTGTGCCCCATTTTTGTGAAAAATGGGCCACTTTTTGCCCTCCCCAACCCACAGGGGCACTCTGCAGGCCTCCCATACTCTCCCATTTTTGGCCTCCCAAACCTCCCACATGTCCTGTTTTTGCACTCCAAAACCCCCCAGGGGCACTCAGCAGGCCTTCCAAATCCTCGGTGCATCCAGTTGCGGTCCCATCTTTGGCAAAGACAGGAAGCATGGGGGCAATTTTTGGAAGGCCAAAAACATGACTCTATTCATTTCCACTTACTTTGGGGAGGGGGCTGTCTTGTAGTCCAGAAAATATGGTAAATAAAGATAAATAACCAGCATGGCCACCCTGTTGTGAGTAGCACATTTTCATGGGAACAATTTGTAGGATGCCACATATTTAAGATGAACAAGGCTTAAATGCCTATTTTTAATCTTATTTCTTCCTTTCTTTCTTTTTGCTTTTTAACTATAATCTCTATCTCATCACACAGCAAAGAGGATAGAATAATCTTACCTGAGATCAGAATTGTTTGCAAAAGTTTATTTGGATTGTGTAAATAGCTACTAATCTCACAGAAGTGACTTTGAATGGCCTTCAAAGATTAAAATTCTGAAGAATTAAAAGCAATCATGCCTAAAATGAATTATGTGTTCCAATGCTAAAATCCAATCCACAATAAAGCTTGACTACCCTCCCTCAAATGCCTGGGAAACAGCCAATCTTCAGAACTTCCAAAGGCTAAAAGATGTTGGTGAGATATAGATATCTGGGAGGGACTTCTTTCTACAAGGCCAGCAATATGACTGAGAACACACAACTTTTAGGTCCAACAATATGATATTGCTTGATGGAAAGGATCTAGAGCAGGGGTCTCAAACTCAATTTACCTGGGGGCCGCTGGAGGCAGAGTCTGGGTGAGGCTGGGCCGCATAAGGGATTCCATTATATTGGATATTATATTTTCATATCACTAATATTATACTTTCATATCACGGTGGGGGCCACAAGATACCGTCCTGCGGGCCGCAATTGGCCCGCGGGCCGCGAGAATGAGACCTCTGATCTAGAGTGTACTCTGTGTGTTAGATCTGGTAGGGCGAGCAGAAACAGTGGGAGAAAAGCAGAACCACAAATAGCAAGTCCTATGCCACACAGTTCTTTAAAGGTGACAAACGACACTTTGAATCACACTTGAAAGCGTATGGGAACCCTGTAAAATAAGACCAACATCGCATTTATAGAAACGTTTATCAAAATAAATAAAAGGTGTTTCATCTAGATAAAGTATAAAATTAGCTTTTACACAGTTAATAACGGTATATATTCCGGGATGTTATTGATCTCTGCGAGTGTTTTTTAATTACCTATATTTGTCTGTGGAGACTCTCAGTATTTGCTACTATGAGGGCCACTTCGAATCTTTGAGAAAGACTATTTATAAATAATGGTAAAACATAGCATTTGCTTCTGTGTTTATTTCTTCTGTGAGCCATATCCCACTACAAGGCATTAACTTTCTTGGTATTTTTTCTGAATCCAGCAGTTTTATAGCGATCCAGCAGTTTTATAGAGATTTGAAAACATTCTTAATTCTGAAAGCTTGATTTTTAATATTGGTTTGCTGGTATTGATGCATCATTTATCATTCAAATTGGCAGGAATATACACAAGTATTTCGTGTATATCGCTGTCGAAATATTGTGTGTTTCTGAAAAGAAAGGCAGTTTCTCTGCTTAGCCATTGCTGATGTGATATGATAGGTACAAGAACAGAAGATACAGATGAATGGCTACATTTTGCAAATCTTGGCTGATGGTTCTTTTCTCAGCACATTTTAGTATAGTTTTATTGTCAGTTTGGTCTTCTCAGACTTCATGTGCTCCAAATTTGATGCCAATTTCCTGAAATCTCTGGTTAGCATCAAGAGGAATCTAGGTTTTGTAATCTTGATTAAAAGCAAAGTTTGAATAAGTATATTGGGATTTCTGCTTTGGAAAACTGATCTGGAAATTATCTTGATGTAGCAATCTAATATATGTATTTGAAAGGTTTAGCAGTTCTTCTTAAATAGTTTTAGATAGATAATTTACAGGGATGGACTGCTAGGAATTTGCAGGGAGAACCTCTAGCTAAGATTCTGTGCAGTTCGGAGAACCCCCAAATCCCACTCCTGGCTAGCCTCGCCCACCCCACCCCTCCCAGGACTATCCACATGGCCATTTTGGATGAGGTAAGTGCAGGGCATGCACAGAGGCTCAGGGAAGGTGAAAACTGGCCTACTGGAAGTTCTGGAAATGGGCCCATTTCCGGCCTCCAGTACCTGGGGAGACAGTCTTCGCCCAACCGGAGACTCAGGAAAGCCTCCGGAGCCCAGGGAGAGAAAACCACTCACTCCCAGTGTGGTGCAGGAGGCTGACTAGGCCACGCCCTAGACAGCCTCCTGACTAGGCATGGCCATATCCACCCGCAACTGGGCAGAGGACCCCTTGCTAAAAAATTTGAATCCCACCCCTGTTTAGAAGTTTAAACTTCTGGTTTCACTTTGAATATTTCAGAAATTATGAAATAGCCCCAATTATGGCATGTTTTGTTTATGTTTAAAGTTTAGGGCAGGAATGGCCTAGTGAATATTTTTGAGCTCTAATGCTTATTAGCTCTAGGCATTGTAATGATCCTATCAGGAAAACTAAAGAAGCTACAATCTAATAATTGTATACATATTTCAGACCCTGACTTTAAAGCAGGGGTCCCCAACCTTTGCAACTTTAAGTCTGAAGGACTTCAGCTCCAAGACTTCTCCAGCCAGCAAAGCTGGCTGGAGAATTCTGGGAGCTGAAGTCCTTCAGACTTAAAGTTGCAAAGGTTGGGGACCCCTGCTTTAAAGCACACAAGACTCTGATTTAAAACTTGGGCCAAATGATTTGGGGAAAGGAAGAACTTTATTAGCTTCCTAAACATCTGTAGGCAGTTGAACTCTGCATCCAACTTCTTTCTAACTTTTTGATTCAACTTTTTCACTAAGAAATTCTACACAGATAATTCTTATACCGTATGTAAAGGTTTCTGTTTTAGATGGTAGAAATGTCTGCAATAAATTGTCCCCTAAATATGAGGTGTTATTTCCGTTCCCTATTCATCTCAGAATATTAAGGGCTTCAAACATTAAATCTGCATTTTGAGTTTCACATGGAAACTGATGAACAACAGTAGTCCACTAAAGGCAAGCATAATATGGATTCTTCTAGCCTCTGTACTGATTTTATGTGTTCTGTGTCTGCTGTAATATATATGAATGTCATTCAAAGGCAACCATATGGAAATCTCCTTTCAGTAGTTCCATCTGTTTGCTATCAAATGTTTGATAGCAATGTTTCAATGATTTTCAGTGGGCATCTAAAACATTAACTGGCTTCACCAAACTAATGCCAGCTGGTTTGATTTCCCAGAATGCCAAGATCTGAATGGTATTTTTAGAAATCTGAAATGGTGACCATCAGAGAATGATTGAGCCTTGCATATTTGAAATTAACATTCTAATCTTTAAATATACAAACAGGGGAATATGAATGAACTGTGACTATTTCTTTTTCAGAATAAATTTCTACAAAAGAAGCAGGCTAATTTACATATTTTGAAATCATATGCAAAATTGTACTTTTATGATTCTCATGACCATTAATTGCAGAGACTAAGACATAAACCAAAAAGAGGTATGCCTAAAAACTTAACAGTAGTTCTACTAGATCTGGGATTGGAAAAATTGGACCGGAAATACAGAGAGAATAAAAATGAACCCTATTCCCTTCTTATGGTTGCCTGAACCTTTGCAACCTATATCTGCAGCTTTTTAATCTTCTCTTCTGCTAAGAGCAATAAAATTGAAAATCTCTAAAGAGCAATGGCAGTATTTCAATTTGTTGATTTTGGGAACTCTGAAAATACTCATTCATCCTTGCTGGTACTAACAATAATATTTTGCCCTATTGGTCCGTAGATGACCCAAAACCGGGGGGGGGGGGGGGGGGAATACAGAATACTTACTCTCCAGTTGAATCTGAATGTCTAAAATGCCTTTTATAATATGCTTATTTTCCATATTATTGTGTGGTATTGAACTTCAAATTTATTTCTCATTTGGAGATTGGCCAACCAGTCTAATTTGCTAATTCTATGAAAAATAAACAGGTTGTGTTCTCCAGCAACTGGCATTCAGAAATAAGTTGTGGTATCAGGTTTTGCAACAGTTTTCCTATAGTTTCATGGATCTGAAAATTTTAAAAAGATCAGGGAAGTTGTCAGTTCAAGTCTAATGTTGATAGGAATGATATTGTATCAGTTTGGTAAGTGGTACATTAAAACTGCTTAAAACTGAATGGCTGGAGTGGCATTCAAGCAGAGTAAATAATGTAATACCAATAATAATAACCCCAGATTTTTATCCTAGGTGGGTAAAAATGCCTGATCCAGTTTGAACATCTGGCTGACTCTGTGATGAACCATACTAGTTTTTATTTCCCCCCCCCCCCAAACCAACTGGAAATTTGAAAGAAATTATGCAAGGGGACTATGAACTCTCTGTGTCATTAGTAAAATAATTTCCAAATACAGAACAGAAGATGACTAAGCTTAGATGGAAATGTCACTAAAACAAAGAAACTTTGATGAAAGTACGAAAAATTATGTCTGCTAATAGGACATACTGCATGGGAGAGGCATATGACCGAAGATCTTAGCTTATTTCAAAGGAGTTTAGCTTTAAAAACTGCAAAAAGCCATGCCCTGAATGCTTTGTTTACTGAATATATATTTTTCAAATTTCTTCAATACATTGATTTTTTTTTTAAAAAAATCTTATTATTCTTGCACTTTGGAGTGAAATTTTGACATTTATTTTTATACTGTACATTGCAGGAGCAATATCTTTTTATGTAGGCAAGCATTGGTAATGAACCATGAATGCAGCCTTTAGAGCAATTTACTACATCTGCTAATGGATATTTGGAATTATTAATTTAAAAAAAAACCTTTTAGTGGCCTAATTGCATATAATCCGTTCAGTGACTAATGTTGGTTATCAGTTTCCATTCGGAAAGTCCTAGCAGCTGCCTTTCTATTCAACTGAGTATAACTTTTTGCTGACTATATAGGTCACTGGTTCTATACCATCTCTCTTTTCTCTTCTCCAGTATAATTAGCCCCACCAATTGCATTGATTCATAGAAAAGCGCAAAAAGAATTTTTAACAATTAGTCGTGTGTTGATTTGAACTTTTTATAAAATTACATAGCTTGGCAGTTTGCAGGGCTCATCTGGAAAACATGCTAATTATAGAGAATCAGTCCCATTTTTAAAAAAAAAAAACCTAAAATGCCTTTGAAGTCCATTATTTAGGTGACTATATTTGAATGTGATAATTTCCTCAAACCAGTTATATTATAATGAAAGCAAATAGTAGGGTAGTCAAGTAAAAGCATTCAATGGATTTTGCTGTTAGCACTTAAAGTGCTTTGAGCTTCTCTTCTGCTATTGGTGTACATATGTGAAAGGGAGCAACATTTTAAATATGCTTATTGTTGAGTCCTCAAATTGAATAGCCTCATTCGATGCAGGATTCACCTTCCTTCATCCTTGTTGCCTGTCTTTGTCTTTTGTGAACAGATCATTTTCTTTGGAAGCACATTACTATTTGCATTCATGTAGTATTTTTCATATTTAAATTTTCTCAAAGAATATGCACAAATAACTATTCAAATAAGATTAGCAATCAAAAATGCTTTTCTTTGTAGATTTCTCTTTCTTTTACAGAACTACTATATACTGTCCAGCTTTTGCTTCATGCCCTACTTGTCTTCACTGAGAACAAATGGTCCAATGCATATTACAGCCTGATATGATACATTATTACAAACATGTCATTGCTATGGTATTAATATCACCATAAGATTTCTTTTCCTTTCATAAAAGTTATTAATGATAAATGACATAGAGGAGGAATCATTAATGGAATGAAAGGTGAGAGATTCAAGATTGAATTTTTAAAAAGACTTCTTTTCACACACTTCATTGTTACAAGATATATATCTATTTGATACCTGTAATTGGGAATTAGACAACATTATGGATGATAGGCTTATCAATGGCCGGTTCTACATCGTCTTTAGAACCAGATGCAGTTAATCTTGATCACATTGTTGTGAATTTTCCATAAATATCTGGTTGGCCACCAAGAGAATAAAAAGCCCAATTAAGAGTTGGGCCATTGGTATGATCTACCACAATGATGATGTTCATATAGGCCAAAGGAAGACTTGCAAAATATCTTTTACATGAATGGAGGACAGAATAGTAGACCATACACTTCCAAAATTCTGGAATCTCAAATTATGTCATTGATTTGTTTTTATTTGTTCCACTGGATCACTTGTTCATATCTTTCAACTTGAACAACAAATTAGTTCTATTTCTTCATGCTATTGCATTTTCTATCAATATTGGAATTCAATTCTGTGTCTTTACTGTTCTTCCTGCTTCCATTTTATTTTCCATGCCTTTTCTCCAAAAGTATTTTGGAAATAAAATGGAAGAAAATCATCTTCTAGTTCCTTCTATTGTTTATACATTTTTTTGTATATGCAAGGATGGCAAATTAATAATTTTAAAACATTATCGTAATCCCTGGTGAAAAAGTAAAGATGTAAAATTGTAAAAGGAATTACAATTTATTAAAATAAAAATAACAGCATAAAACTTTAATAGAATTGATATTTGATATCATTTTTCTATGCTAACTGAATAATTGTCATGTTTTATTATCTGTTTCTAAATAACACAGAAGCCATAAGCCTATGTTCCTGCAGATTTTTCTCACTCAGCTTACAGTGATTGTGAAAGTTTGTAAAAAGAATAACATGCATAGTCCACTCTTCTTCTTTTTTAATGTATTTATTTTGTCAAGAGTGTGTAAGATTAGAGATATAAGTATACATAAGATTATGGATACATGAAATGGATACGAATAAATGGGGCTGTTGTACAGGGATGGTATATTCTTATGCATGAACCTATACTTTCTTTTTAAATTTAAAGTGAGATTGGATTTTCCCATTTTCCTATAAGATGGAAATAAACTAAATATCAATAACTGATTTAAAATATTTCTTAAATGACAACATTGGATTCTTTTCTCCTATTTCTGGCTGGAAGAGGAAGAAAAAAATTATCAGGCTAATTCAATTATCTCAGTAATCCATTGACAGTTTGTACAGCATTTAATAATAAGTCTAAATAGTTATTTCTTCTTTTATTATATTGCATTATATGGTCCTTCCATTGTTAGTTTAATGCAAGTCAGGACTTTGAGAAAATCTGTGTGAAGCCATTATGCAGTGCAGGCTATGTTTGTTTAGTCTAGTTCACAGAGAACTGTCCATTCCGGCTCTATTCATAGCTTAAGTTTTTGTTTGAAAAATGCTTTGTATTTCAAGGGATGCAGTCCACAAATTAGATCCACACATAGCTGATTTCATAACTAAATAGTCCAAAGTCTTTCTTTTTTTAAACAGAGCTTCCCTGGGCTATTTTAATGAGCTAAATTGAAATTGTCTTTCATTGCTGTTTGTGATTAAAAAGGGCAGACATAACAATAAACTGCAAAAATTAAAGCTCACCTTTGTCTTAAACTCTTGTTACAATTTGTCTAAGTTTTTTTTTAAAGGCAATAAGTTATTTAAACATTTGATGCTGTGGACTGATTTTTGAGATAGACTCAAAAGCTTTGTTTGAGGAGGCAAATAGAAAAATCAATGAAATAGTCTACTCTGCTACAATATGTCAAGTCCAAGTCAAGTGACAGTGTAAACCTCAGCAAGTGTTAGAACAGTGTTCTATCTGGATGCCAACTCCCAGAATTCCCTGGCTAGCATTCAATTCTTGGAATCAAAGTCTACATTCCTTAAAATTTCTAAGATTATGAAACTTTATATTAGAGAGTAGACTGTGCAGTGCTTTGGATCTAGTTCTGAAAAGGAGATTTAGATTGTTCTGCATTTGCCTTCCGAACTGTGCAAACTATGCTGCAGGAAACAAGAAAATCTGTTTTAATGAAACTCTTACAGGTATAAATAAGCCTTTCCATTTTTAGAAGCTTTAATGCAACTTTTCAGGATCAAATCCAAAATATTACACAAATCTGATAGAGAAATACTTGTTTTGGGTTTGTTTTGCCCTGGAAAACAAGTAGCATATTCACCAGTAGCATATTAAGAAAGAAGAATACCAAAGTTAATTTTTGCTGTAAGGGGCGAACATTACATACTTTAAAACACAATGATAGTTCAAAAATCAGTTTGTTTTGTAGAATAAAACACTACAGCCTAAAATATGAAAAAAATCATATATATGTGTGTGTGTGTTACATTTTTGAACTGATATATAGCGTTTCGGCGAGGTCTCACTCACCATCTTCAGCCTGGAGTTTTCAGCTCCGTGTTTATGTGAGTAAAGAACTTTACTCACACAAACACAAAGCCGAAAACACCAGCCTGAAAATGGCATGTGAGACCTCGGCAAAACATCTGCAGAAAATCGCCCAGCCGTCCTGTTTAGGGTGACCCGCTCCCTCTTACATATGGAAGTGCGGGAGGACCCCTTGCAGGGTAAAGCTGAGGTTTTTGTACAATACCTGCAAGACAAAATTGCTCAGATTCGGGAAGGGCTGAACTCTGACTGGGTAGGGCTAGATGGGGTGATGGAGGCAGTTCTTGAGAGTGTTATCTGGGAGGAGTTTGACCCTGTGACTCCCGAGGACGTAGATAGGGTTTTGGGTAATGTTATGACTTCGGTCAAAGAGTGGGTCCACATCAGGTTTGCTCAAAAACATAGCTTTTATTAGCTAGGCACAGCTTACAAAGGAAGATAGGTTCAGTAAAAGAAAATGTGCGGTAGACAGGGGCTCCCGCGCTTTGACAGCTCTTTATATTTGGAGCTGTCAAAGGGGGAGCCAATCAGGCTGCAGCAAGGGCCAGGCGCGCCTCAGCCAATCAGGCGCGCCTGTCGGTTGGCCGCCTTGCTACAGCCTGTTGCCAAGGCTCCAAGAGGCAGCCTGGAAGACCTGCGGCCGGTCGTAACTCGAGACCGGTCGCAGGTCGAGGACACAACACCCCTTTCCCCCCTCGGTCTGCGCATGCGCGAAAAAGCTGTCCATCAGGAGAGCGGAGCATGCGCAGTCCGCTGGATTGTCCCAGAGTCTCGTCAGGAGCTGGAGGAAGAGGACGTGTCCCTGGAAGCTCCTCCTTGCCGGGGTGTAGCTCCAGGCGACGTCATCGGAGAGGCCTACCGGATAGGCGGAGTCCTCTGGAACGGTGAGTCGGGGCGAGGGGGCGTGGCGATTGTTGTGTAGGCCTGGTCGTCCGCTCGGCTTGAGCTAGGCCTATGAAGGTTGCCGGTAGGCGGCGTGAGGAGCAGGGAGGCCTGAACGGTGAAGGCCTTTTGTAGATCTTGCAGATGGGTAGGCCGGCCCGGTTGGACGGGGTTGCTGGGCCCGGCGTGGCAGCCGGACGGCTGTTGTTGCTGGTGCAGGCAGCGGCCTGGCTTCTAGGGTTTTTTCGTTGGTGTAGCGGCTGGGATTGCCGGTCATCAGGGACCCTGCGCGGAGCCTCCGGTGTGGCTGGCGCTGGTGTCGGTGGCCCTTATGGCCGTAGCGACGGTAGATGGGGCCTTGCACGGCGACTCGGGAGTCCCGTAGGCCTTGGCTGCTTCTGTCGGCTCGATCCGAGGGAGAAGCGGTGCATTTCGTAGTTCCTGGTTGCTTCTGCCGGCTCTGTCCGGGGGAGAAGCGGTGTCCCGCGGCAGGTCGTCGACCGCTGCCGGGGTAGCCACGGCGTGCGCGGTTTCGAGGTCTCGGCCGCCGCAGCTCGAGAGGTCGTCGAGCGTCCTGGCCCGGTCGTCGTTTGGCCGGCAGGGAGAGCTCGAGGTTGAGCGTCCTGGCCCGGTCGTAGTTGGCCGGCAGGAAAGCGCTCGAGGTTGAGCGTCCTGGCCCGGTCGTAGTTGGCCGGCAGGAAAGCGCTCGGGGTGGCCCGTGGGAAGGGCCCAGGTTTCCGTAGCCGCGTCGATGGGTCGAGCGGAGGAAACGATCCGGTTGTTCGTACCGCGAAATGAGCTCTGCCTGATCCCACCTTCGTCGCCAGTGTTATGACTTCGGTCAAAGAGTGGGTCCACATCAGGTTTGCTCAAAAACATAGCTTTTATTAGCTAGGCACAGCTTACAAAGGAAGATAGGTTCAGTAAAAGAAAATGTGCGGTAGACAGGGGCTCCCGCGCTTTGACAGCTCTTTATATTTGGAGCTGTCAAAGGGGGAGCCAATCAGGCTGCAGCAAGGGCCAGGCGCGCCTCAGCCAATCAGGCGCGCCTGTCGGTTGGCCGCCTTGCTACAGCCTGTTGCCAAGGCTCCAAGAGGCAGCCTGGAAGACCTGCGGCCGGTCGTAACTCGAGACCGGTCGCAGGTCGAGGACACAACAGGTAAGCTTAGTGCTGCCACATGTTTATTGGACCCGTGTCCCTCCTGGTTGGTGCCCGGGAGGTTACACGAGACTGGCTCCAGGGTATTATCAACACTTCTTTGAGAGAGGGTTTCTTCCCCACCGCTTTGAAAGAGGCGGTGGTGAGGCCCCTCCTCAAGAAGTCTTCCCTGGCCCCAGCGCTTTTGGCAAACTATCGTCCAGTCTCCAACCTTCACTTTGTGGCAAAGGTTGTTGAGAGTGTGGTGGCACAACAGCTTCCCAAGTACCTGGATGAAGCTGTCTATCTTGATCCGTACCAGTCAGGTTTCAGGCCTGGGTACAGCACGGAAACAGCATTGGTCACATTGGTTGATGATCTCTGGAGGGCTCGGGACAGGGGTTGTTCCTCTGTCCTGGTCCTACTAGACCTCTTAGTGGCTTTTGATACCATCGACCATGGTATCATGCTGCAGCAGTTGGAGGGGTTAGGGGTGGGGGATACTGTACTTCAGTGGTTCTCCTTCCTCTCTGACCATTCGCAGTTTGTGTTGGCGGGGGGCAGAGGTCGTCCTCAATGTGCCTCACTTGTGGAGTAGGTTTAGGTTAGGTTTATAGGTTTATTAGTTTTTTATACCGCCCTACTCCCGAAGGACTCAGGGCGGTGTACCCCAGTATCCCAGAGGTCGGTCCTCTTGCTCCTTCTGTTCAACATTTATGTGAAGCCACTGGGCGAGAACATCCGGGGTTTTGGGGTAAAGTTCTATCAGTACGCTGATGATACACAGCTGTACGTTTCATCCCCAGACCACCCCAATGTTGCCCTTGACATGATGTCCCAGTGCCTGGAGGCCCTGCGGATCTGGATGGGGAGGAACAGGCTCAGGCTCAACCCCTCCAAGACCAAATGGCTGTGGTTCCTGGCATCCCGTTACAGTCAGCTGGTTCCATCACTGGCTATGGGGGGTGAGACCTTAGCCCCCACTGGAAGGGTTCACAACTTGGTTGTCCTCCTGGATGCACTGCTGTCCTTGGAAGATCATATGACGGCTGTCGCCAGGGGGGCTTTTTATCAGGTTCGCCTGATCTACCAGTTGCGTCCCTTCCTGGATCGGGATGCCCTGCGCACAGTCACTCATGCCCTCATCTGTTCCCATCTGGACTACTGCAATGCTCTCTACATGGGGCTCCCCTTGAAGAGCACCCGGAGGCTCCAACTGGTCCAGAATGCAGCCACACAGGTAATTATGGGGGCGACGCAGCGCTCCCATGTAATACCCCTCCTGCGCGAGCTACACTGGATTCCGGTGGTTTTCCGGGTGCGATTCAAGGTGTTGGTTACTATCTTTAAAGCGCTCCATGGCTTAGTACCTACGAGATCGTCTTCTGCCACCGAGAGCCTCCCACCGGCCAGTACGCTCCCATACAGAGGGTCTCCTCATGGTGCCATTGGCTAAACAATGTCGACTGGCGACACCCAGGGGGAGACCCTTCTCTGTGGGAGTACCTGTCCTCTGGAACAAATTGCCCCCAGAATTAAGAACTATCCCTGACCTATGCACCTTCCGCCGTGCTCTCAAAACCTTTTTTTTCCAACAAGCTGGGCTGGCATAAAAATGAATTTTAAATATGAATTTTTATTAATTTTAATCAGGGTTTGTTTGGTTTTTTTAATTTTATGAGGGGCCAAATTATTTAATATGCTTTTAAACAGTTTTTAACTTTTATATATCTCTTTTACTTTGGCTGTACACCACCCTGAGTCCTTCAGGAGTAGGGCGGTATAAAAAACTAAAACTAAACTAAACTAAACTAAACTAAACTAAACTAAACTAAACTAAACTAAACTAAACTAAACTAAACTAAACTAAACTAAACTAAACTAAACTAAACTAAACTAAACTAAACTAAACTAAACTAAGAACACTGGAATTTCTGTTTAGACCCCTAATAGCATATGATAAGAAAAATTGAATATATTTTAAAACATTGTAATTTGAAAACATTGAGATGATTTTCTACTTAAAAAGCTGAATAATTAATCTAAATTAGGGCTGGCTGATATTTTCAGATATTGGCAGTGTGCGATTTTAGACAGGGTAATTGGAATGGTAAAATTAGAACATAAAAATACCAGAATTTTATCAAGATATCCCAATCACATGCAAAGAAGGAATCACCTTTATTATGGCCTTATAGTCAAATTATGTAATCTCAGTTCTAACTACTAAATTGCCTGAGCTGCAAAATCTTGCTTGACTTCATTCAAGAATGTCAGCTTGTGAGTTCTTAGAATACCAATTTTTTTTTTAAGTTGGTGAGCTTTTGTCTAATTTTTAGATTTTTACAATATGTTTCTTGTAGGTTCAGTGGAATATCATGGTTGTTGACAATTTCTCCATGCTGACAATTTCTGAACTATATGCCTTTATTCAAAGTAATAATTCTGCTGGCAACTCTAGATCAGATTCTTTCTGTTTTAGATCCAAAGCTGGCATAGAAATATAATGAGACAGCTTTCCTCTGCCAGATACCTTTCAGTACTCCCACAATGTCCATAATGAGGATATTGTGAGATTAGTTGTAAAGGTTAAAAAACTGTTAATCGGATTAGTTTTAAAGGTTAAACAAACTGTTAATCACATTTCCTAGCATTGCTATTATTATGAGAAAGAGAAGTTCCAAGGTCATATTTAATTGAGAACCATATGGCTTTCCTTTGCTGTCTTACAGTTTGGGAAAGAATTTTGAGGGTGAGATAAGCTTGTATTTGTTGGGGAAATGTGGTGTTTTCACGCCCTGTGTAAAATATTGCCAATTATATTTCTGTAGCAGTGATATGGCAAGGATATAAAAAGCCATGATTATTTATACAAGAGGTCTTGTTAAACCAGGGCAACAAAATTCATTATGGCATTGAATAGAAATTTTCTTTTCAATGTTCCATTGCAAATTAATATTCCCTCTCTACCACCTGTTGAAGGAAGTGGTGGCTCAGTGGCTGAGACGCTGAGCTTGTCAATCAGAAAGGTCAGCAGTTTGGTGGTTCGAATCCCTAGTACCGAGTGAGTTCCGGTTACTTGTCCCAGTTTCTGCCAACCTAGCAGTTCAAAAGCACATAAAAATGCAAGTAGAAAAATAGGGACCACTTTGGTGGGAAGGTAACAGGATTCTGTTACCTTTTGGCATTTAGTCATGCCGGCCATATGACCATGGAGACGTCTTTGGACAGCACTGGCTCTTTAGCTTTGAAATGGAGATGAGCACCACCCACTACAGTCAGGAACGACTAGCACATATGTGCGAGGGGAATCTTTACCTTTTACTACCTGTTGATTTTCTACTTCACCTTAAGAGTCTTAGACTCCAAATTTCTTCCAATGTATTTTAACTTTTCCTAGTAATCATCAACAATAGTAGAATCCCTGCAACATTATTTAGGCTCACAATTACATTTTCCAATCATCCTAGTAATGGAATGGCTTCATATAATTAATATAGTAATGATTGGGATGATTAACCATTGAGTCTCTAGAATATAAATCTCACAAAATACAAGGCCTGCACCTTCTGACATCATCTCACAATAGGAGCACCCAAATACTTTCCCTGCCAGTATGCTGACCTACAATGATGTACTTGGAAAGGTGTAAGCGCAGAGATTATCAAACAATTTTATAATGTTGCATCAATCTCATTCCTGGAGCTTAGACCTGCAAAATGCCAGTTGTACCCAATGTCAAGACATTTTGTCTACCTAAAGAACTTTATCAATACAAATTTGCAGAAAAAAATAATTATTTACTACTTGACCATAACATTTGATCATATTGTAATGTTTTTAATTTATTGGATAGTGCATATCTTTAATTTAGTACCGTATTTTTCGGAGTATAAGACGCACCTTTTTTCGTCTAAAAAGAGGCTGAAAATCTGGGTGCGTCTTATACATTGAATGCAGCATTTTTTGCCTCCTGGAACCCCACCCCCTTCACCAAACTGGCTGTGCCTAGTCTTGTGGAGGCTTCCAGAGAACTCCTGGGGGCTGGGGAGGGCAGAAACTAGCCTCAAACGGACCGTTTCCCCCTCCCCAGCCCCCAGCAGAACTCTATAAAGCTCCATAGGACTATGCATGCAATGTATTTGACACAAAAATGGCCCGTTTTTGCGATAAATGGGGAGGTTCCCCCCCCTGCCCCCCCCGGAGCACTCTGCAAGACCCCCCAAGGCTAGTCATGCTTTTTATTTGAAGAAAATCGGCCCCATTTTCACGGAGAAAGAGCAATTTGGAGGAAGTATGCAAAGCGCAAAAAAACCCTTTTTGCCTCCTGGAACCCCGCCCCCTTCACCAAACTGGCTGTGCCGAGCTTTATGGAGTGCCTAGTCTCCTGGGTAAATGGGGCGGTTTTTTTGCTCATTTTTCACCCCCCATCCCCCCAGGAGCACTCTGCAAGCCCCCACCCCAAAGCTACTTATGCTTTTTCTTTTTAAAAAAAACAGCCTCATTTTCACAGAGAAATGGGCTGTTTTGGAAGTTTGCCGAGTGCAAAGGCTCCCCCCCCCCCCCTTTCGGAAGGCTCTTTAACTTTTTCTGAGCAAGCAGAAAGGTTTATCTGCGATTTCCTTCTGCAGGACATAGATAAATACACCTGAGAACATCAACCTACCTACCTAATCAATCTCTCTCTTTCTACCTACCTACTGTATTTCTCCCTTTCTCTCTCTCTCTCTCTCTATCCTTCTACCTACCTGACTACACACACACACACACACACACACACACCCTCCCTACTTACTGTATTTCTCTATATATGTGTGTGTGTGTGTGTGTGTGTTAGTTTTTATGAGCTGATCAATAAATTTAAATTTGAGAGACCAAGATAGATCTATTTCGAGCTTATTAGCTCTCATCAGTTGGCCACACCCCACTGGGATTCGAACCGGGGCTTTTGTTCTATGTTCAGCTTTTGCTATTTGTTTATAAAGCACTAATAGAGGAGAGAAGTTTTTTGTCTGAAAATAGCAAGTTAATTCAGAATTAAATGCTGGATATCAGCTGCTGCATATCGAATAAAATCTAAGAAATTTGAAGAAGCCACTTAAGAATTGAGGTCAAATTTAAAGGAATCATCTGTAACTAATATGATTGCTATCATAATAAATATTTTTGTTTTGCTCTCATTTACACAGATATTTCTTACATACATGTGCAGGACGTTTCTTCAAATCAAGCAACTTATTTTGTATTAATACTAGGATTTGCTTACAATAGTACATTAAGAGGATTTTTGTTGATGGCTGAACTTAGTGAATGTAGTTTAATATTAATCTGTCTTCCCATTTTTTCATAAGTTTTGTATGGAAAACATAATTGAAATATTATCCCAAATCCTCAGAATCTTTTTTTTAAGGGGATAAAGTTTCAAGATATCATTTTTATGTTTTAGATATCATGATGCAAGTTTGGACTTAATCTTATTGTATGAATAGCCTTGCTAAGCAACAGGAATACATTTTGTTTTGCTATAGCATAAAGTTGACAAACGTAACATGTAATCCCACTATGTGCCAAACATGGAAATTTTCAGGAATCCTGGACTGCACAATCTATTAGAAAGTTTCTGACAGCTTTCCATAGATTAAAACATGCTTTCTGGTAAATATACAAAGATGTATGTGTGCAAATAATGAATTTTCTAAGTTGTAAACAATAAATTGGGTACATATTCTAAAATGACTAGAAAAATGACAATGACAATAAAGATTATTATTATTATTATTAAAAATAATCCACAATGTCTCCATTCATAGCATAATGCTATTCTTACCAATCTGCTATTAAAACAATCATCATGATATGACAATACAGGGACTTGGCATTATTCTATGCTACTACATTTCCTTTTAAAAGTGAAGCTTCTTGGCCAAAACTACCACCTAGGACCGTGCTTCAGAAAACTTTTTTCCCCCCCAGTAATTCTCAGTGCAGAGAAACTCCCTACAATTTAATCAGCAGAGGGCAGTGTACATCAGTAGACGTTGAAGGTTTCTTTCAACAGCAGATTAATTGGGCTGTTATAAAATAGCACTGAGAGGTTTCATTTGTTCTTTGCTTAAGAGGGTTGGGGTTTTTGTCTGTTTTTGTGTCTTTCTGGATAAATTTCATTTTCTTAAAATGCAGTTTCAGATAAGAATATGTTGCATTTGAGAAGATAATGAAAAATAAAAACCTGATCAGAAGAGGAGAAAGAATTGGGGAGGGGGGGGGGGAGTAAGCAGCAGCAGAGCGATAAGGGAGGCGTTTACATAGGTTTGTGCCCAACTGTGCCCATTCCTGACTGGAGTTTTTATATCTTATCAATTTCTTATTTAGATAACTAGAACAGGCTCTGAATGGGAATTCCCTTGACGAATACTCAAGAAGCCATAGTTGATCGACAAAGCAGTAAAATAGGTTTTAGCACTTTTCGATATAGGTAGTTCTCAGTTTAAGACCATTCACTTAGTGGCCTTCAAAGTTACAACAGCACTGAAAAAATGACTTACAACTGGTCCTCCCACAGCATACCTATGGTCATGAGGTCCAAATTCAGATGCTTAGCAACCAGCACATACACGTCTCATGCTCATATGATCACCATTTGTAATCCGGTGGTCGGTTGCTTCTGGTTTTACTACTGGGTTGCATCTCGCTGCACGCACTTGCACAGTTCAATGTAAATTGTTCTCTACGCCCGCGCAGAACAATTTACAGTGAACTGCACACCCATGGTCATTATAAAACAACGTGATGGCGGCATCAGTGGCAGTAAGTTCTGCGAACCATGCAAAAATACTACTACTGGTTTAGCCAAACCAGGAGTAAGCCACCTCTGATTTGCAACCTGCCCAGCAGGCTTCCAACAAGCAAAGACAGATTTTCTTAATTACCACAATTACCATACTTAACAATTGCAGTGGTTTGCATAAGAGCTGTAAGAATTGGGCCCAGCTCATTTAACTACCACCTTCCTTAGCAACAGAAGTTCTATTCCTCGTTGTGTTTGTAAGTCAAGAACTACCAGGTAATCCTTGAGGCACAACACACCAATTAATGAACATCCAAAATTATGGCAGACCTCCAAAAAGCTACATCTGATCCCATTTCAACAGCTACAGTGCTCTTGCAAGTATTCACTTTAGGACCTCACAGCCCTTGAGCCTGCTCCCCACACATCTTCATGCACCACCCTTACCTTTGGAAGTTCTCCAGGACTCGTGTCACCACACAAGGCGGTGACCTAAATGCAGTTGCCATTTTGTTTCACTGACTTGTGGGCAGTGACAAAACAGTGACTTTGTTTTGTTTCCTTAAAGAGTTATGCACCATGCTGCAGAAGATTTTGAACGCTGCAAAAAGTTGTGCAGCAGAAGGCAACACAAGAAAAGTGTTTCTTCCCACGCCACTAAGTGGCGACCCAAATGTGCCCACCTTGTGAGCAGGACTAAAGTGGACAGCCACTTTTGGAACTGTGCCATGTGGCCACCCCCACAAGGAAAGAAGGTATTCCAGTACTCTGAAAGGCCTTGGAGCTCTTTAAAACGTAAGTAAGGACAAAGGTGTTTAGCCTGCTGAGGTGGGAGTCATGTCTAAGGCCTGGGAGGATCCAGTGGGAACGGAAAAAGGCCTTAGGGGCAAAAGATGTGAGAGTGCAGCATGGGGAAAGCCTTGGTAGTGCCAGGGCAGGCAGGTCTTGGCTTATGCTAGGACTCCACTGGCCTCTCCCACCCGGAGCGCACCCCATGCTCTGGTTAAAAATGTGCACATCCGTTTAATGTTTCACTGGACAGAGATATGTGTTAGGTGATACATATCATCTAATGACTGATGTGACATGTACCCATCATGGACGTGTACCCATCACATACAATATGTTGTATTCATATAACACCGCTGCTCTGCGAGTTGTGCTGCTTCCAGATCTGATTAAAGCTGCTGGTTACCCCTATATTGCCCTATCTAGTAAAGGACCAAGCTATTTTCTTGGCTGCCTCTCTCTCATTGTTTCTGCTTACTCCATTAGGACTAAGTGTGTGTGTGGTCTGGGATCCTTCTATCAAACTATCTTGTTTAATCTAGAGTTATGCTTTATCTGTAGTTCCACCATGGTCCTGCAGAGATACGGACAGCCTTAACCCTGTCAATCTTTCATAATGCACTGAAGACCTGGCTGTTCTCCAGGCATTTGGGCTAGGAGGTTAGGTAAGCTCTTCTGGTGACATGGCTTTTGTTGGAGGGAGGGAGGGAGGGAGGGAGGGAGGCTGTGAGCTGAAGTTAATGGTAGGGTAGCAGGGTCAAAATAGACCTGGTTTAGTGACTGCCTCATTCAGGGACTGTTTGCAATCATGATGATGATGAAAGCATTGTTAAGATCAATCCTCACATTTACAAGCTTTGCACGTCTATAAAGCAAAAAAAAAGTGAAATAAGATTATAAGCACAATCACAGTTTCACTTAACAACTGCTTTGCTTAATGACTGAGCTGCTGGTCCAATTGTGGTTGCTAAGTGAGGACTACCTGTATGCTATGCCGGTGAATAATTATTAGACTGTAACTAAATTAGCAATGTATTTCATAGAAAAATGTATACAGAATATAGAATGTTCCCATATTCAAAATTATTAGTCATGTAATCATAGTCCATTTTTCATTCAGAGCGCCCTGGATGTTTTCTAAAAACATGTTAAAAGTAAAGATACACTTAAAGAGTACATGTGGAAATTGTCTTCAAACAACCAGTTACATATCTATCCTTTAGAATTCATGTGTTTATTGTGTTATAAACTTTCACACATAGGATTCTGCTTTTATCAAATGCGTAGGCTCAAAAATTGCCTTTTATATGTGTGCTGAGATTTTCACAAAGTAAGATGAAGACAAAAACAACAACCACCATTGCCTAGTAAGGGATCTATCTTAAATGCTAAAATGACAGGTTGTGTTTTATCTTTAAAAGTTGCGTTTCATGTTTCAAAGTTTTGATTTTAGCATTGTTTTTAATACAACATTATACATAAAACTTAACTAGAGACAAGCTTGCTAGTCAGTGAGACTTGTTTGCTCACTTATTCAACTGATGAAAGCATGGAAACAATTCCTTCTCATAATTTGAACAGATTGGAATGCAGCCCCAAAATCTAAGTGGAAATAGTAAAATTTTAAATCTTTTATTGGGATTCAGCCCAGCTGCACCTGCCCTGGCTTAATTACCTTCAACATGGCCATTACTCATTTAGCCACCAACAGCATTTATTAATGCATAATAGTCATTTGCTTGTAAAAAAAAAAAGAAGAAGAAGAAGAAGAAGAAAAGAATTATTGGAATGGGCAACAACACAAAGATTGAGTTGTTGACACTTTAGATTGTTTTATAACAGTACAGTGAGGTATAATTTAGGAGCTATATGAGATTTGGGTAATTTATCATTGCTTGTGGCATTTTAGGGCAGTTGGATGTAAATGAGATTAATCTTTATAATGATTAACATTAAGGCAAGATATTGCAAATAAAAATAAAATGTTGCCTGTTTCTCCCACAAAATTGGCAAAACATGGACTTATGCAAGTAGCCAATGAATAATGGAATTAATGCAATTCTTGATGATTTCAATAAAACCTTCAACATCCCAAGCCATAAAAATGCTTGGAAATTATCTATCTTGGTATATAGAATGTGAGCAACTGACCACTTCAGATTTGATCATTTCAAACTTGGAATCAATATTACTGTGGAGATTGATGTAACAGTTCAAACCTATCCCATAAATATAATGGGGTGAGATTACGAAACCACTACTTACTTTACGCTATTTGCGTTAGTTATATCAGCACTTTCATAGTAAAACCCATTTTTAAGACTTTTTACCTCAGCCATAAAAATTCACTTTGTAATAAAAAGTAGCCTTTCAGACTACAAGCTAATATTTTTAATGGATGTACTAAGCAATAAACAGAATCCAGAAGTGTCAAAAAGTCAATTCTATTTCTTAAAATATATTTAAGATAAATAATATATTGAAAATATATTCCTTAAAACACACACACGTGTGTGTGTGTGTGTGTGTGTGTGTGTGTTCTTTTTCAAATAAGATTCTCTCTGTTGAAATAAAATACTGATGATTTAAAATTGTAAAACAAAATGCTTTGATTTTATCAAATGAAGCAAGGATATAAATTTTTTAAGCAAAAAACCTGCCAATATATTATATATACTCATCAACAAATTCCCCATAGTTTCATTTTGGCAATACTACAAGCATCATTGAAAATAAAACTTATAAAAGATAATTATTTGTAGCTCAGGATTGAACTGTGAGCTTGGTGATTTTCTTTGCAGATTTTCATCACCAAACTATTTAACATGCACTGATGATGTTACTTAGTTTAGTAATGAAACATAAATAGTTAAATCAGAGGACCCCGCAAAAAATAATACTTTTGGGCTGACTAGAGGCAACAGTGAACAGGATGTATAAAGCCCTATATATAAAGCCATACCACAAAATTAGAATATTATTATTAGTTGCACTGGTTTGAAGAAATTAATTGACAGCATTTTTAATATAAAGAGCATTTGGGGAACATTTGAGGATCACTGTATATGTGTTCCCATTTATTTCTCAAAATTATATAACTAGATGTCATAGATGTATTCTAAGTTCAAAAAGGAGCCTGGAGGGGACCATCCGTTGAGTTGTTGTTATATTTTACAGCTGTCAGATTCCTCTCCTAGGTGTCCTTTCTAAACCTGAGCCTACAGCTCATTACCTGGGAGTAAGATCTGTTGAACCCAATAAGACTTCTTCCTGAACAATTATATATTGTTGAAAACTTTAATTCATGTAAAATGGTTATTATATAGCTTTTAAATTAGAAAATACAACATCAGAGACCCTGACATTTTGGTAAGCTGATAATAGTTTGAATGTATTAGCTTTCTTCCACAAATATAGATAATACCACCTGTTATACATGTTTTAGATTTTTAATATGTTGCTACAAAGATGTAGCAGCCATTCCCATCCTATTCAAAATTAATAAATGATTTCATTTTTTCTGGTGATCTGACTTGTTGGATGGGAAGTGTACAATTTCAAAAATCAAACTGTATCATAGTCCTGAATCTGCCAAAAAAAGCAAAATTGATTGATTTAAACATTTCCTTTTTATACTACTCTTAATCCTATTAGGTTAATAGCCCAATGATTTTATCATAAAAGTTCAGTTTTTGTTGCTAAGAAGTATTGGTATTCTTTGAAAATGTTTTTTTAAAATGAGGCATATGTGTAAATAGTGTCATAAAAGATCAGAGATAGTAGCCTTAATTTATTTTTGAAGATTGAAACTTATCTGAATGCTTGATTTCCTTGATAATGCAATTACATTTTATAATGCATACTTTTATAAGTCTATAATAATGATCTTGGATTCTTTTATTAAGATAAACATTTTATTAGAAGTAAATTCCATTTATTTCATTCTATTAAAATTATGGTAGTTGGTATATATGGGTTTTTGTATCTCAGCTTAAATATATTACTTTTTCATTTACCTGTCATTGATATAATGCCGTGATGGCGAACCTATGGCACGTGTGGCACGCGGAGCCATTTGTCACGTGCACGCTGGCCAGCTGAGTTCACCCATTTTTAAAGCATTTTTCACACACACACATACACCCAGAGGCCCTCCAGAGGCTTCAGGAGATTCCCTGAAGCCTCTGGAGGACTTAAAAGGATGCTATGAGCAAACTGGAAGTGACTCCCAGTTTGCTCGGAGGGCCATTCCAGTTGGCTCAGAGCACTTCCCTGAACGCTCCCACTTAAAATGACCCTCCGAATAAATCGGAAGTGATTTCTGATTGGCTCGTAGCGTCCTTTTTAGTTCTCTGGAGGCTTCAGGGAAGCCTCCTGAACGTCCCTGGGGCCTCCGAGGGGGCAGGGGAGGCTGTTTTTGCCTTCCACAGGCTCCTATAAAGCCTCTGGAGACTGGGGAGGGGGGGGGCAAAAAAAACCAAGCAAAATATTGGGGGGGCATATAGTGCACGCATGCACACTGGGGGGGTCACGCATTGCATTATGGGTGCAGCACGCCTGCACGTGCCCCCCCTGCACTCCCCCCACTTATGGCACATGTGCCAAAAAAGGTTCGCCATCACTGGTATAATGTATACAACTCATTTGTTAATAGAATTTAGAATATCTTTGGTGAGTTCATCTTTTCAATGAGTACTAAAAACTACACAATATAGTCTATTTCATTGTTTACAACACCAGATTTTCAGGATATTTGCTATGTGTGTCTTTGATGAGAATCTGCAATTCTGAGTCATTCATTTCTTACGTTTACTGATATATTTCAATTATTTACAATAAAACATTTTGAAAAAAACTATTAATCTTTCCTTATAGAGTTTTTATTAAGGAAATAACAATCTTGGCTGAGATAGAATATAAAGATCAACTGATTAAAAGGTTTTGTTGTGGTGCTGTTTGTTTAAATTAATAGGGAGTTATTTGATAAAAGGTGACTAAATTTTCTTGGTGATCCACTTCTGAAAAAGATAAAATCAAGTCTGCAGGATGATTTTTAAAACATGCAGCTATCGTACATAATTTGTCACCTTTGCTACTAATAGGACTAATGGAAATTTTCCATATTTCAAGATAAATTTTAAAGTTTTTATGTTTTAAAATTTTAAAAATACTTAGTTTGAGAATGTCCTTTGAAAGAACCTTTGATAACCTTTTGAGGAGGCAATATTTCTTGAAATGTCATCCAGTTACATGCCAGTAAAATAACTGCATTATAAAAGCAGATACCAAAACTCTTGAAGTAGAGCATCCGGTGGTTGTAGTTTGCTTAGCTGATTATATAGGTTAAAGTCTTAATTTAAAAGTCATCTTAAAATTCTTTTTAATGAGCTGCAAAGTCAGTAGTTGAACATTTAGTCCTTTGATTCTACATGTTCATAAATTCAGCATAAAATTATGACTGTTTAATATAACAGTGATGCTTGGACTTTGTAACTGAGTTTTTGTGCTAAATAGAATTCATTCATTCCTTAAACCAGCAGTAACAGACTATAAAGAAGCTGCTTTTGTCTGTTCTAGCAGCAGAGGTGGTATTCAGCAGGTTCTGACCAGTTCTGGAGAGCAGGTACTGGAAATTTTGAGTAGTTCAGAGAATGAATAAATTCCATCTCTGACTGGTCTTGCCCCCATCTATTCTCTGCCTCCTGCTGATCGGGACGGAATGGGTTTTTTGCAGTATCCTTCCCCTGGAGTGGGAAAGGAATGGAGATTTTGCAGTATCCTTCCCCTGCCACACCCACCAAGCCTGATCTATGAAGCCATGTCACATTCACCAAGCCATGCCCACAGAATCGGTAGTAAAACTTTTTGAATCCCACCATTCGTCAGCAACACAAAGCCTTCTGCATGTCAGGTATTTAATAAAAATCTGATCAATAGAATTCATATAACATGATCTATATAAGGATATTTGTAGATCTAATAATTGTATTTTACTAACAGAGATACGAAGAAAGAAAGGAACAGCTACAAATACAGAACTAAGCATAGTTTCCCAGCAAATATAAATGTAACGAAGAATAAAAATAGAGGAAAGGAAGAATAATAAATATTCATCCCTACAGACTACATATAGTCCTCAACTTAGGACCACAATTGAATTTTCATTGCTAAGCAAGACAGTTTTTAAGTGAGTTACCCCTGATTTTTCAACCTCTTTTGCCATTGTTTGACGAATCACTGGAGTCATTAAGCAAATTTTCTCACCCTATTGACTTTGCTTAGCTGGCTAAGAAGGTCGCAAGTAGCAATTATATGATCTCTGGATGCTGTGCTCATTGTAAATTATTTATTATTATTATTATTATTATTTATTTTATTAAATTTATAGACCGCCCCCTCTCCCCCATGGGGACTCGGGGCAGTGCACAGGAAATTAAAAATCCAATAAATACAACAATATACAAAATACAAAATATTACAACCAAATTAATTTTAAAATATTATTTATTTTAATATTAAATTAAAATATTAAAACCGAATTAAATTAAATAGCTGCCAGTTTCCAAACACCCAAATTTTGATCACAACACTGTGAATTCTGCAACAGCCATAAGTGCAAGACTGGTTATAAGTCACTTTTTCAGTGCCATTGTAAATGGATGCGTACAGAATTGTCAGGATTAAAACTTTTTTTAAAATCATACATCTGAATACAGTAATCTGCTTTGAGTCATTGTATTTGCCCTGATGATGGATTTTAACCACACTGAATTCTTATCCTTTCTGCCTGCTTTATTAAATTTACCTTCAAGAACTGTTGATATTATACGTTGGCTGAAACTAAGCATACAATACTGTTTTCAGAAGAGTTTTAGTGTACTTGAAAATGTTTCAGAGCAGAGGTCCCCAACCTTTGCAACTTTAAGTCTGAAGGACTTCAACTCCCAGACTTCTCCAGACTTCAACTTTAAGTCTGAAGGACTTCAACTCCTAGGCTTCTCCAGCCAGCTTTGCTGGGAGCTGAAGTCGTTCAGACTTAAAGTTGCAAAGGTTGGGGACCTCTGTTTTAGAGGGTACTTACAAATATATTTTCAGTATAATGATTCATCACAAAATGAATCACTGCTGTGTAAGATGTTGCTTCAATTTTCACATGGTGATTAGCCTGAGAAGTACATTACTTTAGCTTGTTATTATTGTAATTTAGCATCACCTAGGTCAACCTAACTTTGACAGGTTCTATTATGAGTCTAGAGGACTACCATCTAGGATACAATTCTTAGGTCTATTAACTAATTTGAGCCAGTTCTATTACCTATTTATCATCTGAATAAATAGGTAATAGAACTGAGCTAAACTTCAATTTGTCAGTGCATGTTATTTTTTCAGCCTATTATTACTACGTTAAGTCAAAAACTGAATGATTAGTCTGTAATTTGATAGAGTTATAAATATAGAGGGCTTGGTAAAGTTGATCAAAAGGTAAAATGTACGCTTAACATTTCTGAATCATTTCTGAATATATTTTCAAATTTCATATTACTATCAAAAGAAAACTATTACTGAGATTTTGAATTTTGTTAACACATCAAAAACAGTATTAATAGTCTCTCTTTTTTTCTAACTTCATCTAAAAAGTTCAATAACAACTGAAACTACTGTATTTTTCGGAGTATCAGACGCACCTTTTTTCCTCTAAAAGGAGGCTGAAAATCTGGGTGCGTCTTATACACTGAATACAGCATTTTTTTTTGCCTCCTGAAACCTCGCCCCTTCACCAAAATGGCCATGCGCATACCCTTATGGAGGCTTCCAGAGAGCTCCTAAGGGCTGGGGAGGGCAGAAATGAGCAAAAAACAGGGCGTTTTTGCCCCCCCCCCCCCAGCAGCACTCTATAAGCCTCCATAAGGCTATGCATGCATTTTGTTTGACCAAAAAATGGTCCGCCAGATTTTTGCTCATTTTTGACCCCCCACAGGGGTTTGAAAAAAGCGGGCCTATTTTTGCAAAACGGGCCTTTTGGGGGAGGTTTGCAAAGTGCAAAAAGGTTTTTTTTTTTCCTTTTGGAAAGCTGCTTAGTTAGAGTGATTGATGAGAATTATGTTAGTCAAGTACTGTGCCTGCAGAAACAAATATTTGATTCAAAGGTGATCAGTGATTTTCTTCTCCAGGTAAATACACCTGGAAACATCTACCTACCTACCTACTCTCTCTCTCTCTCTCTCTCTCTCTCTCCCTACCTATCTACTGTATTTCTCTCTCTCTCTATTTCTCTCTCTCTATCCCTCTATCTACCTACCTACTTTTTTAAAAAAATTGTCTCTTCAAAACCTGGGTGTGTCTTAATATATATTAAAGCGGTGCCTCCTCTCTGACAATTCTTCTCGCACTGATTATCCTCAATGTACTCAGCAGCTGACCTCCATGCCCTGCGAGAGTCCCCTCTCTCGCAGGTTTGGCCCTCAGCGTTAACGAGGACCCACCTCGATGATGGATTTATTAATCAAGAGAGGTGGTCGAAACGAAACCTAAGGGGATTTTTAATTACATTTTTAGTTCGGGTTTTAAGGTGTTCCAGGGAGGGGGGAGGTCAATCCAAAACTAGGGTGGTGGGTGAAGGTGCACACCCACCGGGGAATTCCCCAGGCTGGCTGATGGTCCCGACGGGGAGGGCATAGGTCCTGAAATTGGGGAGGGGGAAAGGGTCTGTTTGACAGAGGGCAAATCCATCAAGACTGTGTATGGGAGGGGTAGGTATAACGGGAGCAGAGGGCCATATTATATTAGGGGAGGGCGCACCCGCTGTTTGCGAGCGATGGCGCGCTCCGGCCCTCATGGCTCCTCTTGCAACCCAGGGGCTTCTGGATCTCAGGGCCTGGGCCTTCGGCTGATAATGCCAGGTCCGTGATTAATAAAGCCCCCCTCATTTATGATCTGGTTTTGGAGGGGGGCGGACCTGGCGGGTATTACAGAGACCTGGTTGGGCCAAGAGGGGGTGGTGCCCCTCGTTGAAATGTGCCCACTGGGTTACCGTGCATTTCACCAGCCGAGAGCCCAGGGTCAGGGTGGGGGGGTGGCGGTTATTATAAAGGAGGGCCTGGACCCGAGGGAGACCACTGTGCCACAGACGGCCAGTTGTGAGTCCCTATGTGTGAGGTGGGGTCATGGGAGGCAGCAGGGCATGCTGATTGTGTACCTGGCTCCCCGCTACGTATCAGCAGCGGTACCCAAGCTTCTCAATGTGATAGCCGAGATGGCGATTGAGACCCCCAGGCTGCTAGTCATGGGGGACTTCAATCTGCCATCGATAGGCAAAACATCTGAGGTGGCTTGGGAGTTCATGGCCTCCATGACGACCATGGACCTGACCCAGTTAGTTCATGACCCTACCCACACTGGAGGACACACACTGGACTTAGTTTTTGCCTCTGGCCAGTGGCTCAGTGATCTTGGTTTTAGGGGAAATAGTTGTTGAGCCCCTGTCATGGTCAGATCACTCTCTCCTTTGGCTAGGCTTTCCAACCGCTGCACCCCACCGTGGGGAGGCGGAACCGGAAGTGACAAGATGGTTCCACCCCAGGCGCCTGATGGACCCTGAGAGGTTCCAGATGGAGCTTGGGCCAATACCTGAGACCTTGACCCGTGACTTGACTGAGGACCTAGTGGCCGCCTGGAATAGTGCGACCGCGGGGGGCCTGGACCGGGTCTTGCCTCTGCGGCCTCTCACCCAGTGCCGATCTACCTTGGCCTCTTGGTTTTCTGAGGAGCTGAGGGTGATGAAGTGGCGGAAGAGATGCCTAGAGGGCGTTTGGAGGACCACCCACTCCGAATCTGACTGGACACTGGTAAAGTCCCATTTAAGGATCTACCTAGTGGCGATAAAAGCGGCGAAACGGAACTATTTCTCTGCTCTTATCGCATCTGCAGGTAACCGACCTGCCGCCTTGTTTAGGGTGTCCCGCTCCCTCCTCCATCAGAGGACGGGGGATGCTCCCTTGCAGGGTTGTGCAAAGGAATTTGGGTGTTATCTGCATGATAAAATCATTCATTATTATAATTATTATTTTTCACATTTATACACCGCCCTATCTCCCTTGCGGGACTCAGGGCGGTGCACATTTACACAGGGAGTAATAAAATACTATAACACTAAATGCAGTAGAAATATATTAAAAATAAATTAAATTAGAAACCCGTGCTAAAAACATAAAAAACCCTTGCTAAGATCAAATTTGAAAACTATGCCAAGCCGGCCGCATAAAATACGAGTTTTTTTAATGCCTGGCGGAAGAGGCACAGGTCCGTGGTTGTACGGATGTCGGGGGGCAGGTCGTTCCAGAGAGCGGGGGCTGCCACAGAGAAGGCTCTCCCGCTAGGAGTTGCCAACCGGCATTGTCTGGCAGACGGCACCCTAAGGAGGCCCTCCCTGTGGGAGCAGACAGGTCGAAGGGAGGTATGTGGTAGGAGACGGTCCCACAAATTACCAGGTCCCTTGCCATGGAGCGCTTTAAAGATGGCTACTAAAACCTTGAAGCGCACCAGGAAAGCCACAGGCAGCCAGTGCAGCTCGCGCAGGAGAGGTGTTACATGGGAGTGTCTCGGGGCTCCCAAAATCCCTCGCACAGCCGAATTCTGAACTAGCTGGAGCCTCTGGATACACCTCAAGGGAAGCCCCATGTAGAGAGCATTGCAGTAGTCCAGGCGGGAGATGAGGGCTTGAGTGACCATGCGTAGGGCGTCACAATCTAGAAAGGGGCGCAACTGGCGTATCAGGCAAACCTGATAAAAAGCCCCCCTGGCCCCGGCTGTCATATGGTCATTCAAAGACATCCAAGAGTCCAGGAGGACGCCCAAGTTGCAGGCCCTCTCCGCGGGAGCTAATGACTCGCCCCCGATAGCCAGAGATGGAACCAACTGGCTATGTTGTGACGCCGGAAACCACAGCCACTCGGTCTTGGATGGGTTGAGTCGAAGCCTGTTTCTCCCCATCCAGACTCGCACGGCCTCCAGGCACTGGGACATCACTTCCATGGCATCGTTGTGGTGGTCCGGGGTAGAGATGTACAGCTGGGTGTCATCCGCGTACTGATGAAACTCCACCCCGAAACCACGGATGATCTCACCCAACAGCTTCATATAAATGTTGAACAGGAGAGGTGAGAGGACCAACCCCTGTGGTACCCCACAAGTGAGGCACTTTGACGTCGACCTCCGCCCTCCTGCCAACACAAATTGCGACCGGTCGGAGAGGTAGGAGGAGAACCACCGCAAAACGGTACCCCCCAGCCCATTCTCTGGCTATTGGGGGCGAGTCATTAGCCCCCACGGAGAGGGCTTGCAACTTGGGCGTCCTCCTGGATACTCAGCTGTCCTTAGACGATCATATGACAGCCGTGGCCAGGGGAGCTTTTTATCAGGTTCGCCTGATACGCCAGTTGCGCCCCTTTCTGGACCATGATGCTCTACGTACGGTCACTCAAGCCCTCGTCATCTCCCGCCTGGACTATTGCAATGCTCTCTACATGGGGCTTCCCTTGAGGTGCACCCGGAGGCTCCAGCTAGTTCAGAATGCGGCCGTGTGGGGGATTTTGGGGGCCTCTAGATGCTCCCATGTAACACCTCTCCTGTCGGCTGGTGCCTAGGGGGAGAGCCTTCTCTGTGGCAGCTCCTGCCCTCTGGAATGACCTACCCCCTGACCTACGTACAACCACGGACCTGCGCCTCTTCCGCCGGGCCTTGAAAACCCATCTATTTCGTGCGGCCGGCCTGGCGTAGTCTTTTAATCTGTTTTTATTAGGGGTTTCTATTGGGGATTTTAGAACAGGCTTAGTGGTTTAATTCAGTTTTAGCGTATTTATTGTATTTGATGTTTTTATTGTTGTTTTATTATTGCCTGTTTATCGCCTTGCGTCCCGCAACGGAGAAAGGGCAGTATACAAATCTGAATAAACTTAAACTTAAACTTATACTCTGGTGCGCCTTATACTCCGAAAAATACGGTAAGTGTCTGATGGTGGTGCTCTCCTTTGGAAATCAAAGTTTCTCTATGCTTCATGCTTTGGTTTTTATATGAAGAAGACTAGACTAAAGACTAGAAAATTATCAATTTTATTAATTTCCTGGATAGGGAATTCTGGGACTTGAAGTCCACACATCTTTAAGTCACTAAGATTGGGAAACACTGACCTAGGCAGACTGAATCAGCTGGGTCTACTGAAACTGTAAACTTCCTGAAGCATGCTTGGAACTTCTATTGGCAATTTATGTTGGGGGGTGGAGATTGTATAGGCCTGATAGATTTACCTGATATGTTTCAATATTTGCATTTCAAAAGACAAAATACAATTTCCTTTCAGGATTTCACATGGATCCTGGACCTGAAAAGTGCAGCTCAGAACCTCTTATGTTATTTTGACTTTAATCAAAGCAAAAAATTGAGCAAAATTTAGGAATGCCTAGGATCTCTGCTCTACATTTTAGAAGGAACCATTTTTCCAAAGTAAAATATGTGATGCAGTTTCATTAATTCAAAAAATAATAATAATAACATCATTGTTAAGAAAACTGAAGGGAAACTAATTATCCTGATTTCATATTTCTAATTCCTCGGATACATTTTGTCTGACATTACTGAGTAATTGGTTAGGATACAGCTTCTGCTTACTATACTTTTCTGTGGATGGCATGGCAAGTATTAACTAACCATGTGGGTGATATGTGGGTAGGCATGTATTAATCTATCTAATGTATCACTTTCTATATAATATCGGGATTCATGAAGAAAAATCTAGGTAGTTGCTAAGGGTCACTGCTGACTTGATGATACATAATAAACCAGAAATATAGAAATAAAATATTAAAGCAAAGTTATGAAAGCTATTCAATAAACATGATAATGATATAAAATGTAATGCAATAAATGTAGACAAAGTAGTATCTTCGACAGGGTGATAAGAAAGTAACGTTGATTTGTTGTTTTCCTTTTGGAAGAATATATAAGTTTTCTAGTAAAAGGGTACCTTTATTTATGTAGCTTCTTAAACATTAATGTGTCATGGCTACATTTAGGCAAAATGGTTAGACTTCCAGATACATAATTATTTGCCCAAATAATGTCGAAGTTCTCCTAGGATTACAGAGACAGACAGTTTATGGTCACTAGTAGAAAAATGTCATGTTTATGAATAGGAGTGGGGCAAAACGAGAGCACTAAGGTATATAGTGTGTCCCTCCCCCCTCCATAATTTCAACTAATAGTAAAATGAATATTAGAAGGGTATGTGTTTGGCCTTCATCAATTTCAAATTGCAGATTCAAGATTTGATCTGGAAAAAGCTTCAACTTTTGAGGAAGTATTTCTCCTTGTAGCCGCTTCGTTTCTGATATAATGAGATTATTCTTCTTGCATTTCTTTTACAATAGGGATAACAGGAATACACAACAACCTCCAAATTGCTCAACAAAATGCACTGTAGAGAAATAATGTTTAGTGTGGTATCATACTCCAACTCAGAAATAAAAATTGTTTGAAAAGTTAGCACTTAAATTTGCCATTTGTTTCCTAATCTGGCTGGCATAGTTCATTGTTAAGGATAGCTTCTCCTAGAACCAAACCTATGATTTGCATTTCAAAAGTGACAGATCTGTCATGATTCACTGGCAAGTTTAACTTCTTTGGGAAATAGTACTAAAGAATACAATAGTAGATGTAAACTTCTTAAATGAGGTATCTTTGTGAGCTCTGCACACTTAGAAGTGTGTGTATAAGACTGCTATTCATATAACACATATAAATAGTCTGCATATTATAGTAAAAATAATCCTAACATCAAGTATGATGCCTGAGATGTACTTATGCACTCAGTGGATAGCAAAACAGAGATAGAAGTAATAGGGAAAAAATGATTTTTAAAAAAAACCTTAAATATTGAATGGACAGGGCTTGTACCAGTGCCAAAACTCAATAGCTTCTCTTGGCATAATCAGAGCCCATTACCCTAAACCTTTCCTATATATGGAAGAATTTCAGTGTTAAACAACCATTTGATAGGGCTTTCTAGTACAGCATAACTTGATTTGGCAGGGACTTAAACAAGTTATGCTGTACTAGAAAGCCCTATCAAATGGTCAGAACGATTCATATCGTTCCACAATCATTCCAATGCCCTAATTTGATCGATGTGTTGAACTAACAAGCAATATTTGATTCAAAGAGGTGATTTGATTGATCCCCTTTAGATTGAATCTCTGATCTAATCTTTCCACAGACCTAGTAGTTATTAATGCTTTTATAAATAGCCAAACATTTAGTACCTTTTTAGAAATTGTCAGTGGTGTGCATATTTTTTTATTTTATGGTTTTAGTTTTGTAAAATCAACACCACACTAAAATCTAATGGAATGGAATTAAAGAAATGGTCTGATGACAGAATTTTAGTCTTCAGTCCCATGTATACAATACTTGGCAACACAGGACAGAAAACATATTTGATGGATGACTTTAGTAGAGTTTTATTATCCTTGGTTGTAATGTTAAATTTGATTCATAGCAAGTAAATTATCCCACCATTTAACAACTGAATAAATATATACCTACATACTTACTCCATTGATGAGATAAGCTGGCTAGTTTATGGTTCTTATATATGCCTGCTCTCTAGAATATCAAAATCCCTGAAAGCCAAGAGGTTTTACTGCTAGTATTTCATAAATCCTTGAAGACCTGGACACTCCCTTGGGGCCTGGGGCCTAGAAGTAAATTGAGTCCACTACTATGAATTTTTTTTTATAATTGGAGTGAGGTCTTATTTCATTAAGGTTTGGGGGGGGGGGTTGCTTGGTTTTCAGCACATGGGCTGGATGAGGGTTTGGCATGTTTTCTTAATGTAAGGAAGATGACCTTGACTGAGATAGACAATACCCATTATCAATGCAGCAGAGAAAAGATATACAAAGGAAGCTTTATCACATGACTATAAAAAGGGGAAGCAGTACAGCACAATCAACCCAGCAAGATTCTGTTTTTAGAGCCACTGTCAATACAAGTAGTTTTAGGCTTCTGGAGTTCAATCCTAATATAATGTCAAGGGTCTGTCTGGTGGGACTGCCAATTGGTGGGATGAAATGTGTGAATGATGCTATGCTTAGCAGAGATAATGCTACAGCTTTCATTTGTTTTCCCACTAATCACATCACCAGTTTTTAACAGCTCTCTTGGGTCAGAAAAAGGTATGTGGGAATTGTATATGTTCCTTGGTTTCAAGGAACACACACACACACACACATCATGTGCAAACTAGGAATTAGAATCAACACATCTTCTCCAACCTGGCACTCTCTCAAAATGTTAGGATTGCAAATAACATTATTATCAGGGAAGTGTAGAATTCTAAATTATTATAGATTGCTAGGTTGGGTAAGGCTGTCTCTGATAGCTTGTTCTTTTTCTATATATTCCAGGTTTTGGAGCCTATGGAAAGTATACCTTGTTGTATACTTTGAATATGTCCTATTTTTCTTTATTATATTATTAGAGTCAAACACACCAGCCATTTTTACCAAGATTACAATTTGAGAAATGCCAAAAGGGTAGAGAACTTTCTCAGCCTTTCCATTTGGCAGTGTTTTGCTCTTTAAAAGATACTTTATGACCTGCAGCTTTAGCTCAATTAGCACTACTTGACAGATACTACTTCAGCATTTTTACTCTAAGACAGAATAAATGTCAAGGGTTTTATATTACTAGTTCAAGGTTCTTTATGTGTGGATAAAATAAAAAGTTGGAGATTTATCTTTTGGGGGGGGGGGGTGGCAGCAAATAAGAGATGCCTGGAAGTTTCTTTGGAAGTGGCTAGTTTTTTTTTTGGAAAGGGAATATATTGTGAACATTTTTACAGCCATCTTAATATAGCACTACTTCTTTTAAATAATTTTCTGAACAAAATTTAAATGATTCCTATCTATACTTCTTTCTTTTTTCAAGAAGGGAAACTGTAATAATACCTTTAGACACAAATACTGTAGTATTATGTCTGCCTGCCAAATGTTCCTGCTTGAATAAAGAGTATTGTAATCTAACCATCTCAAACTGCTAAAAATCCATGATAAAGTGGTATGTATTGTGACTAATCCTTGCAGGCAGGATATTATTGTGAGTACCTATATTTTCCCTTTGGTCGACTCAGTGATTCTGCTGCTGCTGAGCATAAGAATAACTAGAAAGCAATGGTTCCTAGGGCATTTATCAACCCATATAGAAGAACAGACATGTTTCTCCCCGGAATAAAAAAAAGATAAGGGAGCGGGGGGGCGGCTGTAGAAGGGCATTAAAAATGTAGATATGAGGTATTTGAAATTCTAGCTCATACAGATTACAAATTTCAGAAAAATATTTTAATTTTTTAGGATATTACATGAGTTATAATGTAAAGCAGGGGTCCCCAACCCCTGGGCCGTGGACCGGTGCCAGTCCGTGACTTGATAGGAACCGGGCCGCAGGGCCGGAGAGGAGGAGGAGAGAGGAGGGGGCAGCCCCCTGTGCAGAGTGCGTGCCGGGGGGCGGGAGAGCACAGGTGCGGCCGCTTGCGCCGTTGGGGGCCCTAGAGTGGCAAGTGAACTGACTCCCCCCTCCCCCTGCGTGTGCATGCGCCACCTGTTCCCCCCTCCCCCCGCACTCCCCCTCTACACCGGCCGGTCCGCGGAATTTTCTTTAAAATGAAACCGGTCCCTGGTGCAAAAAAGGTTGGGGACCCCTGATGTAAAGTATATTGTGCATTGTTCTATTCTGTAAGCTAATATTTTTTGCATTCTACAAGGGAATCAAAAAATGCTGTTCTGCATAAGTAGTCAAAAATTTTTTAACCAATACTAATAAATCTTTAATAAAGCTGCACTGCAGGCCTGCTACAGTATTTTAATTTTTCTCTATATAAATCTACTCACATGCATTTTTCTGTAAACATATGTTTTAGCAGTTATAGTCAATTATAGATTCCTGAGTATAGTTTGAACAAATTACATGTACTTAGCTTCCACAGCATGCTAAAAATACGGGATTCATCTTTTCTGAAGGCCAAAGAAAATTGATCCCATTTGATGGCATACATTAGAACATTCAAATGTGTCCTGTCTCAAATAGTAGAAAACTTTGTTGATGGTTTTCAACAACTTACTAAGTTAAATGTGGCTACAAAGTACATTTCAAAAATTGCCATAGTTCTGTTTACATAATACACTAATAGCAAAATTAATGCATCAGTTTGTAAATCCAAGTCACTAATCTGGAGATTTACTAGGCTTCCTTTAATATCTTGATGTAGTTAACCAAAAATCTATTACTGTAAGAATGGATAATGCATATTTACATTGACATAAAACATGTTTGACGCTTTGACATTTTAAATAATCAGGGGTATACTCTAATGTTCGAATCAAAATGTTTTCTGAGTTTTGAGATATTGTTATTTGGGTACGCTTCCTTTTCTTGTTCCTTTTCTGTTTCATTTTTTCCTTCAAACAGTTGACATGGATTATCTTTTGAAAAGTTCCTTGGTTTCAAAACAAGTGGATCAAATGAAACAACAGGACTTACTTAAGAATAAGTGTTCTAGAGTTCACCTACACTTAGTTCTGTCTGTGTGGTATATTCTTGCACACTATTTAGGTATTTGCTTAAAAGATTTAAATACTTTGTTGATGGGTTGTTTTTGCTTTTCCTTCTTTTCTTTTTTCCATTTCTTTGCCCCTGCACTTACCCCTTAAGATTCTGGGTGGTGTATCCTTCATGTTTGATATATTAATGTTGAATTTTATTGTCACCATTCCTATACATCGCCTTTCAAATCTTTCATTTGTTTGTTTCTTAAGCTTCAAGATCTTGTAAAGCTGTCACCATTGTGGCTGAACATTAAGCACTTCCCATTTTGCTCTGGGCTGTTGAAATAAATTTAGACCAGGTGCTCTCCTGTAACAGAAGCCCTTGATGCACTGTGCTAGCAAACCAGAGAGCAGGAATTGGAGAATACAATTAGAAACATTTTCGATGTTGTTAAGGATTTCCATTAAATCCAAATTGCTGGACTTGTGCCATGTTGAGAATCTTTAAGATATCATTTAAGATGGCATGAAGCATGTTATTTAAGTCCCAGATAGGCATGTTTAAGAACATGTCAATTCTGTCTTACTAAGTGAATATATTATAGTGTAAAAATGGCTGTCCATTAAGGCAGTAAAGTGGTTTGAAGAAGGTGCTTTACAAAATGTATGAATAAGAACAAAGCATTCCACTGGCTGAATGGTTAAAGCAGCTGCTTTGAACTTTTGATGGTCCACATATGTGTATATTGCCAATTGCTTTGCTTTTGTTTCTAAAAATATTTTCTGTACACATATAGGCTGCTTAGATGGCCTTGAAGCAGCTGCATGAAGAACACTGAAGAACAGAGATGGGTTTTGAAAAGGATGTATTACTCATGCTAACATGCTTTATGAAATACTTTTCTAACATTTAATTATTTGCAGGACTATAACATACTTTTTTTCATATTTCCTGAACATATTATATTTAACATCCAGGTGTGTTAGGTTTGATGAATAAAGAACTTGAAAAAATGGAATTTTGTTATTATATATGTTGACAGTAGCAAGAATATGCTGTTTATTTCTTCTATAGTTTTACCTTATAATGAAACTTTATTTTAAAAGAAAACATGCAGGTATGAATGCCATGTTTGTGGCATTCCTCCCTATATGTATGTTTTCAATATTATTATTTAACAATGTGTTGGTAAGGCTCTTCAATAAAGCTAGTTTTCATTTTTTCTGCACAACAGGTGTTTTCATTTAGAAGCAAATCTCTTTGAATTCGTGTGACTTAGCTTCAAAGTAAATGTACATATGACAGGCAAAAAAATAAGATAGAAAAAACAAAAAGCATCATAAATTTTATTTACCTCCCCTATGCAAAAGGTACAAAAGAAAGAGAAATGAGTAGGTGGACATTAATAAGTAAAATGGAAAGTATCCACCTGCAGACAATAATAGAAGAAAATCAAGGGAAAAAGAGGAGAAAATAAAGTTCACATATTAATCTGTAATGCATATTCCTGTAATATTATCTGATAAATTATTAACACATAAATCTGTTCACTATCTAAAAAGTAGAAGATATAATGGTTTATGATCTCTTGTTAGCTTATCTCTTGCACTAACAACTATGTTACTGTATTTTTCCAAGTACATAGTTCTTTTAAGTGGATTAGATAGTATCTAAGACAACTGGCAGTATATAATTATGTATTTTAATATTTGAAAAACATGCCTCATGGAAAAAAATTAAGACCATATTCATATACTGTACTTTACCATACCTTGATGAATATGGTTTGGCTAAATAAAACTACAATTAGCTGGTCTTGATTCCTACAACTTCCAAAGCAGTGGTGGGTTCCTAATCTGTTTACTACTGGTTTGCTGAGAGGGCATTTTGCATCAGTTACCAACTGCCCTGCAATCATATGATTGCCAATTCAATTGAGTTGAAGTCAACTGAACTGAATTTTATTTAGCCAAGTGTGATTTGACATACAAGGAATTTGTCTCCAGTACAGAAACAGTATATTCTCAGAGGCACTTAGAGGCAGAGAATAGATGGGTGTAGGGCCAGTCAGAGATGGTATTTACTGCTTCTCCGAATTACTCAAAATTACCCAGTTCTCCAGAACTGGTTAGAACCTGCTGAATATCAGCTCTGGGGCTACACTTGAAGAGTATTCAGAAGCTACAGCTGGCACAGAGTGTGGTGGTGTGGGCAGTCTTTGAGGCTCCCATGGTGGCTCATATTACACTGCTGTTCCATGACTTGCACTGGCTGCTGGTTTGCTTCTAGGTGCAATTCAAGAGGTTGGTTATTGGCTTTAAAGCCCTGCATGGCATGAGTCCAGATTACTTGAAAAACTGTCTCGCCCCAGTGGGACAGACCTGCTCCACTCTTGCCAGCAGAGGAGGAATGCTGTGTATCCGGTTGGTCAAGGATTTCTGGCAGGATTCAGGAGAAGAGTCTTGTCTGCTGTGGCTCCAATCCTTTGGAACATCTTGATCCGTTGCTCCTATCCTTGTGTAAAAGCTTAGACCTGGATCTGCCAATTGTCTTGGGATCCCAATGAGAGAGTATCCCACTGGAGGTGGTTGATGGACCAATAGCAGAGATCCAACCTCCCCCTGCACAACCTGCTTCCTCCCCTCCCATCTTTTAATTATAATTTGGTGTGTGTGTGTGTGTGTGTGTGTGAGAGAGAGAGAGAGAGAGAGAGAGAGAGAGAGAGAGAGAGAATGGTTTTACTTCTTTAATGTTGTAAGCCACCTAGAATTATGTTACAATGAGATAGGGTTGGGGCAAGATCAATCAATCAATCAATCATCAACAATTACTGGTACTAACACAAACACAGTTGTTTTTTCCTGTGTAAGCATTGCATATGGAGATATGTTAAAATTGCTCTGTTTTGGGACATTTATAATTCCCTATATAGATACAGTGGCAGTCAAAACAGGACTTTATGGCCTTAGTTGGGGGAACTGCTCTCTCAGAGTAGTTATGTGTTTGACGAATGGGTGGATGACTGACACTGGCATCTTCTGAGTGGTAGGATGACAGGCTGTAAAATTACTTACTGTGATTTAAAGTTCTATGAAAAAATAGCGCAGATACAAGATTAAATGATGTTGTTCATAGCTGACATTCCATAAGCCTTTAATGTGCTGCTTTCTCATTGTAATTGTAGGAGAAGGTAGCAAAGTAACATTACTATCTGCAAAGCCATCAGAAATACAATATTATATGTGATTCACTTCACAACTATGCAACATGGGGGGGAAATTCAAGATAACAGGTATCTGGGAATATCAGAAAGTAATTTATTTGAATTATACTCAGA
The DNA here is from genome assembly GCA_039707465.1 of Rhabdophis nuchalis. Classification (NCBI taxonomy): domain Eukaryota; kingdom Metazoa; phylum Chordata; class Lepidosauria; order Squamata; family Natricidae; genus Rhabdophis; species Rhabdophis nuchalis. The sequence goes on along the minus strand of CM077647.1, from coordinate 51,130,029 downwards.
ATACATTTAACTCTGTATTTCAGGCATGTCTGCATATAAAGTGTTATTTCGATCATGTCTCTAGAGCTCCTCATATAACATCCTCTGAAATGTACAGTTCTTTCTAGATGCTTTGGGATACTTATTAGATCTTCTTATCTTGATGCTATTCACCCATTGGCATTATTTCCAGGATGCCTAAGGTGGCTGGGAATTCTGGAACTGCAGTATCAATGTATTTTGGAGAAGAGCAGACAACAGAACGTTGGATCAGAATATCTAAACCTAGTGGATCAAACTTGTCTAACCTATCCTCATAATGATTAGGACAGCTAAGGTGATCCTATAGATAAGGAATACAAATGTGAAAGTCTTGCATCATTGTAGTGTTACTGTTATTATTAAATGCCAAACCAAATAGCAAAAAAGTAGAAATAAACACAGTAGCATCTATTTATAAAAGTATATACAAAATAATAGCAGTAACAATGTAGCATAACTTTAAAAGAATCCATTTTGGTGAATGATTAAGGCACGAAGCCAGCTGGGTGCTAGCTGTCCTCTCTGAGCCCTAGGGCAAGCAGCAACTTTGCCAAGAAAACTGGAGGGAGTTGTCCAAACAAGTTGCCAGGATTCAAAGCAGAAATAAATAACAACTTCAAAACTAATCATCATAACAAAAATGGGATAGGAAAATTATATTGAAAACATTGAAAAAACTGCTTCAAATTTGGCAATATTTCTTGAAAGTCTTCATTGCTTCTTCATCAACATTTGAATTAGTTTAGCTTTGTAGTGGGATGAAACGTGCAATTTCGTTGTTCCAGAATTCAACCTCTATTTAGAAGAGAGAGAAAAGCATTATTGGCTTAGAAGCACTAGTTAATTTGTGCAAAGCTTCAATCCTCTGAAACACCAGAAGCAGCAATAGATCAGGGAATGAAAAGACAAAAAAGTTGTTAAAGTTGAATAGACTGCCAAGATAAATCAAAGTTGGTAAATGCAGATTTAAACATTATTATTCTTTGTCATCTGACTTTTTATTACATTCTTTTATTTAAACTAATAGTTATGAAACAGTTTTCAATAACATATACATACATATGCACTGATGTTTCAGCATATTAAAATTACTTTGATGTATTAACTACTAACCACCCACACAAATCAGTGAAAAATGCAAAACCCAGATACCCTGCAGTTTTGCTTACTTTGCCTTATTAAGATATAACACTTTCTTAATGCACTGCTTAAGCATTTTTATTGTTATAATAATGACTATACCTGAAATTCAATTGTAAGCTAATAAAGGCTGCTGCCATATTATAGCACTACTTTTATATAATAGTTGGAGACTGTTCTCAGACAGATTCTCATTTTGGAGTGTCTGTCTGTCACACATAAATATTTTGTGAAATTGTATTAAAAAAACTTGAAGTACAACTGTGTAACATACCATGTTAAAAGAAAACCCAATACTCCAAGTACATTTTGTGTCAAGCAATAGATGGAAAGTTGCAGAAGTTAGATCAGTTTGACAATATTATGTCATCAATTATGATGGTCAAGTGCAGGAACAAAACAGAACAGAACAGAATAGAATTCAATTCTTTATTGGTCAAGTGTGACTGGACACAAAAGTAATTTGTGTTTGTTCCATATGCTCTCAGTGTAGTAAAGAAAAAATAAAATATATTCATCAAGAATCATAGGATACAACAGTTAGTGATAGTCATGGGATAGTAATAAGCAATCAAATCATACTAAGAAACCATAAAAATATATAAAAGTTGTAAAGATACAAGCAACATGGATATAGTCATAAGTGGAAAGAGATAGATATTAGCAAGGATGAGATTAATAATAATAATACAGTCTTAGTAGATAATTTGACAGTGTTGTGGGAATTCGTTGTTTAGCAGAACAATGGCATTTGGGGGGAAACTATCCTTGAGACTTGTTGTTCTGGTGTGCACCGCCACTTCAGGGTAGAAGTTGAAATAATGTATGTCCAGGATGTGGGGGTCTGTAGATATTTTCACAGTCCTCTTTTTGATCATGCAGTATACAGGTCCTCAATGGAAGGCAGGTTGGTAGCAATTGTTTTTTCTGCAGTTCAAATTATCCATTGAAGTCTGTATCTGTCTTGTTTGGTTGTAGAGCGAAACCAGACAGTTATAGAGGTGGAGATGACAGACTCAATGATTTCTCTGTAGAAATGAATCAGCAGCTCTTTTCTTTTGAAAAAGTTTTATTGGTTTTAACAATTTATGTTGGGAAAAGGGGTAAATAAGGTAATGAATAATATTTGGAGCTTCCACATCGGATCTGATGACCGCCTCCGAGTCTTCATACATATTCAATTAAAAAGAAATTATCAAGGGGAAGGGGTACATACATTTTAAAATCATAAATTTTCATATTATTTTATACATTCAATTACTTTAGACTATTGACGTCCGTACAGGAATTACTAAAAAAAATATAAATTATTTTTGCGATCTGAGCCTCTTTGCTATAGTCTCTTCCTCCTCCCCCCCACCAGCTCCTCCCGTTCCCATCAATCAGCAGCTCTTTGAGTTGGCGCAGAAAGAACATTCTTTGTTGTGCTTTTTTGATGATGTTTTTGATGTTAGGTGGCGATTTTAAGTCTTGAAATATGATAGAACCTAGAAACTTGAAGGTCTGTACTGTTGATACTGTGTTGTCTATAGTATTGTAAGAGATGGTAGTATAGGAGGGTTTCTCCTAACATCTACCACCATTTCTACAATTGTGAGTGCATTTAGTTCAAGATTGTTCTGGTTTCACTACAAGGCTAGTTTTTCAACCTCCCATCTGTATGCAGATTCATTGTTGTCTCGAATGACACCAATCACTGTTGTATCATCTGAAAACTTAAGTATTTTAACAGAGGGATCTTTTGAGATGCAGCCATTGGTATATAGGGAGAAAAGAAGTGGAGAGAGCACACAGCCTTGGGAGGCCCTTGCGCTAATTGTACAGGTATCAGATTAACTCTTAACTTGTTAGCTTTTATCAGTGAGTCCTGCTATTTTGAAAACACTATGGCTTGACCTATTCACACCCATTTCTGTTGGGGCCTAAAATACATCCAGGTGTTTCTCAGTATATGCCTACTAGGTAAACTTCAATTTAGTAGTGACCTCAGCTAAACTGATAAAATAGGCAGATTGAGATAGATACTAGAGAAAAAAAATGTGCCATATTTTTAATTTATCTATTTCATTAGGTAATGCATTACTGAAGCAAAGTTCCATACCAGTGTATGAATATTATATCTGTAAATAAAGATACTTGGGTTCTATGAATAATATAGTGTCAAGATCACATATAAGAACTAAACCACATTAATGTGGCACAAACTCATAATTGTGATTGAATGGTAATGTTTGATATAGAATAATCTTTCTTAATTATTAAATCATTGCATCCATTCTGGGCTTCAGAAAAACTGATATCATTTGATCTTTTTTCAGATTTTCTACAGTCATTCTTTTTAGAGTTTTTCCAAAGCGACTTGAGGGCACATATTCAAGTTGTATATTCTCAATCTATACATTTTGGCAGGTTTCAACTCCTCCATTTATGAAAAATGTCAAAACGTGTTCACAGTGGAAGACCTGGGTTTTTCTACTTGACAATGTGTTGACATTGGACACAAGTATATATTTCACCATATTTGTAAGTGGTATCATACCATCCTTTTCACTGTCTGCTCTTACAATATCTGGATGCACAGAAGTGATTTTAAAAAATCAATTGTTTATCATGACATCAGGATGTAAATATGAAGGGTTGTGGTTAGCAATGACATCATCATATTATCATTTTACTGTTGTGACTAATGTCAGATAACCTACATTTATGGATCATTAGCTGAGATTTCTCTGTTAAACAGCGGGACACAGGGACGCTGTTTACAAGCGGTCAGGTGCCACAACCCCCGCAGGCTAGGTGGTCAAGGATTATAGAGCCAGGGCCCGAGGCTGATGTTTTGCAATGCCAGGTCCGTGGTCAATAAAGCCCCCCTCGTCCACGACCTTGTGTCGGAGGAGGAGCCGGACCTGGTAGGAATAGCGGAGACCTGGTTGGGCCACGAGGGAGGACTTCCCCTCGTAGAAATGTGCCCACCAGGTTACCGTGCTTTTCATCAGCCACGGGCCCTAGGCAGGGGTGGAGGGGTAGCGGTTATTGTTAGGGAAGGTCTTGAGCCGAGAGAGACCACTGTACCACAGACTACCGGCTGTGAGTCCCTCTGCGTGAAGTGGGGCCTAGGGAGGCAGTTGGGCATGCTGATTGTATACCTGGCTCCCCGCTATGTAACAGCAGCCCTGCCCGAGCTCCTTGAGGTGATCGCCAAGATGGCAGTTGAGATCCCTAGACTGGTTGTCATGGGGGACTTCAACCTGCCATCGGTAGGCGAATCATCAGAGGTAGTTCGGGAGTTCATGGCCTCCATGATGGCCATGGACCTGACCCAAGTAATTCAGGGCCCCACGCACGAGGGAGGACACACGCTGGACTTAATCTTTGTCTCTGGTCAGTGGAAGAGTGATCTGGGTATAGGGGACGTAGCCATCATACCCCTGTCATGGTCAGACCACTCACTTCTCTGGCTCGACTTTCCAATTGCTACACCCCACCGCGGGGAGGCGGAACCGGATTCACCTATATGGTTCCGCCCCAAGCGCCTGATGGACCCGGATAGATTCCAGATGGTGCTTGGGCCATTACCTGTGTCCTTGACCCATGCCCCGATGGAGGACCTGGTGGCCGCATGGAATACCGCGGCCACGGGGGCCTTGGATTGGGTCGCGCCCTTGCGGCCTCTCCTGCGGCGACGAGTCACCCAGGCTCCTTGGTTTACCGAGGAGCTGAGGGTGATGAAGCGCCACAAGAGACGCCTAGAGAGGAGATGGAGATCCACACGGTCTGAATCTGACCGAACACAGATGAGAGCCCATTTACCGACTTACCTTGTGGCATTGAGAGTGGCCAAATGTCATCATTGTGCCACTCTCATCGCATCTGCAGATAACCGCCCTGCCGCCCTGTTTAGGGTGACCCGCTCCCTCCTTCAACAGAGGGCGCGGGAAGCCCCCTTGCAGGGTAGAGCAGAGGAATTTGGGGAATATCTGCAGGATAAAATCGCTCAGATTCGGAGCGAGTTGGCCTCCATCGAAAGTGGCCCAGTGGGATGCCCCAAGGCAGATCTTGAGACAGTTTTGTGGGAAGAGTTTGACTCTGTTACTTCCAAAGATATGGACAGGTTACATGGGCGATTGCGAGCTACCACATGTTTATTGAACCCATATCCCTCCTGGCTCGTACTGGCATCCTGGGAGGTCACACGAGGCTGGCTCCAGGAGGTGGTCAACGCTTCTTTGAGTGAGGGGTTCTTGCCTACCATCTTGAAAGAGGCGGTGGTGAGACCCCTCCTCAAGAAGCCCTCTCTGGACCCAGCATTGTTGGTAAATTACCGTCTGGTCTCCAACCTTCACTTTCTGGTGAAGGTTGTAGAGAGTGTGGTGGCACAACAGTTCCCCCGTCATCTGGAGGAAATTGATTATCTGGACCCGCGCCAGTCCGGCTTCCAGCCCGGGCACAGCACCGAGACGGCATTGGTCGCGTTGGTGGATGATCTCTGGAGGGCCAGAGATGGGGGTTGTTCCTCCATCCTGGTCCTATTGGACCTCTCAGCGGCTTTTGATACCATCGACCATGGTATCCTATTGCATCGGCTGGAGGGGTTGGGGTGAGGGGCACCGTGTTGCGGTGGTTCTCCTCCTACCTCTCCGGTCGATCGCAATTTGTGTTGGCAGGAGGGCAGAGGTCGACCTCGAGACCCCTCACTTGTGGGGTGCCTCAGGGATTGGTCCTCTCGCCTCTCCTGTTCAACACATATATGAAGCCGCTGGGCGAGGTCATCCGTGGTTTTGGGGTAGAGTACCACCTCTACGCTGACGACACGCAGCTGTATATATCTACCCCAAACCACCCCAACGATGCCGTAGAGGTGATGTGCCAGTGCCTGGACGCCATGCAGGCCTGGATGGGAAGGAACAGACTCAGACTCAACCCGTCCAAGACCGAGTGGCTGTGGTTCCCGGCATCCTGGTACAACCAGTTGACTCCATCACTGGCCATAGGGGGCGAACATCTAACCCCTGTGGATGGGGCACGCAACTTGGGCGTCCTCCTTGATGCACGGCTGTCCATGGAAGATCAAGTGATGGCCGTAGCCAGGAGGGCGTTCTACCAGGTTCGCCTGGTCCGCCAGTTGCATCCCCTACTGGACCGGTGTGCCCTTTGCACAGTCACTCATGCTCTCGTGACATCCTGACTGGACTACTGCAATGCTCTCTACATGGGGCTCCCCTTGAGCTGCACCCGAAGACTTCAGCTTGTCCAGAATGCAGCCGCGCGGGCAGTTATGGGAACTTCTAGATTTTCCCATGTAACACCACTCCTGCGCGAGCTGCATTGGCTGCCTGTCGTCTTTCGGGTGCACTTCAAGGTGTTGGTTACCATCTTCAAAGTGCTCCATGGCACAGGACCTAGCTATCTGCGGGATCGCATCCTGCCCCATACATCCCTGCGGCCGATCCGCTCCCACAGAGAGGGACTTCTCCGGGTGCCGTCCACTAGGCTATGCCAGCGGGCGACTCCCAGGGGAAAGGCCTTCTCTGTGGCGGGCCCGACCCTCTAGAACAACCTTCCCCCCCGAAATTAGAACAACCACGGACCTCCGCTCCTTCCGTCAAAAATTAAAAACACATTTCTTCTGCTTGGCCGGCCTGGGATAGCTTAACTGTTTTTAGTGTTTTTTAGGGGTTTGTCTTAGTTTTAACATGGGATTTTAGCGCAGGGTTTTAGTTTAATTCTTTTTAATACTGTATTGTTTGTGGTTTTTATATGTATTTTTAATTTCCCTGTGCCCCACCTCGAGTCCCTTTGGGGTGAGAGTGCGGGTTATAAATTAAATTAAATTATTATTATTATTATTATTATTATTATTATTATTATTATTATTATTATTATTATTATTATCACTTTTGATTCTTTACTGAACTTTATACTGGTAGTAAAAATGCTACCAGTTCACCTGAGCTGATAGTAAAAAGATGCTTCACCTGAACTGGTATTCCCCATGATCAACTGTGACATACGATTTATATTAGCTAGAATGTCGGATTTCCTGCTTTCTACCTAATCTAAATCACATGACACAGTGGACTTCTCCCCCTCGCTGTTCTACTTACCTTTGCAGGCATGCTAGCAGGCTCTACTCACCCACTCAGACATCATCACATCCCATTTGTTATGCTCTGTGCATGCGCAAAAGGTCCTATGCATGTATGGAGGTGGCGCATGCGGTCACATTTGTGAACAGGTAGTGAAGATAAGTTGATTTCGCCCCTGCTTCATTTTGACTTCTTCATGAATCTATAGTACAAGAAAATTGAGTTCATACATTGTTTAGCCCATGGTATAATTTGTTTTGCTTGGGCATAGCATGTTGTGTGATTTATTCACCTTGATTTATGTTTTATTATTTGGTCTGATGCTAAAAAAATAAATAAAAACATGCTGTCTAATGAGTAAGGATACACTTCTGGAAAAAAGATTAGCTTAGGTAGTTTGTAAAGTTCATATTTAGCTTAAAAATAGAGATAGGCATATTTTTAAATTAAAGTAGGAAAAAGTGTCTGCTGTCTTTTTACAATACAAAGTTATGAAAGTTATGGGAAAGATATTTTAAGATGTTTTAAGATTTAAAATGTTAGGCAGTGAATGCATGACAAAACAAATGTCCAAAATGTACTATATTTTTGGTTTATTGCAAAACGTGTGCCATGTCATGTCTCATGACAACTGAAAGCAATAACACTCATTACTTACCTAGATATATTCCTAACAAACAGTACATACCTTATTATTTTATTCTAGAGATGATTAATATGAGTATACACTGCTTTTTCTCATCATAGCACCCTGCATTTCTTTCATTCTCAGAAATTCTGTAATTGGAAGTGGTTTGGCTGACGTTTTTGAACTGCTATCTTGGCAGTTTATGCTGCAAATTGATTTTAGTTGTAAAAAAAAATTTATGTGTCTCATTTTAGGATTTGTTTGTAATTCTCTAAAGTATTATAGGCCTTAACACTGACCCAGTGATTATTTCAACTAGGAGCTTAACTATTATACAATTGCAAGGGTAGTTATTATAACATTAAAATAAAATGTAATTATTTAAAATCATCTTGATGGTACTGTGCTATCAGGTAAATAAATATGTCCCTACATAAGTGTATTTGTATTATTAACCAAAGGACCACAATAAAGATACTCTAAGTTGTTAACAATCAGTTATCTTCAATATCAGTGTTACATAGTTATTTGTAATGTAATTTAGTTCACAAACTGTAACAAAATATAATGTCAATTTATATAATATATTAGTAGATGTAGTTGTGCTTTCATTACGTTTTGAGATATAAGTTGTACGGCCATCATCCAAAGGCTGTTATGTCCTTGCATAACTCATGGATACTTAACTGCCTTTGAGAACATACCCTTTTTAAACCTAAATGCCCAAAAAATCCTCTGGAAACCACTTTCAAACAATATGGGTGCAATGTTTTGTGAAGTGTTGCACTGTGAAATAGTTCTTTTGAAAAATGTTCTTATGAGTAATGTTAAAATGTTGGCTTTCTTGTGGAAGACAAAAACATCTGATAACACATAAATTATTCTTATGCTTCACATAAAGGAAGAGTAGTAACTGTCTTCCAGCAAAGGAGGTTCCATTCAGCTAAAGTTTTTTTTATTCACATAAGTAAACGTAGGATTTACTATTTCTAAATAGTACTTCTAGTACTTCTAAACACTTGCCAGGATTCCTGCACCTTCTGATTGTTAGGTTTTTGATAAACACACATCCAACATAGTGTTCTTTTTATTCTTCTCCCTAAATAAATTGGTATCATTTTTTTTTCTGCAAGACAATTCAATTTTAAATGCATGTGATGAAGGCAACTATGCTCTAGGAAAATTTAAGATAACTTTGTTGCTCAAAGTAACCTAATTAAATTTAGTGCGATTTAATCCTATCATGAATTTATATTGAACTGAAATATTAGAAAAGCTGTAGAAGAAATGACAGTAATTGTAACTGCCAATATATACCTTAAAAATAAAATAATGATAGATTGCTATTTCAAATCTCTATTGTAAAAAATAATTTCAGGAAAAAATGCCATGTGGGTAAATGGTGCGTTTTTGTGTGGGTAAGAAATAGTATTTCTATTTTCTATGTTGGAGATTGCTGACCACAAGATGTCAGCATAGGACCAGCATCACTTAAATTAATGCTGGCTTGAAGAAGTAGCTTTGATTTAGTCTATCATGTATATGTACATGTACATGTATTTATAAATATAAGTATTTACTATTGCAATTGCTTTTTCCTGAATTTAATGAAAAGCCATAAAAAATTAATAAACTATTTTTTAATAAACCGTTTATTTAAAAAAAATAAACTGAGAGATAAACTTCTGCAATGATGCAGCAGCTGCCTTTTTTCAGAACTTATGTTTAAGAGAATAACATTTTTAAATTGTGTTATATGTGGAGGTCTGCTAGAAATAGAACAATAGAAAAATTTTAAAATATAATCACTTTGTCCTAATTTTTAATAGCAATACAATTTTGATTAATATTGTGCTGAAATTTACTTTGCAAAATTCTTTTGTTTTCCTATTTTACTTTCAATGGTTGAGGATTTCTTTTGCATTTCTTTGAGTTTCCTTTATTTCTAGATGTCATAGAACACAGGTGTCAAACTCAGGGCATCACATTGCCATCTCGTAATATGTTTCCCTTTGGGGAGCTGACGTGGGCCTGGCTTGCGTGTGACACATCCTGCCTGTGGGCCACCACTTTGACAACCCTACCATAGAAGCTACTACTGCTGTGGTCTTCTCATATTTATCTTTTTAAAGACTGTCCATATTTCTTAGTCTGGAAACATCTTGTAGCAAAAAAATCCCTTTCAATATCTAACTTTTGGATTTAATTTCAGGGCAGCTATCAGCTGTTGGAGAAACAGTTTATATAGCAAAAGATATGACAGTATTTATATTAATAAATGAACAACATGACTCTCTAACCATGAGAATTTCATAGAAAATGTGCTCTATGTGAGGCAGCTTTTAAAAGCAATTTGCTTTGGGCAGCCTGCATAATTTTGTTCAAGTTAAATTCACACGCATGTCATCTCTCATATGTAACCTGCATTGGTTGCCAATTTGCTTCTGGATTCAATGCAAGATGCTGACCAATAGTAATAATCATCATCATCATCATCATCAAGATAATTGTTATAATGATGTCACAGGCATTCCTGAATTTCTGAATAGGACAAAATACTGTGCCACAAAAAAATTACATTTCCCTTCTAGGTAAAGGTAAATGATCCCCTCATACATACTATGTGCTAGTCGTTCCTGACTCTAGGGGCGATGCTTATCTCTGTTTCAAAACTGAAGAACCAGTGCTGTCCGAAGACATCTCCGTGGTCATGTGGCCAGTATGACTAAACACTGAAGGCGCACAGAACGCTGTTACCTTCCCACCAAGGGTAGTCCCTATTTTTCTACTTGCATTTTTACATGCTTTCAAACTGCTAGGTTGTCAGAAGCTGGAACAAATAACGGGAGCTCACTCCATTACGCGGCACTTAGGATTCAAACCACTGAACTGCCGACCTTCTGATCAACAAGTTCAGCATCTTAGCCACTGAGCCACCTCGTCCCATTTCCCTTCTAACACTTGTCAAATATAATGAAAGAAAACTTGCCTTTCCAAAGTCTTCCTAAGATGATCCTCTCCTTCTTTCACTCTCTCCATCCTTCCTTCTCTCTTTCTCTGTCTCATATGGGCAACCAACCTTTAAAGCCTTCCAGTATATGACTTGGGACCAGGTTTATTGAAGGACCATCTTTTCCTAGTTACCTCTACCCAACCGATCACAGTGGGAAATGATGGTATCTTATAGAATCCCTTTCTTAAGAAGGTTCATTTAGATCTTCAAGAAGAAGAGCCTTCCCTTTTGTGCTCTTTCTCAGTGGAACAACATACCCATGGAAATAAGATTGTCCCCTATCCTTATGTTTTTTGAAAAGGCTTTGAAGGCATGGTTTTGGCAATAGATATGGGGACCCCAGAGTGATATAAAGCTCATCAAGTGGTTTGTTCAATTGTTGTTGTCTGGGGAATAGGAATAGGGGTTTTGTATTTGGAGTTTTATTTGTGCATGAGTTACCATTTGTGAGTTGCTTGGCCATATGAGAGAGAGGAAAAGAAAAGGAGGGAGGGAAGGAAGGAAAGAGGGAAGGAGAGAAGAAGATTATCGCAGGAAGACTTTGCAAAGGCAAGTTTTCTTTCATTATATTTGGCAAGTGCTAGAAGGGAAATGTAATTTTTTTTTTGCTACATAATATTTTGCCCTTTTTTGAAATTTCATAAATATTGAACTGAAATATTAGAAAAGCTGTAGAAGAAATGACAGTAATTGTAACTGCCAATATATACCTTAAAATAAAATAATGATAGATTGCTATTTCAAATCTCTATTGTAAAACATAATTTCAGGAAAAAATGCCATGTAGGTAAATGGTGTGTTTTTGTGTGGGTAAGAAATAGTATTTCTATTTTCTATGTTGGAGAATTGCTGACTATCATAATGTGACTATCATAATCATTATCCTGTTTATTATTATTGATCATTGTACAGCCAGGTGTTCAGACTGGGTTGGGCGTTTTTGTCTATCTATTGAGTCCTAACCAAGGACCTGGGGTAGGCAAATCTGGATGTTTGACAGTGTTACTGTATTGCACTCACCAAAACAGGAAAAATATTCCTTGAAAAAAAGTTAATTAAACCAATTACCTCTCTTTTTATTATTTATCAGCTCATAACCCAGCGTTGCCCAGGTATTTATTTATAGGGGGGAAATGTCTGGACCAAACGTAATTTCTAATGTTGGATTTTCCCCCTTACCAGAAGGGGCCCCCTTGTGAAGTACTGTGAAGCTGTTACCGTGGCAACTCCACTGCTCTGCACAGTAGAATCCATTTTATGGCAGTACAGTAGAAGCCATTTTAAGGCACAATAGGCTGAATCTTAACAAAACACACACCCGTAGATTTCGTAGATTTTCACGGGTGTAGGTATGCTGGCATAGCTGGCTTCGGGGATTTTCCCGTGTATAAGGCATAGAAATGTTATTGCAAATATATATATATATATATATATATAGACAATTGATGGATTGATTAAATTTATTTGCTGCCCACCTAGTTGTTCAGGTGACGAAATCTTATAATATGGTTCAGGTTATCTTGCTTATCTCTTATCATGAGAACATGAACATTTAACAATTATAAAAATGATTACAATTATTAAAAAGTTAAATTAAAAAACAAGGGTTTGGAGGGGAGACATGGGAGTGCCTTCTCTGGTAGTGTACCAACTACCTCCAGCTCACATTTAGAAGCAAAATGATCATGCAATTAATTTTTTTTTAATTTGGAAAAACGTCAGATCTTAAAACAGATTATGAAGAAAACTTACACAAATAAAATCAATCTTACTCAAATTCTGTAAATAAATCAGTAGCTTAAATTATTATATTTCAAAAGTAAACATTTTAAAATACATGGAAACTAACGTACAGTTCTCTTTTTGGTTTTCTGTATGATTAAAGATCTATTTTTTGCTGCTTTAATATTTGGTCAGCATTGAAACTTTTGTTAGATTAACAGTAAAGGGTAGTGTATACAAAATCTTAATATTGCAGTGAAAAAAATAAAATAATGCGCTATTAACACCATCTCAGGAAGCAAGTGGTTTAAGTTGGTCAACAACTGACCTAATTAGTATAAATGAGAGCTGTGGCTGTTTTCGCATGCATTTATTTGTGGATGCTAATTTAAAAGTATGGCTTTTCCCAAATGCAGATCTCCAAATCAACAGAGTTGGAAAGCATCTTGGTTTGTGACTGATGTTGAGAAAACATTTTTCATCTGCAGATATTCCAGCATTTGAGACGATCAAAGTACAAGTAATCCTTAACTTACAACCATTCATTTAGTGACTGTTCAAAGTTACAATGGCACTGAAAAAAGTGACTTATGGCCGTTTTTCAAACTTACAACTATTGCAGCATCCCCATGATCATGTGGCCAAAATTCAAACACTTAGCTAGTGATTCGTGACAATTGCAGTGTCTCAGGATCATGGTTACCTTTTGTAACCTGACATTCAAAGTGAATGGAAAAGTCACATTTAACAACATTTAACAACTGTGCAAGAAAGGTCATAAAATGTGACAAGACTCACTTAATAACTGCCTCATTTATGCTAAGTTGAGGGCTACCTGTATCTCATATGAATGTGTTTAGGCTATTCTCAGTTAATTATACTACCTAATTAAGAAAAACTGAAAGCCTGGGTTTAGCATTTTTATATATCTATTTTAGACTATTTATTAATATAATAGAATTCTTTACTGGCCAAGTGTGACTAAACACACAAGAAATTTGTCTTTTGTTCATATGCTCTCAATGTACATAAAAAGATATGATTAAGTCAGTTTATATCTTGTATGAAAAAAATTTCAGTAATTGACTTCTTCCTTTTACTACTACTTTTGTATGATAACTTACTGTAAGTTGGAAAAACAGAGACCAGACCTGGCATTCAACAGATATCTGGTAGTTATTATGAAAACTTAGTGCAAAGAATATGGTAGAGGGTCCAGAGAAAAGGGCATGTGTGAATGAGTATAAAAGGATAAACACAGGAAGAATGGGTGGTAACATAGTCCACAACAGAGAAAATCTAGTCAGGAGAGAAACGGGATCAGAGATATGTACTTGGCATTCTGACCAGCCATCTGTTATGGGGGAGGATGGGCAGGATATAAGCAAGGATGTCAACAAGAGAGAAAGCAGGAAATCCCTTTGAAACTCCTAATGTGGCCATTGCTGGTATTCCCATAGACAGTCATTTGCTGGTAATCTTTCCAGACCTTATTAACTCTGAGGCTAAGTCAGATAACAATGCCATTAAAAAATGTAGATAGGCAGTCTTTATTGTGCTGGAAGATTAAAAATGTTGAATATTTTTTATAAATAATCATTTTTGCCTTTTTCATCTTCATCTTTAGTTGGACACAATGGTTGGTCACCATAACCTTTTATTTTTAAAGAAGCAGTTACTACAATTTTAATATAAACTCCATGCCTGCATTATATCTGAAATCAAATAGTATTGCAATTATATAATGACCACATAAATGTGGGCTAGAAATTTTCATTTAGTTTATAGATTAAATGATGTAATGAAGCTTTGGGGATTTTCCTTTTTGAACTAAAATTACTCAAATGAATTAATAATTTACTGCCAAATTTTGGCAATATGACCTTGGAGGTGCATTAACTGCATGCTGGTTTCTATTCTTTTTGTTTACAGTTGTATATGTTAAAACTGTCCTACAAATCCTTGAAATGTATAACCTGGTTGAAAAAATAGGTGGGGGTGATATATTCTTTCTTTTTCTCTGTAGTTTCAGCCTCTGTAAGCTGCTTTTGATTTAATTACATTTGAATATAATAGGTAACTTATGCCCGAAAGAATACCACAATTTGAGTGTTTGAAAAGTATTTGAGAAAGAGTTTGTTGCAATCTGGTATTTGTCAAAATATAAAATAGTCAAAACTATAATTAATGGAATAAGTTTAGTAAGTAAAAATCTTAGTTGTAAATTTGTAAAATTTCTCATTTTGTTAGCTATTAACGGACTGTCTTCCATTTGAATAGAACGGTCTTAAAGCAGAGATTACCAATTTTATGCTCAGATATTTTGGTTTATAAAATTCAGTTGTCCTTTGCTACTGGCCTTTGCTAGTATTCACTTGGATGATGGAAACAGAAATAAAGAATATCTGGAGAGGACTTCAAACTTAAAAGTATTTGTGTGCAATTTCTTAGCCCTATAACTCTGTGAAGAATTTCTAATATGACCCATTAAAATCCCTAATACAGCTCACACAGTTCATGTTGAGGTACAACAAATGAAAAACAGCAGGATGACATACTCCCTCAAAATCAGTTTGCTGAAATAGACATCCCCTTTCATTTAAATAGCTTCATGTCATTACCAATAAGTAATTTTGATGACCCATTACTTGTCAATTAAGATTATATGTATATAATGGTCCAATTCAGTACAACTCACATCTATGGCTTCAAATACTCTGCTTTGCATCATTGTTGCAAAATGATAAGACAAGCACACAAATTTTGCTTTTATTACAATAGATGTTCTTTCAGACTGTAAAATCAATTTTGGAAATAAATGATTTTACTCTTCATTTGCCCTTTTCAAATGGAAATGTGCCATTGGGTCACATTAATTTTATACTTTAATTTTAAATTCAGATGTAGATAGTAATCTACAGATAATCGTTTGGAGCTGAAAAGAATTTTAAAAATAATAATAGTGCAAGTAAAGTAAAAAAAAATCTTAGAAAGAGGTTTTAAATTAGGCTATTCTGTCTCATTAAATAAAGCAGTTTTTAAAGTTAAAAATAGAATCACTTTGTTAATTAATGGAACAGATAATGCAATTTCATCTTTAATCCAATAAAAACTCTGAAGTCTCTTACTTTCATTGAACCAAGAGTTTTTCCTATGTTCCCAAGAAATCACACCATTTTATAGACAACCAAACTAAAAATTCATTAGTAGAATCAGATGTACAATTTTTCAATAATATAGAAATGCATTTTATAATATATTGAAATAGTATGGTGCAGCTATTCACTTTTTGGCTTGTTTATTTTGACTATATAGCTATTTTTAAGAAGTGTTGATGATACTGTGCTTTTTCTGTTCATTATTAAAAATTATATGGCTTTTTCTGCAGCTTACAAACTTTTGACACTTGAAATTGTCATGGAATTTTCATCTGAAGAAAGGAGCTCACTACTGAGGAGAAATGACCAAACTTTATTCACTGGGTGCCTATTTGCAAGAAAGAAGGGCCCTATATAATAGAAAAGCAGAAATCTTTATAAAGTTTGAGGTTGAGGGGCAGGAAATCTGAAGGAGCTGATTCATGCATTTTGAGCAAGTAAGATAAGTGTTTAAACCAAAGGAAAACATATTTGTAAAGTAAGGCTGCTAAGAATTCCATACTTCAGAGGATAAATATTAAGATGAGCATGCACACTTAATTGGGATGGAATAGCTGTGGTTTCTCAACTCCCGTTTCCTAGATTATAAAATCAAAACGCTATTTTGGCAGCAGAAACATACCCGTGTTTATATGAACAAATAAATAAATAAATAAATAAATAAATAAATAAATAAATAAATAAATAAATAAATAAATAAATATGCATTAGCGTAGGATTGGTCTAGTTTACATATGCAAATGTGGTGGTGGTGGTGAAACAAGGATAGCAGAGTGAAGTGGGGAATTTGCAATGAAGGAGGAGGGGAGAGGAAGGAAAGAAGATAATTAAGAGGGTGAGAGTTTGGAAAATAATGTGTAGCTTAATTTATTATTATTATTTACCATCACATAATTATTGCAGTTTATGTTGTATGTTTATCATAAATAATAATATTATTACTTTAAAATGCACTATTGCAAATTGTGAAAAACATAAGAAGCAAATGCCAAATTAAAGAGTCAAACGTCTTAAATAATTAGTTTTTGTCTGATGTAACAGTGTAATAAGCAAATCTCTTTCAGTAACATCTGCTAACACAAAAAATAGTCACCACTATGTTTTGCATTCTTGATCTTTTTTCTGCACACTCCCTTTCATTGCTAATGAAGGTTATCTAAGTATGTGGGATACCTCCCATAGATGTGAAATACCTTTGTGTTTTTGTCCATGCTGAATGTTGAGAAAAGAGGTTTCAAGCATGCTTAATCTGCATGATGTAAGTCAACAAACTCTAATCTGTTTGTATACTTTGAATTCCAGATACAGACCCACGTGTATTAGAAAAACAAGAATTACAACAACCCACATACGTTGCTCTCAGTTACATTAATAGGTAAGCTGCTCTGTGTATAAATTAAAATATGTGTACATATTTATAATGTCTGCTTGTTAAAGGACTTGTTGCATTAAATTTCAAATGGGAGAGGAATATAAATAATTTTGCTAAGGTCTATAATTCTGAAGCTGGATAAATATGGCTTCTTCCAAACATATGCTATAGTTACTTCCAAATTTGGAGGGGATTTTATTGGAATTTTTAAAAAATAGATGAAATAGATCTGCTGAATTGTTAGCAATAGCACTTAGACTTATATACCGCTTCATAGTGCTTTTACAGTTCTCTCTAAGCAGCTTTAGAGTCATCATATTGCCCCCAACAACCTCAGAAGGATGGAAGGCAACCTTGAACCGGTGAGATTTGAACTGCCGAACTGTAGCTAGCAGTCAGCTGAAGTAGCCTGCAGTACTGTACTCTAACCAGTGCACCACCTCAACTCTATATCAGAATACATTGATTTCAGGGGGAAATGTAGTATTTTGGCAAGGAATTCTGACAAAAAGATCATAAATGGCCTTCATGGCCTACAGATAAGGATCCATTGATTCTATGGTTTTTTTTATAGCTTTTTTGTATTAATACAAATACATATATATTAAGTAATTAAATGTGGGTATCCTGGATAAAGGATCAGAAAAGGTCATATAGTCACTACAACATTAAAATAAAAAGATAGGGGTTTTTGATTGCATGTTGGTGGTGGTCCCTGTCTTGACTGTTTTTGACACACACATTCATGATCACACTTGATAGTGGTCTATTTAGAATATCCTGTTTTGACCTAAGCTTCCTGTTCATTTGTACAATATTTGTAATATTCTGAAAGATATTCAGTAATGCCTTGTTTCAAGTTTTTTAAAAGACAAAAAGCTGCTTACCACAAAACAAAATTTAGTGGCTTTGATTCAAAGAAATAGGAAAGAAAAAAATGTTTGCATATCATCATTCCATTACAGAAATGCTAGAAGCCTTTTTGCATTTGAAGCATTGAAAGACTATTTTTGTAAATTAAGGTCTGTTTGATCAGGTGCTATCATGTTATCATTTGCATCTATATTCAAATAAATATAAAGGAAAAGAATGGAATTAAATGGTAATGAAATGTTAAAATAGTAGCCTGCCAACTCATTTAAGGCATACCGTGAAGCATGTAGAACAAATTCTGTGACCTTTCCCAGTAATATAATGTGATTGGTACTATTTTTAATCGTAGCTGCACACTGTAAAGTGTGTCATTCATAGTATTTTAATTGGATATTCTTGTTAACTAAGTTTGGTTCATTTCATATCACTATTTGCATCTTTCCTATTATTTGAGCTTAGTATGTTCCCACTTTTTAAATTGAAAAAATCAATATATTTTCCTTTCTACACATACTTCATTTAAAGGCTGATTATTTATTATTTCAGAAGGAATAAAGGTCACTTGTGGTTTTCTATACAAACATAAAATTAGATCTATTAGATTAGATCTCTGTGTATATCTATGCCTCAATGTATGATAGTGACAAATTAACAGTGTTATGTTTTTATCTACCTAATCATAGCTTCACTTCCTATCACAAAATTATTCTAGAGAAAGAACAAAAGAGTTGATAGAATTTGTTGTGGAAGAATCAAATACAGAATTCAAAATTTCCACATTTATCCCAAATGTTCTAAAGTATATTTTATGCTGATCTTTTTTTTTTCCGAGCATGGTTGGCATTTTTTGGCTTTTTAAGGCCAATGCTTGAAATAGCCCATTCTTCATGTATAAGATTAATCCATATTTTTCTTTTTATGAAGAATGCTGCCATTCTGAAGGCAGGTAAGTTTACATGTAAAATATCTGAGTCATTTTTGTGACAGTTGCATCCTATGTAAAAGTTATTTGATGAGCAGGCCTGAAAAATAAGGAATAGCACGTTTTAACAGAAGTGAAATGTTTTCAATTGTGGTACTGTTGCCAACATGTTTTTATGTGTAGCTACCTAATATCAGTAGATGAAATAATGCAAAGTATATTCCTTATGAGAAAGAGAAAATTGCTACGAAATAACTTCCAAGAGAAGGTCTTGTTTTTTTGCAATAGCCAGTGGTTTAGCAAATCAAAATACCTATAGTACTACTATTTCTACATTATATGTATATGGTTGCATATTCTTCCAGATTTATTTAAAATAGCCATTAGAATTAAAATATGTTCAGAATGAAATTGATTATCTTTGGCATGGATATAAGTAAAGTTTTGGACTTGTTGATTCAGCAAAACTGGCATACATTGTATTTATAACTCTGGCTTAAAATAAGGTCTTAAACACTTCAAAACTAATAATGTGAGTAAACACCACATAAATCCTCCATCAGAGAAATAGAAAGTATGGGTGAATCCTTAATTTTTTTTCATTTTCAATATGTGTGCACACTTACAAATTTTGTGGGTTTAAAATATTTTTTTAAATTACAATTAAATAGTTTTAACTGTATGCCAGGTAGAGTCACTGTGAGTGAGATGGGTGTCTCCAAATTAGATAGGTCAGTCGGTCGGTTGGTAGATTAGAGAGAGAGAGAGAGAGAGAGAGAGAGAGAGAGGGAGAGGGAGAGGGAGAGAGGGAGAGGGAGAGAGAGATTGATTGATTGATTCTTCAGTGTCTGCCGAATGGAATATAGTGGTACCTCGGTTCACGAACGCCTCTGTTCACGACCAATTCGGTTTACGAACAGAAAAGTTCCTCAAAATGTGCTCCGGTTCACGAACTCCGTTTCGGTTCACGAACGGAAAAGTTCATAAAAATATGGTCTGGTTCACGAACTCCGCTTCTGTTCACGAACTCCGCCTCGGTTCACGAACTCCGCCTCGGTTCACAACCAATTTGGTTCGCGAACAGAGTCAATTCAAGAATTAAAACCAAAAGAAAGATCAGAACGGATTAACCGGATTTACATTAAACCCTATGGGAAATTGTGCCTCAGTTCACAACCAATTCGGTTCGCGACCAGAGTCATTTCACGAATTAAGTTCGTGAACCGAGGTACCACTGTACATCTTGGTGTAGTATTTTGAATTAAAGGGACTATAATCTTTTTGTGACCATGGTATTGGTGACAGAAGTCCTGTGCAATTGGTACAGATCCTACTCATATATACATTGCTTACCAAATGTTGGTTAAAAAAATGCGAATTTGGTTAAACATGGTAATTTTGTATATTATAGGAAAGCTTTTTATTGACCATTGATTATATTTTTCATATTTTGAGAGGCAGTGGCAAATCAGTCACAGAAAATTGATAGAACTGTATCATATATTTGGGAAGTACAATAATTACTGTATCATATATTTGGGAAGTACAATTCTTTGGGGATGGATTGGAAGGTTTCCTTGCTGCTATTCATTTAAAACTCATAATAACCATTTTTTTTGTTTATTTCTTGTCTCAAAATGGCAAAAAGTGTTGATTTTTTTAACAACTACAGTCAGCAATTGCTCATGCGACTCGATAAGGACTTAAGGTTGCATGTAACTGGGGCCTCAGTTTCCCATTCCTAGTAAATTTCATAGCCCAACATCATAAGCATAAAGGGAGTCTAAATTTAGTCATACTTAAAGCTATTGAAACAAATATAAGTTAGGTTACCATAATTTGTAAGCTTCCACTATGGAGGGGGGGGGGGGATTGGAGGAAGAAGAAACTTTGTGAAGCATGGAAAGAAAACATAGCCCTTTTTCATAAAATACCATCATATGGATGCACAATAAATAACTAAATAACTAAATAACCCCGACCTTCGTACTATCTCGGACCTCCGCCTCTTCCGCCAACGTCTTAAGACGTATTTATTTCAACAAGCCGGCCTAGGATAGCCCCCCGTTTCTGACTTTTTAAAGAAAAATTTATAATTTGGTAAGGGTTTTAATATTGGGTTTTAGCACGGGTTTATTAATTTAATACATTTTAATTGATATTTATTGTATTTTGTGTTTTTAAATAATGCCTGTGCGCCGCCCTGGGTCCTAACAAGGAGAAGGGCGTGGTATAAATTTAATAAAATAAAATAAATAAAATAAATAAATGTGATTAGTTATTAATCTAAACAAGAGTTATTTTTGCATAGAATAAAAATAAATCCAGATTTGGTTACCTCAACTATAGATCGGAGAGAAAACTAGAAATTTATTTCAGATTTATGACACAAATTTCCAGAAGTGTATTGCTTTATTCAAAAACCAGAAAGCACAGTTTGTCTTCAATGATCAAGGAAGGAAGGAAGGGAGGGAGGGAGGGAGGGAGGGAGGGAGGGAGGGAGGGAGGGAGGGAGGGAGGGAGGGAGGAAAATTAAAAGCTTTCTTTCTTCCTTTCTGCTCTTCCTTCTCACAATTTAAAATTTAAAGGCATGTGCAATTAGGATTATCATTTAATTATGATAGGCTAAGCATAATTAAGTAGCATACCTGTTTTGTTTTCTGGACAAAAGATTTAGTGTTCATCTGTTAACTAACAGTTGCCTGCTACTGAATTCACACACATGCACGCACACACACACACACACAGAGAGAATATAAAATTAATCCCTTTGTCTTTCTTGAACACATACATCCTTTCATGAAGCATTTTCCATTTTTCATGAAAATAGCTCACTCTCTCTTTTTTCATATCACACTGAGAGACAATCTGCTCATCAAAATGGCCAATAGAAGATAGTAGGCAAGCAACAGCTGATTTTTATGCACATGTGTATAAAGTTTAACTTCAGCAAAAAAAAAGATTGGCACTGCAGGTTTTTTAATGGCAACTTTTCTTCAGTATATTTTAATTCTTTAATCTGATTCCTGAATAGCTGGAGAAATAGAGATAATATAGTCACTTAAACACAGCAATTAAGCAGATGGTTTCCTTCAGAAAAAAAAACTATACTGCCACTGTCCCATCATGACTGAGAAAGCTGACCTGGCATACATAATTTAAAGCTGGCTGGGCACTAAGGGCGTTTTTCATCTCTCAGAGATGAGCCAGAACATGAATAGGAACATACTATGATAAACCAAGATAGTCTACTGATATTCAGAGATACTACTCCACAGATTACTGGATACAAGACCTTGTTTGTTAAGTTGGGCTATGTAAATCGTAAAGCGTTGTTGCTTGATTCTATGATCAGTTGGACTCAATGGCCTGGGCTGGTAATGTAGTTATGAGCCTGGAGAATTTCAACTTGTTTCCCTGGGGGTGGAGAAGTTTGATGCAGTTTATAGCCATTGTTGTTGTTTAACCTTCAGTCGATTCACAATCTGGCACTGAACTTAATGTTTCAGGTTCTAACCAAGGACCTAAGAACTGTTAAGGTAACATCTAAGTATTTGAGCAGTTCTGGTTAGACTGGATCTTTAAAAAGACAGAATATTCATATCTAATAAGTTCAGGATTCCATGTATCTAGACAGCCCTTTGGGTATTTCTCCAAGGACTTCTATTACTATTGATACAACCATTGATTTCTTCCTGTACAATCATTCAACATCAATTTGTAAATCACGATATTACATTCTAGCTGTTTCTCTTCAATTCGTGTATCACCTGGTATTGCAATGTCAATGACTTTTTTCAGAAACTGAGACAATCTCCATAGATATGATAATAATACATTGGAATGCAATTTGGGATTCACAAATGTGAAAACAATTTCTGATAAGGCAGGAAAGATGGTAGAAGATGATGAATTCAAATTTAATAATGAAGAAGTGATAAAAGCAGTAATACCAGAAAACAGGTAAAAGTACTTGGGAGTTTTGGAGGCTTCTGACTTGTCAAGAAAGTTACTGAACTACTTTAGTTTCTGAAGGTCGTGTAGCAGTTCATTCTCATGATCATCTCCAGCAAAACTGATTTCGAGGTTGTTCTGGATGATATGACATTGTCCTAAACAAAACCACTGGATACTTTGGTAATCTTGGATTTACAACTCCTGTTCAAAGAATAGGCCAAGAAGGCTTTTCCCTACTATGTATTGTGTGCTTGTTGCACCCTTTCCTATATTGGAAGGCTCTTCTCACAATCATTTATGCCTTAGTCACTTCCTGAGAGGATCACTGCAATGTCTGCATTTTGGGTTGCTTTTGAAAAGTATCCCAAAGTTGCAGCTGCTTTAAAATGCTCTGGCATGAGCAATTCTAAGTATCCTTCATGTGCGACTACATTCTACTCTTTGAGTGTCACTAGCTGCTTTATTGACTATGCCATGAAAGGCTTTATAGGTGACCACAAGTGAGATTTAGAGTCCTGATGGTCACCTATAAAATCTTTCATGACATAGGGCTGGATTATTTCTGGGAGTTTCTGGCCATTCCATGAAATCTGGCAGAATAAATATATTATGGGTCTCATAAGGAATACTATATGGCAGAATCTAGGATGGAAGAGTTTCCTCTCGTTTTATTTATAAATAAATAAAATAAGTACAAATAAATAACAGTAAGTTGCTATGACCTACCTGCCTGCCTCTTTCTACAATTAAAAAATACATGTCATAATAGTAAGAATATTAACAACAAATCCTAAGAATAAAAATGCTGATGAAGAATTTGGCACCTTCCACCCTACCCTTTCTGTGCCATGTTATAACCAACTTCACTTTTAGCATTATAGGAACCCATTTGGGCAATGCTATTTTCCTGACTCGTTTAGCTTTCAGTACTACCATGTTAATAGTGCAAGTACATTAAGAATCAGGCTTTATATTTGACAAATGCCAAATTATAAAACTTCAGTGTGAAATGAAGGTTAAATAATTAATATAATCCATAACTATAGAATTGATTGCTTATTAGAGGCACACTGGAATGAGGTGTAATAGTTACATGATTGAATACAATTAAATTCACCAAATTCACAGGCTTTGAAAGAATACAGAGATGGATTTTAAAATAGAAAAAGCCAAAGTAGATAATTCCACAACTTTAGCTGCATCAATATAGCTAAAGAAAATCAAACTTGGAAAAGCTAAGGAAATTTATATAATATTCGGGAGAACAATGCATTTTATTTATTGATTATGTGCCCTAAAAATCTAAAGCCAGGTTATGTCCAGTGAACTTTACTAGGTATCAGTTGTTCATTGAAATGCATGTATGTAGTATGTATGCACCTGAGGGGTTTGTGTTGTCCGTTCACAGTTAATGTGCTTTCTTTTGAGACTAAATAATTTCTGAATATACAGTATTTTCATCTGAATCTATTTAATGCTTTACCAATTTGTACCACCTGAGCTACATAATTGAAGTCTGTCTGAAGAGGTGTCATCTGTAGATGTTATTATGTAATCAAAATTCTGCCCTTTTTCCACATGTGTCATAAAAAGTGTGAGGCTTCAATTATACAGTCAACCCATTTCACTCTTCATGCTTCTGGTGATGATCCTAGCCAGTGGTAAACAAAGTAGTTTTTTGTGGTTCTTAAAACTCCAGTGCTTTCTCAAACATTTCTATTAAGAGAAAATTTCACATTGCATGGAAATGTCTGTCCAGGTGGCCTCTTAAAATGCCTTGAATAGTATCTCTCACATAGTTTCAAGGATTGCATTTAACTAAATATGGTATTGCATAATAGCATCACTGGGCATTGTCTGAACCCTGTTGCACAGTTATTACTTGTTCTATTACTGTCACAGGCTTTCTGTCAAAAATTACCCATATACAAAACTTTGTTCCAGTCAGAGAATGTTCTGATGTTCCTCAGAAGTTCCATTTTTTTTCCTCCTGGAATATGCAGATCCTGTTCTTCCAAGACAGTTTGTCATGTTTGGAACTACATTTTCTGGAACAGAAAGTACTGTTCCAGATGTGTTCTGGCTGTGAAATTTATTTCTGGAAATGACGAATTACTTTGGAATGGCAAAGGATTCTCCCTGACCAGTACATAGAGTTTTGCATACACCACCTTTTCCGTTGTTACGCAAAAGGACTGACCTTTTCAATAAATTAAAAAAACTGATTTGTACATTTCAAAAAGTCTATTAATCACTTGGGACCTAATTTCATTAACACTGATAGGCATAGACAGCTGCATCCCAATGTGCAGGTATTAGGAATTAATTTCTTAAGGTAAAGAAATCTTTCAACATTGAAACTGTAAATGAGTTATACTTCGTCACTCAGAATCACAAATTTTAATGTGTTTGACCTTACATGAGAAAGTAACATTAAGTTGTTGTTGAAAATAAGAGACAGTTTTAAAGCCTTTTAAAAGTAACTTCTTATTAATCGTTGGAATTGGTCTCTTTTCAAAGTACATGCTCTTCAGAAGAATGAACATACCAAGTTTAATTTAATCATAGGTAATAAAACAACAACGGACACATGTTGTCAGAGTTTTATTTTACTGAAATGTCTCCTGGGATACTCTCAGTTCTTCATTTTGTCCAATGATCCTTGTACAGAACAATACTATTCAGACTGTTTTGGTTCTTCCTTCTCATGTTTAATTGCATTAGGAAAGTCTTTACTAACCAAATCCCAATTGAAACTAGTGATGCTTGTCTAAAGAGCTAATTCTCTCTCTCTCTTTCTCCCTCCCTCCCTCTCTCCCCCTCTCTCTCTCCCTCTCTCTCTCCATAGACTCCTCTGAATAACACTTGTTCCTCTGTTTCTCCTGTCAAAGTCATAAACTGCAAACCTTCAACAATCTTATCCTAAAATTAAAAACCACCTCCCTCTTTCCTTTTGTATTTGTAATAGTTTGTTCCAAAGGCTTTTTATTTACCTAATCAGTTCAGGAATTGATTATTGTAGTGCTTGTTAAGGTTATTTCCAGGAGACTGCTCTAATTATGGACATTTTTACATTCTGCAGTATTATCAAGCAATTAAAATATGTACAATTGTTTTTTTGATTTGTTTCGGTTACAAATATGTTTTTATATGTTGTAAATTATTATTTTTTGACAAAATATTGTACCTGTTTTGGATCTTATTTATACAGTGTAGATTTATTAATCTAAAAATCAAAAATGTTGGTTCATTTTCAATGGGTTAGAGAATAACCTGTCCCTAAAGCAAATTTAACCATTAAAAGCAAAAGGGAAAAAGGAGGAGGGAAATACCTACAGTATTTCACCTTTGATAGGGGATTCTTCTAAAGGAGCAAACTAGTTACTAGATTATAATGACAACATTGGAAGGAGCCAGTGTTTTCAGTCCACCCTTTTCACATGGGCTTCCCCCTCTGAAAATAGTAAGTTACTTTTTAAACTGTATTTATTTAAAACCCAAAATATAATAAGTTAACTGTTGAAAATGATTTCCTTCCAAACTATAAAGGTAAAAGTAAATGTTTCTCTGTCCAGTAGTGGCCAACTCTAGTGGGCAGTGCCCGTCTCCATTTCTTAGCCAAGGGAGCCAATGTTATCTGAAGATAACCTTCCCACCAAAATGGTATCTATTTATCTATATGCATTTGAATGCTTTTGTATTGTTAGATGGGCATGAGCTGGGGCAAGTCATGGTACCTCACCCTGTTGCACAGCACTTGGGGCTCAAACCTTGACTTCCAGCTTTCCAGCTGAAAAGCTCAGTGTCTTTAACCATTGGGCCATTGCAACCCGCCACCCCCCTCCATGTTGCTAAATATGCAGTACCATTCTAAGAAGTTGTAGGATAATGATTTTCAAACTTTGCAATTTTAAGATGTGTGATTTCCCATCCAGCATTCTGGAAACTGAAATCAACTTATTTTAAAATTGCGAAGTTTGAAAATCACTATCCTAGAAAGCAGCCAGAAAGGTTTTTTTCAACAGATAGCAGTTTATTAATGTTTTAATATATAATTCACATTAAAATGACCAAGTACCTGAACTGGGTTTAAGTAATATGTCAAAACTAATTAGCACCTTAGCAATTTCATACAAAATATATTCCTTATTTTTTTTACAGCAATATACATGATCATAGAACAAAAGAACAATGTAAGCAATAAGACCCAACCCAATAAGGCCCAACCCTCAAAAGGTGGTTTCATGTCTTCTGCTTGAATTTTTCCAATAAAAGACAGCCTACCATCTTCCTTCGTAATTTGTTCCATGGTTGATTTGCTCATACCATTATGGAATTTTGTTATATAGAATCAAAATTTGCTTTATAATTTAGGATTGCTGTTCTGTGTCCCATTCACTTTGTTTGTTTGCTCGGTATATTATTTCAATGCTTTCATAAGCCCTTTCACTTTCAAATTGAAAATATTAATATATAATAATAAAAACAATGGACTAGAACAAAACAGAAACAAACTAAACCACTTATTTAGTAAATTCCTAGATGAAAGGATAGGTCTTGAACAGGCACCTAAAAATGTTATACTAGGCTACACAGAGAGAATATTCAAGAGATTAAATGTCCCCAAAAAGAAACTTGGCTATGAGCAATTTTACCAATCTTGGCTCACACAACAAGACCTCTATTTATTACTTTGGCAGTCAGCAAGATCTGTACTGGTGAAGGTAGTCTTTAAAGTATCCCCTTTAAGTTGCTCGGGACCATATGTGCCAACAGCAATTTCATTCAATGTAATTGAGTCAAGAGCTTCTGAAGGAATTTCCTACTGAGATGGAAATGTGTCTGGAGATTTCTTCATTTCTTTCCAGCTTCTTGGAGGAAAGATGTACTATAAAGGAAACAACTTATAAATAAGGCAAATGAATAAAAATAGCTTATGTCTAACTAAAATATTCAGTGGCTAATTGGTTCCTTCTTAGGAGCCTGGAAATGGCTATCCCAAGTTTGATTTATCCATTGTAATAGGGAAATGAAACAGTATTTTCCTATTCTGTGTAGCAAATTGAATTAAACTTTTGCCCTGCTCTGTGTACCTTGGCTTTTGGACCTCTAGGTAAAAAGAAAGCTTGATTATACTATCAGGAAGATCCTTGCTGATATTTCAGAGCCAGACAGATGGAGAAAACAGTAATTCAGAATTATATACGACAATCCTAATATACTATAAAGAAAGATACAACTTAATATATAAGCTTTGAAACAGAGACAATAGTTGATTTGTTTCTCATGTGGAACAGCTTAGTCCTGTAGCTTACTGTAATGCTACCTTCAGGTTTATGCCAAATGATTATATCTGAAACACTAATTCCTGTGAGTTTAGACAGTTTGTCTTATAGCAACCATGAGAGAAAACAATCATAGTATCTGGAGTCAAACAGATTGCCTACTCAGATCTACAGATTGGTTATCTATTTTTTTAAGTTTGTATTCATTTTCATCTATTGTGCTTGCTTTTGTTAAATGTTTAAATGTCCTTATTCTTCCCTAATGTTTTAAAATAAACAGTAATTCCACCAGATGTCCCATTTCTGTTCTGTCTGCTTGGAACATGATGTCAGGGGCACAATAATGTCAGTGAGAACAATGACAGAATAATATAATTCTCTGCTTCATATTTTATTTATTTATTTATTTATTTTATTAAATTTATACCCCGCCCTTCTCCTTGTTAGGACCCAGGGCGGCGCACAGGCATTATTAAAACCACAAAAATACAATAAATATCAATTTAAAATATATTAAATTAGATTAACCCGTGCTAAAACCCATGTTAAAAAACCTTCCCAAATTATAATTTATTTATTTTTTTTTAAAAAAAGTCAGGAACAGGGGGCTATCCTAGGCCGGCTTGTTGAAATAAATACGTCTTAAGACGTTGGCGGAAGAGACGGAGGTCCGAGATAGTGCGAAGGTCGGGGGGTAGGTCGTTCCAGAGGGCCGGGCCCGCCACAGAGAAGGCCCTTCCCCTGGGTGTCGCCAACCGGCATTGCCCCGTCGACGGCACCCGGAGAAGGCCCCCTCTGTGGGAGCGGATCGGACGAAGGGATGTATGGGGCAGGAGGCGGTCTCGTATATAGCTAGGCCCCGAGCCATGGAGCGATTTAAAGATGGTTGTCAACACCTTGAAGCGCACTCGAAAGGCCACAGGCAGCCAGTGCAGCTCGCGCAGGAGAGGTGTTACGTGGGTTTGCCTTGAGGCACCCATAATCACCCGCGCGGCCGCATTCTGCACTAACTGTAGCTTTCGAGTGCACCTCAAGGGGAGCCCCATGTAGAGAGCGTTGCAGTAATCCAGCCGGGATGTCACAAGCGCTTGAGTGACTGTGCGAAGGGCTCCCCGGTCCAGTAAGGGGCGCAACTGGCATATCAGGCGTACCTGATAGAACGCCCCCCTGGCCACGGCCGCCACATGGTCCTCCATGGACAGCCGGGAATCCAGGAGGACGCCCAAGTTGCGCGCCCTCTCCACGGGGGCCAGTTGTTCGCCCCCAATGGCCAGTGTTGGACTTAACTGGCTGAACCGGGGTGCCGGAAACCACAGCCACTCGGTCTTGGACGGGTTGAGTTTGAGTTTGTTACTACCCATCCAGATCCGTACGGCCTCTAGACACCGGAACAGCACTTCGACGGCATCGTTGGGGTGGTTTGGGGTGGATATGTACAACTGAGTGTCATCAGCGTACAGATGGTATTCCATCCCAAAACCACGGATGATCTCGCCCAGCGGCTTCATATAGGTGTTGAACAGAAGGGGAGAGAGGACCGACCCCTGAGGGACCCCACATATGAGGGGCCTCGGGGACGACCTCTGCCCTCCTGCCAACACCCATTGCGACCGACCAGAGAGGTAGGATGAGAACCACCGTAGAACGGTGCCTCCCAACCCCAACCCCCCCAATCGGTGCAATAAGATACCATGGTCGATGGTATCAAAAGCCGCTGAGAGGTCTAATAGGACAAGGATAGAGGAACAACCTCTATCCCGTGCCCTCCAGAGATCATCAACCAACGCGACCAATGCCGTCTCGGTGCTGTGACCGGGCCGGAAGCCGGACTGGCGCGGGTCTAGATAATCAACTTCCTCCAGATGTCGGGGAAACTGTTGAGCCACCACACTCTCAACAACCTTCACTAAAAAGTGAAGGTTGGAGACGGGACGATAGTTCTCTAATAAAGCCGGGTCCAGGGATGGCTTCTTGAGGAGGGGCCTCACCACCGCCTCTTTCAAAACGGTGGGCAAGTACCCCTCACTCAGAGATGAATTCACAATGCCCTGGAGCCAGCCTCGTGTCACCTCCCAGGATGCCAGTACAAGCCAGGAGGGGCACGGGTCCAATAAACATGTGGTGGCTCTAAGGTTCCTCCGCAACCTGTCCATATCCTCGGTAGTAACAAAGTCGAACTCCTCCCAAGGTGTTATCTCAAGACCAGCACCGGACGCCCCGACTGGGCCACTAGTGGAGGGCAACTCGTTCCGAATCTGAGTGATTTTGTCCTGCAGAAATACTCCAAATTCCTCTGCTCGACCCTGCAGAGGGGCTTCCCGCGGCCTCAAATGAAGGAGGGAGCGGGTCACCCCAAACAGGGCGGCAGGGCGGTTTTCCGCGGACGCGATAAGGGTGGCACAATACTCACGTTTGGCCACTCTTAGCGCCACTAAGTAAGTCCTAATATGGTCTCTCACTAGTGTTCGGTCAGCTTCGGATCGAGAAGATCTCCACCTACTCTCTAGGCGTCTCTTGCGGCGTTTCATCTCCCGAAGCTCCTCGGTAAACCAAGGAGCCTGGGTGACTCGACGCCGCATGAGAGGCCGCAAGGGCGCGACTCGGTCCAAGGCCCCCGTGGCCGCACTATACCACGCGGCCACTAGGTCCTCAGTCGAGCCGCGGGGCAGGGATACAGGTACTGGCCCAAGCTCCCTCTGGAACCTTTCCGGGTCCATCAGGCGCCTGGGGCGGAACCAACTTGGTGTTTCCGGTTCCGCCTCCCCGCGGTGAGGTGTGACGGTTGGAAAGTCTATCCGAAGGAGAGAGTGATCTGTCCATGACAAGGGTAAGATGACTAAATCCCCTGTTCCGAGATCACTAATCCAGTGTCCAGAGACAAAAATCAGATCCAGCGTGTGTCCTCCCTCGTGAGTGGGGCCCTGAACTACTTGGGTCAGGTCCATGGCCGTCATGGAAGCCATGAACTCCCGAGCTACCTCGGATGTTTCGCCCGCCGATGGCAGGTTAAAGTCCCCCATGACTATAAGTCTGGGGGTCTCCACCGCCATCGCGGCGATCACCTCGAGTAGCTCGGGCAGGGCTGCTGTTACATAGCGGGGAGCCAGGTATACAAGCAGCAAGCCCAACTGCCTCCCTAGGCCCCATTTTAATATATGAGCTAAGCTTTCTGTGTAAATGTTTATACTTACATTTATTTAGAGCTGCTAGTAGTTATATCATAAATAATAATGTGTAGAGCTGCTAGTAGTTATATCATAAATAATAATCTACAATAAGATTATATAAATACTTATAAATATTAGATGTTATTTTGTTTCAACTGCAGCCCTTTTCTGAACTTTCTTGACAGTCTTCTGAATTTTTAGGAATGCTTTGGAGAATAGAAGAAACTGCACTACAGCCAAAAGAGAGATTTCTTATTGCTTAGATCAGCAATGGCGAACCTTTTTAGGCTCGCATGCCATAAGGGGGGTAGCGCAGGGTGGTCGTGCGCTGGCATGCTGCACCCATAATGCAATACACACACCCCAGTGTGCATGCACGCATGACAGGCACTCTCCCCCCCCCCCATTTTTATATGCTTTTTTCATCCTCCCCAGGCTCCAGAGGCTTTATAGGAGCCTGGGGAGGGTGAAAACAGTCACTTCTAGTTTGCTTGTAGTGTCATTTTTAGTCCTCCGGAGGCTTCAGGGAAGCTCCTGAAGCCTCCGAAGGGCCTCTGGGGGGACAGGGGAACTGTTTTCGCTCTCCCCAGGCTCCTATAAAACTTGGGGAGGGTGAAAAATGGCTTTAAAAATGACCGAATCACCTGGCCAGCGCACACATGCATGTTGGACAGCTGACAGGGCAACGCCTTGCGTGCCCTGCCAAATGGCTCCGTGTACCACCTGTGGCATGCATGCCGTAGGTTTGCCATCGCTGGCTTAGATATTGCATTAGATGTAAGCTATTTAATATTGTTTTAGATTTGCTACAATAGAAATATAACATTGATGCATCATTCTAACATCTGTTAATTAAGCTTTAATTTTATTTGGTAGTGTGTGATATTTTTAAAATGTAGAATTGACCAGAAACTAGAAGCTGTAAAGAACAAAAACTAATAATTTTAAAAGTTGACATCTTGTTTGATAGACAGTTTTGAAATATCATTGTTTCTGTCCTAAAACTCCTGAGGAGAATTTGTAAGTTTGATGCTCCTGTTCAAAATCTCACATTTTTAATGAGACCATCAAAATCCTGAGAGATGTAGTAATCATGCAAGAGATTGAAATATGTATATTTCTTTCTTAATTTTTTGCTATCACTGAAAATGCTACAGATATCATGCCACTGAGTGGTATCATATGACCAACTCCTTTGTTAAAGTTGCTGTATAATAGCAAAGACATGAAAATGATTTATCAGTAAATAATTTTTTATCTATGGAAGAATAGATATTCATAATAGATGTATGTGATAAGATAAAGTCTAACATAAATGAAAAATTATGTCATGTAGAACTTACAAAGCATTCAATTTCAGACTTTTCCACACTAAACTAAAATGATATTGGCTAAAAGTTTAAAAATCACATTCATTTTATTTATGATTATTATTATTGATAATAGAATAAATAAATAAATAAATATTTGGCTGTGATTTTCAGCCAAAGATCCTTTTCATCTATAGATAAGATCATTGGTAAAATAGCCTCTTTTTGTACATGCATTACTCATATTATTTTTTACATAATTCAAGTTTGTATTTCGGGGGCGGGGGGGGGGGGAATCCATAGACAGAATTAGATAAAACCTGTTGACTCCTGGAAGACAGGATGAGGATGTCTGGAACAAGCACAATAAACAATGCTCTTTATCCTTTTAGTTATTTTCTTGCTTTATTCAAATTACAGTCTGTGATTTCTAACAGAGTGTGAAGACATTTATTTCCATATTTATTAGAACTAGTCAAACTAACTAAGCAGCAAATGCTAGATAAAGCAATGATACAATACTTAGTGGATTTTCTGTAAATTTAGATTGCCAAATGGTGCAGTTTTTTCCCTTAGTCACATTCAGAAAACGTCACTAAGAAGGGTTATAAGGATTCTGACAGTCAGATACTAAACATTATTTTCCATGATGATAGAAAAAAGTGAATAATTGAATAACTTTGGCATTAGAGTCTAAACAGTGAAGTATTTTTTGCTGTTTAGGAAATGTATTTGCTATTTCTAATATGCAAAAGGTTCATAAATAATCACAAAATACAACTTCCATTGCTTTCTGAAAAAAGAAAGTTCCTCCCTAACATGCTAATAGACTATGTCTACAACCTTGAGTTATCTACAAATTAATAAAGTTGAGATAAAATCTAATAAATATATTCAGGTATAAGACTTAATGGGTGAAAATTGAACAGTCAGTTTTCCATAGCTAGTCTGTTCCTGAAGATAGTTATGAGAATAAAGTGGAAATGATCACCTGTTAGAAATAATAAAATATAATACAACAAACCTAATTAAAATTTAATACTTACTTTTTTTCCTCATGCATTTTTCACTTAGAAAGCATTTAGAAATATTATTTTGCCATTTCGTTTAAATTGACATTACCATCTCTTGGCTGCATATTAACTAATGCATGTCCTATATCCATATTTGTGGCCTTTTTTGCTTTCTACTGGCATACCTGTTCTATATTGAAGTTTCTTTATTGAACTGTTAATTTCTCTTTGTTCATTAGTATGATTTCAAGCTGACTGCAGGCTCCTCTTTTAAATGTGAAAATTGTTAAAATTAACATTGAAAAACAAAGGGTGGCAAAGAGTGATAGCATGAATGCTGTAGTTCTTCAACATAGGCTACTCTATTAAGCTTTATCACAGTACGTGGAATTGTTTCCTCTATCAATGAAAAATGTACAGCAGTCGATCTCTATTCAATTTCCTCAAATTATTAAATATATATGAGATGGGGTGCTTGTCACTAAAAGCAAAGGTTCCTGTAAAGACTAGCAGTAAGCGGCATCACAAGTGACTCTAAATTGTTGGTCTCCCACGGGCAGCAAATCCAGTCCATAATTGTCTAGTGGCAGGAGCTGAGCTTCATCATTTTGTCAGTTCACTAATAAGGAGGTCACTACAGATACAGAATCCTAGATTTACATGTGGCCGATGACAAAGCATGATGGGAAATATGCCTTTAAGGACAGGCTTGTATGGTGCAGTTTACAACTGGCACCCATTCTCTGGTTCTATAATTGACAAGAAACGCTATTATTAAGCGGATCTGGTGAGATAATTAGCATTCAGGGTAGCATTTTTAATCAGACTTGAGTCAGATAATTTATCACAGTAGTAGCAAGCTGTCAGGGTCATACTATAAATACTCATTAAAGATGAATAAAGATTAAGTGCAGCCTGAAACAGAATTCAGCAAAGTAGTATTTATGAATCATTTCACTTCAATATTTGCTGTTAATAATTTGATGTGCTATTGGCAAAAAGATCAGGTCTCTGCACTGAGCTCATTTAGGTAAGGGGAAATATTGTGCAGCTGAGATGTCTGTTCAGCATCTATTTTAGACTGAAACCTTTTTTCATAATTGATGAATTGGAAAAAAAAATTCATTCTGAAATGCTTATTTAGTATGACTTTGTCTGCAGTTGCTATTGTTCCATGGTAATAAGTTGACAGATTAAAGAGGGAAGAGTTCCATCTTGAAGGCAGAACTAATTTGTTAATATTAGTATGCTATTGCACTTTGAATTCAGTGTAACTCTCTTATCTTCAATAAGTTCACACATGAACAGCTTATGGCAATTTAAAATGGTTTCCAGTTAATTAAAAAAACAGCATTCAAATATTCCTAGCATTAGCACAATGCTTGATTTTTAAAGGCATATAAGAGTAAAGAATATGCATTATTAAGAATACATTCTGCATTTTAAAAGTCAGAGGTAGGGTATTTATTCTTCAGTTTGTAATATTCTCTCTCATCTTCATGCTAAATAAATTTATTTTGGAATTTTTTAAAGGAAAAAAATATGTTGGAATTCTCTTAAGGGACTAAGCATCTTGCATTTATTCTGGGTACAACCTACAACTCAATGTAGCTTAAATTTTCCCAGTGATCTACACCTCTTTGAAACTTCAGTATCATTGTGGGAGAATATAAAAATAAATGCCTTCTATGGGGCACTGCGGTCCATCAGGGATAGCAGTAAGAGAGACTATAATCAGTTAAAGATATAAATTATTTTAAAAAAACAGCCATTACATCATTCTCTGCCATATTATGACTATAACAAATACCTCTCCCCTCCTTGAAAATGATGGTTAAAAAGGAAGCCTTGTTTTAGATAAGACAAGATCTTGAGTAAATTTGAAGACAGAATTCAAAGATCAACCCATCCTGAAGAGGACCACAGTCTAAATTGGATGAAAAAAAGGAAACATGGCAGCACAAGGAAGTAGGGATCTAATCCAGAAATTTCCCATCAGTGGTTAGCAAATTCAGCGGCCACTCGGGTGCCAGGCTACAGTGATGCTTTTTCTGGAATTTTTATTTGCGTCTACAAATGTACAAAATGTTTACATTTTCAGGAACACATACTATTCGGAAAATGTTAAATTTGGAATGTTGTGAAACTGGTTGTATATAGGTATAGGAATTCCAGACTGTAATGAAAAAGAACAGAAACAATCAGGTTTGCAAAATTTTGCTATAATAGCCAATCTCAATAAAATTACTTTTAACCTATGGATTTCATTAACAGATCCACTGCACATAATGCAGGTCTTCATTATATTATATCTCCTCTTTCTTATAGTTCAGTGATTTAGGGAGGTTTTGTTTGAGCTGCTTCCATGTGTTATTGGGATGTTTTGGATTTTAAGGAAAGTTTTTGCCTTTTTACCTAGGGGCAGCTGCTACATATCTCCATCGAAGTCCTCTTACTTGATCTATCTAAACATTCTGGATTCCTTGATACAATTTATATTTTTCTTAGTTGCATACACTGAATCAGATTATATTTTGAAGGAAATTACTAGCAATCAGAATATTGCTAGTAATTGAAAATTGGTTTGACAACTTTCGTACTATCTGCTAGACACTGTGACTGAAGAATCTATAATGTTAGTTTGTTTTCTGTGGTTTTATTTCATGTATCTTTTGACAAAATTTGTAATTTTAGCTAGTAACGGGCCAAGAAATTAGTAACATCTATAAAACTGATCCAGAAAATTTACAGACAAAAACAGCAGCATGGTTCAGTTTAAAATCATTTCCCAACAAATGGATACCACAAAATGAGCAAACACCCTCAACATCATGATCTTACTAGCAATGTTTCTAGCAATGTTCTATGAATGCAAAGTGTGGAATTTATGAAAGTGAGATGCAAAAAGTTTTGTCTCTCAAGAGTTTGTGTTGGAATGATGAATGTTAAAGAACTTACTCAGAGCATAAATCACAAATGAGAAATCTTGACGATTAATTTAAAAGATGTCATGAACATAGCATTAAAATAGAACTATAAATATACAGAACACAGTCCATTTACTAAATAGATGGGCACAAAAAATGACATTACATACGTATTTGGATAACCTAAAGATGGACAGATGCACTATGAAAAATCTCAGTGCCAGTTGAACAGAGCAAAAAATGAAATGAAATATGCATGTTTTTGAAGTTAGCACTTCAAATATCACACACACACTTTTATTTACGGTCACAGACCAGAACACAAGTACTACAGGAAGAAACGTTAAAAATAATAATAATTATTATTATTATTATTATGATAGTATCATAGCAATGGATCGCCAATAGCTTAACTAAGGAAGGTTACAGCGTTCTCCTCTAATGGTTACAGCTCTTAAAAAAAATTTTGAGACCTGAAAAGTGATATATGGAGAGCCATCTCCTAGGCAGTGGGCCATCAAGTTACAACCATTGAGTCTAGAAGGGATGGTTTCAAGGAGAGACAGTAACTTAGATCTGTCTGCGTTATACATGGGGCAAGATAGAAGGACATGCTCTGCAGTTTCAACCTCGGCTCTGTCGCAAGGGCATAGCTGCTCGTTAATCGGGAGCCTCTTGAAACGACCATAAAAGTGCTGAGGGCAAGACGTTAAAGCGAGCTATGGAGAAAGCCCTTCTATACTTAGGAATGGTTAAAGTATAGAAATAGGAAGCCATCCTCAGTCCGTAATTATTGAATTGATTGAAGGTCAGGGGGGAGCAAGTTTTATTGGCTCTAGCTCGTAAATATTGTAGATCAATGTCCACGAGTCGTTGGACTACTCTAAATTGGGCGTCCTTAAGGCCATAGTTTCCCAAATCATCCCCTGTGAAACCTAGCAGATGTAGCTTCTTCAGCAGCTCTTTTCCCCAGCAAGAAATATGGGAGTCCGCAAGCACTCGGGAGAGGTAGCTACCAGGGGCTGCCAAAGAAAGCACCCGAAACCACCATTTAAAGGTATTAATCCACGCCATACATTCAACCGATCGAATGCCCAGTTCCAGGTACATTGAAGCAAAGCCAACACAGGAAGGAAGGCCCAAAAGTTTTCTAAGAAAGGCAGCCTGGGATCTCTATAGTTGTCAGCTTCGGGGCATGGGACTCAATATGGCCAATGTAGCCAGCCAGGTCAGATAAAAATATATTAAACAGAAGAGGAGCCAAAACACATCCCTGCCTTACTCCATTCTTAATCAGAATAGGGTTAGAGAGTTCTCCCAGCAAACCACACCTGATATGGCTAGAGGTCACTTCAAATATCAACATTATATGGATGAGAACTACAAGCAATGAAGTGAGTGATAAACATACTAGTTTATTTTATTTACCTTATTTGGACAAGGATGATTATGTATTACGTTGATTGACTACAAATAATGTTCTTGAATGAAAAAAATAGTAAATTAAGTATGAAAATAATTTTTGAATAAGGCACTTATAATAAATTTACTATAAAAACATTCTCATTTCAAAAAGTATTAACTCCTATGGTCATATATGTGACCTTGATATTGTTCACAGCATTTCCTAGGCTTGCTGAATTAAAGCATTCATGCAGTCTGATTTTAACTGACAGAAACATAGATTAAACCATGAGTGATATGACGAGAAAATTAATGTTAATCAGAATAAATGGCAAACTCAGAATTAATATAAATGTGATAGAGGTGGCAAGGAGAGTGATTCCTAGTTTGGAATATTCTAAGTATTTGTGATTTACTATATGTAAAAATCATTCAGATGATGACCATAATCTCACAAAATCTCTTCAACAATGCTGATAATGTTCTCTGGCAGCTCAGTATTCACTGACAGGATACATGAAGTGCAATAATAAAATATAAGAATATAGTTTCATAATTCCATGCTTCTTATATGAAATTATTCACAAAATATGAGTACATGATATGTGGCTTTGTCCTTGCATGCATCATTTCTGAAGTGAGATTAATAATGTGATGGAGGAAATAAAAGATTGTCTGTGTCGTACTGCATTTATTTTATGTGATCAGCTTCATGGCAGCTATAATTAGAGTTACAGTGTCCTCTAATTAGTTCACTTGGTGCACCATATTATATAGTGCAGAATTAAATATCATGACATTAGCTGTTATCCAATAGAACAAGGAATATTTTTATCTGTATAAATTGGCCACATCCATTGGATGCCAAAGTGGCTATAACAAAATTGCATCAAAATAAACTTGTAGTTTTTGATACTGAATGTCACATTTTATTGATTTAATTTGCAGACTCTGTTATCAGTAAACTTTTTTTTTCTACCATTGTTTTCAGTTATACTTAACAAGCTTTAAAGTAAAATTAGTTCCATATGAAAAAATAAAAACTATTATATTAATCGACATAATAATCTAGACTAAATAAATAATGTAACTTGCAATTAAAGAACATAACACAAATTGCTTGACCAAGCAATACTGCTATGCCCTTGTGAGTCAGAAATTTATTTTTAATATTATACCTCGCTGAAATAAATGAAGTTTTTATCATAGATTGGACTATCTGCATGATAGCGAACCTATGGCAAACGTGCACACAGAGCCATCTCACTTGGCATGCGAGCCATCACCCATTTCTCTTCCAGGTATCAGCATGGCAGCCAGCTGGCCTTAAACATGCACAGAAGTAGCAGAAACTGGGAGAGCAGCCACCCGATGTGCATGCGCACACTGGGAAGATGATCTCCTCGTTTCTAGTGTGCGCATGCACACTGGCTAGCTGATCTTCACACGTATATGCATGCCAGAAACCAGAAGACCAGGTGAATTGTACACATAATCAGACTGAAAACTGGAAGATTATCTTCCTGGCGCATGCACGCACACCGGGTGGCTGCTCTTCTGGTTTACAGTGTGCACGTCCACCAGCCAGAAACTAAAAGACCAAGTGACCAGTGCACATGTGCGCACCAAAAACTGGAAGAGCAGCCGCCGGCTTGCACATGCGCACCAAGCGGCTGCTCTTCTGGTTTGTTGCACATGCGCACATGTACCTGTGCACTCCAATTTCGGCACTCAGTGCCAAAAAGGTTCGCCAATACTGAGCGATCCTATACTATATAGACAGGATTTTATTCATATGAGCTGTTTTGGCATAGTATTTCAACCTGATATATTCTTCAGCTCCATATCTTTTTGTATTTTATGGGATTGAATAGAGTCTTTATTTTTTAATTGTTCTCTCATTAGATATTGCAAAGATAAAAAGAACAATATATCTCAATATCATTAAGAAAATATTCAGGATGCTTTAAAAAATTGTAACTGTAACCAGCCTGAAATCATTTATAGAATTTTTATTCAGTCACTTTGAAAACTTTGATGGCTTTGTAATTATCTTTAATATTCAGTGGGATGAATTTTGTAGTTATTGTGATCAGTTTCATTCTATAGCCTAATATCATATGGTGTCTTCCATTAACTTTTTTCCCCATCTTTACTAAAAGAGCTCTGAGGAATCTACCACTTACTTATCTGTTATTTAACTACTAAACAAAACTAATGTAACATTTTATGATTTTGCTATTTGTGGCCACTTGCATTTATATGAAATCATGTGGACACTTGATTTAATTTTCCATTCCATTGCAGAATATATGCAAACTTAATTTTGTTCTAATTCTCATTATCTTTTTCTCAACATAGTGAGCATGTACATTGTTTGAGTTTTGTTCTTATGCCATTGCGGTCTCAGTTCCTGTTCCAAAGGAAGGATGTGAGATAGGGAGGATAGGGAGTAACTTTAAATATTACTATGGTATTCATACATATATTCTGTGTCCATTTGACATTGTGATATATATTAGTTTCCTTCCAGTAAACATCAACAGAAAAACTATTTACACATTTGGATCCTGTTTTTCTTGGAGATGTAGATTTCTCCTAATACTCTAATTTATTATTTGATATTTTGACTCCAAGGTATCTGATATTTTTAATGTATTTTAATCACGTATACTTCATATTCACTGATGGCTAATATCTGTTGTAAATCTTATTCTTGTTTTCTAGGCAGGTTTTCTGTTAAGCTTGATTACTATTCTTTGTGGTTTGAATTCTTAAGTAGGGCCTTTGCTGCTTTTTGGAAATGATCTAAAACTAGCTCAGCAGTTTGTGAAAGAATTGTTTCCAGTGATTGTGTAAGAAGGAAGAGATCACAATCTAGATGTAAAATATACTTCACTGAAGATTTCTCATAAATAGTTCTATAGAGAGTTAAAAAAAAAATAGAAGCACATTTACTGGAAACACTCCACAAGTTGTTTTTAAGATTTATTTTGTACTTTTTGTTATAAGCTATTACTGATTAATAATGGGAGGTATATTGTTAATTTGGCATTTTGATTTTAATCAATGTATTTACAAATCCATACATACACATGGCAATATGATATTTACAGTAAATAATCTATAGCAATCTGTTATAATCAAAGAATGATAACCTTTATATATATATTCAATATATCAGTTTGAATTAAACCCTCAGATTTAATTACATATTTCTAATACAAATTGAATTCTATGGCATTTTAATCTGACCTGCAGCATATTATACCGTAAATATGTGAGGTGATTTTAAAAACAATATTATATGAAAAAACATTTTTCCTGAACGTTTTGTGAATTTTTTTGTCAAATAACTTGACTTTCCTCATCCAAAATTGTCTGGCAATAATTATAATAAATGTTTTATTTTTACCACCATAAGTAATATCAGGGGATTCATTTTAATATGCATCCAATGAGAGTAACATTTGCCAAAAAATTCTTAGGCATGCAGGAACAATGCTCATTTATCTTTGGAACATACATATCTGAATAAAAAACATGTTCTGTGAAGCAAAGCCCCAGAGGCAACCTGTAGAGGGCTCTGCAATACCATCTTTTGCATCAAAAGTGGCTTGTAGGAAGGGGGAAGGGAGCAAAGAACAAGTCTGGGTTTTGTTTGGTAAACAGGCAAGGAATTGTGGGCAAAGTCCTTTATCTCGTGGTTTGCACCAGACATGAGATTAGATGACTCAGCTCACTCTCATTATTTTAATAGCCTACAGCTAGTTCACGTAGCAAGAGGAGGCCATTTAATTGTTTTAAGTTCAAAGCATTTTAATTGTAAGGAAAATATTCAAATGCATGGGGTGTTTGTAAAAGAACTCAGAACTTAAGTTGCATATATTTCAGCAACAAGTACATATAGTTTTATGGTTTTATACGAATAACAAGCATGATTTTATTTAACACATTCATAGAGGCTTCAAAGCAATCGTGTTATTATGAAATTAAATACCAATTGTGTGCATTTTCCCCACTTATTTCTAACAGACTTTCCTATGTTGCCTCAATTTTTTTTCCTATCATTTTTTAGGTATGGTGATTGTTTTAAACTTTAGCAAATGGTATGTTGAATTTCTTCTCCTGGTTTGTTTTTTCAGTTATAATTTGTTTGATTTACTAGTAATGAGTTATTAATTTTTATTTTTATTTTTACAACAGTGCTGATACAACAAATTGAGGGGGAAACAGTTTTCTTCTCTATTCAAGAGAAAGCATAATCTGATTCAGAAGTGATGTGCTTTCCTATCTGCAGTCTCTTATTGCCTTGAGTAACTGAAGAGGAAGTAGAGAAGAGAAGAATTTACCTCTTCAAGGGCACCAACAGATCTCTTTATAAAATGATTTTAACACTTGCAGTTGATGCTGTTTGTTATTTTTATTCTGTATTCTCAGTAACCTACTGGGTCGGTGTATGAAAATTTGTCATTTTCTTTTCAAATCATTGTTCAAATGTTATTATTAAATAAATATGTATGTATACACATTTCTACATTCAGCTCGAGCACTAGGGTCAAAGAGACCCAAATTCTAATCCACTCTCACAAGTGGAAAGTCAATGGAAATCCCTCTTTCTCAGCCCAACCCATCTCACAACCTGTTGTGGAGAAAAATAAGGAGAAGTATTGTGCATGCTGCCTTGAGCCTTTGAATGACTTGGATGAAAAGAGATACAATAACAACAATATGAACTTCCATCGTGTAATAATTTCATCTCATACCATACATTTTCAATAAACTTCTAAGTAAATGTCAACTTATAAGTATGGCTTAATATATTGCAATAATTTCAAAGACCACAGAGTAGGACAGTAGTCTTTAGTTTTTAAGAAGGCATACTATTCTCTAATTCCTAACAACCCAACTCCTTAATGCCTAGCCATATTGAGTCTGATTAAGAAAATTGTCAGATGTGTGAATATTGCAGTAGATTGTCCTTATGCTTTGTGAGTGATTTTTATTCATTTCCTGAAGATTATTGGGGTATTGCCACATCAAACTTCAAACATTTAAAACTCATCTTTCATTTCTTACTCTATTAACTAGAAATCCACTAGTTTCTTTTAGATCTTGAGAGCTCTCCTAACTGATCTTCTTTTTGCATGGATTGTGAAGAAATCTGATCATCTACTAGAATGATGTAAAGATGTCATCTTTGTAATAGCTTTCCATCCAAAAATTTGGCGTTTTGTCATAACTAAAAATAAAAGAATAAGAATTATTATATTTGTTTTTAGTAATGCGCTAATTAAATCCTAGATATCATGTCATTTAATAAGAGCTGTTTAATCTGGATTAAATTAAACAAATAATGATGTATTTTAAAATATGTTTCAAATATAATTGTATATTGTTGAAAAAATACACCATTCAACCTACTCACCTGGACTATACATTTTGAAGATTTTTCTTGTATTGCTGTATAGTGTAATAAGATATCTGAACCATTTTAAAATGGGATATGAAATGATCTCATAAAACTATTTCTTATGATTTAGCAGTAACCCATCAACTATGTATTTTTAGCAGCAATTGATGACTGGTTTGTTAATTAATGACCCAAAGCAAAAACAAAGCTGATGAATGCCCTAACAATCCAGCTCTTAAATGCTTTGAAAGTGAATTCTGAGATGATAATTGGAACATTAAATTGTACTCAGTGGCTTTTATGCTTTTATTAAGCTTTTGAAAAATTAGCCAGGGCAAGCTTTTCCATTACAGAACATAAGACATTTATTTGGGTCCATGCAGTAAACCATATGAACTTGAAACTTGTCAGGAATTGCTGACAAGTAATTAACTGCTAAAAATTAAACAAATTGTAGTTATCACTGGAAAAAAGACATGCTTGAAAATATACTTCAAGTTAAATTTTAAAAAGTAGTAAAGCAGAGAACTCAAAATAACTGTATATTTCATACTTCTTAATCACCATGTCCCTCAGAAAGGAGCTTTGAGAGTGTCAATTTAATCAATAAAATTAAGTAGTAAAAATAACTTTTTATCCACCTTCATTATTTTTTTTATAAATAACTCAATGTAGCAAACATACATAATGCTCCTTCTTACTATTTCCCCACAACAAACAACCTTTTGAGGTGAGCTAAGAGAAAGTGACTAGCCCCATTTTCATCCAGTAGTGTCAGGCTTGGACAATGAGCTGATCAGTTAATTCCTATCACAATCAATGGATCAACACTAAATTAATTTTTAAAAAGCAAATCTTGCACTTGTGGGAAAATACTACTAAAAAAATATTCCCTTCTATGCATTAGTTGACAATATTTGATTTACCAGGAACAAGGGGAGGTAAGAAATGAATAGCATAAGGAATATTCCCATGTACTTGCACCAAATGTTTACAGTTACCAATCCATAGTAATTTTCCCCATAATATTGGTATCACTGCTTTTATAGGTTTATGACTGATGCTGCTCGTCGGGAGCAGGAATCTCTCAAGAAGAAAATCCAACCTAAACTGTCCTTGACCTTAT
Organism: Rhabdophis nuchalis; assembly: GCA_039707465.1. NCBI lineage: Eukaryota > Metazoa > Chordata > Lepidosauria > Squamata > Natricidae > Rhabdophis > Rhabdophis nuchalis. Next base: position 51,085,492 of record CM077647.1, on the reverse strand, counting down.
CAAGCTCAGTGTCCCGTGGGAATGTATCTACTCCTCCACGTCACAGCAGTGGAAGCCTTACTCCACCCGTCACACCCCCGATCACCCCTTCCTCCTCATTTCGTAGTAGCACACCAACAGGTAAGATAAAATGGATTTGCTGTTTGTTGTATAAATTTAAAAAAACAGCAAAACATAGCAAACAAATCATAGTAAAGTTAGACTGCAAAAAGAATCAGCAATATTTAAGTTACATTCAGAAATTAATCTCATATGTATTATGGATAGGCTTTCTTTTCTGATCCAAAGTTGTTTTTTTACAGGCATGACCTCTTTTTAGACCATGTTTATCTTTTTATCCATTTATTCAATTATTGAAGATGAAGGACAAGTGTTGTTTCCAGAAAATAGATTAAGAAATTGAACAGGGAGATATCATAACCCTATAGCAACAAAAGTAACACTTGAAATAGGGGGTGAATATTTGGGAGTGTATGAAAACTATAATGAGAATAAGATGTTTTGTTAACTTTTTGCAAAATTAAGCAAAAATGATCCTATATCACTTCTCCCTGTTTCAGAACTAGTTATTCAACTATAGAGAAGGCCTGTGTCGAGAAAAGCTTTAAAGGGGCAAATCAAGTCAGAAAGATTCACGATATGAATGCTACTCAAAGAAGGGTCATTGCACAAGAGATCAGAAGATGGCATGCACTAAAGTACTATGGCAAAATCAAGCGTGTAGTACTTTCATATGACCCCTAGTACCACCATCCCTAATTATTTTTTAAGTATCACATATATGTCTGTGGGCATGTGTGTTTATCTCATATTGATATCCTAGCACAATCTCAAACAGATTTTTGAATGCTCACAGCATGAGAAACAATAATAACAATAAACAGTCCAAATTCACATATATATTCTAGATGCCTGGACTCAGACACTGAAAATCTTGTTACTTCTTAAATTTACTTAGAGTTTCTTTTGTGCAGGGTAGAAGGAAAATATCCTTGTGTAATTTAACTCATCTTTCAAAGTTTCTTACATCCAGAGATTCATTAAGAAGCAACTTTCTAAAGTAGTTTAGAGAAGAAGTAGAATCCAGTGTGTCACCTTAAAAGTACAGAGTTGCAGCTTATATAGGACATTTTCTCTCACTCACACACATATACACTGGAGAGTGCTCTTTTATGATCTTTGAAGGAGGGTTTGATCAGAGCAAACTTGTGAATGATCCTAGCTCTTTCCTCAATCTTGAAATAGATTCTGAGGAGCCAATCTATTCAGAGGCTCCTCTTTTCACCACAATGGTTAGCTCCACCATTTCAGAGCTGTCTTCAGTCTACATTTGCTTCCCTGGAAATCATATGCAGTTAGAATTTAATTGCCCTTGTGCATATAAAATCATCTAGTAACAGTAGCTGTATCTATTTCAATTAAATGTTTACCATAAATTATCATGATCAGAAATGAAATGACCAGGATTTTTTCCCCAAATTGGTTCATATATGTGACTTTGGTCTCTCAATTTGTCATTCATAAATCCTCTGATACCCACCCCTTCCCAACACCATGTTTTAATCATTTACTAACAATTGTTTGGTCTTGCAAAAGGAGCCAAATGAGAAGCACATTTAATTCCTATCAAATAATAGGGACAGAATGACATCATCATCATATAGCAGGGTGGAAAAAGCCTAGGAGGGATCATGAGCTGAGTTGGAAAGATTAGTGAATTAATTCTGATCAGCGAATTAAGATAAAGTATAAAAACCAAAGCTACCAAAATGCAAGCCTGCCTCATCCCTTCTGGTGAGAATTGCATCATATAGCTGTATCTGGAAGTTAAATACTACCAACAGATGTTATATGCCAGTGGTCTCCAATTCCAGTCCAGAGCCCGGTACCCATTAGAGCAACTGCCCATTAGGAATTGGGCTGCACAAGTGGCAACAAGTGTGCAAAACCATCCCTCTCCCCCAATGATACTGCCGCTGCCACTGCTCTAAGCCCCCAGAGCCGGAACTGTTGGCAACCGCTGTTATATGCAATAAACAGATAAGAATAATGGATTCTTCTACTTTAGAATATAATCTCTGGAGCAGCATTCAGACAATATCCAAAATACAAGAATTGGGCTAAATCTTTATTAAGCATAATAATTCAGTTTCTTTATTTACATATAGGCAAATTAGATTAAATGTTCTAAACCTGGTAAATTCCTCATTTTTAATGTAGGAAATCTTCAAAAACTGCATTCATATCTAAAAACCATAATATTCACTTCAAAACTATGATAACAGCCCTGCAGTCTTCTGATGCTGAGGTTTTGCTCGCCTGAATTTGTGATAAGACACTTCATACCCTTTGATGTCTGTTGCCACCATAGGCCACCAAAAGTGTCTCAATGTCCTGTGTAGCATCTTGACTACACCCCACACCCTGTTGTCTCTCTTTATAATGGCAAAGCTGTAGAACCTCCTCTCTCAAAGACACTGGAACTACAATTCTGCCTTTATGTTGGATTAATAAATAAATATGTTGGATTAATAAATAAATATGTCATGAAGGCCCCTTTTCTGTTAAAAATTGGGATATATTACTTGGCAGGGCCCCATGAAGGTCATCTATTCAGGCCTGCAAGTTATGAGTCAAATTGCTTCTGCACTTTAATTCTGAAAAATAGATCCTAGATTATATGTCCTGCCCCCAAGAACTCAATAGGTGTTTGTGGGAAAAGCCACAAAAATTGGAAAATTGCAAAATCCTTGCAGAGTTGGTACTTGTTGCATCTGAGGTGCTTTGGCTTTTTAGACAGTGCATCTGCCAATACATTCTTCAAGCTGAACATACCATATTTATTTGAGTATAACGCGCACACGTGTATAACGCGCACCCCCTAATTTTCGATTTAAAATCGGTATAAAATTTTGTTTCACTTTTTCTCGGCTCAGACCAAGCATTGTAAGTGACAAACGTTGTTGAACACGTGCGGCCATGATAAAAATCGTTTATAACACGCACCCTCGTTTATAACACGCACCCTCGTTTATAACGCGCACCCAAACTTTGAGTTCTTTTTTGGGTAGAAAATTTTGCGCGTTATACTCGAATAAATACGGTATATGTAATACAAAAATTGAAGTTAAAAAAATGACTCCACCTCAAGAAAAGTGTAGAAAAACTTTCTACAACATTTCCAGATTTTTAGGGTCAGTGCAGACTTTAATTGATACCAATTCCAGTCATTGCTCAAGTGGACAAAGCTGTTTTCACTGCTCAAAGCTCCTGGTTAAAAATGTTGTAATTTCTTTCTGGACTCATTAAATCTCTGGAGTAAGGAAACTTGGCACCGTCCTCTTCCTGCCTCCCCCACCCCTCCTATAGCAGCTGTGTGGACATTAAATTTCTTTAACAGGTCAGGGTATTGGAGAAAGTACTGCTTGGCAAATAATTGTTTCAATTCTTCAAATGCAGATTGTTCTTTTTCCAGTGAAGCAAACTTCACTTTATTATTCAGCAATTGAGTAAGAGACTTAACATGTGCAAAGATTGGGATGAACATTCTATAAAAATTCACAAAACCAAGGAAAAACTGAGCAACTTTCATATTTGGGGGGCAGATGCCATGAAAGCATTGTCTGAATCTTTTGGGGGTCTATTTGGATTCCATCTGTAGAAAGCTTGTAACCCAGAAACTGTTGTTTTAGGCCAAAGGAATATTTTTCTGATTTGGTAAATAACTTATTTCCCTGTAACTGTGCAAATATATTTTGTACATGGTGTTCATTAACCTCTTCATATCCTAAACAAATCAAGATACTGTCCAAATACAGCACCAAAAATGTATCAATTTGATTGGAAATAATTGGGTCATAAGTCTAGACAACACAGCTCCACAACTGACCAAGCCAAAGGCATTACTTTCCACACTGGTATTGAATGCCATTAAAAGAAATCATGTTTTTCTTTTACTCTAATGAGTTTATATGTATTTTGGAGATTCAAGTGTGGTAAATGTGCATGTATTCTGCAATCTATCTAGCAAGCTACAAAAGATGGGTAATGGTCCCTTACTGTGATCTTGTTAAATTCTTTGTAATTGTGACATTGGGACCTCACTACTTGAGTTCAGAAAATCTACCTCTTGCTTCTTAAGAATAGAAATGGTAACTACAGAAATTGGTGACTTAGAAGGTCCAATGAATCTTTTCTCCAAACAGGAATCTTTTGCTTTAAGAACAACGGTTTCTTTGCTGATATCAAAGTTGTTTGTTATGAGATGAAGGCAAATATATTCAATAAATAAATAAAAGTCAGTTACTGTTTTATAGTTAGAATTTTGGCCACTAGTGTTACCACAGCCACAAATCTTAGGTGGAAGAGTGACTAAAGCCAAAATATCTGAAAAGTTCATATATTTGTCAGGCAACTATGCCCCCTTCCTTGAGAGCTTTTGGCTAGCTGCTGCAAAAGAATTGCCACTTGCCCCTGGTGGTGCTGTCAAGTGGGAGTAGGGAAACATAGAACCCTGCCTCCCAGTCTGTTGCAAGATCATGATGCCTCAACCTTGCAAACCCCAGTGCGATTGGAATTTGAAAATTTTGTGCCATGCAGAGGGAGAATAAGCTTGGTATGGTCTCCAGCTGTAGTCTCCAGCATGATGGGGTAGTGGCACTGTACACTGCATGATGTGACCTGCTCTTTAGGATTAACTATCTATTATCTCTACCTTCATAGGAACAATAAGGTTCACTCTAGCTTCGTGCAATTCTTTACTACTGCAGTTTATAAAATAGTGGTGCTCTAGAATCATTTAAAGCTTCCTGCTGTTTCTTACATCCAGAGTTAAAAGACAAAATAAGTGAAACTTTTATGAGCATAAAAGTTGAACTTGAACTGCATGCCCCCCATATGTTCTTGAGAGTGGGACCACTGTTGTTTCCCTGGACCTGTACTTAGCAGGGAAATTGATGCCCTTCTGGGTGGCTAATCTGCATTCTCTCTACAGGGTTTTGGCTGGGCAAGCTCTGTTGATATGTCTCAGCTCTTTGTAGGAAATGAAACGTGAAATTCTTCATCGTTACTTTCCCTCAGCAGCTGCTTCCCAGTTGCATAAGGGGATAGAAGGGGTACCTGGCTCAATAGTAGTAACCTCAGAAGCGATCTTGGAGTCTCTCTAATCATGTAAATATGAGCCAGCAGTGTGCTGTAGCTGCCAAAAATGCCAAGAGTCCTAGGCTGCATTGACAGATGGAGAGAATCAAAATCACATGAAGTGTTAGTACCACTTCATAATGCCCTGGTAAGATCACATTTGGACTATTGCATGCAGTTTTGGTTGTCACAATATGAATAAGATGTTGAGACTCTAGAAAGAATGCAGAGAAGAGCAACAAAGATTACTAGGGTACTGGAAGCTAAAACATATGAAAAACAAATTGCAGGAGTTGGATATGTCTAATTTATTTATTTTTTTAAAAGAACTAGGGTAACATGATAGCAGTGTTCCAATATCTAAGGGGCTGCCACAAAGAAGAGGGAGTCAAGCTGTTCTCCAAAGCACCTGAAGGCAGGACAAGCAGCAATGGATGAAAACAAAGCAGACATTTCTAGAGAGTTAGAACAATTAATCATTGAATGACTTGACTCCAGAAGTTGTGAATGATTCAACACTGATGGTTTTTAAGAAGAGACTGGGCAACAGTTTGTCTGAAATGGTATAGGGTCTCGTGCCTAAGCAGGGGGTTGGACTAGAAGACCTCCAATGTTCCTTTCAACTCTGTTATTCTGCATGGGTTTTCCCTCTCCCATATGAGCCATGGGGGGGGGGGGGGAGCTAATACAGTGAGGACTGGACTCGTTGGATTCTACTAATTTTGCCTGCATTTCTCCTAATAAACCTATGAATATACAAAGTTGGTACAACTTTCCAGATTCTGTGAATCTCCTTTTCTAACCAACTCATAAAGAATTAATTTTCAACATAACAGACATTAAAAAATTCTTAGCACCAGGGTACATTTGGTACATACTCAAATGTTCCTTAATTTGTTTTATTTTTAATTTAACTCTTCTGTGATACTATAAAAAAAAGAGCAAATCTAAATATTTTAGCTGTAAATAATTTATAATTAAATTGTATATCCACCAAATTGCCCCTGTATCAGTATTTTGTATTTTCCACGTACTAAAATTGAATTTAGCTGGGATATATTGCATCCTAATGTAACTTATATGGATACAAGGATGATCTGGCTGCGATCTCTGTCACTCACATTGATCGCTATAGTTGATTCGATTGATCTGGCTGGCTAGATGGGTGTCTCCTTCCTCCTTTACCTGTCCAAGTGAGTCGCTCCCAAAATTGCATGCCTGGCAGAAAAGAATGATCATCCCAGAAAAAAGCAGTATACAGACAGCTCTTCAGTCAAGGGTGTACGATATCTGCACTCCCCTGGTAGAACTTCAAAACAATCTACATCCTAATGAAGGATTCTGCATTTGACTAAAATATCCAGCCATAATTATCCAGTCTACACATAAAGTAAAAAGGCATTCAAGTTTCAGTAAGTTTAATAAGCAGCTTGTGGTTCTTGAAAAGACATAAAGCCTTCTACATTTCAAAAAACATATAAAAAGAACAAATGAAAACTGCATACAAAATTTTTAGTATTTTTATAATTCAAGAGAAAATACAACTATAAGTTCAGTATTGTTTCATCTTAAACTCAGCTTCAGCTGACATGACTTCATAGATATTTCCATATAATTCTCTTTGAAACAAGACAAAATGATTTACTGTAGCTTTTTATAATGCATTTATTTTAGGAAATCTGATTCTAGAAATGTAATTGGCTTGGTTTATATTTCAGCAAAGTTGCACAGCTTTTAGAGAAATAAGGACAGCTTTTAGGGAGAAATTGGATTGAGTTTGAGATCCTGTATAAAAATCTTAACCAAAAGTTTAATGTTACCTTCTGTATTCTGAATTTCTATATTTTTCATAACACAATTTTCAATGTATATTTTTTAAATGTTCATTTTAAAAAATATATTGGGTTTTTAAAAATAATATTAGGTCACTTTCTCCAATTTACTTTATTTCATATGGCGTGCATAAGAATACTTTCAGAATTTTAACAACTTGTACTTTTTGTATTTAAAAAAAACTATTCCAAGGCACCCTAACCATGTTTCGTAATATATGTAGATCTTTGTTTTAAAGCCACCTTGCCTACTTGTGTGGTAAAGGGTAAATGGCAGAAGCCCACCCTGCTAGCAGAAATGGAATATCAAGTCTAGCCAAACACATCTAAAACAACTCATGAATCAATTAACTTGAAAGGGAGTTGCTGAGTCACATTTCTGAGGTGACTCCCTTTTAAATGGTGCAGACCTCTGCAGTGCAGTTCTGACCTAGGAAGTATTAAATGACTTGAATTCTACATAAAAGTAGCTGATTTAAGTATGTACCCATCAGAGAGCATTTTTAAAGAAATATACTAACTTGGTTGTCTCCATGACTATTCCACACGTATCTGATCAATATGCCATCCTGGCTGTCAATATGAATACTTTCAAAGTAGTTTACAGAATGAAATCACAGTACCTGGAAGATTGGTTGTTTGTTTGTTTTTTAAAGAATAACCTGAAAGTTGAAGCATAAATAAAAGAACAGCAGTTTTACATAAAAGGAAAACAAGCCCTGAAACATTTTTGGAAGGAAATTGAAAAAAATAAAAATTATAAAAAAAATAAAAAAATAAAAAAAATAAAATAGGTTAAGACAAAGTGGGCATTACTTTTCAACAGAACATTTTAATCATATCTCAATCTCCGATATTTTAGATGGCAAATGGTAAATGTGTAAAAAAGAATCATGTTAAATGTTTCTTTAAAGACAAGCAATGGAATCTGACTTTTTAGACAAGTTCATTCTTAGTTTTCTTATCTGAAAAAATTGCAAGAACTGTGAAGATGGAATCTGTGGTTGATATCTGAGAACATTCTGGTCTTTAAGATCAAAAATTTCAATTTGTTTTTCCAACTTTTATTTATTTTATCTTCTTCATATTGTTTCCCCTCCCTTCAGTCATAATAATATATTCAAAATATAACAATAATATGCTTTATTTACAAAACCAATGAATAAAAATTCAGAAATCCCCTGGATTTTCAGAACACTATTTAAACTGTTCTTGAATACAAAAACATATGTTAATTTATCTCACCAAATTGGATATTCTTCAGAACAATCTATATCAACAGTAAGAAAGTAGTAGCATGAGTTCCCATTAAGTAGTTATTTAAAATCACATGTTTCCTAGGAGGTAGGATAATGCCACTTCCATAGATGAAATGTTTGAAATGATGAAGTTTGAATTAATAAAATTGTACTTAACAGTTGACTTTCATAAAACTGTCCTCCTTAACTACATTAATAGACAGTCTTGCTTTGCCTATTGAATACACACTATAAATTGCATATATTCATTAAAGAGAATGCTTTTCAAAATGAACATGTAATTAATCAGTGAATGAAACATACACAATGCCCTTTAGTTTCAAATATAAAACAGAGAATACAGCTTGTAGATCAAAGAACATTCTTTTTCCTGATTCATGCTGGAACTAGAGATGCGTTGGATGAGGTATTCTTTTATTTATGATAAATAAATATTTATTAGATATTCTATATGACATTGAAAGGAAATTATCTAAAGCAAATACTGCATCCAGTATTTTGACTCATATACTATTATATTCAATATTTTTATTTACACTGTTTATTCATTACTTACATGGTTTTCGGTTCCCAAACAACTTACTTATAAGTCTGTTCAAGGGAAAGACAGAAAAGAGAATTCAGATGCAGCTCGAAATTAGTCTCTTAAGTATGCAAAGAAAGGTATTTGACATAATTCTTAGGGGAAAATATGAGAGGTGTCTGGGAACAAAATTTAGGAAGTACAATAAAATGTTATGCCAGATGAGAGAACAGAAAACATATCTGCTTTCCAACAGATCTTGAGAAACGTATGAATTTGAGAATGGTCACTTAGAAGAAAATGCTTAGGCATGAATTACAGAATGTTTTGCACAAAAATAGGAAATGAAGCTTGATTGCTTAATACAGTAAGAGCAAAAATGATAGAAGTAAAACATGTAGAAGAATAAATAGAATGCTTAGCAAAAGGTCCAGCAACACCAAACAGTTATGAGTGCATAAATATAATTCTATCTGTCTCTGAGGCTAGTTATTTTTAAATTTAATCCATCTCTTTTGATGATTCCTTATTGCCTTCCTCCTCAGTCACAGTGCTATACTTTGCAGTGCTCTGCCACTGAAATAAAATCTGGCAATTGAGGCAAACATTTCAGATATCCAGGAGCTGCTTCTTAAAACTAAAAGCTTTTATATTATTGCAAGCCTCACTGACTTGATAATTAGTTGCATGAGAATTTTCAAGGTAACCTCTATAAGGAGAAATGTTGCTAAAGAGTAACAACATACTTGCCTAAATTGCATTCATAAATGCTGCTTTTCATCTTACAGTGTGTTTCAAACATCTCTGGAGCTTCATGGATTAGAGGAACTAACCTGAACCATCTTGTGAAAATTCCTGCATGTTGCCAGAATGCCTCCCGTGTTGAATGTGATTTTGCTGACCGCCATTACTATATTGTAGAATTATTATACTTATACATCTGTCTGTTTTATTTATTCTTGTTTTCCTTTTTCTTTTCATGTAATGGCACTTTTGGTCTCTTCAATAAATGGTTTATTTCATTCAAGTCAAGCAACAAGGTGTGGATGTAGTTTGTGAAACAGGAGCATTTAATCACTTGAGTGGTTTGTATTCACATCTGCAGAACACTAACATCAATAGAGTACTTCTTGTTACTTATGTTTTGTCTAATTTACAAGTGCAATCACATGTTTGTGTGTGTGTATATATATATATATATATATATATATAGTCTATTTTGTATTGGTAATGATTTAAAATAGGTATTAACATTTTAATGCATTGCTCAATAAAAAGGTTTTAAAGTGTTTAATATATCATGGTGAAAAGGATTATCATGCATGGATTAAGATCTGGAAGGATGCAATATAGGCCATTTATTTATATTACATATATATAATATTTATATACTACCCTGCAGTGTCTACGGCTGGTAAAAATGTCAAAGTGGCTGTAACACCCATGTGATCAAAGCCCTGCCCAACCCCCTTTTTAATATACATCAGGATGCTCGTAAAAAACAAGTCTTCATTCTCCTGGTTGTGTCTGCCATTTTTTTTAAATTTCCTCTCCTGTGAAACACCCAATACTGCCATTGCTACAGTCTCTCAATAGGGCTTATGTAGGCATCTCCTTTTGTTTTATCTTTCTGACTCTATAAGCAGCAACATCTATAAATACTTGCCACGTTTGTTAGAAAATTGTGTCAGACATAAGCTTTTCCCATTTTGGTATGGGCATGATGTAAGCAAGAACAGGGCAACCCTTGGATGAGGATGTTGCTTTTCTTGCACTTTCCCCTTTTTCCCAGTGGAAAATACTGTCGTGAAGTCAGTTGGCCTGAAAAGAGGAGTTGACTTTGAAACTCTCTCTTCCCAGTCTTAGTTCAGTATTGAGAAATTTGTCAATAACTTTATAACAGCTATAAGGTCAAAACATTAAATCTAAACAGTGAATGTAATTGTACATCTATAAATTGACAGGTGCGTATGCGCATGCACACACTGTGTGTGTGTGTGTGTGTGTGTGTGTACATTCTTATTTCATATGAATGAAATGCAAGTGGTTCTTACAATGGAGACTCATCCAATGACTATTTGAACTTGCAGTGGTGCTAAATGAATGTCACTTATGACTAATCCTCAAAGTCCTGGCCATCCCAGGGCCCTAACGGGATTGTCTTTGTGATTCAGCCACTTGGCAATTGGCCCAGATTTCCACTTGTTAATAGTGTGTTGCAGTCACATGATCACAATTTGCTACATTCCCTCCTGGATTCCCTCAAGCAGAGTCAATGGGGAAGCCAGCAAGAAATTGAAATTTGTAATTATATGAGGTTCTCAATAATCAGGGGTGATTTTCTTAATGTTGGTAATCAGAGACTGTCAAAACTGCTGTTGCTAAGCAGCACAGTCACATAATGTCATCATTTAGCAACAGAAATTCTGGTCCAAATTACTATTATTAATCAATGACTACCTTTATAGAATATAAATACACAAGCATAAAAGTAAAATAATAATAATTAATAGCTGTGAGGTGCTTGGTTAGGTCTGTTAAGCTTTTACCAATCTCAGACTGAATCAACTTGAAAATTAAATCAATAATAATATGAACAACAACAGCAACTGCTGGGGGACCAGGGTGTGCAACTGTAAAACAACTGGAACAAAGGCACAAAACCTGGACCAAAGAACTGAAGAAAATCGAGAACTCATCAAATGTTACTACCAGAAAGAACCAATGGCCAGGGGATTTCAAAAAGGAATGATGCAATTGTGGAAGGAAAAACACTCAGGAAATGACATAACTGAACAATGATTAATGGATCAAAGACATTTCATCATCCGTAATAAATTTTTCATAGATGTGGATATGCAACATCTAGAAACATTGGCTAAAAAGAAAACAACAAATAATGATGAACAGGCTGAAGAAATTGTTCCAACACCTGAACAAACTGCCAACCAGTGGAAGAAACCAACATACAGGATGAAGATCTTCCTGTGCAACAACTCGAAACTGTAGAGCTAAGTGATCTAGCAAAAATGCTGAAAGAAAAGATCGAAAACCACATCAAAGAAAACATAGAAAGAAAAAGACTGCCTGCCCTTCGCATAGTAATAACAAATGAGTGAAAGGTAATACTAAATGACGTGAATGACATTTTAACTTCCTTCCAATCCAGCACTATGTGAAACAAAACAACTAATGTACAGCACAACCATCATTATAACTGCAGAGTTGGGATATGAAATCCCCAAAAAGAAATCCACTGGAACACCAAAGTGGAAAATTTGACTTGAAATCAAATAAAAAATAACTACTACGAGATGTCAGCAATTTGAAATCCTTGAAAGAAGGAAAACTAAAGAATGAAAAGTTGAATAATAGTTTACACAAAAAATACAACCTGGAGGAAAAAACAATAATGGAAATCATGGAAGAACTAAAACAGCATGTAATTGCAACAGCAAAGAAAATATAAAGATACAAAGGATGAATAAAACAATGTGAAAATGCCCAGTTCAAAAGAAACCAACACATCTTCTAGCAGTCCCTTGATGAAAGTCGAAACCATACTAATGTTTGTGCATATAAAGAAAAAACTTTTGGAAACAACTGTGGGAAAACCCAGTGGAACACGACAAAACTGCCTCTTGGATCAAAGATATTCGAAAACAAGCAACACAAAATGAAATGAAGACTATTGTAATAACAATTGATATGGTTGCAAAACAAGTAAAGAAGGTCAAGAACTGGAGTGCACCTGGACTGGATGAACTGCATGGATACTGGCTAAAACACCTGACCGGTCTCCATCACCACATTGCTACTCAATTTGATGAAATGCTTCAAAATGCAACAAGCGAAGAATGGTGAACAGCTAGTCGAACATACTTGATAATGAAAGATCCAGAAAAGAGCACAGAACCAAGCAACTACTACCCAATCACTTGTCTGCCAACAACATTCAAACCTTTTACAAGAATACTGATAAAATCAGTATTCAATAATGGAAAACAGTTTGTATCTGGTAGAACAAAAGGATATTATAAAAAATCAAGAGGAACAAATCATCAGCTGCTCATTGACAAAATGGTATTAAAATGCAAAATGAAAAAGAATGAATTTAAATATGGTGTGGTTAGATTACAAGAAGGCATTTGGCTCATTATCTCACACCTGGATTAATACCTATCTGGAAAACTTTGGAATTGGCAATATTTGTATATTTTTCAAAGCAAAAATGCAAAAATGCAAAACAGTTCTAACATCAATGGGGAGAACAATATCAGACAAGGAATCATCCAAAGGATTCACTTTTACCACTACTATTCAGCATCACATTAATTCCACTGACAATAATCCTACAAAACACAAAACTGGGGTACTAAATCTCAAGCCAACATAGCAAGATAAGCCCTGGCAAGATAAACTATACATGGATCAGAGGTGGTATTCAGCAGATTCTGACCAGTTCTGGAGAAGTGGTAGTGGATATTTTGAGTAGTTCAGAGAATCGGTAAATACCATCTCTGACTGTTCCCGGCCCCATCTATTCTCTGCTTCCCGAGTCCCAGCTTATCAGGAGGAAATGGGGATTTTTGCAGTAACCTTCCCCTGGAGTGGGATGGGAATGGAGATTTTACATATCTTTCCCCTACCAAGCCATGCCCCCAGAACCAGTAGTCAAAATTTTGAATCCCACCACTGACATGAATGACTTAAAACTGTATGCAAAAAGCCCCACTGAACTTGAATCAGTGGTGGGTTGCAAATATTTTTACTACCAGTTTGGGTGCGCTCCTGCATGCGCTCCAACGCAGAAGTGTCTGGGTGGGTGGGCGGGGCTTTCCAACACCACTAATACCAGTTCGGCCGAATTGGGTCGAAACAACCACTGACTTGAATCAATACTCAGTATAGTTCAACTGTTCAGCAGCGACATCAGAATGAACTTTGAACTTGAAAAATGTGCTATATTATCTATGCAGCAAGGAAAAATGGAAAAAATAGGAGTACAACTGGGAAAAAGAAGCATTGTGAAAACATTAGCAAAGGATGATGGTTACAAATATCTAGGCATATTGGAAACAGATAACATCTTGAAAGGAAAAATCAAAGAGTCAACGCAAAAGGAATATATCAAGAAGGTCCGCAAAATATTAAAATCAAAACTGAATGCTAGAAACATAATTAAAGCCAATAATACATGGGAAGTTCCAGTGATACACTACCCAGAATTATCAACTGGACTGTGACTGAACTAGAAAACCTAGACCAGAAAACACTTTTGAATATGTACCACGCTTTATATCCACGAAGTGACATTGACAGGTTGTACCTCCCAAGAAGAATAAGGGACAGAGTTCTACTACAAATCCATCAAACTGTAAAAGAAGAAAAATGAAGTTTGAATGATTATGTCATCCAAAGTACAGAGAAATTGGAGAACATAAAAACAACAGAAACAAAGTCAACATATAAGGAAAAACTGCTGGATGACAGATGAAGTAGATGGAAAACCAAAGCTTTGCATACACAGACCTTGAAAAACATTGAAGGAAAATGTGATGACAACTTGACAAGGACATGGCTTAAGATGGGAACCATCAAGAAAGAAATGGAAAGTTTAATACTGACTGCTCAAGAACAAGTACTACAAACTAATGCCATGAAAGTGAAGGTACAAAAATCCACTGACAATCCAAACTGCCGACTTTGCAATGACAAAGTTGAAACTGTTTCACATTTAATATGTCAATGCAGAAAAATCTCTCAAACTGATTGCAAAGCTAAACATGACCAAGTTACTAAATTAATCCACTGGTCATTATGAAAAATACAACTTATATGTATCCGAAAAGTACATATACTTTTCCTGTACACCGCCCCGAGTCCCTTTAGGGAGAGGGGGCGGTTTATAAATGTAATAAATTAAATTAAATTAAGTCATGGGTACATAATGTGTAAAAAATTGTGATATCTTATGGGACTTTCAAATATAGACGGATCATCATTTGTAACACAACATGCCAGATATCACAGTTGTTGTAAATCAAAGTGTATAATTTAGTGACAACACTTTACCAGAAGATGCCAGAGTTGAAAAAAAAAGAACTGAAAAACAACAACAAAGAAATATCGCAACCTGGCCATCAAAACCACGCAATTATGGATGAAACATGTAACAGTGATACCCATTGTCATCGGGGCACTTAGTACCATGTCCAAGAATTTTTCAAAAAACATCAAGAAATTGCAGTTTCCTGCAATACCACCAGCAGAACTGCAAAAAACTGTGTTACTAGGAACATCATATATTTTAAGAAGATACTTGGTTGATACTTAGGATGCTGGCAGCAATCCTTATCAACCATTAACACAAGTAAATGGTATCTGTGACACATCTTTAAATGTTCAGTTAATGGAGTTTAATGGTTAATGAATAAAAGAAATGATGATGATGATGATGATGATGATGATGATGATGATGATGAAAATAATGAAAATAATGAAAATGAGAAGGTGAAGGTGAACATCTTGTGGGACTTTCGAATACAAACAGATCATCATTTGGAGCACAACACATCAGATATCATTGTAGAGGGCCGAAGTGTACTGTTTATAGATATCGCTGTTCCTGGAGATGCCAGAGTCGAAGAAAAAGAACTAGAAAAAATAATGAAATATCGCGACCTGGCCATCAAAACTACACGGCTATGGATGAAGCATGTCACAGTGACACCCATTGTCATCGGGGCACTTGGCACCATGTCCAAAAATTTTACTAAATATATCAGCAAATTGCAGCTTCCTGCAATAACACCAGCAGAACTGCAAACTGCGCTACTTGGAACATCTTACATTCTAAGAAGATACTTGGTTGATACCTAGGATGCTGGCAGCAAACTCTATCAACCATTAGCACCAGTTAATAGTATTTGCAATGCATTTTTAAATATTCAGTTGGCTGAGTTTCATGTTTTATGAATAAAGTTAATAATAATATTACAAGCTCCTTACTGGTATCATTGCAAACCAAGTTTATGGATACTTGGAAAGAAATAACTTGCTTCCTGTGGAACAGAAAGGATGCTGCAAAAATTCAAGAGGAACAAAGGACCAACTGCTGACTGACAAGCTAATCCTAAAGAATTCAAAGAAAAGATGAACCAATCTGTTCATGGCTTGGATAGACTATAAGAAAGCTTTTGATTCAGTTCCCCATAGCTGGATCAAGAAATGCCTGGAAATCTTTGGCATCAGCAGCAACATACAAAAATCCATGGAAACTTCAATGAATCTCTGGAAAACAAAACTTATGGCTAATGAAGAACTGGGTGAAGTTGAAATTAAACAAGGCACTTTCCAGGGTGATTCCCTTTCACCCCTTCTTTTTATACTCTCAATGCTATCACTAACAATCATTTTGAAGAAGATTAACTGTGGATACGAACTTGCAAAGAAAGGACTGAAAATTTTGCACTTGATGTACATGGATGATTTGAAGCTGTTTGGTAAAACAAAAGCTGAACTGAATTTATTAATTGAAAGCACAAAAGAATTTATCCAAGACATTGGTATGCAGTTTGGAATTGACAAATGTGCAATAATGGCAACCAAAGCAGGCAAGGTTATAGAAGATGATGGAATAGAACTTGAGAATGAAGAAATGATAAAGGCAGTAAAACCAGAAGGCTACAAGTACTTGGGGATTTTAGAGGCCTCTGACTTAATGTATAATAAAGTCAAGGAATTAACTTCAACCAATTACATTCGATGAATCCACAAGATATTAAAGTCCAAATTGAGTGGAGGAAACATCATAAAAGCCGCAAATACCTGGGCTATACCTGTGATTTGATACTCTGCAGGAATAATTGACTGGACCCAGATGGAGTTGGACAATTTGGACAGAAAAACAAGGAAGCTTATGACAATGAATCATGCTTTGCACCCTAAAAGTGATGTTGACCAATTATATCTACCAAGAGCAGAAGGTGGTCGAGGACTCCTACAAGTAAAGCAGACTGTGGAAGAAGAAAGACACAGCTTGAATGATTACATCCAGAAAAGTGAAGAACCAAGGATTAAGGAAATAAATAAAGGAGGTTTTTTAAAGACAATTAAGTCAAAAGCTGAATATAAGAAAGAAGCAATTGAGAAGCGAGCTGAAAATTGGAAAAGCAAAGCTATGCATAGCCAATACTTGAAAAGTATTGAAGGCAAAGCTGACCAAAAACTAACTTGGAACTGGTTAAGATCGGGAGTGGTGAAAAAAGAAACAGAAGGCTTTATTTTGGCAGCTCAAGAACAAGCCTTAGCCACAAACTGCATGAAGGCAAAAATTCAGCATGTTACCACCAACAGCAAATATCGCTTCTGTAATGAGAAAGATGAGACAGTTGACCACCTGATCAGTGGGTGCAGCAAAATTTCACAAACTGATTACCTACAACGCCATGTTCGTGTTGCTAAGATCATTCACTGGAAATTGTGCCAGAAGTTTGGATTTGAGTACAGCAAAAATCACTGGGAACATCAAGTTGAGAAAGTTTTAGAGAATGAGAAAGACAAGATCTTGTGGGACTTCAGAATTCAGACTGACAGGCACTTGTCCTACAACACACCTGATATAACAATAATTGAAAAGAAAAAAGTATGGTTCGTTGACATTGCAATACCTGATGATGCACGAATTGAAAATAAGCAGCAAGAAAAAAAATCACAAAATACTGGGACTTGCAAATTGAAGTTGAGCGACTGTGGAAGAGAAAGTCATGTGTTATCCCAATTATGATTGGAGCCCTTGGAGCAATACCTAGGGAACTGCCTCACTATGTGGAGGTTCTAGGTTTGCCCGACTTGAGCATTTTGACTCTACAAAGGGCCACCCTGCTTGGAACAGCTTATATCCTCTGATGTTACCTTGACAGTTCGTAGGTCCTTGGTTAGGACTCGAGTTGTTGAGCTACCAACCAGCCCCAAAGGCTGTGAATCTCACCAAAGATTAAATACAGAATAATAATAATAATAATAATAACAACAACAACAACAATTAAGCATGGCTTAAGATGGGAACCATCAAGAAAGAAATGGAAGGTTTAATACTCACTGTTCAAGAACAAGCACTATAAACTAATGTCATTAAAGCAAAGATACAAAAATCCACTGAGAATCCAAACTGCTGACTTTGCAATGACAAAGTTGACACTGTTTCATATTTAATATGTGAATGCAGCAAAATTGCACAAACTGATTACAAAGCTAGACGTGATCGAATTGCTAAATTAATTTACTGGTCACTATGTAAAAAATACACCCCATCTATATCCGAAAAGTCATGGGAATATAAAGGGGAAAAAGTTGTCGAAAATGAGAAGATGAAGGTCTTGGGACTTCAAGGACTTTCAAATACAGATGGATTGTCATTTGGAACACAACATGCCAGATATGGGAAACCAAAGTGTACAATTTATTATATCGCTATACCAGGAGACGCCAAAGAAAAAGAACTGAACAAAATAATAAAATATTGCTTCCTGGCTATTGAAACTATGAGATTTTGGATAAAACATGTAACAGTGATTCCCATTGTCATCAGGGCGCTTGGTACTATGTCCAAGAATTTTACAAATCACTTCAAGAAATTACAGCTTCCTGCAATAACACCAGTGGAACTGCAAAAAACTGTGCTATATGGAACATCGTACATTTTAAGAAAATACTTGGTTGATATCTAGGATGCAAACAGCAACCCGTATCAACCATCATTGCCAGTCAATTATATTTGTGATACATTTTTAAGTTCAGTGAACTGAGTTTCATGTTTAATGAATAACAAGAACTAATAATAATAATAATAATAATAATAATAATAATAATAATAATAATAATAATAATAATAATAATAATAATCTCGCCTTCTTTACATTGATGATCTAAAGCTGTATGGAAAAACACCAACTGAAATAGAATCACTGCTCAACACTGTTCCCATATATAGCCAAGATATGCAATGGGGTTTGGATTGGACAAATGTGCCACATTCACTATTAAAGAAGGAAAAATTGTGAAAACTGAAGGAATCAAAATGCCCCATGAAAATAGCATTAAGAGTCTGGATGAAGATGATTACAAATACCTGGGTATCCTTCAAGCTAACAAAATCAAGCACACTGAACTCAAGAAAAAGATTAGAGGTGAATACATCCACAAAGTGAAGAACATCTTCAAGTCCAAATCAATGGATGAAATACCATCAAGGTTATCAACACCTGGGCAATACTAGTCATTAGATACACTGCAGGAATAGTGGACTGAACTCAAGTAGAATTAAAAGTAATGAATAGCAAGACCAGAAAAATAATCACAATGAATCATGTCCTACATGCTCAACAGCAACATTGACACACTCTACCTACCAAGGCAACTAGGTGGGCATGGAATGTTAGTACATCAGACGGTTGAAGACGAAAAAAGGACTTTGGAAGAATATATGAAGTTACTATGCCAAGAAAGCTTGCTGACTACTGGAGAGACTAAGCTGGCTTACAGGAAAGACCAAATCAAGAATAGAATGGAAACATGGGAAGACAAAGCACTACATAGCCAGTACATTAGACCTGGCAATGGCTAAGAACAGTTAGGAAAGTTAAAGAAAGAGACTGTCGGATTAATTGTGGCTGCACAAGACCTGGCCTTAAGGACAAATGTATACAAAGCTAGAATTGAGAAGACAGCAACAGACAATAAGTGCCATCTATGCAAATAGTGGATTCCCAGGTTGACTGCTGCAAGAAGATCACACAGACTAACTACAAGCAATGCATGACAAAATAACAACGGTGGTGCATTGGGAGATCTGCAAGAAAAAGCAGTTGCATGTAAGCGAGAAGACTGTAAAATATAGAAAATAAAGAAGTTAAGTTCACTGGAACTTTAGAATTCAAATAGACAGGCACCTATTACATAACACCCCAGACTTAACAATTGTCAATAATAAAGGCAAAAAGGTCTGGACAGTGAATGTGGCAGTGCCTGGAGACAACAGAAAAGAATATAAAGAACTGGAGAAGATAACAAAATACAAATACCTACAAATAGAAATAGAATGGCTATGGCAAAGGCAAGCCAAGATAGTACCAATAGTAATATGTGCCTTGGGAGCAATCCCAAAACAACTAGAGCACCACTTGAATACCATAGGCATTGGCAAATTTGCCATCAGCCAATTGTAGAAGGCAGCTTTATTTGGAACAACTTATATTCTGCAACAATATCTGTAACACTGTAAAACATCCAGATTTGCCCATCCCAAGTCCTTGGTAAGGATTTCATAGGTAGACAAAAATGCCAAACTCAGTCTGAATGTCTGGCTGTGCAATAAACAACAACAACAACAACAACAACAACAACAACAACGAAAATACATGAGGTGAGCATTATGCTAGATTGAGTATCACTCAGATCAAAAAGACTCACATTTAAAACTATGGCTACTGGATATTTAGCAAAAAAACATATGCTATAGGCTCAGCTTCCCCTGCTAAGCAGGTTGGCAGGTGACTGGAAGATGAACAAACAAACCAAAAGATCTGGACAAAGGAAACAAATTAATCAATTATGCAAGCTTATTATGTATCTGAGCCAACAAAATGTGGATTTCAAAAGCACATGTTCAAGATTTGGAAGGATATGTAATATGGAAATGGAAATCAATGAACAAAGACATGAATCAGAGGCATATTATTTTGAAAGCTCTTCACTAATGCAAGATATTGCAAGCAGGGCAGGGCAAGATCAAGGGTCAAATGTAACTTGTAATAGAGATAATTTAGAAGTAGAGCAACAAGTAGTGAAGAAAAGGAAGGAAATCAAAGAATCAGAGGAACAAGAGCAAGAGCTGGATTAGATCTCAAAAAGCTCAGAAGATTAAGACAGGTGAAAAACATGGAAAGAATTTGATTACCAGAACTGAATCAAGTTAGTAAGAGAAGTTTGGCTAAATTATTGAATGTGAATGAAGCTGTCCAGATTATTCTAACGGAAACATTAGCTCAAATAACCAGTGGTAACATGCAGCAGCCTATGTTACCACTGAAGAATTAGACTTAAAAATTGGAAAGTATAAAGCATTTAAAAGGGCAAAACCAAAGTTGAAAAATCACTTAGATTAAAAAATATAATTTGTTTGGATTTAAATAATTTGAAGAATTTGAGACAAGAAAACCTGAAGAATTAAAAAAAATCAGAATTACCAACAGACAGCAAGATATGACTTGAAAAACAAGGAAATCGCAGTTGTGATTAAAGAGCTGAAACAAAAAGTTGTGATATGAGAAAATAAAGACTACCAAATACAGGCTGTCGCCACGGCTGTCACTTGATCTTCCATGGACAGCCGGGTATCCAGGAGGACACCCAAATTGCGCGCCCCATCCACAGGGGCAAGATGTTCGCCCCCTATGGCCAGCAATGGAGTGAGCTGGTTGAATCGGGCAGCCGGAAACCACAGCCACTCGGTCTTGGTCGGGTTGAGTCTGAGTCCGTTCCTTCCCATCCAGATCCGTACGGCTTCCAGGCACTGGCACATCACTGCTACGGCATCGTTGGGGTGGTTTGGGGTGGAAATATACAACTGAGTATCATCAGCGTAAAGATGGTACTCCACCCCAAAACCACGGATGATCTCACCCAGCGGCTTCATGTATGTGTTGAACAGGAGAGGCGAGAGGACCGACCCCTGAGGCACTCCACATGTGAGGGGTCTCGGGGTCGACCTCTGCTCCCCTGCCAACACAAATTGCGATCGGCCAGAGAGGTAGGAGGAGAACCACCGTAAAACGGTGCCTCCCACCCCCAACCCCCCCAGCCGATGCAATAGGATACCATGGTCGATGGTATCGAAAGCCGCTGAGAGGTCTAATAGGACCAGGATGGAGGAACATCCCCCATCTCTGGCCCTCCAGAGATCATCTACCAACGCGACCAATGCCATCTCGGTGCTATGCCCGGGCCGAAAGCCGGACTGGCGCGGATCTAGATACTCAATTTCCTCCAGGTGACGGGGAAACTGTTGTGCCACCACACTCTCGACAACCTTCGCCAAAAAGGGAAGGTTGGAGACTGGACGATAGTTGTTTAAAAGAGCTGGGTCCAAAGAGGGCTTCTTAAGGAGGGGCCTCACCATAGCTTCTTTTAGGGAAGCAGGCAAGGAACCCTCACTTAAGGATGCGTTGACAACCTCTTGGAGCCAGCCTCGTGTCACCTCCCAGGATGCCAGTACAAGCCAGGAGGGACACGGGTCCAATAAACATGTGGTGGCTCGCAGTCGCCCACGTAACCTGTCCATATCTTCGGAAGTAACGGAGTCAAACTCCTCCCAAACAAGATCTCTCTCGTGGCATCCCACTGGACCAAGAATGGGGGCTAGCTCATTCTGTATCTGAGCGGTTTTCTCCTGCAGAAAAGTCACAAATTCCTCTGCTCTACCGTGTAGTGGGGCTTCCTGCTCCCTCTGTTGAAGGAGGGAGCGGGTCACCCTAAACAGGGCGGCAGGGCGGTTTTCTGCGGATGCTATGAGAGTAGCACAATGATGACGTTTGGCCACTCTCAGCGCCACAATGTAAGTCCGTAAATGGGCTCTTACCTGTGTCCGGTCAGATTCAGAACGGCTAGCCCTCCATCTTCTCTCTAGGCATCTCTTGCGGCGCTTCATCACCCGCAGCTCCTCAGTGAACCAAGGAGCTAGGGTGGTTCGCTGCCGCAAGAGAGGCCGCAAGGGCGCGACCCGATCCAAGGCTCCCACGGCAGCAGAGTTCCATGCGGCCATGAGGTCCTCCATCGGGGCGCGGGTCCACACAGTTGGACTAAGAAATGGTTAGATATTTTTGGAATTACCAGCAATATTTAGAAATTCCTGAAGACTTCCATGAAGCTATAAAAACTAAGTTGATGGCCAGTTGAAAAAGAACTTTGTAAAGTTGAAATCAAATAGGAATCTTTCAAGGTAACTCATTGTCACCTTTGTTATTTGCCACTAACAAGCATTCTGAACACAACAAACTTTGGCTATGAATTGACAAAAAAGAGTTGAAAATTTCCCACAGGGGTGTCAAGCTCATGGCCCACAGGCTGGATACAATTCACACTACCCATGCCTGGTTTAGTGAAGGGGGGAAACTGTGACGATGCTATGATGATACAGATTTGATATCCCTGCTCCACATGGATGATTTAAAATTGTTTGGAAAAACAAAAGCTGAACTGAGTTCACCATTAAAAAGTATTGAGTTTAGCAGGGATATTGGAATGCAATGACATGTGTGCAACAATTGCTGTTAAGGCAGGAAAAATTGTTGAAGATGATGGATTTGAACTTGATAATGAAGAGTTGAATAAAAAAAATAGTTTAGTATTTTTTCAGTTTCATATGATTTTTCTATAATTAAATTAACTAACTTAATTAGTTGTTGTCCAGTATTTTTTTTTAAATGATTGAGACTGCTACTACAGTATAGGACAAAAATCCCTGCTTGGGAATCTGTAATAATAATAATAATAATAATAATAATAATAATAATAATAATAATAATAATAATAATAATAATAATAATAATAATAATAATAATAATAATAATAATAATAATAATAATAATAATAATAATAATAATAATAAATTTTATTTATAACCCGCTCTCTCTCCCCGAAGGGACTCGAGGCGGGGCACAGGGAATTAAAAACAATTAAAACAGACAAAGTACAAAATTAAAATCGAATTAAACTTATCCTGCGCTAAAAACTTCTATGAAATTAAAACTATCCCTAAAAACCCCTTAACAATTTAAAATTTGAATTTTAGAGAAAAGTATTTGTAGAGAAAGTGTATTGTAAGACTAGGAACAATTTGTCATTATTAAACTGTATAAAATATCAATCACATTGATTGGTATTTTAGAGAACATTAAGTTTCGTGTTAATTTTGCTCCTTACATTCTTTTCAACTATTGTAAAGAAAACAAAACAACAGGCCAAACATACATATTTTTGGGGGAGAAACATTCTTTTATGGCATGCCAGAAACATTCACTTTCCTTTCAGCAAGTAAAATCAACCAGCTGATTTTAACATGCCTATTAACAATAACATTTTGCCTGAAAATGTGTGCAATGCGTTCAATCAAAACACTTCACCAAAGAAAGAAAGAGCACAACAAAAACGTTATGCGGCCTGGAAATCTGTCAACAGACATCAGCCACAGAGCAGATATATAGGTAGCTCAGCATTCCCAAACTTTGTTCTTCAGCCCTTTAGATGTTGGGGTTACTAGAATTCCTAGTCAGGTCAAAAGACTCTTGGTAAATATTTTTCCTGACTTTTGCAAACATTAATCTTGAATTGGAGATGTTTGTAACTTTAGCTATCTTGATTTATTCCTGTTCAGATGGGATGTTTATGCTGGTTTATAATAAATAAAGATTTGATAAAGTTCAGGTGGGTATGTAAAGAAAAAAACCCCATAGCTTAAACAAAAGGATATTGTGAATATTATATGGCTAAAAAACTCAACTTTCCATGTTTGTGTAAACAAGAAGGAAACTCATAATTCCTTGTATACCTTTATGTATATCAATCCTAAAGAGATATATTTCAAATATTAATAGCCACAAATATGTTTAAAGCTTAATTAACATCTTGGGACATACTGTGTCTGACAAGATTCTAAGTAATGAGCACTACAAATTATTCCAAACTGAAACAATCCTGACAAACAGAGTTTTGCTAGTGATAGCATACCTTCCTTTACATTAACTTGGTCCTAAATATATTCCTAGGATGCATCTCAAAATATGATGTTGGCTGATGAAGTCTTCACTAGCAAAAGCATACACAGAAGACACAGTATTGACATTCTGATTGGGATTTACATTTTAAAGGAACCAATTTGCCTCTTTAGAGTAACACTTGCCAGCTTTAGAGTAACACTGAAGTGATTAAGGTTCATCAAGGAAACCCAATTTCATATTTCCCCTGACTACAGTCTTCACTTCATACTGTTGGATTACAAAGGTCATATTTTTAGCCAAACCTATTTCACAGGATTGTTGTTAAAAGAGATCTCAATGTAAATTGTTACTATCCAAACTTGTAATAACTCCATGGCCTGCCAGTGGTAATCAGAAATTCAGAATTTGAATTATTGGTTGGCAGATTTGCCAGCCATAGTTATTAGGATTAGAAATATAAGGTCTGTATGTGTGACTAGTTTCTGGAAGTCGTGCATTTGGAAACATTTGTAACACACCCAATTTGACTAGTCTTAGAGTAACCCTGTGGAAATCCCAGTTACAAGAAACATACATGAAACATGTATGTTCATGTATGTTGTTAGGCTGTTTATAATTAATATTGACAAGAAAAGATAGAACCATTTTCCAGAAAGATGGCAGATGGATCTTTAAGCTTGATGTTTAAATTAATGGTTTTATAGAATTATTTTTCTGCTTCTATTTCATTAGCACTTTTTATCTGCTTTGTATGTCTGTTGAGTAAATAGCTTGCTGTCAGTCATACAGGTTAGAATAGAAGCAATCAATGTCATCTAGAGGAGTACTGTTTTTATTGCAACATCTGAGTAACAGAATCTTGAAAATCTGAGTCTGCTTTCCCTCCACACACTTTCTTGTGAATTAAAGAAGGGCCTGTCTGAGAAATTTGGCCCAAGTTCAGGCCCAATCTATCTGTTGTCCCTTGCATTCTTCAAAACCATTCCATACATCTTCTACCCTGGTTTAAGATTTAAGCTGGCTATGATTGAAAGATTTGAAGGCTCGGTAAATACACGGTTTATGGGAAAGAAAAATCCTGCAGTGATATTAGTGTTTGACAATAAACATTTAAAAATATTATTTTTTTCTCATGGCACAGAAATGAATTAAAAAACTATTGTTACCTACACCTGTTGTGACTACTGAAAGTGTACTTTCTTAGCACTCTTCATTCTTCTTTTTAATGATCATCTCATACAGAAAAATATTCATATTTATTTTATAAATAAAAATTTAAAACTCCCCAAAGTACATTCTGCAGATTGCTGCACTTGGACAACATAATGTTGAATTAGGGCAGTGCACAATGCAATTTACTTTCACATCTGGACAAACTGCTACCATGTAATTCTTACTAGTATTACACTATAATTTCTATTAATTCCACAGGGCACCAAGTGCATCAAGGCTTGTCAACATATTATTTTAGACTGTTTGTGATTTAGAAAATTATGCCTTTCAGATGTTTTCTTGGTAAAATAAAACCTTTAAAAATCTGCTTTGGTTTTAATGCAGAAAAGAAGAAAAATATTCAGTCTTACTGTCTCCTTTTCCCTACTCTTCTAGACACCAATATTCAGAGTGAAGCTAAAAGGTTGTTTGTGCAATATGTGGTCATAATTATTTAACCAATGAAGCATTTTGTGTCCTGACTGTAATAAGAAACATTGTGATTAAGACTAATCTAGTAACTATTTTCCTACCTATATGACTAACTAATAGTCATATAGGTAGGGAAATAAAGCAGGAAAAAAATAGCTACAAGTAAGATGAAATTAGATTTTTTTAATAGATTGATTGATTGATTGATTATGTTCCATCAAGTCAGTGTTGACTCTTAGCAAATGCATATAAATGCATTTTTTCCATCTATCCTGTTTTTAGGCCTTCCCATGTTGCATTCATAGACCCTAGAACTGAATATATCCTCTTTGGTGGATATTGTCCTCTTCTTCTGTTTCCTTCCTCCATTTTCCCCAGCATTAGAGCCTATCCAGAGAGCTAGGTTTTCACATAATGTGTAATGATTTGAATCTACTCATTTGTGTCTTGAATGAAAACTCGGGTTGATTTGTTTGATGATCCATTTGAAAAATTTAAAAATGTCAATACTTTTTCTATCCAGCATCTACAAAGTCCAATTTTCACTTTAAGAAGATGCTATTGCGTGCACTATTCTGTTCTTCATAGATGCACATCACTTTTCCAAAGCCTGTTGTGCTACAAACTGCTAGTCTACAGTATATTTTTGATCGTTTCTTTATTCTTGATAGTTGATCCTAAAAGATAGAAACTATTTACCATTTCATTATCTTCATTGTCAATTCTAAGGCTGGTTGTTGTACATATTGTTTTTGTTTGGTTATCTTATTTAATTTTAGTCCCATTTTAACTGTTCTCTTTCACGTTTATTATTTGAGCTTTCAGAACCTTTGCCTTTTCAGTTATTAGAGTATGTTTTATTCTATCTGTATTTAATTCTTGCTTTATATCTTCTTAGGTAGTGAATATGATGAAGAAGAAGTAGACTATGAAGATTCAGATAGTGATGAGTCCTGGACCACAGAAAGTGCTATCAGTTCTGAAGCTATCCTAAGTTCTATGTGTATGAATGGAGGAGATGAGAAACCTTTTGCTTGTCCTGTTCCTGGGTGTAAAAAGCGATATAAGGTAAGTGTGTTATTTATCATATGGTAAAACTATTATTTGCAAAACAGATGCTTTGTGATTTCATAGATTTTATCATGATCTATATTTTTAAAAAATATATAAGATTACTCAACTCTTCAATAACTGTGGGGACAGTGATACAGTAAAAAGAATAATCAAATACCATTGAAAAAAGCAACAATTAAAAAGCAATGGTTTACATAGGATTTACCTAATCTAAGATCTGAGAGCAAAATCAGGTTTGGGGGCCATTTAAAACATGGCCAAAGTGGAGAACCAAACATATCTCAGGAAGATTAAGTTCTAGAAGTTAGACACCATGAAGAAAAAGGCACACTTCGTAAGTCCCCATGAATGTATGGACAAAACCTGAAACCTGCCTAACCTGCATGATTGTACAGTCTGGACAGAAGATTTGGAACAGCGATGTTCTTACCTATATGTGATCAGGTTGTATGCTATGAATATATTCTGTATAAAAGCCCTGTCTTCCACAATCTAACACTTTTTAGATTTGTCAGACATAATTTTTAACTAGTATGGCACCCATTCCTATTGGAGATGATTGAAGTTGTAGTCCAGACACAATTGAAATATGCTATGTTTTAAATCATGAAGTATTCGTCTTGTGACAATGGTGCTTGGTGCCTGGTGCTTAATAACAGTTGATAGTTTATGCATTCACTAACATTCCTTCAGCACATCTTAAAATATTTGCATTTTATCTGACACGTGTTATAATTATAGTTGGAAATAAACAATTTGACAGGCACTAAAGAAATTGATAAATGCCAAGAGAATTATCTATGAAAAGCACTGTTAGTGACATACAAACTCAATTGAATATAAACTCTCCACAGAACCTTTTGATCTTAATGTAAATATAACTATGTTAATAGTTAACTTCTCCTAATATAGGGTGGGGAAAACACTTGAATATTCCAACAAATTATAAAAGATATTAAACTGGTTCATTTATGATTGGAGAAGTAATCAAAGAGTAATGTGTAGTTAAATGACCCTCTGATTGTTCTCCAGCCTCCTTGTCCACACAAAAAGTATTACAAGAATTCATATATTTTGTGAGGTTTACCCTAGTATTATACCATCCAGAAATGCAGTATTCAATTATTATTATATAATAATAAATTAAATGTTTCTGAAAGATATTTTAGCATTTTAAAATATTAAAACAAACGTTATACAAAACAGAATAAATTAAAAGATTATCTGGAATTGACAGTGAATTGCAGTTCTTGAACTAAGTTGAAAGTTGAAAAGACTTTTTCATCTTAATAACCACAAACCCATAACAGCTCACAAAATGATTTTGGCAAGCACTTTTAAAAGACTTGTTCATCTTAACAACCTGTTAAACAACAACTGTTTAAAATACAGTTAAAAGTCAAATTTTATTGCTATAAAAGCCTTTTCTATAAGTAGAAACTATAGCTGAAATGTTTAAAAAATTATCCTAAAAAGGATCTTTTAAAGGAAAATATTGTCTTTTCTATGTATTTCATCCTTGTGTTGTGACAATTCCAAGAAGTTAGAAACATATCCATGATATTATGTTGCAATGGTTCTAGAAAACTGCATGAATGGAAATTACTTTGTAAGTAGTATTTAATATGATACAAGAATGTAGCATTCAAGAAAGCAATCACTCGTGGTTCTTTTTATTTTTCTTGTTTATAAAATAGATAAGACTGAAATAGAAATTCTCATTAAATCCTTAAATTTCATCAAGTCCTACTTTCCTATTTTATATATTTTAATTCTGCATTGGAAATCTGTAACCATGCTCTTTTGTTTGTTTGAACACAATAGCATACATTAGTAATACTGATTAAACTTGGCTTAAATTAATTTCTTCACCAAGTAAAATTTAGTGTAATGGAACAGGTTTGAGTAATCAAAGGCTTTGCATGATCATTTGAACAAATAAATTTCTGTACCACTTTTAAAAGTTAAAAAAAATTGCTCTTAACGAAACAATTCAAAAATGGCAAAATATGTGGGGTACAAGTCATTGTGCAATTTGACTTCATCTACTAATAAGTATTGCTACATTTTAGAATTTTGCATTTTTAAAAAGCCAGACAGCTGTGAATCATTTTGTGTCTTAGAAATAATTTGTTTGGCAACCCATGTGAAGTTCCCCCCCCTTTTAAAATATATCCATTTTGTGTCTTGAAAATGTAAGAATGTTGCAGGATTTTACTCTAATATCAGTATATTATTGCAAGATGGCTTGCAAATGGCTGGATCACTTGAAAAGTGATTTCAAGTTATACAGAAAGTGCTGAATGGCTGTTAGAACAAGGGAAAGGATTTTCAATCAGAATCTAATAAAGATTGGTACTGTTTCTGCTTTATTACATGGGTAGACTATTGTACGTTCTGCTATCAGATAGCTGTCGTTCTGGTCTTCCCAAGAGATACACTATTTTCCCAAAAATAAGACCTCCCCAGATAATAAGCCCAATCGGGCTTTTGAATGCATGTACTAAAATAAGCCCTGCCCTGTGTCTTCTAAAATATTTAAATGCATGTGCAGCTGGTCCTGCCATTTCCTGGGGGAGAAGAGGGGAACATGGCCCACGCACCCCACATGCACCTGCCATCCATGCAAATGACCTCAAGGAGGCCACTCCCACAAACCCTAGCTACCACGCCCCTTCTCTTAGTGGTGGCCGCAAAAGAGCAACAGGCTGAGATGCCAGGACTGGCAAGAATGTGCCAGAAATATAGATAGAACTTCCGGCCCTCTCTGGATCAGCTGATCCATGGCCATGCGCTGAGGTTAAGGGGCCTCCTGCAAATAATAAGATCTCCCCGAAAAAAAATTGTAAAAGATTTATAGCTAAATCCCTGGTGAAACATTATTTAAAAGACTTTTTAAGAAAGACTTTGCTTTGAAAATTGAACACCCTGGCAATATTTCTAGCCTCCCTATTAAAGTCTTTGTGTTCAATCCTCTGTCATAGAATGTGAATGGTATAAAGTATCATGCCAAGAATGGCCACAGGACACAGATCCGGGTGCGGAAACCCTTCAAATGCCGCTGCGGAAAGAGTTACAAGACAGCTCAGGGTCTGCGGCACCACACAATCAACTTCCACCCACCAGTGTCTGCTGAGATTATCAGGAAGATGCAGCAATAAGATGCTGGTCACAAATGTGCCAAGGAATACTCACCAGCAGTTGCTGATTTCGAAGACAGCCACCTTCTCCTGGGAAGCATTGAGCAACCCTTTGAAGAAATTAAATGCATGCTTTACATTTTTCCCCCCTGTAATTTTGGAATGACGTATCTTTGTAGAGTTAATGATTTTGTACATTTGCACATGTAATCATCATGCCCATATACATTACTTTAATATAAAGGTGCTAAAAGCTACAGATTTTTTAAAAGTATTTTTCCGTCCCCCACCCCACCCAAAGGTGAATTAGGGAACGTTGTATATTTAGCTGTTCCACAGTATTAAACAAGGACAGGGGAGGAAAACCTGGCACTAGGATAACTTCTGAGATTGTAATGTGTTTGAAGAAATTCAATACATCAGCTCCTATGTGCTTGCAAAAACCAAAAGAATTCCCTTTTATCCACCTGGTTAATATGCCTTATGTAACAGAGATATCTGTAGGATAGCAAGGTTATAGGTATTGGAATTATAAATAAGAGAATGTTTAACGTATTCGAAGAATATTTTCATACTCAAATAACATACATAAAAGGTGTGCTTGCTGTATTTTATATTATCTTGCAAATTCTTTTAGTCTTTTGAAATGCTGAAAATTTTGCAGTGAATTAGATCACTCTACCATTAAAATTCCTACTTCTATCTGTACAGAACTTATGTTATTTAATGTTAGCAATCCACTCAAATTTCTGAGGACTATCTTTTCCTGGTCCTGCTATTGGCCTCTGCTATCTATTACTAGCAGAAACTTGGAAATGAAGTGCAAATTTTCTGAGAGAAATTTATCTTCATCTTAGATGAAGCCTTTAAAGCACTTTCTAGTTCTTCATTGCCAACAAATTTAAATGTTTTATGTTGCCAATTCTTGCAACTATCATTGTTGCAAATAAAAAAGAGGCATATTGTTAAGAGGTACAGTATTTATGTTAAGGGAGGTTCTCGTTGTACCTTTGGATTTTGCATGTGTGTGTGTACAGATAGACCTCGACTTACAAACCACAAATAAGCCCAAAGGTTTTGTTGCAAAGCAAGAGAATTGTTAAGCGAGTTTTGCCCCATTTTTACTATCTGGATTACTAGAGCTTAGTGAATCTTATTAAATTAGTTACACGGTGGTTAAGTAAACCTGGCTTCCCCATTGACTTTGCTTGTCAGGAGGTCACAAGAGGTTATCACTGACCTTAGCACACTGCAACCATCAAAAAGTAAATAACAATTGCCAAGCATTCAACTTTTGATCATGTGACTATGGGGATGCTGAAATGGTTGTGTAGAAAACAGTCATAAGTCACTTTTTTCAGTGCCATTATACCATTGGTGACTAAATGAATGGTCGTAAGTCAAGGACTACTTGTAATATATATGCAATGTTATGTATATGTCGATATGTGTGTGTGTATACACACCCACACATAAACATATATACATACACCTGATGTGTGTGCATGTACACACACACAAAACAAACTTATTGTATGTGATGCATTCTACAGGTTAGCATTACATTTCTTTATGAACTGTGAGACATCATGAGCCTTACTAAAATGAAGCACTTTTTGAAGCAGGTAATTCCAAGGTAGACTTTTAACACAGAGTTCCTTAGATCTAGACCACACCTGAATGCTTCATTTATTTGATGCTCTCCTGCCTTCAGCATTCTCTTGTTTAAAGTAATAGTTAACTGTTTTAGTATGCAAAAGCTAAGTTAATACTAACTTGGGAGTTTGTCTCCCGCATGAGACTATTTTAAGTTTTTCAGATAATCCTTTTCTGTGTATTTTGTATTTATATATAAATGACATGGGAAATACAAGTTTCTTTTCTTTTAGATTAGAACATGTATAAACACTGAGTGGGCAAAGATTCTTCACTAAGAAACATTTTTTCCAACTAAGATCTCTCATAATGAGGGTTTAAGAAGATAAGCTTCTTTTAGACAAGTTACCCTACACCCACCTTCAGAAAAGTCTATGTACTAGCATCAGTAATAGTTTGATGTAACAGTATATAACAATCTATTGCTATACGTAAAGCTTTATATCCATCTTCTAATATTTTGACTTCATTTAATTGTGCTCTCAGTAAAAAGTACTGAGTAACCTAACTGTTAAATAATGTTGCATGTCAATTCTTTCCACTATTACAATCCATTACTATCTACATAGTCATTGTGGCAGTATTAAACAGACGGAAATGGGACTATTTTGTTATACTGTGTATAGTGAATGTATTGTACTGTGTCTGTGAAAATGTGCTTTAAATTATATTTTCTTATATTTTGCTGGGGACAAGGTTCATTAAGTTTGGAAGTCACACAAAGTTTGTTTTAGAACTGAGCACCATAAAATGTATTGAAATTTCTTTCCATAAAAGCTGCTTACAAATGTTAATCAAATCACATTTAATAAATTGCCTCTGATCCAAAATAAAATTGAATGTTGTTTCATTATCTTTGATTGCTTTGCACTGTAAAGATACTATACATTACCAAGGAACACAACAAAATGTTCTCAATTTACTTAACAAAACTCAGAAAATGGTGAGAGAAGAAAATAAATAGAATATAGCACATGAGAAATTTTACAATAATAAATATATTATGGAAATTTTATTCCATAGTACATTTTATAATTTAAAAACATAACAGGATTCCATTGCATTGAGATCTACTACATCTCTCACCAATAGAATATATTATTCTCAACTGAAGATATTTTTTAAGGAAAACCTGGAAAATAGTTTCAAAGAAATATTTTAATAGATTATATATTCACTGTTCATGATTACTATATAGCAGTGTATTTTAAAACCTTTAAAAGGCAATAGATTTCTTTCCCACTAAAACCAGAGTCATCTATCTTCCCCCCCCCCCCTCCTCTTTTTTTTCTTCCTTCTGTCAATCTTGTTTCCAAATGACTTTGGCCAGTTTACAGCATTAAAATCATAAAAGATAAATATTTCTAACAATAAAAACCAAAAATTTAATGAAAAATAGAACTACAGTTAAAAGGATGTGCAGGAGGGGAGGTGTGATTGCTCTTAATTCCTTAACAATCACCAGTCTGGCAGGTCTTCAGGCCTCGACAGAAGGTTCAAAGAATGGGAGCCAATCTCACCTGAGTTGTTCCAAACAGGAGAAGCCACGGCAAAGAATGTGCTTTTCCTGGACACTGTCAGCCATAATTACTTGAATGACAGCACCTGCATCCTGCTTTCTCTACCAATACAGGTGGGAGGACCAAACCCGGTGGGGTGAGATGGTTCCTCAAATAACCAGGACCTTTGAAATTGAATTGCACATGGAAACAAATTAGCAGCCAATGCAGTTCCTAGAGCAAAAGTGTAACATGGACTGCCTCAGTTGCCCCAAAACTGACTACATTTCCACACTCTACAACAGTTGAAGCTTCTGAATGCTCTTCAAAAGATGTGGGGTTATGTTCTGTGGACACAATAAGAGTAGAGAAATTATGCTGTTTTATCACTTTTATCACGAGAAATGACTTAACAATGGCTGAGTCGTGTGTGATCAGTCATCTTTCATTTTCCTCCAGTGATGCTATAGGAGTCTCTTAATCCTTTTTAGTACCCACATCTGCTCCATAAATCACAGGGAGAGTTAGAACTCAAGAGAGGCCACAAAAGTGATCCTGTCCAGAGTCCTGGCTGCCCTTTGATTCCAGGAGGTTACCAAGGCTTTGGCAGGCCATGAAACAAAACTTTCAGGATGTATTCCAGTTCCCTCTGAAACCCAATCAGTTTCATCAGTCACTGGGGATGACCAGGCCTCCTTGCAGAGAGGGTGGCGTAAGACAATGTCATGGACACCAGGATGTGATCTGACCATGACAGGGTTGATGATGTTAGATTGTTCCACCAGATCATGTTGCCACTGTTCCGACAAGAAAATCTTATCTGGTGAATGATCACTGTCTCAAGTCAGGCCCAAGATTAGTTAGGGTAGGCTTATGGCTGCCATGGAGGCCATGAACTCCTGGACCACTTCTGAGATCACACTCAGGGATGGCAAGTTGAAGTCCCCCCCAGAACTGTAAGTCTGGGGAACATTGCTGCCTGTCCGGAGACAGCCTCTAGCAGCACAGGCAGAGAAGTTGAGGCAGTAGCAACATTCCCAATTGATCCCAGCTTCAGAAAGGCCTCATAACCAGAGACTTTGAAAGCAAGAGCTGTGAAGGCTGTGCCAACACTCCCCCTACTCAGCTGATGCCAAATCTTAAAATCTGGCTGAGTTTACCTCCAATAATAACTAATTAGAGCAAAAGCAATCAACAAATATGAATATTCTCACTATTATCTGCACTTAATTCCCTAAATAGGACATAGCAAAAAGATGCTAGACCATAAATTATAATTGTTATGGAAGATAATTCAAAACAAAAGATCTCTCAGATAAACAATTTGTAGGGTAGAAATGTATCAGTAAGAATAACCCAACATCTATGACATTGGCTTGGTAAAAAAAATTGACTATGAAAAGATGTCCAAATATGATTAAGTGAAAGATAATTTTATTCTATTAAAGAGTGATTGTGGCAACTTTTTCATCTGCAATAGTTTACAAAACATTTCCTAGAAGACTCAAGCAAGATTTGATACATGTTTGAAAAATATAAGGAGATTAAATTAAATCACACACAGTTTACTTTTTCCTTTAATTTGCTATCATAAAACATGAAAAGTTAATGTTTTTATCCAAAAAGATCAAATTATTTAAGATTCCTGCAACTCTTAAAAATATAGTGGTTTAGATATATACAAACATTCAACAAATTTAAGGGAGAAATGTGCTAAGCATAAAATACTAAAAATATTAATTGTATGAACACAGCTTTGAATGTCTATTGAAGGATTTAAAACAATTTACTAAGTAATAAAAAGGTCATAATTTTATTACACATTATGCAGCTCTAAATGCAGTAATTTATATAGTTTTAGTAGTATATTGGACGTTTTAAAATTGGGATAATAATGATAAAGGTGAATACTATTGTAGGGCTTTTCTGCAAAACATTTAATCACAACACAACTATGTATATGCAACAGATGAAAAATCCACGTTGCAGAAAGATATACATAAAATTATTCAAAAACATCATTCTATTAATAAATGAACTTTAATATGTTAGAACAAGCAAGAGGAAAACTGTCATCCCACCACAAATTGAATTCTGGAGACAAGTCTGAAAATTTTCTATGTTTATGAATTGTTAGCCAAGGAATACATATTGACAGATACAACATATTTGGCTATATGCTAGATTGAGGAATAGGCCAAAAATTTATTCTAATCAACTGCAATGCTGGTCACTAATTTTCTAAGCTTACATCATTCATGAAGCATTCCCTTGTTTGAGATACCTTAAGCAACCACCTGTTATAATGCATAATGATACCCCAACCTAATCAAAATTTAAAACATGATCAAAGTGTGTTTGGACATGGTTTTCAAAGGTTTGCTGGTCATAATCAGGAGGAAACTGTTCACGGCACATTGGACACACCTTCCAGTGACTTTCAACATGTTCTTCAAACTTGCTTTGATCGTAGTTAGGAGGAAACATCACTTCACAGAGTGGACATTTCTTGATGTGCACAAAACTTGGAATAAAAAGAGAAAGAATTGAAGATAACAGTGAAATTGAGACCAGTATTTAATCTCCAACGGTATTATCTTTGATATTATCTAAGTGAATGGACATAACCAGCAATAGCAATAGTTTTAAGAGTGATATACTACTCCACAAAGCTTTACAGCAGCTTACAAATATCAGCATATTGCCCTCAACAATCTGGGTCCTCATTTTACTTACCTCAGAAATATGAAAGGCTGAGTAACCTTGAGCCAATCAGGACTGAACTCCTGCTGTGGGCAGAATCAGCTAGCAATATTGCATGTTACCGTTGCACTACCTCTGACATGGAAGCACTAGTGCTTTCATGCCATTGGACATAAAGGGGTTTTCCATTTAATCGAAGTACCTGTTCCTAATATTTTTCTACTGCGTAGCATAATCTTCCCTAAACTCAGGATCCTCCAAGATAGACTTCAACTTCTATCAAAGGAGGACGAACTATTACTAAGAATTTGGGAAATCATAGTTGGAAAAGTACCCAAGATGGGGAAAGCTTATCATGCACCAATATCCTTTAAGTATTCCTATACACCAGATATCCTAGTGAACAGTCATAAGGTATAAATGTTGTAATCTAAAAGCTTTTCAGGTTACCATGTCTCCACCTTGGTCTAATTATACTATTCCTTTATCTACCATGGAGAAAGTCTAGGAAGACTAATTAAATATTAATTCATTAATTATTTTAACTGATGAGAATTCTCTATCAAAATAGAAAGCTGCAAACTTGTACTCAGTGCATTCAACATCTTTAAAGTATATAGTTTTCAATCACTTCAAGAACGAAGCCTTTGTATAAGGTATACTTCAAATTCTTGAAAACACTGGCATTATTATTATTATTATTATTATTATTATTATTATTATTATTATTATTATTATTCAGGCCACTTATTTATTTATTTATTATTTTATTGAATTTCTAGACCGCCCCCTCTCCCTGAAGGGACGGGGCGGTGTACAGGAAAAATTAAAACTTCTAAAAACATAACAATACATACAAAATTAAAATTGAATTAAATAACCCTGTACAAATTTACAAACATTAAAAACTGTAACCCATTAAAAACCGAATAAAACAATTTATATTACAGACTGGGGCGAGAAGCATAAATTAGGCCAAGCCGGCTTGATGGAACAAATCAGTCTTAAGTTTCTGGCGGAAGGAGCGGAGGTCCGTGGTAGTTCTGATATCAGGGGGTAGGTCGTTCCAAAGAGTCGGGCCCATCACAGAGAAGGCCCTTCCCCTGGGCGTCGCCCGCTGGCATTGCCTGGTGGATGGCACCCGGAGAAGTCCCGCTCTGTGGGAGCGAATCGGCCAAAGGGATGTATGGGGCAGGATACGATCCCGCAAGTAACTAGGTCCTGTGCCATGGAGCGCTTTAAAGATGATAACCAACACCTTGAAACGCACCCGAAAGGCCACAGGCAGCCAGTGCAGCTCGCACAGGAGCAGTGTTACGTGGGAGTACCTGGTGGCTCCCAAAACTGCCCGCGTGGCCGCATTCTGGACCAGCTGTAGCCTTCGGGTGCACCTCAAGGGGAGCCCCATGTAGAGAGCGCTACAGTAGTCTAGTCGGGACGTCACAAGCACATGAGTGACTGTGCGAAGGGCGTCCCGGTCCAATAAGGGACGCAACTGGCGCACCAGGCGAACCTGGTGGAACGCCCCCCTAGCCACGGCTGTCACATGATCCTCCATCCACAGCCGAGCATCTAGGAGGACGCCTAAGTTGGGGGCCCGATCCACGGGGGCAAGATGTTCGCCCCCTATGGCCAATGATGGAGTCAACTGGTTGAACTGGGGCGCCGGTAACCACAGCCACTCAGTCTTGGATGGGTTGAGCTTGAGTCTGTTCCTTCCCATCCAGATCCGTACGGCTTTCAGACACCGGGACATCACTTTGACGCCATCGTTGGGGTGGTTTGGGGTAGAGATGTACAACTGAGTATCATCAGCGTACAGGTGGTAATCTACCCCAAAACCAGGGATGATCTCGCCCAGCGGCTTCATATATGCATTGAACAGGAGAGGCGAGAGGACCGACCCCTGAGGAACCCCACAAGTGAGAGGCCTTGAGGTCGACCTCTGCCCCCCTGCCAATACAAATTGCGATCGACTGGAGAGGTAGGAGAGCCACCGTAAAACGGTGCCCCTCACCCCCAACCCCTCCAGTCAATGCAATAGGATACCATGGTCGATGGTATCAAAAGCCGCCGAGAGGTCTAATAGGACCAGGATGGAGGAACAACCCTCATCTCTGGCTCTCCAGAGATCATCCACCAACGCGACCAATGCCGTCTCCGTGCTGTGACCGGGCCGGAAGCCGGACTGGCGCGGGTCCAGATAATCAATTTCCTCCAGGTGACGGGGAAACTGTTGTGCCATCACACTCTCTACAACCTTCGCCAGAAAGTGAAAGTTGGAGACCGGACGATAATTTACTAACAATGCTGGGTCCAGGGAAGGCTTCGTGAGGAGAGGCCTCACCACCGCCTCTTTCAAGACGGTTGGCAAGAACCCCTCACTCAAAGAAGCATTCACTATTTCCTGGAGCCAGCCTCGTGAAACCTCCCAGGATGCCAGTACAAGCCAGGAGGGACACAGGTCCAATAAACATGTGGTGGCTCTCAGTCGCCTACCCAACCTGTCCATATCTTCGGAAGCAACAGAGTCAAACTCCTCCCAGAGTGGTGTCTCAAGACCCGCCTCTGACATCCCCTCCAGACCACTTTCGGTGGAGACCAACTCGCTCCGAATCTGAGCGATTTTGTCCTGCAGATACTCCCCAAATTCCTCTGCTCTGCCCTGTAGAGGGGCTTCCCGCGGCCTCTGTTGAAGGAGGGAGTAAGTCACCCCAAACAGGGCGGCTATCTGCGGACGCAATAAGAGTGGCACAATACTGACGTTTGGCCACTCTTATCGCCACAAGGTAGGTCCTCAAATGGGCTCTCACCTGTGTCCGGTCCGATTCAGAGTGTGTGGATCTCCATCTCCTCTCTAGGCGTCTCTTGCAGCGCTTGATCACCCTCAACTCCTCGGAGAACCAAGGAGCCTGGGTGGTTCGCTGCCGCAAGAGAGGCCGCAAAGGCGCGACCCGGTCCAAGGCCCCAGTGGCCGCACTATTCCATGCAGCCACTAGGTCCTCCATCCGGGCGCGGATCAGGGCCTCAGGTAATGGCTCAAGCTCTGTCTGGAACCTTTCGGGTTCCATCAGGCGCCTGGGGCAGAACCATCTTGGAAATTCCGGTTCCGCCTTCCCGCAGTGGGGTGTAGCGGTGGGAAAGCCGAGCCGGAGAAGTGAGTGATCTGACCATGACAGGGGTATGTATGATGGCTAAATCCCCTACTCCAAGATCACTCATCCACTGGCCAGAGACAAAAATGAGATCCAGTGTGTGTCCTCCCTCGTGTGTGGGGCCCTGAATTACTTGGGTGAGGTCCATGGCCGTTATGGAGGCCATGAACTCCCGAGCTGCCTCCGATGTCTCGCCTACCGATGGCAGGTTAAAGTCCCCCATGACTAACAGTCTGGAGGTCTCAACCGCCATCTCGGCGATCACCTCGAGGAGCTCGAGCAGGGCTGCTGATATGTAGCGGGGAGCCAGGTACACAATCAGCAAGCCCAGCTGCCTCCCTAGGCCCCACTTCACGCAGAGGGACTCACAACCAGTTATCTGTGGCACAGTGGTCTCTCTCGGCTCAAGACCTTCCCTGACAATGACCGCCACCCCCCCACCCCTGCCTAGGGCCCGTGACTGATGGAACGCGCGGTAACTTGGCGGGCACATTTCCACGAGAGGAAGTCCTCCCTCGTGGCCCAGCCAGGTCTCCGTAATTCCCGCCAAGTCCGGGACTTACATTTATGAGCACGATAAAGAATGAGGAAATAAAGTGACAGATGAAGCATGAAATGAAAACAATAGAAAGATACTAAAGTGAAATTTATTTTGTATAAAAAATTATAAAACAGTTAAGAATAGGGAGATGCAGAAACAGCAGAATGTATTCAAAGGAAGGAAGTGGTGGCTCAGCAGTTAAAGATGCTGAGCTTGTCAAGCTGGAAACCCAGTCCAGTCTAGGTTCAAGATCCAAGCACTGCTCAATTTGGGGGGGATGGGAGGGGGGAGCTCCCATTACCTGCTACAGTTCCTATCTACCTAGCAGTTTGAAAACTTGCAAATGTGAATAGATAAATAGGTACCACTTTTGTGGGAAGCTAAAAGTATCCCAGCATATAGTCAAGTTACACGACTATGGAAAATGTCTTCAAACAAAGCTGGCTCTCTCAACTAAGAAAGGGAGATGAGCACTGCCCCTAGAGCTGTAAATGACTGGACAAGGGAAACTTTTATTTTTATATTCAAAGGACCTGGTATTTTTATCACAATTCCAATTTGGAAATGAATGTAAAATCATGTATTTTTCCAACTGTAAAAATTGAAATTCAACTCTTAAGAGTTCAAGATCTGAGACCTACTCCAGTGGAATTTCATTCATTTTTGTCCCAATCCACACAATTACATAAAGTATAACAGTGGAAGCTGGCAAGAAATCTCTGGTGTTAATTTGAAAGCACAACTTTGGAATTAGTACCTTACCTGGAATCAAAACAAAAGCCTGTCCCACGTTCACGTACATGCAGATCTGATGGATCTGGAGCTGAAGGTGCACTTGCTTCATCAACCTGCAAAGGAAGTGTTTGATTTTACCGAATGTATTTTTATGACAGAATTGTTGTCATTTTTATTATTATTATGACTACTTAAATTCACAACCAACTAAATAATGCATGGGATATTTGTGTGAAATGGCATTTATCTTACAGAGTCACATTGTTGAGGCTGTCATTTTCTTTGTTGAAGCAAAGAGCAACAAAATGCTGCCTTGAAGCTTTTCCTTGCCTCATCCCTGTTGCTTGCAAATGCAGAATAACAAAAGTCTCTTAAAGGACCTGCTGTGGATGTAAGCTATACATTTTCTTGCAATATCATTGAAACTTGGCAAGTGCTGCTGAGGAAGCTATAATGGGAACCCCTTGCAAATGTACCTCTTCTCTTTTAGAAATGAAGAGAATATCCTGCATTGCAAAACACTACTTCAATAGAAAGACTAATACTTTGACTAGCAATTTTAACACAAATGCCTTGGGACTAAATTCCTGCATTGGCTCCGCAAAATAAAAAGCTGTTTTTCATGATACAAAGTAAGCCTCCATTTTATGAACAGCTATATTAAACAAGGAATATGCTAGAGCAGTGATGGCTAACCTTTTTTGGTTCACATGCCAAAAGCGGGGGGAGCGCTGATGCGTGGGCGTGCCACATCCATAATGCTATGTGCACGACCCCGGCTTTTGGCATGCTTTTTTCACACACACCCCAGGTTCCAGAGGCTTTCTAGGAGCCTGGGAAGGGTAAAAACAGCCCCCCCACCACCTCCAGAGGCTTCAGGACCTTCCCTGAAGCCTTCAGAGGGTGAAAAATGGCCTCAAAAGGCGGCCTAAATCAGCTGACCAGTGCACACATGTGCGCTGGAGCTTACAGAGCAACACCTCGCGTGCCCTAAGAAATGGTTCTGCGTGCCACCTGTGGCACCCGTGCCGTAGGTTCGCCATCTCTGTGCTAGAGCAACATAAATAAATATAAAAAATATGGACAAGTTACTGATTTATAAAGTCACTAATGTAAATGGATGCAATTTGCAATGATACAATTTACCACCCTGCAGTGACTATTTAATTTTAATCATTTTAATAATTCCCCTCTTCCTTTTTTTTTGCTGGTAATCATGCATTAAATACACACAAGCAGCCAGAAGTAGAGTTGATTAGCATGGTTAGTCCAACAGTGACTATTGGGGATTAGTTTATTCCAAATAATTTCATTAATATAAATGTATCTAGAAACATTAAATGGGTACACATATCAAAGCCACATTCCAATTGTCAGTGATTACCGATACTTTCAAACAGGTATAATTCAGAAATATTTTATATGATTTTCAGATAATGATGATTGAATGCATTTATGAATTAATAAATCAAAACTCCCTGCAGCTCCAATTCACATCATCAATAGTTAAGTTTCATCAAGTTAAGATTCAAAAACATCTGGAAAGATATTGTTTACAAACATTCATTTAACAACCAAATTATTTGCAGTATTACAGTAGTAACAAAAAGAATGAGAAAAATATACACCAAGGCAGCAAATTTATACATGCTCTCAACTATTCCTCTATTACAACATGAATACAATATGTATTCATTAGTCCAAAGTTCCTTATGTTTTATTTAAATGATTATAATTGTAGCTATAATTAAGTCCATGTAAGAAAAGTATTTAGGTCCATCTAATTTATTTTTTATCTCTGAAATAAACTGCTTCAAAAGGTCCTTCAACTACTAAGCCAGGGGTCCTCAAATTTTTTAAACGGGACAAATTCACAGTTCCTAAGACGTTGGTGGGGCAGACCAGCTAGGTGGGCGTGACAAAGTGGTCATGTGACTGGGTGCACGTGACCAATATAGTAGTCTATTAGAAAATACACACAAATTAAACTTTAATTTGTTATGCTCCTGGGGATGGAAAGCAGGTTAGTGAAGAGATGTGGCTGGTGGGGGGGGGGGGGGGCGCCTTCTGTTTGTCTCTGCCTCTCTCTCTCTCTCCGCCCCTCCCTCAATCTCTCTGGAGGCCAAAGATGGGCCTCTGTTTGGCCTCCAGAACCACAGTACCGTCCCAAAACAGGCCTGTTTTGGCCTCCTAAGGCCCCTGAGTGTCCTATTTTTGGCCTTCCCAGCCTCCAGAAGGTAGGTGGGGGCGGCAGGTAGGTGGGAAGATGTGGGCAGAGCAGCCGCATGGTCCCATGTGGGATGGATTAATGGCTTCGGCAGGCCGTATCCGATCCCCAGGCATTAGTTTGAGGACCTCTATACTAAGCAGTTGGTAGCGCAGGGTCAAAGCATATCACATAAAAATTCAATTACGATTAGGAATAAAATTATTTCATGGCTAACATAACAGAAGTCAGTATTACATTAAAGCATTCTTTTTTTTATTAAGAAAAATAATGAACAGCTTTACTTTATTTTTAACCCTTCTACCAGGTATCATACACATAAAAAGGCTTTTTTGCTTATTTTAAATGAAAATTACTTAATCAGTTGTATTATACAGGTACTTGTCAGATTCCTATATACCAGTACAAAATAGTTAGCATTCTATTTTTTCTGCTAAATATCTTTGCCTAGCCAGTTAACTCTTTTTTTCCCCTATTGACAAGTTGAAAAGCCATATTATGTCTATTTGATGTCAGACAAGAACCATTTCTGAGAATAGACATATACTTGCCCAAAGTTAACTATCATTTGAGCACATTAGGATCCTTCTTCCCCATTACAAAAACTAAGCTATGTCAGCAAATGAGCACAAGACTTAAGCTCTGTTCCTCTTGGGGTTGCAAAAGATAAAGCACATAGATTAGAAAGAACACTTTCCTAATTAAACTGTAGCAGGCATCTAGAGAGAAGAAAAACCTGTCACCCTATAGTAGTACCTATGCCAAGAATAGTCACATTAAATATGCAAAATGTGAAATAAAGGTAGGCAGGTACACTACGCTCGCATTCAAAATGTTAAATAGGTCAAAAAAGTTCTGAGCGTTTCCATAATTATTCCCAGTAATGGATTCAGAGGGCAAAAGGCAAAAACAGGAGATAAAAGTTTTCTTCATTAATAGTACTAAGCACCAATGCTTAAACTGTGCTGTCTGAACACTGATCAGTTTCTCAAAAGATTAATAGCAATTAAATGTGGAAAGCTGGGCTAACAGGTCATGATATCACAATATTTGCCACAGTAAAGGACTTCTTAAAAATAATTCTTATTCAAAGGATTCTAAAAGACCACAAAATAATAGTTATCTATTTTACAGCTTTATCACATTTTATTTGAGCTAGCAAATGTCTTTATGGGAAATAGGCATTTATAGAAATTAGTATGTTCATGTTACTGGTAATTTTCTTTATTCAGAAATATTGAAATAAAATCCTGATCTGAATTTTCTTCATGTGTGGTGAACATTTATTAAATGTTTAACATCAGTTAAATGTTACTCTGTCAGAAACACCTCTTGATGTACAAACACCATGACATTATTTTGAATTCAAAATATAGATTTTGGTACAGTATTCCAATTAAGATAATTCTTAACATACCGTATTTTTCTGAGTATAAGACGAATGGGAGTATAAGACATACCCAGGTTTTGAAGAGGCAATTTTTTTTAAAGTAGGTAGGTAGATAGAGGGATAGAGAGGGGGAGAAAGAGAGAGAAATACAGTAGGTAGGTAAGTAGGGAGAGAGATGGTAGGTAGGTAGGTAGGTAGGTAGGTAGAGGGGGAGAGAGAGAGAGAAATACAGTAGGTAGGTAGGTAGACAGAGTGTGTAGTTAGTAGGTAGGTAGATAAAGAGATAGGGAGAGAGAGAGAGAAATACAGTAGGTAGGAAAGTAGGGAGAGAGTGGGTGTGTAGATAGATAAGTAGGTAGAGGGACAGAGAGAGAAATAGAGAGAGAGCTACAGTAGATAGGT
Organism: Rhabdophis nuchalis; assembly: GCA_039707465.1. Lineage (NCBI taxonomy): Eukaryota > Metazoa > Chordata > Lepidosauria > Squamata > Natricidae > Rhabdophis > Rhabdophis nuchalis. The sequence goes on along the minus strand of CM077647.1, from coordinate 51,040,797 downwards.
GGGGGGGAGAGAGAGAGTAGGTAGATAGAAGGGAGAGAGAGAGAAATACAGTAGGTAGGTAGGGTGAGAGAGAGTGTAGATAGGTGAGCAGGTAGAGGGATAGAGAGAGAAAAATAGTGAGAGAAACAGAGAGAGAGAGAGAGAAATACAGTACATAGGTAGGGAGAGAGAGAGAGTAGGAAAGTAGGTAGATGTTTCCAGGTGTATTTACCCATGTGCTGGAGAAGGAAATCACTGAGCACCTTTGGAACAAATCTTTGTTTCTGCAGGCACAATACTTGACCAACATAATTCTCATCAGCCACTCTTAACTAAATAGCTTTCCGAAAGGGACAACCCCCCCCTTTTTGCACTGTGCAAACCTCCCCCAAACGGCCCGTTTTTTTTCAAATAAAAGGCATGAATAGCCTTGGGGGAGCTTGTAGAGTGTCCTGCGGGGGGGGGGGGGGGACAAGGAAAAATGGCCTGTTTTTTTCATTAAAACGGGCTGGTTTTTTGGTCAAAAAATAGCATGCATAGCCTTATAGAGGCTTATAGAGTGCTGCTGGGGGCGGGGGGGGGGGAATGCCCTGTTTTTTGCTCATTTCTGCCCTCCCTAGCCCTTAGGAGCTCTCTGGAAGCCTCCATAAGTGTATGCGCATGGCCATTTTAAAGGGGCGGAGTTTCAGGAGGCAAAAAAATGCTGTATTCGATGTATAAGACGCACCCAGATTTTCATCCTGTTTTACCAAAAAATACGGTAACTCCCCAGGCCAGCTAGAGTTTAAAGATTCCCAATTTTGGAACTATGTGTGGAAATTAGTGCTTTGGCCAAGTTTCTGATCACCCCATAGTCATTAAAGGCACTGATTAGCAAAGATAAAACCAATTTTGATATCAACTTTAAATAAATGCTACAACTAACTTAAACAATGATAAATGAATGCCACTGATTTCAATGAACCTTCTAAAGTGAGATATTATGTTCACCTCATTTAAACTGGAAACTTAAAAAAAATATTCAGATATTCTTGGGTGTGAGATGGAGACATAACTTAAATATAAGAAACATAAATGTTATTTTAACTCCAAACTTACATTATTATCCTCAAGATCTTCTAAGCCCTCAGGGCGACTGAAATTACGAGCAGGCTGACTGCATACCACATTATCTTCAAGGTCCCAAGAGGCTGTTCTCATGGGTGGCCTTTGGATGTCATCAGGATAAAAAGCATCATCTGCTCCACCTGAAATCATAATTAGGGAATGAACACCAGATTATATAAAATTATGGTAAGCCTTTTCTGAAAGGCCATATTCCGAAAGACCTTATCTTTACTTAAAATGCTTGAAAGTAATAGCCACTTTTATTAACGACTACAAATTAATTAAATTGCTTTGAGAACCTGTGGTATGCTTCCAAAGGAATTTTTCCTAGTACAACTAATTGACAAAAACTGAATCCTCAAACCTCTAGTTTCCTGGCTTGTGTAGGGATTTCCATAGTGCAGAAGTGGTACACTAGGTAATGTAGCAGGAATCTGCCCATTATCTTCAGAATTAAGATCTGGATTGAGAAAATGTAGTGCCTGCTGAGAAATCTGTCCTTCCTTGATCCTTTCTTTTTGATTTTCTGGTCTCCTTCCAGGTTTCTAAAGAATAGTTGAAAAATAATGCTATGATACAAGGAACAAAACAGTCTTTTAAGGCTGCTTTATTTAGCTTTCTCTTTTCTCATTATCTATAAAGTTATTTTTAAAATCTTATTTGCAGTACTATAAATGTCTAGCTTGATATTGTCTCTTGCTTCTTCTTTAAGTAATCTGAATTATGCTATACCAAAGAGTATAACATAACTAAAAAATAATACAACTTAATTTTATCTTAAACTTCTGATGCAGTTGCTAGTTTAATATTGAATGTTTTAATTCTTAAAACTTCCTTAACTAAAACTTAAACTAATACTTTTGTTTTATCTACATATTTACCTAAACAATATCTAAATTTGATAAAATAAAATATTTTCTAAAATGAACATGGCTGCTATAATATATCTTATATCTTAATTCTCAGACCCTGAAAAAATACAAATGTATTTCCAGAGATGAAATACCCATATGTCTTGAGGCTGGGGAAAAGAACTGCTTAATGGTTGGTATGATAATGACATGGTAGGGAACTGTGCAAATTATTTCCTCTTTTTTTTTGGTACTATTTTGTTCTATTGCCACCCTAAAATCATCATCATCACGGCTGGGATAATCTAGTTAACATACACATTTCTGAATTTCTTTGGTTATAGCAATAGTACTATACTGCTTCACAGCGCTTTACAGCCCTCTCTAAGTGGTTTAGAATCAGCCTATTGCCCCCAACAATCTGGATCCTCATTTATCAACCTCGGAAGGATGGAAGGCTGAACCAACCTTAAGCCAGGTGAGATTCAATCTGTCAAACTGCTGGCAGCCAATGATCAGCAGCAGTAGCCTTGCAGTACTGCACTCTAACCACTGTGCCACTGTGGCTCACCGCAGTTATACAAACCTACTGCCCTATGTTCTTATAAGCTTTACAAACAAGTATCTAACAGTTTAAAGCTCCCATGATAATAGTACCTTGGTACTCGTCATTAATTGGTTCCAGAAAGTGCAATGAATACTAGAAGGGATGAGTGCCACATGACTTACCATATGACCCTTTTTCTGGCCAGGTAGGACCTCGTGTCTGTCCCTTTTCCTACGTCAGAGACCTTCCTGACAGGGCTGATTTCCTGTCCTTTCTCCGTGGCCATCCCCCTTTTCCTATTGCACCATGTCAAGTCAAACAAGCAACGAGTACCAGGACATTTTCACATCAAATTCATTATCAAATTTTATGAGTTCTGAAGAAGTTGAGTACCAAGGTTCCGCTTGACAAACTCACATTTAATTATATCCCAAGATAATTTTTTCCTTCTAACTACTACAATATTCATACAAAAAGCACAGCTTTTTGTACTGAAATAGTTCCAAGTGCCACATGACAGATATATATATAATCAGTAGTTCACTGATATTAAATCAGTACCTTCTCATTGTTGAGAGCTCCTAGGTGAGATGTCAATTCATCTATCTGTCGGTCTTTTTCAGCCAACTGCATCTATTTAAAATACAAATTAAAATAATGTATGTGATTAAAAGACAGTTCTCCAGATATATTTTCAGGGTCAGATACTTAATGTAAAAAACCAGTATTATTGTCATAATTTATAAGATATGCTCTCAATGTGGGTGTTGGAAATATCACATCATTATATATTTGGTCTACTTAGTTCTTTATATTGACTGTACTTGGTTTTCGTACTTATGTTTTGTTGAATTTTGAAGACTGGGTTTTAAAACTTTAAAGTATTAAGGCAAGGCAAAAAAATTGTAATCCATAAATGATAAATCAGACTTCACACTGTAAAGCTGGACTCTGCTTTCATATGGCAAAAATAAAAACCTGATTTAGCACGTTAAGTATTTTGCTGATATGCATGTTTTATAAAATAGGATGAAAGTACCACATTGGAGTGAGGAAGTGAAGAACATGAAGCAATGAGATAAGAGCAAAATAAAAAGTTCCCAGTCAATTAAAAAAATTAATTTACAGAATTAAGTTTCTTACATAACTATTCTCTATTTATGTATTTTTATTATAACAAAAACAGAAACGTAGAAATGTAATTTTAAGGATGTTCTCTCCTACAATACTTAGTTTTCTTTCATTACAAAACAAGAGCTTCTGCAGTCACTTATGGTGTGGAAAATAAATAGCACTTTTCAAGTTAGGCAACATATTGACAAAAACAATGGTCTTCCTTGTGTAATAAATGACATGTTGAAACTCATGTTCAGAAGAGCTAGCGCTCTACCATAATAGTCCCAAAGCCAGGCAAATAAATCATTCTGCATCATTGAAAGCAGTACAGAAACAAAGAGGTGACATGTTCAGTGATAATAGTTTTATCGCAGAAATTGGTTTCAATGATTCTATAAAGTGAGTACAGGTAGTCTTTGATTTACATCCACAATAGGAACTGGAATTTCCATTGCCAAGAAACACAGTGAAGTGAATCATGTGGGTAAGTGAGTCCGGTCCCCTCATTGACTTTGCTTGCTGGGAAAGTTACAAATGGCAAACACGTGACCTCAGGATCCTGCAACTGTCATAAATACATGCTGGCTACCACTACCCAAATTTTGATCACGTGGAATGTTCATAAGTTCAGGTTCAAGTTATAAATCACTTTTCCAGCACCACTGTAACTTAGAATAGTCATTACACAAATGGTTGTCCCTGTAAACACTTCTATTAATCACCAACTCCAATTTCCTTTGCAAAGTGATTATTTTAATTAGAAGATCGTATAACCATATTAAATAATTGTTGAAATAAGGGTTAGGCTTACTAGATACTGGTCTTTCACCACAGCTAGTTGTTCCTTCACACTCTCACTAATTTTCACTTGCTCCTTCCATTTCAGTTCCAATTTGGCCAGTTCATCAGCATACATCGTATATTTCAATTTCTCATCCTAAGGAAAAAGAATAAATCATCAAGGTTTAAGAAACTCACAGATTATTTTGTCCAGGATTTTTTTAATTGAGCATCCAAAAACTGAGTTGTTTATTAATTGACTCTAATCAGACATAATTTGACATTTTAGCTGAAGAATAAAACAATGAACACTCTTCAAAGTGTTCAATAGTCTTCTACTAATCACAATTCTTTTTCTGCCAAGTAGTTTCATTTTGGGTTTTGGATCACTACAAATGCACTCCATAAAGTTTCACAACTATTAAGTGCACCCTAAATCCAGAAACAGAAATGAATTGCTCTTAATTTCAATAAGCAATGCAATCAGTTATGAAATATTATCAAGTACTAGCAAAATCAAACAAGACTATGAATAAATCATATTTAGAATATTATTTGATATTAGTCATGTTCATTGAATTAAATTATTCATTCCCTTCAAGAAAAGCCCAACACATAATTCATAAGCCTATTTCTTTAGAAGTTTATTTTTCATCCCTTTTGATATTGGCAAACCTGTACATGGGAAAAAGGTACACATTCAGATCTTCCAGCAATTGTTTTAAAATTATTTTTATACCACTGAATAAAAATAGCCTTAGATAGGGCAATACTATGCAGACCTATCATATGTGACCTAGATAATGCAAATTTATGAATATTTAACAATAATATATGAATAAAGCAGGACTTATTTCTAAGTAACCATAGATATGAAAGTGCAGGCTGTCCTCACCAAAAGAATAAATGTCATAGTTACCGATGTCATAAATATATTTTTCTATCTGTAGCAGCACTCAGTTCCGATTGACACTTAAATGACTTAGAAAAAGATATTAACTTACAAGAACTTTTCAAATACATTCAAGTCAAATGTGGACATAAACATACTAAAAACACTTAGGTTTTCTATGATGACTCCCTAGTTTCTTCTGTTTTACTTACTGACAGCATCGGCTTGCATTTCATAAATTTCACTGTTCTGTCAGAAATTTCCTTATTATTTTCATGATCTTGTTCCTTTTCTGAAAACTCCAAAACTGTATCAGATGAAATGATGCTAACTGCATATATTGAGGAAAAATATAGTTTTGAATGAATAATTCTAATTAAAATGAAGCCTGTTTACATTCTGATGACAACATGTTCAAGTGTGCCAGATATTTATATTTACTGATTTTTGGTAAAGACAGCAAAAGCATGCTTAAAGCTGAAGGTAAATCAGCATTTTTTTGGAAGACTGACCCCTTCTCCTCCTCCCAGCCCCATGACTAGAAAATGATTAAAGCAGGTTGAACCAGAAGATGGTAAGAGAGAACAAATAATCCCCTCTTCTCCCATCAAAGGGAACAGGGAATAAGGACACCTGCCTAAAGGCTAATTACAAAGCATCTTGATTCTGGAAACAGGAGAATTCCCCAATCTACTCTCTATCCTATTCTGGAAAGATACCTGAAATGGATAGCCTCCTCAGATAAAACTGGCAAAGGAGAACTGTGAGGTAGAAAACAATAGGCAGTGTTTTCACTTGCCTTCTTTATGACAACAGTTTTACTCACTACCAAAAAAAACCCAAAAAAGAACAGTACAGCTCTGATAAATAAGAGTGATTCTTGCTAATTTTTGTTTTAAAAAAATATATGAGCAGGGATACAGTTTAAAATTGTCACCATTCTTCAAGGCTAAAGATTGGATCTATGCAGCACAGATGCCAGGATCATTGGCAGGCAGTCTGAACAGAATGATGGGGAAAATCTCTGAATTGACTGCTATACCATCAATCGTAGTTAGTGGAGAAAAAAGTTCCCCTAATCTTGCTATAGATTCTGTCCTGTCTGGTGCCCAAAAGAGCAGAGAGGGACTCAATCATGACTGAAAGAAAATACCAGGCATTCTACTGGAGCCAGAGTTCCTAAGAAGACAGAAATAGCCCACCACAAATTATTTCACCTCGTGATCCTCCCAAACTCCTTTCATCTGGTTTTGTAGCAGCACAGATAAAAAGAGCTGAGCTCTAATCATTTCCCAACTATAGCAAATGACTAGTAATCTTCTAAAAAAAGGAACCAGAGAAAAAGGCCACAAGGGGAGCTTAGACACTTGCAAACCATAGCTAAGTGCAATTTAGAACTGGAAAGTGATTGCATCTTTGTAAATAAGGATGTATGTTCTGATCTTGCCTATTAGAAAAAAGGAAGAGGAGCATTCCATACATTTTTCACCATTAATAGAAAATTACTGCTTTCTGTTATAAAAACACTAAGAAATGCTAGTTATAAACAGTAAGGTTGATCATATAGGTTTAATGCACATGATATAGCTATCTAATTAAAATCTGCAATTACTATGCATCATTTTAATATCATGGCAGAAGCTGGCATCGAGTTTTATTTTTTTATTTATTTTCATGTTTAACTAAATCATAGACCAAAGATAAGTTCTCTTCTCATCCTCTGGAATGAAAAGAAAGAGTTGCTACACAGATGAAGTGTTTGCATTAAAAAAAACCTCTGACTAAAACAAAACATGAAATTCCTAGGCTGTTTCATGATGAAGACAGGCCTAATGTGCATTTGACAAAGCTATTTCTTTGCTTTAAAAAAGACTTCTAATTAATTCATTTAGATTTGCATTCTATGCCAATCTTAGCTCTGAGAACACTCTGATTTTAAGTTTTCTAAGAGTTACCAGTGGAAGAGGAACATGCTATATATGGTTTGGGGGATTTTTAGATTTCAGCTTTATTTTTCTAAAAAAAACACAGGAGGAGCTGATACCTGGAGATGTGGGGAATGTTTTATCACCAGCTTCGACTGTAGAAGTTTCCTTTTTTGAGCCATCTGTCAAATTCAGTTGATCCCCTGAAGTTTTCTTTATGAAAAAGATTTTATTTAAATATTTCTTTCATTAAAAGGATTCTATGGCAAGTTCTTCAAACAAATATAATAAAAATAATCCTTCAGATACAAAACTAATTAAGCAAAACCAAAACTTTGCCTTAAGAATCTTTATCTAAATACCTCAACGAAAGGGAATCTTTAATACAATACTATATAATTTGCCATATTCTAGAGGTGTAACCATATCTGCGAGTCCACCCTTTTTATTCTAAAGCATGGCTGTGATGTAAAAGATTGTAGTGAATTTTCTGTAGATCAAGTGACATGGATGGTAATATGGAGATGGATGCACCTTTAAATACTTCAAAAAATGGAATATAGATTTCCTCGACCTGTAACTGTAATTGAGCCCACAAGTTGTAATAATTATAAAATGGGTCACATGTGACTGGAACTGATTTAATGACTTCTTTTACAGCAGTTGTTAAACAAATTTGTTCACTTTGAGGCACTTTTTGCCAGAAACCAAAAACAAGGGAAAACTTTCAGAAAAAATACCCTAGTAAATTGCAATCATGTGACCATGGCCACCATTTTATCACAACATACAACTCATTTTAGGCAAAACAACCTAAATGTGAGTCTTGCGTATGATAAGCAGTGACCATTAAGTATTATAAATCTATTATTTAAAAATATTTGTATACATACCTCAAACTCATAGTGATTTGAAAATCAAAACCAAATAGAAATGTATTTTGAAATACTAAATATTAACACACAGAAAATGATACAGGTTGTCTTCAACTTAAAACAATTCATTTAGTGACCGTCCAATATTACAATGGCATGGAAAAATGTGACATAACCATTTTCAGAATTATGACCTTTGCACCATCCCCATGATCATGTAATCAAAATTCAGATGCTTTGAAACTGATTCATATTTATGACTATTGCGGTGTCCCAGGATCATGTGATAAATTTCTGCAACCTTTTGACAAGCAAAATCAGTGCGATAGCCAGATTCACTTAACAGCTCAGTTAGTAACCTATCAACTGAGGCAAGAAAGGTTGTAAAATGGGGCAAAACTCATTTAACAAATGTCTCACTTAACCAAACTTTTGAGCTCCGTTGTGGTCATAAGCTGAGGATTATCTGTATTCACTGAATTTTATTCCTTTTTAGTTATGGAAATACCATCACAAAGGAGATGCTTTACTTATATAATGTAATATTTGAGTGGTCATAAGTAAATTTGAAAAAAAGATAAAATTAAAATTAATTGATTTCAATTGATATTGAACAGATCAGTACTAAAATTCAGCAGCTGGGGTGTGATTATCTTCCTATCAGTAGAACAAAATGGAAATACAAACTTAGCCTAATTTCTTTCCCTTAGCCAATGATAGTCCTTCAACTAATTTATATTTACCACTCACGTGCTTAAAATAATGTTTCCTTCTATTTTGGAGTAATTCTAAACTTATTTTTCAGAGTCATGACGAATGATAAAAGGGTGTTAAAGGAAACCAGGAGAAACAATATGGATCAAATTATAAATCGCTGTTAGAAAATTTAATAAAGTAGGCCATTTTAATGCATCACAAAATTTAGCCCCGCAAGCTTAAATTGATAGTCTTAAAAATCGATTTCTGGTTACTGTCGGAGTGGAACAGCTATGACTATTGGCGCTCCGCGAAGCCCAGCTGATTTATGCCTGCCTAGAGGCTCTTCAGAGCCAAACATCACCTTGTAGGTGTGACAAGAAAGGAAGGGCTCCCATAGATTGCGAGTGGAGGGGGGTCCACTTTTCTGCATCTAGGAAAATCTTCCTGACAGGCGGAGAAAAAGACAGTCATTAATGGCTGAACCAGAGCTCTGATAACTAGAACAAAGCAAGCACGAAGAAGAGCAGAAAAAGAAACAGTGTATTGAACTGGGGTAAGGATTACTTAATAAACCCAAATTTAAACTAAATTCACCAAAATGTTTTTGTGAAGAAGGGAGACTCCAGAGAGGTAGAAGGAAGGAATTGTTACTTCCCACCACTGGAAATGGCGAGTGCTTTGACCGGATTATACACCCACTAGAAATGAAAGTGAAGTAATAAAATAACTATTTTCAACTAGAAGAGAAAGACTGGACTGAGTTTTAAATTCCTGTGCACCGCCCTGGGTCCATTTCGATGGAGAAGGCGCGGTATATAAATTGAAATAAATGAAAATGAGTACCATAAGCATAATTTAAGATATAGACATGATGTATTTTATTGAGTTATTTTTTCTAAATCACTTTTTGCCTACATTAAATGAAAATTCTTTTCTTTTTCCAGACTCCTAACTTATAGTGGAAAAGAAAAAGAAAACAAGGCTTTCATCTGCTAGCTAAAGTTGGTATATACAAGAAGAAATACTTGGAACTGGTTAGATTTAACAAGAGAGTGATAATATTTGTTTTGAGAACTGCTACATCTGGTGCTAGGAACTAGATTAAAGATCAAGCCTTGTTTTGGAAACTACTTTGGGGAATGCAAGATTGGGACAGCTACAGGGAACAATCCTTTCTGGATTTCTGTGATTATAAATATTTTTGCTGATAAACAGAAAAAGTGAAAAGACAAATACTTATTTTGAAGACATGAAAAGAAAAATTTGGGTTTAGCTTGGCTATTGGTGTTGTTGTTATTGTTATTATTATCTCTTTTATTCATTAAACATGAAACTCAGTCAACTGAACATTTAAAAGTGTGTCAAAAATACCATTCACTGGTACTGATGGTTGATACGGGTTGCTACCAGTGTCCTAAGAATCAACCAAGTATCTTCTTCTTATATTATTATTGTTGTTGTTGTTATTTTATTCATTAAACATGAAACTCAGTCAACTGAACATTTACCATGTGCCATAAATACCATTGACTGGTGCTAATGGTTGATACGGGTTGCTGCCAGCATCGTAGATATCAACCATGTATCTTCTTAAAATATATGATGTTCCTAGTAGCGCATTTTTTTTGCAGTTCTGCTGGTGTTATTGCAGGACGCTGCAATTTCTTTATGTGTTTTGTAAAATTCTTGGACATGGTACCAACTGCCTCAATAACAATGGGTATCACTGTTACACGCTTCATCCATAGCCATGTAATTTCAATCGCCAGGTCACGATATTTTGTTATTTTTGTCCAGTTCTTTTTCTTCGACTCTGGCGTCTCCTAGTACAGCGATATCAATAAATTGTACACTTCGGCCCTCTACAACTGTGATATCTGGCATGTTGTGTTCCAAATACGATCGTCTGTACTCCAAAGTCCCACAAGATTTTTGGTAGCTTTTTCCACTTTGTGCTCCTGACTTTTGGATACAGTTATGTCGTATTTTTTACATAATGACTAGTGGATTAATTTAGTAACTGAGTCATGTCTATCTTTGTAATCAGTTTGTGCAATTTTGCGGCATTCGCATATTAAAACAGTTTCGACTTTGTTGTTGCAAAGTCAGCAGTTTAGATTGTCAGTGGGTTATTGTATCTTCGCTTTCATGGTATTAATTTTTAGTGCTTGTTCTTGAGAAGCGAGTATTAAACCTTCCGTCTCTTTCTTGATGATTCCCATCTTAAGCCATGTCCATGTCATCACATTTTCCTTCAATGTTTTTCAAGTTCTGTCTATGCAAACCTCTGATTTTCCATCTATTTAATCTGTCATCCAGTTGTTTTTCCTTATTTTCTGCCTTTGTTTCTGCTGTTTTTATACTGTTTTCACAAGCCTGCAACAATTTTTCTGTACTTTGGTTCACATTATTATTCTGTGGTTAATCATTGGTGAGATTCACAGCCTTTGGGGCTGGTTGGTAGCTCAACAGCTCGATTCCTATCCAAGGACCTAGGAACTGTTATGGTAACGTCAGAGGATATAAGCTGTTCCAAGCAGGGTGGCCCTTTGTAGAATCCATCATATTATTATTATCAACATCATCATCATCATCATCATCATCATCATCATCATCATCATCATCATCATCTAGCTGTACCTGGCCATGCGTTGCTATGCTACGGCCTTGGGTAGTCTCTTTTAAGGTTAGGGGTTTTAGGGGTAGTTTTAGTTTATGGGTTTTTAGCGCAGGATTAATTTAATTCATTTTTAATTTTGTATTCTGTCTGTGGTTTTAATTGTATTTTTAAGTGCCTGTGCCCCGCCTCGAGTCCCTTTGGGGAGAGAGAGCGGGATATAAAATTAAATTATTATTATTATTATTATTATTATTATTATTATTATTATGGCCCAGTCTGGTTAAATGGCCAACCTATCTGTGTGTAGATCTACACCTGCACACCTGCACACGTACACACAACTACCATATAACCCCCAACCTACCTACCTACTGTATTTCTTCCTCTCTCCCTCTACCTACCTACCTACTGTATTTTTCCCTCTCGCTCTCTTTATCCCTCTACCTACCTATCTACCAACTGTATTTTCCCTATCTCTCTCTATCCCTCTACCTACCTACCTACTGTATTTTTCCCTCTCTCTATTCCTCTACCTGCCTACCTACCGTATCTTTCCCCCCCTCTCTATCCCTCTACCTAACTACTGTATTTCTCCCTCTCTCTTGATCCCTCTACCTACCTACCTACTGTATTTCCCCCCTCTCTCTTTATCCACCTACCTACCTACCGTATTCCCCCCCCCTCCCTCTACCTATCTACTGTATTTTTCCCTATCTCTACCCCATTACCTACCTACCTACCTACCTACCATGCAGCCTCCTGGGACCAAAAATGGGCCACATGAGAGTGTGCCACCGCCATGCCTTGTTCTGGGCCTAGTAGGCTTGCCTGAAGCCTTCTGGGACCAAAAATAGGCTACATGGGAGTGTGCCATGTGTGAGGGAACGCTGGAGGCTTATTCGGTTGCTGAGGAAACAACAGTTGGAAATGTGAGGGGCATGTGCATGATGCATCATAAGAAGCAGCCGGGTGGGAGGAGCTTAAGGGAGGTGAAAACCTCAGAAGTGTATACCTTTTACATTTGTGCAGCTTGCACATGGCACAGGTGTGCCAGCCATACAAACTGTATGTATGATTGCTTCGGAAGTCCTTGGGAACATTGTGTGAAAATTTGCTGCCGATCGGTGCAGTACTTTCTGAGATTAGCGGCTTTGCACAAACTATTTTAAGTTTTTATTTATATAGATATATTATTCACACACAGCCAGATGTTCAGTCTGTGTTTGCCATTTTGTGCTAATTATCATCTTTAAAGCGCTCCATGGCTCGGGACCTAGCTATCTGCGGGATCGGATCCTGCCTCATACATCCTCACGGCCGATTCGCTCCCACAGAGAGGGACTTCTCCGGGTGCCGTCCACTAGACTGTGTCAGCGGGCGACACCCAGGGGAAGGGCTCTCTCTGTGGCGGGCCCGGCCCTCTGGAACGACCTTCCCCCCGATATTAGGATGACCACGGACCTCCGCTCCTTCCGTCTTAAATTAAAAACCTACTTTTTCCGTCTGGCCGGCTTGGGATAGTCCCCCTGTCTTGGGGTTTTACTGGGTAGATTTTAGTTCAGTCAGTTTAATGGGAATTTTAGCACAGGTTGAGTTTAATTTGGCTTTTAAAATTGTTTGTATATTTTATTGTTGTTTGTATGTTTTTTACTGTTTTTATTCTACCTGTGCACCGCCCCGAGTCCCCATGGGGAGAGGGAGCGGTTTATAAGTATTAAATGATGATGATGATGATGATGATGATTTTTGTCTACCTATCGAGTCCTTACCAACTGACAGAGAAAATAGATCTTCAGATAGTAAAGAAAGTTAATATTTGGCATCTATTTAACAGCAAGATGTGCAACAATTAAATGTGATAACTATATAAAACTAATGCAATGAATTAACTTGGACTTGGAGAAATGGAAGAATCTACAACTATCTTTGATAGGGAGAATTGCCATCATAAAATTGAATATACTACCAAAACTACTACTTTTTATTCCAAACAATATTGATAAAAATAGAGAGAAAATATTTTGAAGAATTAAATAGAACAATCTTGAAGTATATTTGGCAAGGAAAAAAGCAAGAATAAAGCTGAGAATGTTACAGGAATCTAAAAGCAATGGGGATTTGGGACTGCCAGATTGGGAGCTATACTATCAGGTGTAGTTACATAGATAAAAGAATGGATAAACTTTAACATAGAAGATTATTAGTATTGGAGGAACTTGATCTTCAACTAGGATGGCATGCTTTTTTACGGTATGGAAGGAGTACGATACATAGATATTTTCAAGACACTATGTGAGGAATGCTTTGCTTCAGATATGGGAAAAAATTAAATTACAAAATTATATGAAAATACCAGTCTAGCTCTCCACAATGGACCCAAATCTTATTAATTTGTAAAAATTGTATTTTATAAAGACATTTTAAATGAGAATGGTGAAGTTAAAACTAGGCAACAACTACAAAACCAAGGGAGGGATTTAGCTGGATTTGCAAATACAATCAAGATACTAGAAAGATGCAAAAACATGTTTGTTTGTTTGTTTACAAAGAACCAACAACACTTGATAAGATACAGTTTCTCTGAAAATAAGACCTCCCCGGATAATAAGCCAACTCGCATGCGCTAAAATAAGCCCTCCCCTGAAAATAAGCCCTTCCCTGAAAATATTGCAGCACAGCAGCAGCCATGAGGTAACCACGCTCGTAGCCTCCTGCACCTCAAAAATAATAAGATGTTCCACAAAACAAGGCCAATTTCAGGGATAAAAAAAGACCCTGTCTTATTTTTTGGGGAAACACAGCATTATTAGGGACAGATGAAAAACTGATGAAAAATATATAACTATTTATTAAGTTATAAAATGGGAAAGAAACAAGCCAAAGAAACAATGATTGCATGGGCAATTTTTTTGGGATTATACTGTAGAATTAGATAAATGGCAAAAACTTTGGGATAGGAACTATAAACTGACAATGGCTACTGCATATAAAGGAAATCTTCATAAAATGTTTTAAAAGTGGCACTTGCCACGAGCAAGATTAGCAATAATGTTTAGGTTTAGGTTTTAGCTTTTATTGGTTTTTTATACCGCCCTACTCCCGAAGGACTCAGGGGGGTGTACAGCCAGAGTAAAACAAATATATAAAAGTTTAAAAAGTTTTTAAAAGACATATTAAACAATTTGGCCTAAAAAAAAAACCCCAACTAACCCTTATTAAAATTAATAAAAATTTGTAATTTAAAAATCATTTTTATGCCAGCCCGGCATGTTGGAAAAAAAAGATTTTGAGAGCACGTCAGAAGGTGCGTAAGTCAGGATAGTTCTTAATTCCGGGGGCAATTCGTTCCAGAGGACCGGTGCTCCCACGGAGAAGGCTCTCCCCCTGGGTGTCGCCAGTCAACATTGTCTAGCCAACGGCACCATGAGGAGACCCTCTCTATGGGAGCGTACTGGCCAGTGGGAGGCTCTCGGTGGCAGAAGGCAATCTCGTAAGTACCCAGGTCCTAAGCCATGGAGCACTTTAAAGATAGTAATGAACCTTGAATCGCACCCGGAAAACCACCGGCCCGGAAGCCAGTGCAGCACGCGCAGGAGAGTTGTTACATGGGAACGTCATCACCCCCATAATTACCTGTGCGGCCGCATTCTGGACCAGTTGGAGTCTCCGGGTGCTCTTCAAGGGGAGCCCTATGTAGAGAGCATTGCAGTAGTCCAGATGGGAAGAGACAAGGGCGTGAGTGACTGTGAGTACGGCATCCCAATCTAGGAAGGGATGCAACTGGTAGATCAGGCGAACCTGATAAAAAGCCCCCCTGGCGACAGCCGTCATATGATCTTCCAAGGACAGCCGTGCATCCAGGAGGACACCCAAGTTGCGAACCCTTCCTGTGGGGGCTAAGGTCTCACCCCCTATAGCCAGCGATGGAACCAGCTGATTGTAACGGGACGCCAGGAACCACAGCCATTTGGTCTTGGAGGGCTTGAGCCTGAGCCTGTTCCTCCCCATCCAGATCCGCACGGCCTCCAGGCACTGGGACATCATGTCAAGGGCAACATTGGGGCGGTGTGTTGATGAAACGTACAGCTGCATATCATCAGCGTACTGATGGAACTTTACCCCAAAACCCCAGATGATCTCGCCCAGAGGTCTCACATAAATGCTGAACAGCAGGGGTGAGAGGACCGACCCCTGGGGTACTCCACAAGTGAGTCACCTTGAGGATGACCTCTGCCCCCCCCCGTCAACACAGACTGTGAACAGTCAGAGAGGAAGGAGAACCACTGAAGTACAGTGCCCCCCACCCCTAACCGCTCCAACCACCGCAGCATGATACCATGGTTGATGGTATTAAAAGCCGCTGAAATGTCTAATAGGACCAGGACAGAGGAACAACCCCTGTCCCGAACCCTCCAGAGATGATTGACCAATGTGACCAATGCTGTTTCTGTGCTGTACCCAGGCCTGAAACCCGACTGGTATGGATCAAGATAGACAGCTTCATCCAGGTACTTGGGAAGCTGCTGCGCCACCACACTCTCAACAACCTTTGCCACAAAGCGAAAGTTGGAGACTGGACGATAGTTTGCTAAAAGCGCCGGAGCCAGGGAAGGCTTCTTGAGGAGGGGCCTCACCATCGCCTCTTTCAAAGGGGTGGGGAAGAAACCCTCTCTCAAAGAAGTGTTGATAATACCCTGGAGCCAGCCTCGTGTAACCTCCCGGGAGGCCAGCACCAACCAGGAGGGACACAGGTCCAATATTATTTTATTTGTTGAATTTATATAACCGCACCCTCCCCCCGAAGGGACCCGGGGCAGCACTAAGCTTACCCAAAATCCTGTCTACGTCCTTGAGAGTCCCAGGGTCAAACTCCTCCCAGATAACAGTCTCAAGACCCACCTCCATCACCCCATCTAGCCCTACCCAGTCAGAGTCCAGCCCTTCCCGAATCTGAGCGATTTTGTCTTGCAGGTATTGTACAAAATCCTCAGCTTTACCCTGCAAGGGGTCCTCCCGCGCTTCCATATGTAAGAGGGAGCGGGTCACACTAAACAGGGCGGCTGGGCGATTTTCTGCAGATGCAATAAGAGCGGAAAAACAATTAAACTTTGCCGCTTTTATCGCCACTAGGTAGGTCTTGATATAAGACCTCACCAGTGTCCGATCAGATTCGGAACAGCTGGCCCTCCAACTGCTCTCTAGGCGTCTTTTCCGGCGCGGTCCAGAGCCACAGCAGCCACCCTATCCCATGAGGCCACCAGTTCTCCAGCCGAGTCGTGAGCCATAGCCTCAGGAAATGGCCCACGCTCCGTCAAGAACCTATCAGGGTCCATCAGGCACCTGGGGCAGAACCACCTAGTTGGTTCCATCTCCCTGCGGGGGCTGGTGGTGGGGGAGCGGATTACCAACATTAGCAATATGTTCAGCAAATGTTGGAAGTGTAATCATTCTTGGTAGTTATTATCATATGTAATGGATTTGTATAAAAGCAAGAAAATATTGGATGAAAATACATACTTGGTTGGAAAAGATGATCAAGCAACACATAGATCTGAAACCAGACGTATTTTGTCGGGTATAATGCCGGAGGGCTATGATAAGGGGCCTATATAGTTTTGTATGTATTGGCAGCATCAAGGATTGTATTTGCACAATATTGGAATAATGAGATCACAGCATTAGAAGAGGATGTAATTTGGAAAATATTAGACTGTTGAAATGGAGAAATTGACATTAAAAATAAAGGACAAAGAAGACACAGAATATTACGTAACATGGAATAGACTTTATGAGTGGTTAGTGATAATAGGTAGAAATTAGTTGAAGAAAGATTATTGCTATGTATGAATTAAATATAAAGATGGTTTATAATTATAAATATGCTAATATAATTAACAGAATTACAAATAAGTCAATATAAAGATCTAGTTAAAATTATTCTGTTACACTATTATTATCATTATTAGTATATGTGTTAATATTTATTTTTGCTCTTTCTTTGTTTTGAAAATGATAACCCCTGACAATACACTGTTATTCAAAATGTTTATGGATTAAAAAAAGTCTTAAAAATCATCAGATGAAACTATGATCAATAAAGCTAGTGTAACAGAAAAAAGGCAGAAAAACTAGTTTCACTGCAGATATCACATAATTATCTAGGAGAATTAGGATAAGGAATTTAGCCTATATAGTCACAAAAAAGGGAAATTTCTGTTGTAATGGAGAATATATGTGCTGTTTTTTCATAATAATTGAGCCTTTCATTCTGGTACGGGAAGACAGATCAATTATATCATAATTACTTTTGCTCAGTGATGAAAATTTATTCTGCCAAATCATAATGAACAAGATTACAAAATTATTCATTATTATTTTCTCTAATTCATAATTACTAATATACTTTTTATTAATAGACTAATGTATATTTTTCTTCTTCCTTTTTAAAGAATATAATACACTTTTCTAAAAGACAATTACATTTTTTCAACTATTATCTGACACTGTACTAAGGATGCTATCCAAGAATTCATAAAAAAATTCAGATAAATGATAAACTAGAATAGACAACTGTTAGTATTCTGGATAAGGATTAACAAGAAGTTGCAAATATAAATGGAATAGGTTACTGCATTTTTGCATGTATTATATTGTATATAGGGATGGTTCTCTGTCTACTGAGCCTCAGTTCCATTAAATTGCCTGCCTTACTTCCAATAAATTTTAGAGGCTTGTAGTTAAAACATTCATGAAACTTAGGTTACCCAATTTGGAGTAACTGTGAACTTCATTTACATTCTGTTGTCTACTTCATCCAAAATAATAAATTGATAATGTAAAAATATAACTTACATTCTGGTTAATATATTTATTGACTTGTTTTTGCAGCTTCTGGCATTCTTTAAACTTTTCCTTGTAATGATCAGCAGCCATTTGTAGACGGAGCTTTAAATCTTCAACTTCTCTGCGTAGTTCTCTCTCTGCAACATTTGATGTTACCTTTCCCCAAACAAGAACATATTCTTTAAAGTTTTTTTTTCACATTTAAGCTTTTAAGTCAACATATTGGCTCCAGATTCAGGAAACAGACTAAAGATTCAACAAGAATCTTGCAAACTGCTTGCAAATTGCTACCTTATTTCCCTGAAAATAAGACCTCCCTGGATAATAAGTCCAACCAGGCTTTTGAGTGCATGTGCTGAAATAAGCCCTCCCCCAAAAACAAGCTCTCCTGGAAAATATTGCAACACAGCAGCAGCCATGAGGTGACCACGCTCACTGCCTCCTGCACCTCAAAAATAATATGACCTCCCCAAAAATAAGGCCAAGCGTTTATTTCAGGGGTCAAAAGAAAATAACCCTGTCTTATTTTCAGAGAAACACAGTAAAAAATTAAAAAGTGATTTCAAGAAAGAAAGCAGAACCTTGACAAAGGTGACAGAATTTGAAACAATTATACAAAACCAAGGATGAATCAGGACAAATACATAAATAATCTACTGAAAGACATACTGAAATATGGGATAAAGTTGGAACAAATCAAAGATTGTATAATAATATGGATATAAAGCTTCAAAGAATGCATGTGTAACAATGGGAAAAGCTTTTGGAAAAGAAGATATTTCATAAATAATAAACAAAATCATTTTGAGGTAGTTTTGTAAAACTGATCAAATGTCTGTGTCCATTACACGAGTCTAATCAAATTTCCTTATATACCACACATTTTAGAAAAAGGCAAATTAGATATTGCAATATAGTTTTTACAGTGAAAAATATGCTTAGTATTTTTTGTTTTATTACACTGTCATTATTTTAGTTTTTTCTTTGTATTACACTGTTTTAACAATAAAAATATATAACAAAAACAGTTTATTTCCTATTGGTGCAATGTCTATAATGGATTAATAAAAACATAAGAAAGAAATATTTGTTACTGGCTTCAGCTAAATATTATTTCTTTTGATGCAAAGTAAGATAATTACTCTGATGTGAGTACGATAATTCATACGGAGTAATATAATTATCCTGTATTTTCTGCTTTAGAAATTTAAGCCAATTTCCAAAGAAACTCTCCCACATCAAAACAAAATTTAGGTTACAATAAATTAACTTTAATTATGCAGAAACATAAAATGAATTAAATCCAGTTTATAGTAACACAATGGAATTTGTACCACTAATACTCTATATACTCTATTCAACATTTTAGTTATATCCTATTATAATTTCAGAGTGGAACTCTGAAATTTTAAAATATATGAATATATGAAAAGCATTTAGAGCTCCAAGTTCAATCTAAATATATTTTACTACACTGTAAGTGATGCCCACAGGTTGTTAAGGTAAATGCTTAAATGGAATAGAAATATACTTTCTGCTGAAAGTTATCCAAATAATTTCATATTAATTGACATGAGAGCTTTATAAGTAAAACATAAGAACAGAATATCCCTTTTTACCTGTTCATTGTTTGCAGGAGAGATTTTTTTAAGTTCAGCTACTGCATCATTCAATTGTTTCTTCAATTTTTCATTTTCAAGTCGAGCACTATGAAGATCTGCCATTGTTTTATCACGAACATTTACTGCATCACTTAGTTCTTTTGACATGAAAATGACTTCCTGCCTGCTTGCCTGAATTTGATCTTCAGCTTTCCGAAGCTGCTCTTTTAAAAAACTTGACTCTTCCTAGAAAAATAAAGCAGTAAGTTTATATATTATTCTTAGTTGATTCTGTTATCCTTAAACAAAAAGAAAAACATATTTCAAGGCATAAATATTAGTAATGTATCAAATTCTCCAATTGTTGGAGATTATAGCCATCTGCTGTTGCCCATGGCTCCTGGCAATCTGTTATTCTGACCTAGGTTTCCCCAGCAGCACAGAGCCAAGTCCTTGTCCCGATAAACCCCTTTTATTTAATTTACAATGAATTCTTCTCCAGCAAAGTCCCGGCCAATAGTCTTTCAAGATAGTTCACAATTACCGACCTTTATCAGGCTTGGAGAGTGGCCAGGCCAATATCTTTCAGATGCCGCAATACTTTGCAAGAAGCAGGAATGAACTAATTATCTCCTGCAAACACCCCTCCCCTTTCACTCCTCTTTTAATCCCTATGGGAGGGGCCATTCAGTGTTCACCTGTGGCCTTATTCCCAAGTCGACCCTTGTTCCTTAACTGTCCCCTTTATCTGGCAACTCTGCACATGCACACATTGGGAACAGACTCTAGCTGTTCATGCCTCACACGTAATGCAGGTTACTTTGATTTGGAATAATCTGAAAACAAAATAACAAGGACTTAAAAATAAAGATGTTTTTAATTGATATCAGTACCTTATTTGATGAAGTAAGCAGGAAAGCTTTCTTCAGTTTTTCTTTTTCAGTCACACACAGTTGTAATCTGCCAATCTCTTCTTTATAATATGCTATAAGGTTTTCTTTGTTTCCATCCAAATTCTTAAGTGTCTGGATTTCAGATGTTAATTTACAGTTTTCAACTTCTGTATTCTTCAAGTGTATCTGTAATGACATACATAATCAATTCATATTTCTAATCCTAAACAGGTTCATCCCAAGGAAGCTGGGATGAGATAGAAGGCTAAAGCAAAAGAAACTTTTTTGGATACATATTTGATAAGGAACAAATTTGAATGGCCCTAAGTATGCAGAGTAGGATTGGTGTAAGGAAATATTTCTTGCTAGATACTAGCGTGTCTGTGAAGAAAAGGCACAATATCTGGCAAACTTTCAATGCAATTTTTCAGGGATCTAGGCCTGGGCAGTATATTTGGCTTTCTCTATCTTGGTACAGTGGAGGAGGAGTTTTTCCAAACTCTTGTTGTTGATATTGCAAAGCTCTACTCATCATTATTTTTTTTGATAATTGGGCTTAAATTTGATGATTGAATTCGGGGGAATATTTTTTTTAATCTAACACTAAACCAGAGTTAAATCACTGCTTTAGGTTAGGAGATACTCATACTGATTTATTATGGGGATAGATCATGAACATTTAAAACTTGATTAAGGTACCTTCCGTAATAGAATTATCTCTACTATTGAACAGCTACAAATATTTAATAGCTTGGAATTTACCTTGTAAAGTTCCTTTTCATCCTTTTCTGTTTTTAACTGGCATTCAAACTGTTCCTTTTCCAAGACTACTTTCTTGAGTTTATCTTTCAAACTACATGGAGAAAAAAACAATTTGGATTTTTAATGTATTTATTAAATTTATATGCCACCCATCTTCTTCCTCAAAGCAACTCTGGCTGTACAATAAAATTTTATTTAGTTATCAGTGAAAATAAGTTTGTATTTGTTGCATACCCATCTAATTCTGTTTCCTTTATAATAGCTTTTTGAGTGACAGTCATGATGTCTTCTTCAAGCTGAATAACTTTGGAAGTAGCTTCTTCATATTTTTTCTTGAGTTTTTCATTTTCAGCTTTAAGGGTTTCTGCAGCTTCAAAACTATCCTTTAAAAATAAATAAAACTGATGTTAAAGGTGTGCATGTTTGCATACGTTTAATTCACTTCACCAAATCTACATTAATGACTACCCTTATATTTAGGAAACAAAATCTTTATTGGATAGATGTATGATATTTAAGTGATGTTTATCAAGTGAAGTTAAAATCACTAGAGACCCAAGGTTATCTCATATCACTGAGTTACCATTTACCACACTCATATGCTCACAGAAGAAAGCAGGATGCAAGTGTTTTAGTATGGCACATACATATGCAAAATATCATGAAATATCTAAATTAAAAGCATAGATCAGATATGCATAAATAAGTGTTTAATGACAGAAGCAACAAGAAAAGCCAACTCTTTTGACCTTTCCCCTTCCCTGGTGTCATGTGACTCATTAGTGTTACGAGGTCTCAGGTGTGAAGGGGGAGCAGGTGTGTTAAAGTTGGTGTCATCGCTTTCACTCTTTCATACTGGTCACTGGAAGTTCAACATGGCACCTCATGGTAATGAACTCTCTGAGGATCTGAAAAAATAAATTGTTGCTCTACATAAAGATGGACTACTAGGCTATAAGAAGATTGCCAATACCTGAAACTGAGCTGCAGCACAGCGACCAAGTCCATATAGCAATTTAACAGGACAGGTTCCACTTAGAACAGGCCTAACCATGGTCAACCTAAGAAGTTCAGTGCCCATGCTCAGCATCATAGCCAGAGGCTGGCTTTGGGAAATAGACATGAGTGCTGCCAGCATTGCTGCAGAGGTTGAAGGGATGGGGGGTCAGTCTGTCAGTGCTCAGACTATATGCCGCATGCTGCATCAAATTGGTCTGCAAGACTGTCATTCCAGAAGGAAGCCTCTTCTGAAGATGATGCACAAGAAAGCCCGCAAACAGCTTGCTGCAGACTAAGGACATGTATTTCTGGAACCATGTCCTGTGGTCCGATGAGACCAAGATAAATTTATTTGGTTCAGATAGTGTTAAGTGTGTGGCAGAAACCAGGTGAAAAGTACAAATACAAGTGTGCCTTGACTACAATCAAGCATGGTGGTGGGAATGTCATGATCTGGAGATGCATGAGTGGTACCCACACAATGCCAACATAATAATAATAATAATGATGATGATGATGATGATGATGATGATGATGATGATAATAATAATAATAATAAGAATAATTTAATTTAATTTAATTTGTAAACCGCTCTCTCCCCAGAGGGACTCGAGGCGGTGCACAGGGAATTAAAAAATACACATATATAAAACCAACAGACATTATAATACAAATTTAAAATGAATTAAACCTGAACCCTGCGCTAAAATCCCTGATTATCTAAAAACTAATACCCCTAAAAATCCCTAATAAAACAATTTGAATATTCAGCTTGAGGTAAATGGGTCGATTAAGCCAAGCCGGCCAGACAGAAGAAGTGAGTTTTTAGTTTTTGACGGAAGGAGCGGAGGTCCGTAGTTGTTCTGATTTTGGGGGGAAGGTCGTTCCAGAGGGTCGGGCCCGCCACAGAGAAGGCCCTTCCCCTGGGCGTCACCCGCTGGCATTGCCTAGTGGACGGCACCCGAAGTCCCTCTCTGTGGGAGCGAATCGGTCAAAGGGATGTATGGGGCAGGATACGATCCCGCATATAGCTAGGTCCCGAGCCATGGAGCGCTTTAAAGATGATAATCAACACCTTGAAGTGCAACCAATAGACAACAGGCAGCCAGTGCAGCTCGTGCAGGAGCGGTGTTACATGGGAAAACCTAGAGGTTCCCATAACTGCCCGCGCGGCCGCATTCTGGACAAGCTACAGTCTTCGAGTGCACCTCAAGGGAAGCCCCAGGAAGAGAGCATTGCAGTAGTCCAATCGGGATGTCACGAGTGCATGGGTGACTGTGCAAAGGGCATCCCGGTCCAATAGGGGACGCAACTGGCGAACCTGGTAAAACCTGGCCACGGCCGTCACTTGATCTTCCATGGACAGCCGTGCATCAAGGAGAACGCCCAAGTTGCGTGCCCCATCCACGGGGGATAGATGTTCGCCCCCTATGGCCAGTGATGGAGTCAACTGGTTGTACCGGGATGCCGGAAACCACAGCCACTCAGTCTTGGATGGGTTGATTCTGAGTCTGTTCCTTCCCATCCAGGCCCGTCCGGCTTCCAGACACCGGCACATCACCTCGACGGCATCGTTGGGGTGATTTGGGGTAGATACATACAGCTGCTTATCGTCAGCGTAGAGATGGTACTCTACCCCAAAACCACGGATGATATCACCCAGCGGCTTCATATATGTGTTGAACAGGAGTGGCGAGAGGACCGATCCCTGAGGCACTCCACAAGTGAGGGGTCTCGAGGTCGACCTCTGCCCTCCTGCCAACACAAATTGCGATCGACCGGAGAGGTAGGACGAGAACCACCGCAACACGATGCCCCTCACCCCCAACCCCTCCAGCCGATGCAATAGGATACCATGGTCGATGGTATCAAAAGCCGCTGAGAGGTCCAATAGAACCAGGATGGAGGAACAACCCCCATCTCTGGCCCTCCAGAGATCATCCACCAACGCGACCAATGCCGTCTCAGTGCTGTGCCCAGGCCGGAAGCCGGACTGGCGCGGGTCCAGATAATCAATTTCCTCCAGGTGACGGGGGAACTGTTGTGCCATCACACTCTCTACAACCTTCGCCAAAAAGTGAAGGTTGGAGACCGGACGGTAATTTACCAACAATGCTGGGTCCAGGGAAGGGCCCCGAATTACTTGGGTCAGGTCCATGGCCGTCATGGAGGCCATGAACTCCCGAGCTACCTCTGATGATTCGCCTACCGATGGCAAGTTAAAGTCCCCCATGACTACCAATCTGGGGGTCTCAACCGCCATCTCGGCGATCACCTCAAGGAGCTCGGGCAGGGCTGCTGACACATAGCAGGGAGCCAGGTACACAATCAGCAAGCCCAACTGCCTCCCTGGGCCCCATTTCACACAGAGGGACTCACAGCCGGTAATCTGTGGTACAGTGGTCTCTCTCGGCTCAAGACCTTCCCTAACAATAACCCCTACCCCTCCACCCCTGCCTGGAGCCCGTGGCTGATGAAACGTGCGGTAACCTGGCGGGCACATTTCTACGAGGGGAAGTCCTCCCTCGTGGCCCAGCCAGGTCTCCACAATTCCCACCAGGTCCGGCTCCCCCTCCGACACAAGGTCGTGGACAAGGGGGGCTTTGTTGACGACGGACCTGGCGTTGCAGAACATCAGCCTCGGGCCCTGGCTCTGTAATCCTTGACCACCTAGCCTGCAGGGGTTGTGGCACTTGACCGCTTGTAAGCATCGGCCTTGTGCCCCCAACCGGGAAAGAAAACCCTGCCTCCCATCGCACCTACCCCTCCCTACGACCGTCTTGATGGGTAGACCCTCAATGGAAACTACTTGTGTATCCCCCTCTTAATGGACCCTTCCGCTTCCTTCTTCGCTCTGCCGACCGACTTAGTAACATTCCCACCCCCAGCCTGATTAACCCCACCCTCCTCCCTGAGACCCCCTAAAATCCGAATCAAACATTTAGCTAAAAAATCCCTAAATCTGCGTTTCGCCCACCTCTCTTGATTACATAATCCCTCATCAAGGTGGGCCCTCGTTAGAGCGGAGGGCCATACCTGCGAGTAAGGAGATTCTCGCAGTCGAATAAGGTCTGCTCTAGAATACATAAATAGATATAAATAGGTGTAAAATAGATATATACAATAGATATAAAATAATATAAAATGAGTCGCGTGTTACTTATATGGGCATCCTGGCTGCTAAAATATTATACAATGGATATTAAATATATTAAAATTCCTTAGAGGTTTACATAATTCCAGGAGAGTATGGTATCTGGCTCAAAAAAGTGCTTAAAATAGTTCTTAAAATAGTTTTTAAAATCAGGGGTAATGGAGATAGTTGGTAATAATAACTGGGCCATGCAGGGTAAGTCTGGTGGGCAGGCACGGCCCTCGACTCAAAACAAGCCCCAGGCCTTTGTTCTTCCAAAGCTGAGGCCTAGATTTCAAACGGCCTCCTCTAGCCCCCAGGACCCGGCATCCCAGCTCATGGGCCTCGGCCATCGATGATTTTTTGCCTGAGCCCAGTCTCGTCCGGCACACGGCCTCCCGTACCGACCTGCACCTCTCGGCCACGGCACCGGCTCAGTTGTTTCGGCCTTCTCAGGCCTCGGAGTACTTGTTCCTTTGCTGCTGGTTGGCTTCTCAGCTGTGGTCTAGATGTTTCGCGGCCTACTGGGCCCGTTGTTCTTCCAGCTGCCTGGCCGCTCTTCAGGCCGCCAGGCCGCTCGGCCCTGTCTCTCGGCCCCGCAATCCAAACTTCGGCGCCCAGGCACCCCGGCTCAGCTGTTGAATCACCGCCGTTCAAACGCCCGCCATTCCATTCCAGCCTCCAAACCGCCAATGCCGCTCCTGGACGGTACCGTTCGGCTATCCCCGCACCCAGGACTCCGCGCCGCTCGCCATCCGTCTCCAGCCCTCCACAGCACGTTCGGCGTCCGGCAACCGACCCGGCGTCCCCAGAGCACCTCTAACTGGCCTCCTCTTGCGATCCCCCCAAACGCTCCATTTGAGCCGCCTGACCACTCTGGGAGACCCTCCTGGTCTCTGACAACCGCCAGGGTGGTCGACTCACTGGGCCCGGCCCTTTCGCCCGTCCTACGGGCCGGGCATCTCGTGCTAGCAGCCTTTGAGCCCCCACGACCTACACGGAGTTCAGAGGCAGACCTCCATCTCGCGCATGCGCAGAACCCACAACAACCAACATGTACGGTGACATACTGAAGCAGAGCATGATTCCCTACCTTTGGAGACTGGGTCATAGAGCAGTATTGCAACATGATAATGACCCCAAACACACCTCCAAAACAACTACTGCCTTGCTAAAGAAGCTGGGGGTAAAGATGATGGACTAGCCAAGCATGTCTGCAGACCTAAATTGTATTCAGCATCTGTGGGGCATCCTGAAACGGAAGGTGGAGGTGTGCAAGGTCTTGAACATTCACCAGTTCCGTGATGTCATCATGGAGGAATGGAAGGGGACTCCAGTGGCAATCTGTGACACTCTGGTGAACTTTATGCTCAAGAAAGTTAAAGTAGTGCTGGAAAATAATGATGACTACACAAAATATTGACACTTGGAGCCCCATTTGGACATTATCACTTAGGGGTGTACTCACTTTTGTTGCCAGCAGTTTAGACATTAACGACTGTGTGTTGCGTTATTTTGAGATGACAGCACATTTACCCTGTTATACAAGCTGTATACTCCATACTTTACGTTGTAGCCAAATGTCATTTCTTTAGTGTTGTCACATGAAAATATATACTTAAATATTTATAAAATGGGGCTATACTCACTTTAAAATTTTCAAATTATATTTATATACTATGTTCTTGATATTTTAGGTAATTATGCATAAGATAGCCTTTAATATGATTTGACAGAGAGACAACTCAACTTCAATCTTTTTAAAAGTGACTATTAAAAACTAATAGAAAAAAAGTACAAAGTAGAAATTGGGAAAATAGTAGTATATGTATTGACAAACAATAGAATTTATTATAACCATAAACATATTAAGATTAGAATATAGAAGACTATAATAATGTATATTTAATTGTATTATTTTTATTAACTGTGTAAAAAATATATTGAAACTTGTAGCCTTCAATTACAATAAATTCAGGGGACCTAGAAATATAATCCTGGGACTGATTAAATCTTATTAACAATTGGCCTTATTAGTGTTTCTAGAAAATTGAGATATTGGAATTACGGTGGAATATTGAATAATTTTTAAAATAGTAGTGATTCAGCAGGTGACAACAAATATACTGTATGAAGAAATGTTATTGATATTAAAATGTGTTTATGAGAAAATGATAAAAGAATCATAAAGAAAGAATGGTATTGTTTAAAGACAAAAATGTGAATGTAGAAGGACCCCCAACAAATGAGGGGGAGGGGAGTACAAATTGGGAAAATAGTATTATACACACTGATATATAAAGGAATCTTATAATTACAACGTACATGCTAAGTTTAGAAATTGGAAGACAAGGATTATGTATATTTAATTGTATTATTGTTATCACTGTATAAAAAGTATATTGACCCAGTCAATACACTGTGCACAAAATATGCATTGTGTTAAAGGAAAACTATATTATACACACACACACACACAAACACACATATATATATATAAAATTATAGAACAAACCTTTTGTTCTGCTTCCAGGTTATCACATCTTTCTTTCTCATACACAAGTTCTTTTTCCAGTCTTCCAACTTGCTCTCTGAGTTGCACAGTTTCTTTTTCAAGTGATGCAGTAACTTTTAGTAATTCTTCTTTTTCTTTCAAAATTTTTTCAATTTTGAACTAAAAAAAAAGTGTTTGCTTCAATACTGTAGGTTTTTTTGCATATTATGTCTATAAATTTTTTCTCCAGCTAACAGGTAAGGTGAACTAAAACAAGGAACTATTTCATAACCCATCATATTCAAATCCACAGATGCTTATGAACTAAATTTTATAGTTGAAAGCTGAACACTAGTACTTTATTTTAAAAGCTACGTAAAATGTAGTAAGGAGCAAATTTGTTTCTGCAGATATAGATATTGCAATCCTGTATGGCATCAATCACACACACATTTTGCTGATTAGTTTTTAATTACATCTTACAAATTCTTTTTCACTGAAGTTAGCCCAAATCTCATACAAATCATTCTACTTGAAACCAGTTTGGGTTCAATTATATTTGATATAATTTCCTACTTTCTTCACAGCTCTAATATGAGATATTAGTATTATATAGTAAACTATATTCTATAAATTGTTTGTTAATTCACACCTCAAGAAGTCCAGCTTTTGTAGTCACTACCAACATATCAGAATTTCCTTCATCTTCCATTGTTAACAATTCTTCAACTGGAGACGATGTTCGAAATTGGAAAGGGGTGCTTGCACCACGTATTTCTCCTTTATGTGTCACATAACAGAATTGGTAAAATTCTCCATCATCATTTGGGAGGTAGTACCCTGATAAAAGAAGAATTGAAAGCACATAATTGTTCTTACCTAAATATAAAGCCAATTTGGTCTAGTGGTTAAGGCACCAGATTAGAAACCAGGAATCTATTGAATTCTAGTTCTGCCTTAGTCAGGAAAAAACAATCATGCTCTCTCAGCCTAACTCACCTCACAGGGTTGTTATGGGGAAAAAGAGCAAGAAGGAGTAATAGGTATGTTCCCGTCTTGAGTTGTTTATGAGAAAATAATAAAGGTGGAATACACACACACACAGGTATTTAAATAAAAAGGTTATTTTAATTATACTATAAATACTATGTGTTAGTAGCATCAGTGTTTTTCTATTTGCTATTTATTGCAATGTGCATCTTTTTTATTTGAATTCCAAATGTTATATAGACATAGGTAAAACTAATAAATGATAAATAATAAGTCTTCTAGCTCCCACCAATTTTGGGTAGTATATAATGCCTCCTAATAGTGTTCCATCACCACTTCTTGTAATAATCACCTTATCTTGATTTTACCATCCTCTTATCCATTTTATTACATTTGATTACAGGTTTTCTTTACATGAAACTTTTTTTTAAAATCATAACAGTCCTGATCAGAAGGCCAAACTCTAGTGATAAAAAATTGAATAAAATGAAACTTGTGCTTTTTCTAAAGTATTCATCCATATTTATATAACTTTATTTGAATATATAAAAATAAAGAGTCCAATTGATCAGAACGTTCTTTCAATGACTTTAAGTGCAAAAAATAAAGTTCATTATAAATGCAAAATTAACACTTCGAGCTACAAAAATTAAAACTTCAATTTGACAATTACCTGGAAGGATTGCATTATAATCAAACAGATCAATGCATGTCATAGAACATATTAATTTGGAACAGATATATAGGATACATGTATTATTTATAAACCGAAGTTCCATTCCAGAGGATTCATACAAAATATGAATAGATTCTATCAGTGGAAATAAATTTAAGGAGTTTTGCCTATTTATCTTAGCCCTGGGGGATGAGGGGCTGTTCCTATTCCAAAACAGTCCTTTTTAAACTGCTTCACTAAGTGGTAAAGAATATGTCATGTCTTTAAATTTACCCTAGTTTGAATATGATCAAATTACAATTGTTGTACAATTCCAATTTTAATATTTTCAACCAGTTATTCAAAGCACTTAATTAAAACTGTTATATAACCCTAAGTAATTTTAGTATTAGCCTAAGAAACAATGTTTCAATTATTTATAATAAAAATATCACAGTATTTTGAAATATTAAATAAAACACTTTGCCTGTTTGCTTCTAAGTATTTACCTTGAAAAGATAATACACAATTAATTGTTGAACCTTCCACATAATTTTCAGGCATAGGTGACCAAAGAAATGTGTAATAATCTCGTGCAGTACTCCAGCCAACCTAAAGAAAACATTAAAAAGATAATACATTGTAACAGAACTATGGATTAATGGGCAGCTATAACATTCCATATAGTTTAACAAATATCTATGCATCAAATAAACATATAAAGGAGAAAAGAAAGTAGAAGTAAAAGTTCTAGACCTGTGGTGGCTAACCTTTTCCTTGTCGTGAACCAAAAGTAAGCGTGCATGAGCATGCCAACACTTCCGTGTGCCAGCACCCATAATACAATGCAGTCCCTGCACATGCGTACATCCCTTGAACCTCTTCCCCCATGCGCATGTACATGCCTACTGCATATGCTCCCCCCCCACAGAGCCAGTGAAGAAAGCAGCCTCCCAAATAACGGCATGGCGGCTTGCAATCTCAAAAGCACTGCAGCTTGAGCCAAGCTTGACCCTGTCATCATCACACACACAGTACCACATCATGCATCCTAGTTTGCAAATTCAGCCCTTGAAAATCCCCTAAATTTGCCATGCTGTACGCTGCCCAGAGTGAGGCTGGCAGGAGGAGGAGGAGCCGGTTGGTCGCATCTGCCTCCCTCCCTGCCACCCCTTGCGCCCGAGCAGCTCTTCTGCCTACAGCTATTACTGCTGCTGCCTTGCTTCTTCCCCCCTCCCTCCCACCACAAACCACTTCAGACTCACTCCAAATTAGGCAGGTGAGTTGGTAAAGAAGAGGCAGCGGCTGTGCGCATAAAGATTCCTAATTCTTTTTCTATCTCCGGCGTTCTACTCAAATTCCTTGAAGTCCAAGAGATGGTAAAGAAGAGGCGACAGCCATGCGCACAAGGATTCTTAATTCTTCTTTTCTCTCCAATTTTTTTCCTGCACAGTCTGCTGCCCCAGAAGAGCAGCAGCAGCGGCAGGGGGAAAGGTAAGAGCAACTGGCCAGCTCAGGCACTCAAGCGAGCATGACAGCATTTGCTGGCGCGTGGCTGGCTGCTCCTCCTGCTGCTCCTTCCCCTAGCCATGTTGGACTTTGAGGAGTTCAAGTGGCAGCTAAATGAAACAAGCATAAGGAAACATGGTTGGGGGCAAGCAAGTCCAACATGGCTAGGGGAAGGAGCAGTGGGAGGAGCAGCAAGCCGCCCAACCAGGAAATGCTGAGTTGCTCCCTTGAGCACTCAAGCCAGCCAGTCACTCTTGCCTTTTCCCCTGCCCCCACTGCTGCTCTTCTGGGGCAGCAGAGCTGCTCAGGAGGAAAGCCGTAGACAGCGCACCAGGCAGCCATTACCGTTGCTGGTCTTCACGCTCATGCACGCCAAAACCCAGACCAAGTGGCCAATGTGCATGCGTGTACTGGAAACAGAACAATCTTCCTGGAAGATGCATGTGCAATGGCCAGTTGCTGTTCCAGTTTCCAGCACACCGATGAACTTGAAAACCAGCAGTTCCATTGGAACCCAGAAGAAATACAGGCAACGGCTCCATGTGTCCAGAGAGACATCTCTGCATGCCACTTTCGGCACACATGTCACGGGTTTGCCATCACAGTTCTAGACATAACAAAGTAATTAATTTCAGCATGCAGTAAGCTGTTACCAAGCAAAGCCTCATCTTCAAAGACTACAAAAGTTAATAGCTGTAGCCATCATGCAATTCCACTACTTGCTTACTTAAAACAACTTGGGGAATATAAGAAAAACTTTAATTTGGTGTGTAACACTGAAAATAATTTATGAAATTAATAATATGTAGTCATTGTATCTTATTTATCAAAATGCCCAACAATTTTAAAAGTGATCTTCAAAGTAATTTGAGACAATATTACCATTGTATGGAACTTTATTCTAGCAGGCTTGGACATGGGATTTTAGGACAAAGGGGTTGATTACTGTATTTTTGGGAGTATAAGACACACCTGCCCCCCCCCAAAAAGAGAGCGAAAATCTGAGTACTTATACTCCGAATGTAGCATCAGATCTGAAACGAAGGCATTCCAGGTGGCAGAGATAGCAGCAACTCCCTTACAACTCTCGCGCAGCATCCCCTTTGCCAAACGAGTCCCGATCACCTGTTTCTCAGGGCTGCTTCAGGAATCAGGCTCCAGCCGAGGTAGCAAAGGCGCCGGGCAGTGTGTTTACGAGATGACAGCGTCCAGGAAGACTGAAGTGCTGCATCTTTATGGGGCCTTTTTGCGGGAAAAGCTAGGCTTTCAATGTTATAGGTAAGAAGATGGGGGGGGCATCTTGGGAGTGGAGCCTTCAGTGACAAGTCCCTCTTCTGCCCCCATGAAAATCATCCCCAACCCCTCCAGTTAAATATTCATAGGGTGATAGGATTTGTTTTAAATGGATAAAAAGCTTGTTATCAAAATCTGAGTGGAAGTGAGGATCCCCACCACCAGAACTGCCAGAAAATTCAAGGCACAGAGGTGGCAATGGTCTGTGGCAATTCCCACAGTCTGGAATAGCTGATTGGGGGTATTCCACCTGCCAATCAGCTGCTCCTGCTGAATCAGGATGCAATAACGTGCTGAAGCTGACCAGGCCGTTTGCTGTTTGTTGGAAGGGTGCAATGGATGCTGGTAGGCAGAGGCAGAAAGCTTTTTTTTTCTTGTTTTACTCCCCCCAAGTTAAGGTGCTTCTTATACTCTGGGGCACCTTATACTTCAAAAAATAGAGTATTTTTGAAAAATATACTCATAGAAATAAAGATGATGCTGGATGAGGCAATAAAATATAATAATAGCTTATATTATAATAAAGTAAAGCATTTAATGAAACAAAGGTAAATAAAATCCTTTTCTTCTATGAACAAGTTAAACAATTAATCTCCTGCTTATTGTCTAGTGACCCAAGAAACGTATATGCATATGTGTGTCTAATAACAAGGAGAGAGAGAGGTCAGTTTTTAAAAAATAATCTCTTTTAGGATCATATGCCGGGATCTGCATTATGTGGATTAAATTGATTGGACAGCTGATATGTAGATTATCCAGTAATAAACGAAATGTAATGAAACGTAGCCTCAATAAGATAAAAATGTAACCAATAAAATTACTCTCTAAGCATCAATATTTTACGATAAAAGGCATTTTACATTTTCACTTGACCATTACCTAATCATTCTTTAAAAAAATAGCATTATATATGAAAATATTCTAGAGACTGCTTACCTTGAAAATACCAACCCAATCTTTTTGGTGAGGACGTATATACGGTGTCAGAGTGTAATGGCATTCAAGGTACACATTAGGAAGATAACTTTTTGCTACATTTTGAAAGATAACATGTGCAAAATTTGAAGTCTGGAGGGTACTATTTGAGGATGCAACCTCTTGAAAAGATGACATAATTGCTCTGTAAAAAAAGTAACAATTTAATTGATGTAATAACTAAAAACAAATAGATTAAAGGATTTAAAATATTTACAGTATTTTGTAAGTTGAATATGTTGTTAGATATTTATCCTATCTATAAAAACTCCAGGTGAACATTCCTAATAACCTTGCCTAACAACAAACAAACAAACAAACCCTTTTCCCAAACAACCACCCAATGAGATAGGCTAATAGAGACTGACTGGGCAAAATTACTCAGCCAGATTCCATGCCTAAGACAGGCATGCAACTCATAGCTTCCTCTTTTCTAACACTGAGACCAGTGTGTCTCTGCAGTATATATTATACGGAGAATACATAAAGAAAACACTTTCTTCTATTACTCTCTTCATTATCAATATTGTTGTGACACAATAGAGATGCAATAACAAAGGAAATACCTCTGAAAACAACAATGAACTCATAGTGATAGTTATGCCAATTAGTAAAGCATCAGAACATGGAAAAAACTGAATTCATCCAGATCTCTCTATCCTAATTCTTTACAAACAATTCTTCTTTTAAGAAATCCTACCTTGCCTCTGCATAAAGCAGAAAATCTTATTTCTGCCTTTGCACTTCTGAATTTGCCTTCAGTTTTATTTGCCCTGAATTAAAGTTTTACCTATGTTGTAAATGAAAGAGACTATAAGGCAGGGTCTGGGGGCTGGATCTGACCCACGGGGTGTTAGATCTGGCCCGCGGGGCTACCTTGGAAACAAAAAAGCACTGGCTCATGGTGCCTCTGCCAGAGAAAACAGATCAGGAGGGCTGCATGAAGCCCTCTGAGCTCAGTTTTCGCTGGCAGAGAATTGCAGGAGGCTGTCACAGCCAAAAACAGAGCTCGGCAGCACATTTTTTGCTGGCAGAGCACATGGGCAACCGCAGGCACCCCCAATATGAGTGACATTGAGCTGGCCATGCCCATCCTGGCCACATCACCCCGCCTTCCCCCTCAAGGTAAACACAACCCTGATACGGCCCTCAGTGAAATCGAGTTTGACAGCCCTGCTATAAGGGGTGGCTCCAGTTGTACTGTATCATATTTCAAATCTCTTTACTCTTTACTCCTACGTTCCATGGCATATGAATAGGGGCATATAAAGTTTAAATAAAATCTAACAAATACCACCCTGCAAACACTTAGTCAAGGCTATGGTTTTCCTAGTTACCATGTATGGCTGTGAAAGATGGACCATAAGGCAAGCTAAGCACTAAACGCTGCCAGACGGTGTTGGAGGGAGCCAGGAGGTCGAAAAGACACGGGGAGACACAGACGCAACCAGGAGGTCCGGCCCTGATCTATTGCTGGCTGGGATATATCACCCCAAGGGGCGGGCAGCAAGGGAGGACACAGGACGCAGGAACGAGTGGGAGGTCCTACCTCGACTTATCACCGCCCTTCATCTAACTCGGCCTTCCCCCAGATTCGATCAGCCGCTCCTGCCTCTCACCTGGGCGGTATTGTGCCGGGACTCCTTGTGGTTTGGCCACTCCTCCTTCAGCCCCTCTTTCTCCGGCTTCCTCCTCCCCCCCCCTCAGCGGAGCCCCTGCCCAGTCTTTTGTCATGCTGGAACTGGGCGACTCACCCTCCCCCAACGCCCACCTTCAAGGTCCCTTTTTTGTGCCCTTCGCCACAGTGAGGGGCTCTCTGGGACTGCTGGGCGTGGAGGATGGGTCAAGATCCTCTTCGTGTAGGGGAGACACGTGGGCCCGGGTCTTGGACCTTGGAGAGGCCTGGCAGTGAAGGGGCAAAGGAGGTGCAGTTTGATTGACTCCCTGGCCATGGTGGCCATTTATCATCACCATCATCTCCACCCGCATTATTACCACCCACACCATCATGGTCCCCCTTGTGTAAAAGGTAGGACGGAGCTGAAACATATCAACAAGGAACTAGTGACTCGGTCTGCGGCCTACCAATGCAGTGCCTGCTGTTAGAGTTTGACGCCTGACGGTTTGTTGGTAAACCTCAACTATGAGTCCCAACGACAGTTATAGCAAGTCGCTGCTTTCTTCCGGACAATTTCATCTCCCTAAAACCGACTATTTTCAATGTATTCGGCGGGTGACCTCCGCGCCCTGCGGGAGTCCCCCCTCTCGCAGGTTTGGCCCTCAGCTCTAACGAGGGTCCACCTTGATGATGGGTTAGTTAGCCAAGAGAGGTGGTCAAAACGGAAGCTAAGGGGTTTTTTAGTCAAATTTTACTTTACGTCTTAAAGGGCTCCAGGGAGGGGGAGGGTATACAAACTAAGATTAGGATGGTGGGTGAGGGGGAAAACCCACCGGGGAATGCCTCCAAGCCGGCTAGCAGTCCCGACGGGGAGGGTGTAGGGTCTAGAATTGGGGTGGGGGGTTGGGATCAGTCCAATAGAGGGCTATTCCATCCAGACTGTGTGTGGGAGGGGCAGGTATGGCGGGAGCCGAGGGCCATATCATACAAGGGGAGGGCGCACCCACTGTCTGCAAGCGGTGGCGCGCTCCGGCCCTCATCGCCCTTCCTGCGACCCAGGGGGTTTAGGATCTCAGGGCCTGGGCCTTCGGCTGGTGTTGTGTAACGCTAGGTCCGTGATTAATAAAGCCCCCCTCATTCACGATCTGGTTTTGGAGGGGGGAGCGGACATGGCGGGTATTACGGAGACCTGGTTGGGCCAAGAGGGTGGGGTGCCCCTCGTTGAGATGTGCCCACTGGGTTACCATGCATTTCACCAGCCACGAGCCTAGGGTCGGGGTAGGGGGGTGGCGGTTGTTATAAAGGAGGCTCTGGATCCAAGGGAGACCACTGTACCGCAGACAGCCGAATGTGAGTCTCTATGTGTGAAGTGGGGTCATGGGAGGCAGTTGGGCTTGCTGATTGTGTACCTGGCTCCCCGCTACATATCAGCAGCCCTGCCCGAGATTCTCAATGTGATAGCCGAGATGGCGGTTGACACCCCTAGGCTGATAGTCATGGGGGATTTCAACCTGCCGTCGATAGGCGAAGCATCTGAGACGGCACGGGAGTTCATGGCCTCCATGACGGCCATGGACCTGACCCAGTTAGTTCATGACCCCACCCACACTGGAGGACACACGCTGGATTTAGTTTTTGTCTCCGGCCAGTGGGTGAGTGATCTTGGTTTAGGGGACATAGTCGTTGAACCCCTGTCATGGTCAGATCACTCTCTGGGCTTTCCTACCGCTGCTCCCCACCGCGGGGAGGC
Organism: Rhabdophis nuchalis; assembly: GCA_039707465.1. Classification (NCBI taxonomy): domain Eukaryota; kingdom Metazoa; phylum Chordata; class Lepidosauria; order Squamata; family Natricidae; genus Rhabdophis; species Rhabdophis nuchalis. The sequence goes on along the minus strand of CM077647.1, from coordinate 51,003,891 downwards.
GGAACCGGAAGTGGCAAGATGGTTCCACCCCAGGCGCCTGATGGACCCTGAGAGGTTCCAGAGGGAGCTTGGACCAATACCTGAGACCCTGACCCGTGACTCAACTGAAGACCTAGTGGCCGCTTAGAATAGTGCAGCCACCGGGGCCCTGGACCGGGTCGTGCCTTTGCGGCCTCTCACCCGGCACCGTACCACCTTGGCTCCCTGGTTTTCCGAGGAGCTGAGCGCCAGAAGAGACGCCTAGAGAGCGGTTGGAGGACCACCCGCTCCGAATCTGACCAGACACTGGTAAGGTCACATTTGAAGACCTACCTAGTGGCGATAGAAGCGGCGAAGTGTAATTACTTCTCCGCTCTTATCGCGTCTGCAGATAACTGGCCTGCCACCCTGTTTAGGGTGACCCGCTCCCTCCTTCATCAGAGCGCGCGGAATGCCCCTTTGCAGGGTCGTGCGGAGGAATTTGTGTGTTCTCTACATGATAAAATCGATCAGATCCAGGCCGGGTTGGCCTCTGAATGGACTAGTTCAGACGGGCTGACGGAGGCAGATCTTGAGTCAGTCATCTGGGAAGAGTTCGATCCTGTGACTCCCAAGGACATGGACACGATGCTGGGGCGGCTGAACGCCACCACATGTTTATTGGACCCGTGTCCCTCCTGGTTGGTACTGGCCTCCCGGGAGGTAACACGAGACTGGCTCCAGGGAATTGTCAACGCTTCTCTGAGTGAGGGGTTCCTACCAGCCGCCTTGAAAGAGGCAGTGGTGAGGCCCCTCCTTAAGAAGCCCTCCCTGGACCCGGCTGTGTTGGCCAACTACCGTCCTGTTTCCAACCTTCGCTTTCTTGCAAAGGTTGTTGAGAGTGTGGTGGCATGGCAGCTCCCTTAGCGCCTGGAGGAAACTGGACTCGCACCAGTCCGGCTTCCGGCCTGGGCACAGCACAGAGACGGCATTGGTCGCGTTGGTTGGATGATCTCTGGAGGGCTCGGGATAGGGGATGTTCCTCTATCCTGGTCCTGTTAGACCTCTCAGCGGCTTTCGATACCATCGACCATGGTATCTTGTTGCACCGGCTGGAGGGGTTGGGGGTGGGGGGCACCGTTCTACAGTGGTTCTTCTCCTACCTCTCCGACCGGTCGCAATTTTGTTGGCAGGAGGGCAGAGGTCGATGTCGAGGTGCCTCTCATGTGGGGAACCACAGGGGTCGGTCCTCTCGCCTCCCCTGTTTAACATCTACATGAAGCCGCTGGGCGAGATCATCCGTGGTTTCGGGGTAGAGTTCCACCAGTACGCTGATGATACTCAGCTGTACATCTCTACCCCGGACCACCTCAACGATGCCATTGAAGTGATGTCCCGGTATCTGGAGGCCGTGCAAGTCTGGATGGGGAGAAACAGGCTCCGACTCAACCCATCCAAGACCGAGTGGTTGTGGCTTCTGGCGTCACGATACAGCCAGTTGGTACCATCTCTGGCTATTGGGGGCGAGTCATTGGCCCCTGCAGAGAGGGCTCGCAACTTGGGTGTCCTCCTGGATTCTCGGCTGTCTCTAGCAAGACCACATGACGGCTGTGGCCAGGGGGGCTTTTTATCAGGTGCGCCTGATATACCAGTTGCGTCCCTTTCTGGATCGTGACGCTTTATGCATGGTCACTCAAGCCCTCGTCATCTCCCACCTGGACTATTGTAATGCTCTCTACATGGGGCTTCCCTTGAGGTCCACCCGGAGGCTCCAGCTAGTTCAGAATGCGGCCACGCGGGGGATTCTGGGAGCGTCTTGATGTTCCCATGTGACACCTCTCCTGCGCGAGCTGCACTGCCTGCCTGTGGCTTTCCGGGTGCGCTTCAAGGTATTAGTAACCACCTTTAAAGCGCTCCATGGCAGGGGACCTGGGTATCTGCAAGACCGCCTCCTGCTACCAAATACCTCCCATCGTCCAGTTCGCTCCCACAGAGAGGGCAACCTCAGAGTGCCGTCGGCCAGGCAATGTTGGCTGGCAACCCCCAGGGGGAGACCCTTCTCTGTGGCAGCCCCCGCCCTCTGGAATGACCTACCCCCTGACCTACGGACAATCACAGATCTGCGCCTTTTCCGTCGGGCTTTGAAGACCCACTTATTTCGAACGGCCGGCCTGGCATAGTTTCTAAACTGGCATACTTTTAAATGCTTTAGTTTTATATCGCTTTAGTAGGGATTTTAACAGGTTTTAGACAGGTTATTCATTATTTAATGTATTTTTAATAGGTTTTTAATTGCTTTCTATGTTTTTATTCGTGATTTTACTGCTGCCTGTACACCGCCCTGAGTCCCGGAAGGGAGAAGGGCAGTATAGAAATTTAAATAGTAAATTAAATTAAATTAAAGAATTGAGGTCTTTGAACTATGGGGCTGGAGGAGACTCCTGCAAGTCCCTTGGACTACAAGGTGATCAAATTGGTCAGTCCTAGAGGAGATCAACCTTAACTGCTTTTTAGAAGTCAGATCCTAAAGATGAGACTCAAATACTTTGGCCACCTAATGAGAAGGAAGGACTCACTGGAAAGAGCCTAATACTGGGTACAATTGAGGACAAAAGAAGATGATGGCAGAGAATGAGGTGGCTGGATGGAGTCACTGAAGCAGTCGGCATAAGCTTCAATGGACTCTGGGGGATGGTAGAGGACAGGAAGGCCTGGAGGAATATTGTCCATGGTGTTGCGATAGGTTGGACATGACTTCATGACTAACAACAACAAATACCACATATATAAAGCAAATATAAGCCAACTATCATATTAATCTATCAACCTTGCCTGATTTTGAAATAAGTATAGTTAGGTCTGATTTGCATCAGGGAATACCAGGAAATTAAATGTCAAGTAAAAAAATAGTAATAATTCCAGCAATTCAAATTCCAACAAAAGCAATTCATTGCCATATAAAAAATATGGATCCCATTCAAAACATAACCATCAGCTGAATCTGACTTGAAGAAATCATTGTTCTTGCCTGCATTTCTGAAACATTTGAAATCTGACCAAATAAGTATTTTAAAAGGAAAACTATTATCTGCTAAATTAAAATTATTTTAATTAAACTTTATTAAAGTTAAATAAAATATGATTGAGGTCTCCAACAATTAAAATATTAGCACAAAAATTGTAATTCTAATACAAGGAAAAGATATATTAGCCTTCATTCGTGAATTCTAATAGTTTCATAACTGCATTTTTCAATTATTCAAAAACTGTATAAGAACTGGTTTCAGACTTCATTTTTCATTTTCAATCCCACTTTTTACCTTTTCAATTCTTTTGCACAGAAATACATGCCAAATATTTATGATTCCTTCTAATATTTCATGCCTTTGATTAAATGAATTCCGTAAAACTTTTTGAAAAAATGTCATTGTTAAATACTTGTTAAAAGGAAATATAGGACACAATGTTACATGTGTGGCTTGTGAGCATCATTTTCCTGATTATTAGAAGTCTAGCCACCCCAAGTTTGAGGATGGAAAATGTTAGCCATTATTTTTCATTTGGGACTGAGTGAGTGGTTTAAACCTTGGGGAATCTTAAATTTTTTAAATTTACTTCCCAAAATTAGTAATATTAATACTCACTATGTAGCCCTTATATCCCATGAAGCCTGGTATGGTCCCTGAGTCAACGGAAGTTATATACCTATAACTTAAGATATCTGAACAGCAATTTTAGAAGACATGTTAAATACATACAAAAATATGAAATTTTCAATAGTAAAATATTGCTAAATTTCTCCGGTTTAGCAAGAATTTGAAACATGCTAATATACTATCACATTTATTTAAAGCAAGTACAAAATTATAATTTTTCCCCTGAGTCATTCCTTAGGAATAATATATGGAGAGCAATGTAAAGCAGGGATGTCAAACTCAATGCCTAGGGGCCAAATCTGGCCCACGGGTGCTTAGATCTGACCCACAGGACTGCCCTGGAAACAGCAAAGGACTGGCCCATGGTGCCTCTGCCATCAAAAACAGAGCTTGGTAGGGCCGTGTGCGGTCCTTCAGGCTCTGTTTTCGGCCGCAATGGCCTCCTGCAGCCCTCTGTCAGCAGGAAGGCTGCAGGAGACCATTGCAGCTGAAAACGCGACCCAGGGAGTATGTGTGGCCCACCCAAGCTGTTTTTGGTGGCACAGCTCTTGAGGCCCCACAAGTGCCCCCAACCTGAATAATGTCAAGTTAGCCACACCTACACTGGCCACACCCACCCTGGCCCCCAAGGTCAAACACCCTCAAATGTAATTTGACACCTCTGCTATAAAGCAATAGCACTTAGACTTGTATACCGCTTCACAGTGCTTGACAGCCCTAAGTGGTTTACAGAGTCAATTTATTGCCCCCAATAATTTGGGTCCTCATTTTACCCATCTTAGAAGAATGGAAGGCTGAGTCAACCTTGAGCCTAGTGAGATTAGACCTAACAAATTGCAGGCCGCCAGTAGTCAACATAAGTATCCTGCAGTACTGCATTATAACCACAGCTGCATTGCCACTCATAAAGGATCAAATTATTAAACATTTTAAAATGTACAAAGGATCAATTGGTAGTTTAAGCAACATACCATTCTTTAAAAGTGCTAGTAAACATGACAGAATGATCAATGCATGTGTGTGATTATGTTCTTGTATTCAATCCCAAATAAATAAAGTTAGCATTTACAGAATGACATTGAACATTATCACTAGACATTTGTTAAACAATAATCTAAAGCAAGCAATAAAATAAATCCAAGAATCTCAGTTGCTATTATTGAGCTTGGCAGTAGGTTTGTTACAATTATAAAATGGTCCCTTTTAATTAAGCTAGTAAACATACAAATAAATTTTAAAATGTTCAAAAGAACCAATTAAATAATTGACATAACTGGCTGTGGTTGTGTAATTTAAATAGGCTTAAGAGGAAATGAAAAATTTATGGAATCTAGATTTATCAATAGATAGTAGTTATGAATATTGTGAGAACTGTGTTCTGAATATCAATGTTAGGGAGAAGGTACAACAGTGGAAGATAAGAACGTTATTATGAAATTCATTTTCTGGGACACATAGTTTTAATATTTTTATCATTTTTTTATTATTTTACATATTATTCCAAGTGTCTTTTTACTGGAACATAAATTGCATGAAATAATGAACTTTACTTATCACTTCAGTTATTCAGTATGTATGTATGTATGGTATATATGGTATCAGGGGAAAAAAACACCAACCACTACCTAACCACCCAATCCCATCACCACCCTTCATAGATCAACTCTGTAGCCAAGACCCTCATCTCCAGAACCAAACACCTAGCTGACAAAGACCACCTGAAAATTAAATTACACACTCTCACAAGCATATTAATCTCCAATGGATTCCAAAGAAAAACCAACCTAATCCAAAAGGAGACACCTCCCAAGAACCGAGACACAGAACGGGACAACGGCATCGTCCTCCTCCCCCCTTACATCAAAGGCACCACAGAAAAAATCAGCAAAATTCTCCACGAGCACAATATCAAGACAGCCTTCAACACTGACCAAAAAATAGCCAACATCCTAAGAAACCCCAAAGACCAGATCCATCTAGAAAACCAAGGAGTCTACGAACTACCATGCAAAATCTGCCCTGCAACTTACATAGGACAAACTAATAGGAGAATAAATACACGCATCGCAGAACATAAGAACGCAGTAAGAAAACAACTTACAACTTCATCCCTCTACCAGCACTTTAAAGTTACAGGACATGACATTGATTTTGAAGGAGCCAAATTAATCTCCAAAACTGAATAGCTCAACAAGAGAATAATCAGGGAAGTCATCGAAATAGAGAAACACCCCCACAACAATGAACAAACGTGATGATACCTCCCGCTTACCAGACATCTGGAAACCAGCACTGGCCAACAGACGAGCCCCACCAACCGCCCAGGCTATTACAATACCAAAGAACAACAAACACACAGATAGCACCAATCTACCAATCATGATACAACTACACAGCCAATCAACCCACTCACAGCAACAAAGACAGCATTCCATCCCCCCACCAAGATTTATAGAAAGACGGCAGCTCCGAAGCCACAGACACCAGCCTGAAGATGGCGAGTGACACCTCGTCAAAACGTTGCCAAGACAATCTCAATCTTACACGGGAAAAGACCCAAATACAACAAGACCAGCATATCTACACCCGTGAAAATCTACGAAAATACACCCACACTCACAAAGCGCATCTAAAGTAATTATAAGTTAATCAATTAAAGTTGAAGTGATGTCCCGGTGCCTGGAGGCCGTGCGAGCTTGGATGGGGAGAAACAGGCTTCAACTCAACCCGTCCAAGACCGAGTGGCTGTGGTTTCCGGCATCACGATATAGCCAGTTGGTACCATCTCTGGCTATCGGGGGCGAGTTACTAGCTCCTGCGGAAAGGGCCCGCAACTTGGGTGTCCTCCTGGATTCCCGGCTGTCGTTGAATGACCATCTGACGGTCACTTAAGCCCTCGTCACCTCCCGCCTAGACTATTGTAACACTCTCTACATGGGGCTCCCCCTGAGGTGTGCCCGGAGGCTCCAGCTAGACCAGAACGCAGCCGCGTGGGGGATTTTGGGAGTGTTGAGATACTCCCATATAACACCTCTCCTGCGCGAGCTGCACTGGCTGCCTGTGGCCTTCCGGGTGCGCTTCAAGGTATTAGTGACCACCTTCAAAGCGCTCCATGGCATGGGACCTGGTTATCTGCGGGACCGTCTTCTACCACATACCTCCCTTAGACCTGTCCGCTCTCACAGGGTGGGCCTCATCAGGGTGCCATCTGCCGGACAATGCCGGCTGGCGGCCCCCAGAGTGAGGGCCTTCTCTGTGGCAGCTCCTGCCCTCTGGAATGGCCTACCACCCGACCTCCGCACGATCACAGACCTGCGCCTCTTCTGCCGGGCTCTAAAAACATATCTCTTTCACGAGGCCGGCCTGGCATAGCTTTAAATTTTAATCTTATTTTAGAAATGGGTTTTAATTGGCAATTTATTTAAAACTTATTATTTTCATCTGGCTGGCCTAGCATGATCTACTCCACACCCTTTGTTTTTATAACAAATCAAAATTTTAATTTATGGGTTTTAAATTTAAACTTATTTTAAGCAGGGTATTGATTTAATTCAGTTATTATTTAATAATATTTTATATTTATGTATATTTATTTTAAATCTCTGTTCGCCGCCCCGAGTCCCTTTGTGGTGAGATGGGTGCGGGTTACAAATGTGAATAATAAAATAATAAATAAATAAATTTTAGCACGGGTGCAATTTAATTTAATTTATTTTTAATATCCTGTATTTATTGTTTTTTACATTTTATTCCTTTCCTGTGTGCTGCCCTGAGTCCAATCCGGAGATAGGTGCGGGATATAAATTTGATAAATAAAATAATAATAATAATAATAATAATAATAATAATAATAATAATAATAATAATAAATAAAATTAAAGACTTTTACTTGATTGAGCTAAATAAAAGATGTTGACAGAAAACCTTCTACCTCATTTCTAATGTGACACCTAACTATCAAAAATTTCAGGAAATTTCAGATATACCATAGCAATCTTTTCTATTGGTAAGGTCTGGAAAGCTCAGACAAAACAGCTTCAACTGTATTATTGTTCTGGCACCAATAATTTCATGGTAAGAATATCCTTGCCTGTATTTTTGAAATATTGGGAGTCATTAGTATCTCAGCTATTTAATAGATTAATAACTTCCAATAAAATTATGTGCACATTATTTCCAGATATAATTTTTTGGGAAATGCCGTAATGTTCTGTAATGTTTTTCTCCAAACCACACCAAGCCATTCTAAGGTACAGTGCACATCTTAGAAACCACAGGAGAATTTCATGGATCAACTTTCCACATTACCAACAACACATTAACACATTGCATAATATTTACTACTTTGTACTCATCTGCATCTGTTCAGCTCTGCAAAGAGTTTGTACTTTTAAACTGTTGGCACTGAAACACATATCCACAAAGCCACCAATTTATTCATAACTTACAATAATGTTTCTTCAGCTCCCAAGCCTAAGGCCTTTTCAAGACATATTCACCAATATAGAGGATGTATCAACAAGCAGGTCCTATAGACAATTATGCAATTTTACAATAAATTATCCGACTGGCTGCTGTTTTTCTTCTAAATGCTTTCTTATTCACTTGATACATGACTTTTAAACATTGCTTTGCACAGTAGCATTTTCTCTGTAAATACCATATCAGCATGAATGCACATTTCTATTGCCACATATCTAATTTATCAAATATATGTTTCCACGAAAATACAGTATCTCATTGCTGTTTCTGCCCCATACTTTGCATTCTACAAATCCAGCTTCTCCGTAAATCACTCTTTTGTCAGATCATTTCACACTATGATGCCTTGCTTTCTAAGCTTATCCAGCAGCAACAGTTCTGTTGCACTGAAAAGCACTGAAAGTCTGGTCTTAATCTACTTATTCCTGGTATTATAGTCCTGGGATTAGACCCATGAACCCATGAACTTCAGAAAGAAGATTCAACTAAATTGAAAACTTGCTTGGCATTATAGTTTCCAATATGATATAGGCATCATCTGTTTACAATGACACTCCACTTTTTATGCATGTTAAATAAGCCAGTTTCTCAATAAGAAATTTGTCTCCCCACTGATATTGATAGATACAAAATTGAATTTAATTAAAATATATTGCTGTTAATATTTTAACTTTCTTTTCTACTTACCTTTATTATTTTTGCAATTAACTCATGGCATTGAACATATCCCTACAAATAATTTTAAGGACATTATATAATAATTAAAGTATCAAAATACCTCACCAATGTTATCCTTTTAATTATTATTGCTATTATGACTGGCCTCTCAGATTATATTTATGCACATTAATCTTAGAATTAAACCACTGACTTTGTATTCTGGCCCATTTATTATAATTACTTGCATCTTATTTTCTCTTGCATATCAAGGGAAAATAATAATTTACATATTCTAAAGGAGCAGGTTATAGTGAAATCTTACATTCCATTTCTGTTTAATAAAGAGTTCCAAAATACCTATTAGAGCTTAATGAAAGGAAAAACAAACTAGGTAGGTTTCTTACATTTCTTTTATCAAGAGGCACTTTTATTATAAAGTGCATTATAACACTTTAAAGCATTTCACACAAAACTAATACCTATTTTTGTTTTATGTGCTTCAACCACTTTCTGCTCCTCAAATAGCTCTCTAAAGTAAGTGCCTAATAGAAAGTAATTTTGCAATGTAATTAATTTTGCAAGGTCTTCTTCTCTTACCTTTAGACTGGAACAAGAGGCTAACAATAGACTTCAGCAGGAAACATGCTGTATTTTAATTCTTTAGAGAGCTATCTTGGCATTCTGCCTCAAGATGACTTTAGCAGCCATGTAAAAGTTGCAAATTAAATTAGACACTATCATGGATTGAAATATTCCTTAAATAAGGGCTATGTTTCTATTTCAAGATCTAATATAAAATGCTGGTTTAGAGGTTTAGCAATGTAATCTTATAATTCAGAAATAAATACACTAAGAGGTTATTTCCAGATAAGATTTAGAATTGCAACATAAATTATAAATGGCTTGAGTTCATAGTATCTGAACACTGGATATTGAGAAATGTTATTTCTAAAACTATATATTATGTGTTGCTGTTATTGTATTGTTAATTTAAATTTTATTTCCAAATATTTACTTCATCTCTCTCCTTAAACTCTATGACTAGCTGTCTTGCATTTATTCATCAATATTTTGCATTAGTCTATCTCCCTTTAATTAGGCAAATAAAAAACATAATTAAGCAGCTCCTTTTTCTAATTTTATAGATTTTCTGATTTCTTTCATATTAAAATCACCATCATAAATTTGATTAGAAGATAATAAATTTCTACTACTATGTATTTTGGTCTATTCTTCAGTAACAGAATTTGTAATTCAATTCACCCATATTCAGAAAATCCATTACAATATGTTTAGTATAACTGAGGTAGTCATCTACGGAAAACTCTCTGATGTTACACCAAACTCTGCCTTATATAATTTATAATCTTATATTCTTTACTCATAATAAATTAAGCAGAAATAGCCTTTAACATTTTCATATAAAAGAACGCCTTTGGTATACAGAAATCTCAAAGTAACTTTAGAAAATAATAAAGGATTGCAATCAACATTTTGTTGGAAACTATATCAAGAAAAAAAAAGGATAAAGCTAATAAACTAAAATAACAGAGGTCATTCAAGAGGCTAGTAAAGATTAATTCAAGAGCATATTTTTTGATAAATATGTTTTTAATAGGCTGTACTCACCAAGTCTTGGTGATTAGCAACTCCTTATCTATATAACTGTTGCACATAAATTACAATTCTACCTGTCTATTAAGATTTATGGATTATTAGTCATGGTCTTCAAAAACCGCAACATGACCAGCAATAAGAAAATATTTTTTACACACTCTATATCCATAAACAATTGTTTCCCATAGATTACTATCACTCCAGTAACTAGAACTTTGAATTATTTATGAAATGTATATATACACATGCTTAATTCTACTAGCGTCTATATACCATATAAACACATTTACATAAGAAAAAAAGAAAATAATATACTAATATAACATTGTTTTGTTTTCCACTGAAAACTGCAATACTGAAGAGAAAAATTCCAGTCTCTTTGAAAATTAACGATATATTTTTACATTTATTATAGTTAATAATTACCCCGTTTCCCTGAAAATGAGAGCTTCCCAGATAATAAGCCCAATCGGGCTTTTGAGCGCATGCACTAAAATAAGCCCTCCCCAAAAGTAAGCCTTCTTTGAAAATATTGCAACACAGCAGCAGCCATGAGGTGACCACACTTGCTGCCAACTGCACCCCAAAAATAAGACCTTCCTGAAAATAAGACCAAGTGCTTATTTCAGGGGCGGGGGAGGTCAAAAGAAAATAAGACCGTGTCTTGACAAATAATTGATTTTCATGCAATAATCATTTACAAATCACATGATTCTTGTTTGCTGTGATTATCTTTTATCTGTTGTTTACAACTGAAGGTTTATGTAGATTTTGCCACCAGCTGCTTGCCAAAACAGGCTACTGTGAAAAAAAAACCCTATGTCTTTTAGGTATTATATACAATTAGCAGGTTGGAAAGGCTGAGTGTCAGTCAAGTGATTATTACTCTGCACTGGTTTTGTCATTGGTTGCTAACAAACAAGTGGGTAGAATCGCTTAATAAATCCACTTTGCCTTTTCTGCCACTCCCAAGTAAACTCAGCCGTGGTCACCTAATACAATGCCCAAACAAATAAACCATGTTATGATTAAAACAAGACGGAAAGGGGATCGGGTTTTGCCTATTCTTCCCCAATGCAGCCAAAATACAAACCATCTCGTTCTCTGGGACGAAATCTGACGCGATTCCAAGCAAAGGGAAGAGTAAGGGGCGCCTACTTACTCAGACCTTTCGGCAATCCGCGCGATCTAAACTCCCGTGTTGGTTAATACGCAAATCTACAAATCCTTTGCTTTCTACTGTACGTGACCTTTCGCCAATGTAACCTCTTCAAGCCAGCGCTCCGCTTCAAAACTCCCAAATTACGCAGTTTACGTAATTCCTCACCAATCCAGATCAGCCTGATCACCCGCCCACCTTTCCCCCAAGTTGAGTTCGGGACCCGGTTTCACTCCAACTTCACGACAAACCCCCCCCCCCCACTTCCCTCAAGGCTAGATACACACGTCCCTGTCTGTTCACGTCTCAATACCTAAGCTTCGTTTCCGAATCCCCTCCGCGGGCCGAGTGTTTACATTCACGCCCTTCCTCCACTCTGCTTCTCCCACTGAGGTGTGGAGCGCTAGCGACCAACGCAGCCCGCAAAGTACTATTAAGCCTGTACAACCTACCTTTCGATCAACACGGGTTTAAGAAAGAGACGGGAGAGGCCTCTTACCCAGGAAGACGTCGGAGAGTTTAGTACCTGCACCAGTTCGCAACCGCCATTACGTCTCACAGACCGGCCTACACGAGTCACTTCCGCCGCCCCGTAGCCCGCCTCTTCTCCGCAGATTCAATGCGCGCAAAAGGGCCGCAGTGACTCCGCCTACCTGGGCATTCCGACTTTGACGTTTCTGGTGTGTCGAATCGAAATAGAATCTGCTCGTTGCGTATTCTCGGAATTACTCGTTCGGGTCCCTTAGGCAAGATCTGTATTCCCTGCTATGACGAGCCCACCCAGAGATCACGAAGTCCCAAAGAAGCTTTGGAATATGTGCACCAAATAGGCACATCCTGTTTAGAAAAAAAAAATATATCAAGTGTTCCTTAAACGCTCATTCCTATCTGAACTATTAAGGAAGCCGGATTGTTAGTCAGGATTTTTTAATTATTATTTGTGGATAAGAAAATCCAGAGTCGCATGAAAGGGGTTAATTAAAGATCTTGTATTTTGAAACTAAGTTTAAAAACCATAATACCCTTATTAACAATTGAAAGTTGACTATTAAACTGAAGGGGAAATAGTTTACTCGGCATTTTTTCCAGTGTAGTAGATATTTGAAATATTTTATATTTTATATATATACGAGACCGCCTCCTGCCCCATACATCCCTTCGTCCGATCCGCTCCCACAGAGAGGGTCTTCTTCGGGTGCCGTCGGCGGGGCAATGCCAGTTGGCGACACCCAGGGGAAGGGCCTTCTCTGTGGTGGGCCCGGCCCTCTGGAACGACCTACCCCCCGACCTCCGTACTATCTCGGACCTCCGCCTCTTCCGCCAACGTCTTAAGACGTATCTATTCCAACAAGCCGGCCTAGGATAGCCCCCCGTTTCTGACTTAAGAAAAAATAATAATTTATAATTTGGTAAGGGTTTTAACATTGGGTTTTAGCACGGGTTTATTAATTTAATACATTTTAATTGATATTTATTGTATTTTGTGTTTTTAAATAATGCCTGTGCGCCGCCCTGGGTCCTAACAAGGAGAAGGGCGGGGTATAAATTTAATAAAATAAAATAAATAAATAACGATGTAAAACTATATGTGTACCATTATAGAGTTTGGATTGAAATTATGGATGGCCATTATCTGGTTTGTAATACAATTGAAGCTTTTTAGAGACATGTTTAATTTGGCCAGATGTTAAGGGTTATTATAGCCTCCAGGTTTATCTTGAAAAAGAGAAAACATGTTTCTCAATTTCTCCCTTTGAGAAATATAATATTCTGCCTTTTTAAATATTGCTAAAAATATTACATTATTCTAGAAGATGGGTGGGTGCTAACTTTCTACAGTAACTCACCTGACCTAGTTCCAAGCCATATAGGTGACAACCAGCACTCAGAATTGCACCTGGAAACATGTTGGCAACCAATGCAGCTCACACAGCACGGATGTTACATGTGCCTTATATCTACGGTAGTACTATTTATTATCAATGCTGCTGTATTCTGTACCAGTTGAATTTTCAGAATGCTCTTCAAAGATAGCACCATGTAGCACACGCTGCAATAGTCTACATGAGAGATTACAAGACCATGACTCAACTTGAACAGGGCCTTCCATTCCAGGAATGGGCACAACTAGAGGTGTTCAAAAAGTCTTAAATACTATGTAGAGTAAATGTTTTAATCTACAATACACATAAAAATACATTTTCTGAAAATAAACTTCTTTTTTTCTAAACTGCTTTTTATTTTTCTGGGAATTCATATTTTAAGCTCTGTGTTGATACATCTTCTATAATACATTTTACCTTAACAACCCTGCATTTGCATAAAAGCATTCGTAAAGACACACAAGGAAAAATGCTGCCTTTAGTACATTTGATGGTTCATTTTCCAAACTCATTTTTACAAACATGCACTTATAATTGTATGCACATTGATATTGAAGTAAAGACTAGTAATTCTGAAGATTCATATACTATCTAAAATCTCATAACCTTAGCAATCAGGTTTTTAAACCTTTGGACTAGTATCTCGTATAATATTTTGCAATAGCTCAAATTCAAGCAATGCTTAGTATACTTTCATTTCTTAGTACACTTTCATTCCTTTCAGAGGAATGTTGTTAAGCAAGTTAATGTGAATGCTTGGAGGAAGTGTATAAAGTCATAGTATCCTAGGTCCAAATGCTATTAGCCCCAAGAAAATATTGCCATTTATGTATCATGGAAAAAGTAGCACTAAAATTTACATCATTGTTTTGCGTCACAGGCTCATTATTTACCCACAAAGATGCAGCTTTATAAATTCTAGTCTATATCCAATAGGGAGCATTCCATTGACTGAAAGCTTCTGTTCATATTATTGACAATAATCTATGTCAGCGATGGCAAACCTTTTTAGGCTCGCGTGCCATAAGGGGGGGAGCACAGGGGGGGTCGTGTGCACCCCCCCCAGTGCACATGCATGCACTACAAATGCCCGCCCCCATTTTTTACATGCTCTTTTCGCCCTCCCCAGGCTCCAGAGGCTTTATTGGAGCCTAGGGAGGGTGAAAAGAGCCTCCCCCACCCCGGAGACCCTCTGGAGGCTTCAGCAACCTTCAGGAGGCTTCCCTGAAGCTTCTGGAACACTCAAAATGACGCTCCAAGCAAATTAGAGGTCACTTCCGGTTTCAGCGGCGCATCATTTTGAGTGCTCCGGAAGCTTCAGAGAAGCCTCCTGAAGGTTGCTGAAGCCTCCGGAGGTCCTCTGGAGGTCCTGAGAAGCCTCCGGGGCACTCAAAATGATGCGCTGCTGAAACTGGAAGTGACCTCCTGAAGGTTGCTGAAGCCTCAGGACCACTCAAAATGACGCTCGAAGCAAATTGGAGGTCACTTCTGGTTTTGGCAGCGTGTCATTTTGAGTGGTCCGGAGGCTTCAGGGAAGTTCATGAAGCCTCCGGAGGACTTTGGGGGGGGGGGCTCTTTTCACCCTCCGCAGGCTCCTATAAAGTCTTTGGAGTCTGGGGAGGGTGAAAAATGCATGCATGCATTGGCCAGCTGACAGGGCATCACCTCGCGTGCCCTGACAAATGGCTCTGCGTGCTACCTGTGGCATGCGTGTTGTAGGTTCACCATCACTGATCTATGTTCATGACTGGCCCTTCCTTGTCTTCAGGATTGCCTTTTCCTTGTCATCCTCATTTTCATCTCTCAGAAAGGTATTCCAGTCCCAAAAATCAGTTATTAAGGCAGAGTGCAGAATCACTGAAAACTGGCCTTCTCACCTTTTTTCCACATTTAATTTCACCAGAATGGATGAAACAATGACTTTGCTGCTTACCCACTTTGTTTTCCAAGGACTAGTGTGTCTTACAATCATAGTTTGTTATTGAATCTTAGCATAGTAGACTGATCAGCCATAGTCTCAGATAAGAGTTACATAAGACTTCATAGTATCAGTTACAAAACAGCTTAATATTTGGATGGGAAAGCAAGTATTGTGCACTGCTTATGTCCTAGTCCAATCCTCTTAAACAGTTCAGCTGAGACTACATAACAAGCAGTTTTCCAGCTGTTGTTATAGTTCCCTTCCTCCAACATGCTGACTAGATAAACTAATTTGGTGTTTAACATCTTCCAGATAATTTGAGATTTATATATATATATAAATGCATCCCATTTTAATTAATATGTTTGAATATTACACATTATTATTGAAACAATGAGTAGTTATTCTTTTTCAAACCTAAATTTGTGATACAGCTTTAATACTTATTAGCAGAAACATCAATTCTAGCAAAAGACAGAGTTTGTGAATGAACTTCAACCTTCCTTAACTGCATATTGAGAGTAAAATTTATATTTAAAACAAACAATATATCAGTTAAATGTGATAGAAAAGTTTTGATCCCTTTCCTTTTGACCCAAGGATTCCCTTCTCTAATGGATATAAAATACAGGTATTTGAGCTAATGCTCCCTAGAACCCTGTCCACTTCCTCAGCAGTAGTAAGGTGAAACTAATCTAGATAACTGAATAAGAATCTGCCCTGGGTGCCTCCATCAGACCAGCAACTATGCTGGTATCTTAACTGGGAATGAAGCTGAGTGATTTTGTCTTTTAAAAAATCAGCAAATTTCTTGGCAAGCCTCTCCAGGTAGACCTCTGTATCCTCCTTCCCAGAAGGACATGGCTCACATTAAACAGGGCCACTGACAATTTTACTGTAAGCTTGATTTCTGCATCACTGGGTTGGCTATTGATTCAAAGAAAGTAAAACAAGCCAGCCAATATGAAAATGAATTGTTATTTATAACTTATGAGTTATGTTTTCAACTTGAAACAATTATGTTTTTATTTCCTAGGAACAAGAGATATATATCCAGGATTTTTTGTTTTTAACTCAGATCCAGTTTGGAAGAGGAAGTCCCAATTGTTTTGGTAGGAAAGGTAAAGCAAATTCACATGCCTCATAATGTCATTGGACAATGATATCATATGACAAGATGTCATGTGTGGTATATTTTGCTCCTGCCCCCAAACTTCCAAGCGTGGCCATATCTGCAAAAATATGTCTGGTATTCAAATCTGCAAATGAGCTCTCAATAATATCAACAAAAGCCATTATGTAAGAAAAATAACCCTCTAAAGCAGTGGGTCTCAACCTTCCTAATGCCATGACCCTTTAATTCAGTTCCTCATGTTGTGGTGACCCTCAACCATAAAATTATTTTATGTTTTCAGTATTTTTTCAAAAATATGTGTTTTCCAATAGTCTTAGGCAATCCCTGTGAAAGGGGGTCCCAACCCACAGGTTGAGAACAACTGCTCTAAAGTATCATTGATATCAAACCACAACACTTCTATTTGCCTAAGTGCAGATTTGTTGAGAATCAATGAACTGAGGCTAAATCTCAACAAAATGGAGATATTATGAATATGTAATTCCTGGGTGAATTAAGCAGATTTCCTGTTTTGAAGGGTTAGGGTTAGGATGCACAGTATGTACAGGTGCTTCTAATAAGTTTTAACTTTCAATGAAAGTAAAATGTTATCTAGCAAGGTGTATTTATTTCTCTTGTTCCTGGATAGCATTAACCTGGCTTTAGTATTTTTTTAAAATGGCAATCTTAAGAATGAATTACAGCTATTAGAGTGAAATACCTTCCCTATTCATTTATGGTTGTTGTTATCCATGGCAGTTTGAAACTTGCTTAAGACATTCTATTCACCTGGAATTTTGAGTAAATAATTGGTGAGGCATCTATTCTTTTTCCTTCCCAACTACTACTGTATGTTCACGCCTGGATTGGTTTTTTTATTGTTATGTGGTTTGGGGATTGCTTTTTATTTTTTTACAATGAAATGGCTGTTAAATTGTAAACATAAGGTATATTACTCCCTGTCAGTTTCAGTTACATTTATTTGGAATTTTTATGTAATGTAATGGGTTACATTAATAGTTTATAATTGCATGTAAAAGTGGTAGTTTATACAAAAAATATTTGACTCACTTTTTTCCCTTGCAATACTTTAGGTGCAGGACATGAAAGGGTTTTTAAAAACGCACTAATATGGGGATGACAGAGAACAGTTTAATCATTAAAAAAACCCTTTTTCTCCATTTAATTCTATTGCTGTCCCCGAACAGCTGCAATGAACTGCTACTCCCATAATTCCTGCGGCTAGGACTGATAGGAATTGTAATACAATCCTGCTTGCGGCAGGAGGTTTGCATTCCATCGACACAAATTTCGCAGGAAGGTTTTTCCTTAACCAAGAAGAAACCAAACACCGCAAACTAGTTTTATATTTCTAGAGACAACGAGGCCTATTATGGGATAGGGAGGAACCGCGGCAGGTCACCGACTGGAGAACGTCTGATTTGATTGGGGGAATTTGATGCCAATCGAAAACGGCGATTGGTGGCTTTTGATGTCACTCTGTTTCTCTGCCTCCTTCCGTGCTCCGCCGCAGCCAGTGGAGCCAAAGGAAGGGAACGGAGAAGGTGGTGGCGTCTTACTAGAGGTCGCAGAACGGAGGCGGGCAAGCAGCATGGCAGCAGCGTTAATGCTCCGAGCCTCCGTTAGTTTGCTGCACAGGCATGGGAAAGTCTGTGTAGACTGGCTCGCTCGGGGTAAGGCAATTTGAGCTCGTGCCGCTGGGCGAGAGGGTGTAAATAGGCTTGCGCCGTCTTGTAGGAGAACCCAAAAGGTGCTCGGCCCTCCAGGAAGGCAAACATGTTGCAGCTGTTAAACCTTTTCCTTGTCACCTCGCAGAAGTTGGGGTTCTTATCCCGTGGCCAAACTTACTAGCTCGTCCTTCAATATGTAGATGCCCGCCTGGGCAGGAATTGGATGGCCGTAAGGCAAGGGTGCATTTAGGAAATAGAGGGCGAGGGGATGTGCTTCTCCCAATCTGTCTGCTTTTAAATATTCCCAAGTATGCCTTGGCACGCGAGGTGATGTTGAGTAATGCTTTCAGAGAAAACCTAGTTTTTCACTTTTAAGTCTTTGCATATCTATTTAAATAAACCATACCAATTGTAACATTTATATAGGAATCATATCTGACCTTTTTGGGTGCTAAATGATAGTTTAGCTAAAAGAACATATGGAAGTTACAAAAGTTTGTGTGACATCTGTATCCTAATGTAACACCTTAACATTAGTTATTATTAATATTCATATTTGCCTTTCCCCATAATGTTTTTTTCTAAGAAGAAAAGGAGATTCTGCTTAATTGATGAGAGTTGAGATGTTTTGCCTATGTAAACCATTGTATTGGTTGAACTTATACATGTTCCTTGTTTGAGATAAAGTATCAGTTTATAGATTTTTGTAACATAAATTAGTCTGAAGTAGAGATACATATATTCACAAAATAGTTATTGCTATCATAAGTTTAATGAACCGTGCTCCCAGATGGTGAATTTGAAAGCAATATCCTGGACTATATTTCTATATTTGTTCACTCAAAATTTGTGTCTCTATATGTGTTTAATAGAATATATTTCTAATGAATACAGTCTTATAGTAGAATCGTATACTTGACCACTCAAAATCCCACTGAAGCATTTTCCCAAAGTTGAGATAAAGACTTCAGCTTTTGTCTTTCATCATTAAAGAGAGAATTATAATACAATGTCCAATGTATGGCTGTCTTAAGTGGGTGACTATTGCAGCAGTAGCAGTATAAAACATTAAATAACACTGTCCATTCCTACATACCTATCTTTGTTCTCCCTGGACAATATAGTAACCAAACATTCTCTTATTATGAAGAGTATTTATATATTTATATACTTTAAACTCTTAACTCTAACTGTTCTTTGATCATCAAAAGCTGTACATTAACCTCTAATAGTGGGAATGCTATTATTTTTTCAAAATCTGATGACTATTAGTACTGTAGCCTAAATGATCTTAAGTCTTTTAAAACTAAAACAATTGACTTTATTTGGTTACAATAAAGTATATTTGTTTTCCATAAAAAAATTTAGAGTGAAAAATATAACTTTTATTCAAATGCTATCTATGATATAAATCACATGCTGTTTTGGGGAGGCATACACCATCTGCTTTCAGAAATAATAATTACATATTTTTGTAATGGTTATCTGGAATTTTTACAGGAAACATTGCAAAAAGTTTGCTACTCATACCTTTTATAGCAAGACAATGGTGCAGTGGTTAGAATGTAGTATTGCAGCTAACTCTGCCTACTGTCAGCCTCCTGACTGACTCAGGATTGACTCAGCCTTCTGTCCTTCTGAGGAGGGTAAAATGAGAACCCAGATAGTTGGCAATATTCTGATTCTGTAAACCATTTAGAGAGGGCTGTAAAGCATTATAGCATTCTTTCTATTTTTTGTTGTTAGTTGCTAAGTCATGACCGACCCATTACGACCCCATGGACAACGCTTTTCCAGGCTTTCTTGTCCTCTATCATCCTCTGGAGTCCACTTAAGCTCACATCTACTGCTTTGGTGACTCCATCCAGCCACCTCATTCTCTGTCACCACCTCTTTATTTTGCCCTCACACTTTCCAAGCATTAGCCTCTTCTCCAGGTAGTCGTCTCTTCTCATTAGGTGGCCAAAGTATTTGAGTTTCATCTTTAGGATCTGGTCTTCTAAAGAGCAGTCAGGGTTGACCTCCTCTAGGACTGACCAATTTGATTGCCTTGCAGTCCAAGGGACTCGCAGGAGTCTTCTCCAGCGCCATATTTCAAAGGCCTCAATTCTTTGGTGCTCAGCCTTCTTTATGATCCAACTTTCACAGCCATACATTGCAACCGGGAAACCTATAACCTTAACTATATGCACTTTCGTTGGCAGGGTGATGTATCTGCTTTTTAGTATGCTGTCTAAATTTGCCATAGCTTTCTTCCCCAGGAGCAATGTCTTGGCTGCAGTCCCCATCTACGATGATCTTGGGAGCCCAAGAAAATAACATCTGTCACTACCTCCATTTCTTTCCCATATTTTTCTTATCCATTTGTTTCCCATATTTTTGCAAGGAATTTAGAGGGCCAGATATCATGATCTTAGTTTTTTTAGTTTTGCTAACCCTAACTTTCTTAATAATAATAAAATTATTATGGTTCCACATATTGCTGAGGAGCTTCGGGAGATGAAGCGCCACAAGAGACGCCTAGAGAGTAGATGGAGATCCTCTTGCTCCGAAGCCGACCGAACACTAGTGAGAACCCATATTAGGGCTTACTTAGTGGCGAGAAGGGTGGCCAAACGTGAGTATTGTGCCACCCTTATTGCATCCGCAGATAACCGCCCTGCCGCCCTGTTTGGGGTGACCCGCTCCCTCCTTCACCAGAGGCCACGGGAAGCCCCTTTGCAAGGGCGAGCAGAGGAATTTGGGATTTATCTGCAGGAGAAAATCACTCGGATTCGGAATGAGCTATCCTCCATCGACAGTGGTCCTGTGGGACTGCCCGAGACTAGTCTTGAGGTTCCTTCTTGGGAGGAGTTTGACTTTGTCACCACCGAGGATATGGACAGGTTGTCAAGGAGACTTAGGGCGACCACATGTTTATTGGACCCGTGTCCCTCCTGGCTTGTACTGGCATCCTGGGAGACGACACGAGGCTGGCTCCAGGGCATTGTCAACACATCTTTGAGTGAGGGGTCCTTGCCTGCCGTCTTGAAAGAGGCGGTAGTAAGGCCCCTCCTCAAGAAGCCATCCCTGGACCCAGCATTGTTGGAGAACTATCGTCCGGTCTCCAACCTTCACTGTTTAGTGAAGGTTGTTGAGAGTGTGGTGGCCCAACAGTTTCTGCGACACCTGGAGGAAGTTGATTATCTAGACCCGCGCCAGTCCGGCTTGCGACTCGGTCACAGCACCGAGACGGCATTGGTCGCGTTGGTTGATGATCTCTGGAGGGCGCGGGATAGAGGTTATTCCTCTATCCTAGTCCTGTTAGACCTCTCAGCGGCTTTTGATACCATCAACCATGGTATCCTATTGCACCGACTGGGGGGGTTGGGGTCTGGGAGGCACCGTTTTGCGGTGGTTCTCGTCCTACCTCTCTGGTCGGTCGCAATGGGTGTTGGCAGGAGGGCAGAGGTCGTCCCCGAGGCCCCTCACATGTGGGGTTCCTCAGGGGTCGGTCCTCTCGCCACTCCTGTTTAACACATATATGAAGCCGCTGGGCGAGATCATCCGTGGTTTTGGGGTGGTGTACCATCTGTACGCTGACGACACTCAGCTGTACATATCCACCCCAGACCACCCCAACGATGCCGCCGAAGTGCTGTCCCGGTGTTTGGAGGCCGTACGGATCTGGATGGGTGGTAACAAACTCAAGTTCAACCCTGCCAAGACTGAGTGGCTGTGGTTTCCGGCACCCCGGTTCAGCCAGATTACTCCAACTCTGGCCATTGGGGGCGAAACACTGGCCCCCGTGGAGAGGGCGTGCAATTTGGGTGTCCTCCTGGATTCCCGGCTGTCCATGGAGGACCATGTGGCGGCCGTGGCCAGGGGGGCGTTTCATCAGGTACGCCTGATGCGCCAATTGCGCCCCTTACTGGACCGGGCTGCCCTTCGCACAGTCACTCAAGCTCTCATGACATCCCGACTCGACTACTATAATGCTCTCTACATGGGGCTTCCCTTGAGGTGCACTCGAAAACTACAGTTAGTTCAGAACGCAGCCGCGCGAGTGATTACGGGAGCCACCAGATGCTCCCACATAACACCGATCCTGCGCGAGCTGCACTGGCTTCCTGTGGCCTTTTGAGTGTGCTTCAAGGTTCTGACGACCATCTTTAAAGCGCTCCATGGCTCGGGGCCTAGTTATATGCGAGACCGCCTTCTGCCCCATACATCCCTTCGACCGATCCGCTCCCACAGAGAGGGTCTTCTCAGGGTGCCGTCGGCCAGACAATGCCGACTGGCGACACCCAGGGGAAGAGCCTTCTCTGTGGCGGGCCCTGCCCTTTGGAACGACCTATCCCCTGAATTACGCACCATCACTGACCTCCGCCTCTTCCGCCAATGTCTAAAGACATATCTTTTCCAACAAGCCGGCCTAGCCTAACCTCCCATGGGGACTATTTTAGAGAGTTTTAAATTGGGTATTTTAAAATTTGGTTTTTAGCATAGGATTAGAATAGTTTAATATATTTTAAATTATGTATTTATTTTTGTATGTTTTTAAATTCCTGTGCGCCGCCCTGGGTCCTCTGTGGAGAAGGGCGGGATATAAATATAATAAAATAAATAAATAAATTGCAATCCAAAATCTGATTAGTCCCAGATTTTCAGACTTTCTCTGAGTTTAAAAAAAAAGGAATAGAGTACTAAGATTCTGTAAATATGGCTCTTTATTGCAACATTTTGTTTCAGAATTCATTGGTTGGTAAATGCAGCTCTTTGTTGGGTACTTTATTGCTTTTTTCTATTGTTAAATAATCTTGTAATCATCAATTTTGAGGGTACTTCATCAGACCCTCAGAATAAAATAAAAGTTATTGCCATAATATATTATTTCCATATATAGCAATAAAGTACTCAATTTTCTTGTTTGAAAATTATTGAAAATAATAATAATAAATAATAATAATAAAACTGAATTTATTAACCGCTCCCTCTCCCCACAGGGACTCGGGGCGGTGCACAGGGAGAATAAAAACCATAAATATACAAAAATACATACAATTTAAAACAGATTAAACAAACACCTGTGCTAAAATCCCATTAACTAAAAATCCCCACTCAATATAAATAAACAATTAAAAAACCCATAGAGAGAGAGACTACCCTAGGCCGGCCAGGCGGAAAAGATGTGTCTTTAGTTTCAGGCGGAAGGAGCGGAGGTCCGTGGTCGTTCTAATATCGGGGGGAAGGTCGTTCCAGAGGGCCGGGCCCGCCACAGAGAGAGCCCTTCCCCTGGGCGTCGCCCGCTGACAAAGTCTAGTGGACGGCACCCGGAGAAGTCCCTCTCTGTGGGAGCGAATCGGCCGTGAGGATGTGTGAGGCAGGATCCGATCCCGCAGGTAGCTAGGTCCCGAGCCATGGAGCGCTTTAAAGATGATAACCAGCACCTTGAAGCGCACCCGGAAGACGACAGGCAGCCAGTGCAGCTCGCGCAAGAGCGGTGTTACATGGGTAAACCTAGTGGTTCCCATAATTGCTCGCGCGGCTGCATTCTGAACTAACTGAAGCCTCCGGGTGCACCTCAAGGGGAGCCCCATGTAGAGGGAGTTGCAGTAGTCCAGTCGGGATGTCACGAGGGCATGAGTGACTGTGCGAAGGGCGTCCCGATCCAATAGGGGGCGCAATTGGCGAACCAGGCGAACCTGGTAAAACGCCCTCCTGGCCACGGCTGTCACTTGCTCTTCCATAGACAGCCGGGTATCCAGGAGGACTCCCAAATTGCGCGCCCCATCCACAGGGGCAAGATGTTCGCCCCCTATGGCCAGCGTTGGAGAAAGCTGGTTGAATCGGGCAGCCGGAAACCACAGCCACTCGGTCTTGGTCGGGTTGAGCCCGAGTCCGTTACTTCCCATCCAGATCCGCACGGCTTCCAGGCACTGGCACATCACCGCTACGGCATCGTTGGGGTGGTTTGGGGTAGATATATACAGCTGAGTGTCATCAGCGTAGAGATGGTACTCTACCCCAAAACCACGGATGATCTCACCCAGCGGCTTCATGTATGCATTAAACAAGAGAGGCGAGAGGACCGACCCCTGAGGCACCCCACATGTGAGGGGTCTCGGGGTCGACCTCTGCTCTCCTGCCAACACAAATTGCGATCGGCCAGAGAGGTAGGAGGAGAACCACCGTAAAACGGTGCCTCCCACCCCCAACCCCCCCAACAGAAAATGTTATTCTTATTTATTTATATGTCATATCCACACACACACACCTGATATTTTCCCCACAATAATTCTGTGAGGTGAGTTGTGCTAAGACAGAATGACTGGCCCAAGGTCACCCATTTGGCTTTCACAGCTGAGGTGGGAATTGAATTTACAGTGTCCCACTTTCTAGTCCTTAATAGAGAATATTAAATATTCTATTTAATATATTTATTTATTCAATTTATATGTCACTCATCTATCCAAGTGACTGAACAACTATAATTAATATGTTATTTCCTTAATGTTAATATATAAGCCAATAAAGTAATTGGCTTAATACATAATTGTCATTAAGCATTTTGAATTTTTGTTGTACTAAGATTTTTTTCCTTTTTGATAGAAAACAATTTATCTGTTTATTTAAAAAGATGATTAATCTTTTGAATCTGTTGCTACATTTTTTTTCTTTTTAATGAGAAAGATGTTGCATTTGTATTTTCTGTTTCTGGGAACCGAGACCCTGGAAACTGCACACATAGTTTGAGACATTGCACAGTACAGCTGCTGTTTAATAACTCAAACCATCTGCTGGGTAAATTAGTACAAGTGTACCCACTCATGCAGACTGTTTTTTATTCCTGTGGTATATATGTTTCTGGATTGGGACCTGACTACGGACTTAAAGGATCTATTTGATTTCTTCAGTCTCCCTACCACTGTAAGATCTACCATTAAAAATAGTATCTTAGATACCAAACTTAGAAATAGCAAATGAACAGGGAGGTACCTCTGAGCATGGCTTCACTCATGGTATTTATTTTAATGTCAGAACTGAACGAACAATCCTTTATCCTCAAAGAACTCTGAGTTTACATAAAGAATTTTTCATTTCAGTGGCCTAATTTATCAAGATGAAACTTTTTTATTTGCATTACTTATGACATTAACAATACTATGTGGAAAGCAAATATATCTATGTTGACAAAAAGCTTAAAATCATAGTTTCTATAAAAACACCAGATGCAACCAATTTGTTGAGGAATATTTCCTAAATGCACTGTCTACAGTATTTTTATTTAGATTAGTTGCTGAGTATGACTAGCATAGTAAATATCTTTTCAGCAAACTTTATTGATTCTGGTTCCTAGTATTATTCATCTTTTAAAAATATTTCTTATGTTTTCTAGAAAAAATAGCAGTGGAAACTTCCAAACTCTCTGGCATCCATATAAAAAAGCATATTGTTGTTGCACAACAGGAACAAATTTATTCTTTTTTCATATACAGGATTAGGATGGATCTTGTTTATAGGTAGTTCTTAACTTACACATTACTAAGCAGGGTGGTCGTTAAGTGAATCCCACCTGATGTTACTGCTTTTTTTGCCATGGTTATGAAGTGATCACTAAGAGAACCTGGCTTCCACCATTGGCTTTGATTATTGGAAGCTGGCTGGGAAGTTCACAAATGGCAATCACATGACTTTGGGATGCTAAAACTGTAATAAATACTTATTATTTATCTGAATCACAATCATGTGACCTTGGGGAGGCTGCTAAGGCCACAAGTAAGAGACTGGTTATTATTTTCTTCAACCATTTTAAACAGAAGAAGTCTTCAAACTTGGCAAGTTTAAGACTTGTGGACTTCAACTCCCAGAATTCTCCAGCCAGCATAGAGAATTCTGGGAGTTGAAGTCCACAAGTCTTAAAGTTGCCAAGTTTGGGAACTCCTGTTATATGGCATGAATGAATGAATGAAAGAGAGAGAAATAGATACATTGGTGTGAGACATGTAAGAATGAAAGTAGTGCGATCCTGTAGACCAGGTATATATAGGTAACCCTTGACTTTCAACTATTGGTATTGCAATTATTTTAAATTACAAAAGCACTGAAAAAAATGACTTTGCAACCAGTCTTTGCATTTAATAATCGTTGTACATTCCTTTGGTCACATGATAAAAATGCGGGCACTCGGCAACTGGACATGTATTTATGGACAGATGCAGTGTCCTGAGGTCATATGATCACCATTTGCGACTTTTCATTTGTCTTCCCATCAAGCAAAAGCAACAAAGGAAGCTTGATTTGCTTAACAACTGCATGATTCATTTAGCAACTACAGTGATTTTCTGGGATGTTGCAACTGTAATAATACATATTAGTTGCTGATATATATTTATTGTATTACCAACCATGGCAAATAAAGTCCTAAAATTGGGGGTGACACACTGAACAACTACATTGTTTAGCAATCAAAATTCTGGTCCCAATTGTGCAAAAGTTCATTAATGGTGAAAACCTAGAGCAAGTATATAAATTTGTTTATCTTGTAGAATGTTTACTAAAAGTGAAAGATTGGATAGAGAAATTTTAAGAGGGCCAAATGTGGACTGATGCAAGAAATGAACGATGGTTAAAGGAGCAAGAATGCTTAGTGCAATAAACTTTTTATTATGGTATCTCATATCTTTAATCTTTTTCATACTATTTTATATTTCTTTACTGAGTTCCCTATAATGTTGCTAAAGGAACAGTTGATTGTTGAGGCAGGGCATGTGACAATGAAAACTGCCCCCCTAAATCTTAATTTCCCCACAAAATGGTACAAGTTGGATTCCAAAATGCTTTGTGCTTCTCAACTCATAGGCCAGCCATTTCTACACACACACACACACACACACACACACACACACACACACACACACACACGTACAAATGGGATTATGTTAGGTTTCTTCTTTTGTTCACATCCAAGGGTCTCTTCTCATGAACATCTGCTTAAATAGTCAAATAAATACCACAAGCTAATTTTCAGACTAGAGATCAAAGGGATCAAATCACACTATGGTGAGGGTTTTCCATTATGTTCCCTAAATATCATCTTTAGATCCAGGAAATTTGCCATGTGATAAGTGTTTGCAGTCAACCCAATTTCTGGTAGACTGCTGTTACTGCTTTGAATTACAGCTGTTGGCAGCTGGTTGAATCTGTAGGCAGGAAAAAAAGAAGGAATTTGAATCTTTATTAACTTTCCTTTTTAGAAAAGTTAATTTTATAAATTTCCTTTGAGTAATATGCTCCTTCCTTTGTAAGCAAAAACAATAGATAAATGGATAAATCTGGAATTTTGTGAAACCAAGATAGTGACCTTTAGATTCCTAAATTATCTTTTTTATTTAATGTATTCATTTATATCCCACCTTGATTATTTTTATAAACAACTCAAGATGGCTAAGGTATATGACACTCCTTCCTCCTATTTCCCCCGAAACAACCACAACCACAACTCTGTGAGGTGACTTGGGCTGACAGACTGACTGGAGTATCATCTTCCAGCTGGCTTTCATGGCTAAGCTTGGACTTGAACTCATGATCTCCCGGTTTGTAGCCTAGTTTTAACTACAAAATCAAACTGGTTCTCCATTAAAATGAAGAAGCAGTAGCTTAAACAGGTCATTCCATTTGTGATTGTTTTTATTTTTTAAAAAAATTCAGATTTAAAAAGGAATGTTGCATTCTAAGCTAATTTTGAATTCATAAAGGTAAGGCGCCTCAAAAACACCTTAGGATTTTCATTAACTGGTTTTTGCGGCTTTGTAAGTTGCAGCGGGAGAATGGTGATTTTTGGAGTTGCTATGGTAATGGCTTCACAGTACTCTCTTAAGGGGGCTCTCTTTGGTAAGGAAGAATATCCAACATTAGAAATTATGTTTGGTCCAGACATTTCCGTGCTCCCCCCCCCCCCCCCCCTTATAAATAAATACCCAGACAATGCCGGGTTATCAGCTAGTTACTTAATAAAATGAACAGTGAATGTTTCTGCTGTTGAAATATAAGCTGCTTTTAGTATTACTAAGGTATGCAACTAGAAGAAAAGAAAATTAAGAAGTTTGCATTCTGGTTGATGTAAGATTAGAAAACTTTTTTTACTGAAACATTTGCATTTCAATTAGTGTCTTCCAGGGCAATGGCTTCCAAAACTCCAGTTGGATTTATTGGTTTGGGAAACATGGGAAATCCAATGGCAAAAAACCTTGTGAAACATGGTTACCCCATTATCGCTTGTGATGTATTTCCAGAAGCATGTAAGGAATTTCAAGAACTGGGTACCCAGGTATAATAACATTTCATTGCAATTTTAGTTTTAAAAAGTGACTGAAATTTGAAAGAAATGTAATTGTCAAATTTCTTAATTCCCTTATCATAATCAGCAATACTGTTTTTTAAAATCACCCTTTATTTAGAACACCAAATACAAGAAAAGTCATTGAAATGATGGAAAGAGGCCACAAAAAAATTTCATTTATGCTTTTTCCAATTTCTTAAACAGCATATTGATAAAAGTGAAATGAAACATTTTTGTGTGCCTTGGCTATCTTCATTTTGTTCTTTTGCTACAATCAAGTTGATCTGATCTCTTATCTGGCACAATTTCTTTCTGTAGCCATAAGGAGCCAGCCACCAGATGAGTGTCTATTAACAGTAGAATGGATGAAAACTACAGCTACAGTACTGTATCAAATAATAGAAGGAAACACTGGTTTATGGTTTCTGTGTAGGAGTAATATTTATTTCTTAAATTGCATTACTTTTATTTTAGGATTTATATGACAGTTTCTGTGAGCTTCCCATTTCAAAATAATTTGGAAGCCAGACATTCCCCACCCTTAAGCTGATAAACTATAAATATTTAATCCACATGATTTATACTAAGCCTTATTTGAAATTGTTTTGAATATGTACTGGGATGAAAATATGGAATGAAAAACTAAACATATTGTGTTTTAGCTATAAAAACACAATAATATAAAGTATGATGATATAGGTAATACTTTACTACCACAATTGACACTAGAGTTTCAATCACTAAGTGATAATAGTCATTAAGTGTCATGTGACCTGATCTAATTTTATGACCATTTTACCATATTGTTAAGCAAACCACTTAACACTATTTAGTGAAGAATGTTGCTCTTAAGTGAATGACATGGTTAAGCAAAGCCATTCCCTGATTGACTTTGACATGTGATCACAAGATGTGCAACCATCATAAATGTGAGCTGGTGCCAGGTGCCCACATTACAATCACTTTGTGGGATGGTATGACAGTTGTAACATTAAAACATGGAACATTGCAAGTTAACAGAATTTTGGGTAAAATAGAAACAAATGTATAAACAGGATGGAGGTGAGGTCTTCTTGTCTCCTAACCTTGAGGTTAGTGGGAGACCCCGTCCCTAAGCCAATAGGCAGAGCCATATTTTCAAGTCTTTTCAGAAGGCCAGGAGGGTGGAGGCAAATCTCACCTTGAGGGGCATGATATTCCAAAGGACAAGAGCCATGGCAAAAAAAGGCCCTGCTCTAAGACCCACCAAGCAAATTTACTTAGCTGACAGGGTCTGTAGCATGCTCCTTCTGCTGAAGCATGTGGGATGGACCAATCTCTGCATGGGTGAGATGATTCTTCAGGTATCCTGGATCCATAAAAGGCCTTAGAGGTAATAACCAACAATGAACTGTGCTAGAAGCAAACTAACAACTAGTGCAGCTGGTTTGATAGCAGTGTTACATGGTCCACCTTAGGGGCCCCTAGACTTGTCTGCACAATTGCATTCTGTGCCAGCTGTAACTTCTGAATACTCTTCAAGGTGATTCTCATATAGAGCACATTGCAGTTGTCCAAACGCAAGATGACCAGGGCATGAGTAACAGCGCATGGTTTTATGATGCAGGAGAGGATGCAACACAAAGTTGTACAAAGTCTATTCTAGCCATGACTGCTACCTGTTCTTCATTGGAGTCTAGTGGACATCCCAAATTACACACTGGGTCTTTCTGGACATTGCAATCCCATCCAAGACTAAAGATGTTAAACTCTCAGATACTGAGGCTCACATAGCCACTGTTTTACCAGGGTTCTGCTGAAATCTTTGGCCTCACAGTCTCCAGGCACCATGCCAGTTCAGCGACAGTAATACTTGGGTCACCAGGGATGGAGACATAAAGTTAATATCATCCGCATATTCATAATACTTCATCCAATGTTATTAGGTGATTTTATCCAGCAACTTCATGCAAATGCTGAAAATGAGTGGAGAGAATACAGAGCTCTGCAGCACACCATAAAGGAGTAGCCATTGACTTGATCTTTCACTTCTACAAACTCCAGTAGGAACCAGTGCAAAACAGCATCACTCAGCCCCAAATTGTGTAGTTAACATGGTCAACCCAAAAGGATATCAAAAAGGATACCATAGTATTTGAAAGCCGAGCGGTCAAGAAGATGGATGCATTATTCCCATCCTACTTGCCAGAGATTGTTAATGGGTGCAACCAATGTTATTTTGTCCAATAACTAAACCTGAAACCTGACTGGAAAGAGTCCAATTAGTTTTATAATTAAGAATTAAGAATAATCTTGATGACAAATTACTTGTCATTATTTTATCTTGTCAACTTTAGTAGTTCTAAAATAATGTTTTTTGAGTACAGCTGTCTTTTTAAATAAGCTTTCAGATAAATTTATTCCTTTTGGGAAGCGCTTCATTGAAACTCGATCTATGTCAATGTTGTTATACCATGTAACCTGTCCAATTGTATTTCAGATGTCTTTTTTTCTTTTAACCTTTTCAGAGCTCTTTGTTTTGAATCGCTCATTTTTCTCTGCAAATCTCTCTTCAAAAACATTATTTCCTTTCTTTTTTTAAAGGTGGGTGATTCTCCAGCAGATGTAGCAGATAAAGCAGATAGGATTATAACAATGCTTCCATCTAATTCCAATGCAATAGAAGTTTACATAGGTACCAATGGAATTCTCAAGTAAGATTCCCCTTTTCTCTTTATATTAAGGTTCTGCTTGTATTTTTATTGAAAGTTATTAAATTCCAGTTCAGTAATTTCTCTAGACAAATACATTGTTTTGTTTGTATCCAGCTATCATCTTAGAGAAATGTGCATGTTTCATTGCACACAGTTAAGTTTTGTTACATAGAGCAACTTGGTGTCTTTACAAGTCCCAGCATACCTTATTAATGACTATGCTAGTAGGAATTCTAGTTAACATTATCTAGATGTGTTATATTGTTTCCTAATATATTTATATCGTACTTTTCTCTGAGAGTTCATATATAGAGATCATGCTTAATTTTACAGGAAGACTTCAACTTACAACCATTTATTTTCTTATTGTTTGAAGTTACAGTGGCACTGAAAAAAGTGACATGACCATTTTTCAAACTTAACAACTATTGCAGTATCATGTGATCAAAAGTTAGATGCTTGGCAGCTGATTCATATTTAGGATGGTTGCAATGTCCTACTCACCTTTTCCAACCTTCTGACAAGCAAAATAAATGAGGAAACCAGATTCACTTAGCAACCATGTTATTAATTTAACCACTGCAGTGATTCTCTTAACAACAGTGGCAAGAAAGGTCATAAAATGGGGCAAATCTCACTTAACAAATGCTTCACTTAACATCAGAAAATTTGGCCTCAATTGTGGTCATAATTTGAGGACTACCTGTATCTGCACTATAACAATTTTGTAGAAAATTGGAGCTGAGAGAGAAACTGGTTGAAAATGGCTGCCTGGAATTTCTCACCAGAGAAATGGGTGACATATAAATTTAATAAATAAACTAACAAACAAACATGAATAAATAAATAAAAATTATGTGAAGCTGTGCAGCATTTTCATCCCTGGAAATAGAGCCCTCTTCCACTTCTGCTCAAAGAAAAAACTGTCAATAATTATGAAAATAATTTAAGTATATGTTTTTGCAAGCTACAGATAATTTATTGTGAATTTATGAAATCGCTATCAAAAACCTTACTTATTAGTTGGCTTGAATATTGAGACTTCTGGAATTATGAGCAAATTGTAGCAACATCAAAGAGATAATTGATAATTCTCTGCATTTTACCTACTTGTGAGTATACATCAGGGTTTTTTTTTTTTTTCTTCATTTGCTTCAGGAAAGTGAAGAAAGGTTCTCTATTAATAGATTCCAGTACTATTGATCCCGAAGTTTCAAAAGAACTAGCTAAAGAAGCTGAAAAAATGGGAGCTGTTTTTATGGATGCCCCTGTTTCTGGTGGTAAGTCTTTCACATTTTTTTCTCAGTTGCTTCCTTTTGGCTATTTGAACACTACTTTGGTCAAACATGTTATTTATGAAGAGGTGTACAGCTTGCCGAATATGAAAAAAAAATTTTTTTTATCAGTTTTAAAACCTTTTTTTCATATCCATCTACAAATGCATGTGAATTCACAAGGTAGTCCTTGTTTTGCAACCATTTATGTTCAATGTTCAAAAGTTGTAATGGTGCTAAATGAATCAATTTTATGAACCCTACTTTTAATTTTTTTTAAAAGATACTTTTTATATGTTATTGTTAAATATTATACTTTACCCATGGGACAAACTAACAATTGATTACTTAGCAACCACTCAAAGTTATGACAAACAATCCCATAAACTAAGAGACAGTTATGGTTTAAGAAGAGTCATCAGGACTTTTTTTTGTTTCTTAAAAAAAAAAAGCAAATAACCCCCCACATACTATCTCCACCTTGGCAACTTCAAGATGTGTGGACCTCAGTTCCCAGAATTTCCTCAGCCAGCCATGAAATTCACACAAGATTGCCACGATTTTAAAAAAAATTTTTTTTAGAGATCATTTAAAGATTAAATGATCAGTACCTTCCATTAAAGGTGTCTCAGTGGCTAAGACACTGAGCTTGTTGATCAGAAGGTCGACAGTTCATCAGTTCGAATCCCTAGTGCTGCATAATGGAATGAGCTCCCATTACTTGTCTCAGCTTCTGCCAACCTAGCAGTTCGAAATCACGTAAAAAATGCAAGTAGAAAAATAGGGACCACTTTGGCGGGAAGGTAACAGCGCTCCGTGCACCTTTGGTATTTAGTCATGCCAGCCACAGGGCCACAGAGACTTCTTTGAACAGCGCTGGCTCTTCAGCTTAGAAACAGAGATGAGCACCAACCCTAGAAATGACTAGCACATATGTGCGAGGGGAACCTTTACCTTTACCTTCCATTAGGTACTTTTGAGTGAACAGAACATATATGCATGTATATGATATATTTGTAATTTGAATTCCCCTGTCGTGTCGGGATTTAGTTGCCTTCTTATTACAACTCTTTGAGAAGAGAATCTGGTATGTATTGTATTTTAACTGTAAGCTTAGAAAAAAGAAAGTCATCTTTGAGCACCTATATTTCTTTGTATGAACTTTGTTACTCAAGTGGCATTTGCAACACTTGCTAAAGTCAAAACTGAAACATTCCTTTTGGAATGCGGAGAGATTGTGAGTGGATTTGTGTGTAATTTTTTCTCACAATGGAGAAACTAATGAGTTGAATGGAGCCGTTTTTACTAACCTACTTAAATGATTTGAAACAGACACTATAACTTGTAAAGGATGCTTATTTTTATAAGCTTAAAAAATTCATGGCTTGCCTATAGTACAGTACTTTTTTAAAAAAGAACTCAAACCTGTTTACAGGCTTCAATTCAGCCTCACCATCAAGTCAGTGCCTGTCTTTTAAAAATGCAAACATGTGCTCCTGGTCTTTCTATTTACTGAATCAGCACTCTACTGTTTCTACTTGCTCTGAATTTAATTTATGATGTGACTATAAAAGCTAAAATTATTTATATGTTGGCATAAAAAGGCACCACTGTAGTTAAGAGTCTGTTGCCATCTTCATTATAAAACTTTCTTTGGAGAAATTTATAAGTTGACATGTTTTTTTCTTTGCTTCAGGTTTTAGCAGTGCTGTTTCCAAGTATAGCTCTGGGTTTGGTTTGGTTTCAAAATTTAATTTTAGGAAGATTGGGTCACTTCTATGTTTGACACAAATCTTGCAAGTGTTTAATTAACTCTTGAAGTTAACTAAAATAATTGGAATTTTTGCCCTTCCCTGAATTGCAAAATGGCTTTTTGTGGGAAAACCTTTCAATTTAAAAATTCCATTTTTCTGGATACATTTTTCAGTTAGGAAATCACTTAATTAATATATTCATAGATGAAGGCAAATATATGTGTCTCAGGATAATGTTGCAGAATCTGGGTTAGTAACCAGGACCAAAGGGTTTTGTCTTCCACACTTTTGGACTGGTGCTAGGGCCTATCTTAAGGGAACTTCTCTCTAGCAGTGTGTGTGCAGTTCTGTGTGTGGTATTTATAGTGCCTTTCCATGTTGCTTTTTTGATGTATGTTGTTTTGGGTGTGTTGTTGGCTTAAGTTGTTAACTGTTATTTGCTTGTGTTGCCCAGCTCCTGTCTTCTAGGTACTTGATAGGCTGGTGATAAATGAGCACTCCTGTAGATTGATGAGGGGCCTATTTCCCAGGGGTCAATCACTTCCCTGGGTGTTTTTGTAGCTGCTCATCCAACAATCGTAGTAGATGCAAAATTGAATGTGTGTCCTTGTTCATTGCAGTGTGAGCTACCAATGAGTTCAGGTCTCCTCGTCTGACTGCTCGCTTGTGTTCTTCCATCTGGTGGCTAGCTTCCTCCCCATCTTTCCTACATAGTTACAGGGGAAATCCATAAAGGGGATTCAGTAGTTTACATGGATCGATCTCCTACCTCCAAGCAATCATTATAGTGCATAATTTGTCCTCATATGGTAGCCTCTGGGTGGTGTGGGATGTCCAGTTGCAGATCTCGAAAGCTGCATTCTACAGCTTCTGATATGTTTTTGATGTATGGCAGGAGTGCCACGTGGTTAGTCTTCTACCTTAATAAGTATTAAATTTAAAATTACCATATTTTTTGGAGTATAAGATGCACCTTTTTTCCTCTAAAAAGAGGCTGAAAATCTGGGTGCATCTTACACACCGATTACATCATTTTTTGCCCCCTTCACCAAAATGGCCGTGTATAGTCTTATGTAGGCTTTCCAAGAGCTCCTGGGGCCTGGAGAGGGCAGAAATGAGAAAAAAATGTGCTGTTTTTTTCTCAATTTTGCCCCCAAACCCCACCCCCAGGAGCACTCTATAAGCCTCCATAAGGCTATGCATGCAAACTTTTTTGATAAAAAATGGGCTGTTTCGCAAAAAAATGGGCTGTTTTTTGCTCGTTTTTGGCCAGGAGCACTCTGCAAGCTCCCCCCCCCAACCTAGTCATGCCTTTTATTTGGGGGGGGGATGGGCCCATTTTCATGAAAAATGGGCCCTTTTGGGGAGGTTTGCAGAGTGCAAAAAGTTTTTCTTTTCTTTCAGAAAGCTGTTTAGAGTGGTTGATGAGAATTACATTGGTCAAGTGCTGTGCCAGCAGTTTTAGGTGCTATAGTTTGTCAGTGATTTCCTTCTCCAATACATTGGTAAATATACCTGGAAACATCTACCAACCTACCTACCTGTCTACTCTCTCTCTTCCTACCTATCTACTGTATTTCTCTCTTTCTCCCCCTTTCTATCTACCTATATCTACTACAGTAGGTATCTACTGTACCTACTCTTTCTCTCCCTACCTATCTAATGCATTTCTCTCTCTCCCCCTTCTATCTACTGATATACCTAGCTACCTACTCTCTCTCTCTTCCTATCTACTGTATTTCTCTCTTTCCCCCTCTATCTACCTATATGCCTACCTACTCTTTCTCTCTACCGATCTACTGTATTTCTCTCTCCCCAACCTACCTACTCTCCCCCCCCACTTATCTACTGTATTTCTGTCTTTATTTTTCTCTCTCCATCCCTCTACCTACCAACCTACCTACTCTGTCTCTACCTATTTACTGTATTTCTCTCTCTCTCTTCATTTCTCTCTCTCTATTATTCTACCTACCTACCTATCTACACACTCTCTCTCCCTCTCTACATACCTACTGTATTTCTCTCTCCCGCCCTCTCTCCCCCTCTACCTACCTACTCTCTCCCCACCACCTATCTATTTCTCTCTCTATATATATTTCTCTCTAGCCCTCTACCTACAAACCTACCTCCCTTTCTCTCTCTTTCTGTCTCTCTCTCTCTATCCCTCTATCTACCTATCTACCTTTTTTTTAAATTGCCTCTTCTTATACTCTGGTGCATCTTATACTCCCAAAAATATGGTAATTGATTTTCAAAAATACATCGAATAGACCCTTGTGTCCAGATAGATTTTTTAGATAGACAGTATTACTTAATCAGTGGTTTTCAAGGGGCAAGTTTGCAAAGTTAAATAAGCAAGTATTTTAAAATTCCTTGGTTTTAATTTCTAATACTGTACAATAAATATTGTAAGATGTGATCCAAATGAACCAAATCTCCTTGGAATCATTAGCCATTTTTAAGAATGTAAAAGGGAGGTTAGAATTCATTAGAATTACAGTTTGCTTGCTCCTGGTTTAATTAATCTATTAATGTGCTTGAATATAATTGTGTCCACCCTTTTCTGTAAAGACTGGCAGCAAGAGAATTCTTCAACCATCAGTTAACAAAGTAAGGCTCTGTATTTTTAGAGAAAACGGAGCTTATAGGCCTCTTTTCCAAATTCATTGAGACCCATTTTGCCTATTGCAGCAAGCTGACCTTTTAACTAATTATCCTTTTTCACATGATGTAGTAGAAATTAACACACACACACACACCTTCATTCACTCATTAGTTAAAGACCTAGCTGAATTTATTTAATTGACTATATACCCCCTTAACCAAGGAAAGTGTAGAGTGCTAGCTGACATGGACATAGAACCATTAGTTGCCAAGTGTTCTAATTTTGATCATGTGATTATGTGATTTCTGCAGTGGTCATAAGTGTGGAAAGGGGTCATAAGTCACTTTTTCAGTGCTGTTTTAACTTCAAATAGTCACTAAATGAACTGTTGTAAGTTGAGTACTACCTGTATACATATTATACATACTGGTCTAGGGGAACACAATGATAGCCTTTATGAAAGTATGCAAGAATTGTTAAATAAACTGCTGAAGGAGAGTAAATGACTACTTAATTCTGTGGTCATGAGAAACAGACACAACATACCCTCTCCTTCCCTTAATTCTGTTTGGTATAAGAGGTCAGATGGAAGCCCTGACAGACTTCAAGATTCTGTTATTATATCCATAGTAATAGTTATTCCTGTAGTCCTTACACAGTCTGTTTCCTGGCTTTTCTAATTTGAAGGGTTGACAAGTGGTGAATATGTTTTAAACAATGGCTTAAATCTTATCCATACAAAGGTTTGTTGACTTAGAGCCAATTCAAAGGCTGAAAGCAACTGCAAATCTTCAGTCTAGAATTGTAAATCAGGACTTTCTTTCCAAGAAAATAAAACCATCTGTTTGGCTATACTTCAAGTATAAAGTTCTTTCCTGATACATTCCAAGTTTTCAGTATATTTTTCAACATATATTTATCTCTTTGCACATTCATATTAGCAATGGTTCAGATATCATCCAAAATAATATTTTAATGTCCCATTAGGACCTGCTAAAATGAATATTTTATTCTATATTTTGCATTTTGCAAAATAAAAAACATGTTTTACCTTTTTTCTATAACGTCCTTTCAGACATTTTAATGAATTATGTTCATTAATCTAGACTACAGAAAGCTACATGCTCAGTCCTTCAGTTTCTCTTCACAGAACTTATTTTCCAGATTCCTGTCATACTATTCATCCTCTCAACTTGTTCCAGTTTATATGAACTCTCTTTAAATTATTGGTTTTCAGATCTGGACACAAATTACAAATTGGAATCTGATTAGGTCAGAGTTTTCTTTGTCTTGGAATCAGTAATTTTCTTTTTTTCAGTCAAATGCCACTGATTCATAATGCAGTTTGTAATTAACTATTATTTTAAGATTTATTTTGCAAGCTATTTCTTATAACTGTGCATTTGATGTCCTACAACAGAGTTCCCCAACCTTTCCGCCTTTGTGAACTGGAGTGGGGGAGGGGAGTGGCCGTGTGTGTTTGTGCCTGCTCCATTGTGTGACTGGTGGGCGTGTGCACCCATCACTTGTTGAAATGGAGTACATTCTTTCCCACTGCTCGTACAAGAGGGATGCGTGCACGCACGCACGCACTCGCCCACCCCTTCCCTAGCCCATTTCCGATGGATTCAAGGTCCTGAAGTGGGCTTACAATCCTGTAGGGGGGACTCCTATCCTATATTAAAACTTACTTTTAAACATTGCTAGATTGCATTCCATTATTTTCAGTCCCTTTAACCTGTTAATATTATTTTCAATTCCATTTTTATCTTCTGGAGATAGTCATATTGTAAAGGAGGATAAATGTGAGCCAGTTGCCAAGTGTCAAAATGCAGTCATATGAGTTCAAGGTGGCAGTCATGGGAACTTAGAAATTAGGTCATAAGTACCTTTTGGGAGTACCTCTGTCATAATTTCAAATGATCCGTTGTAAGTTGAGCACTACCTGTAGTTCAGTTCCTCAAATTCATCAACAAGCACATATCTAAGAATTTTGAAATTCAAATCTGCTCTTCTAGATTTCTCAGGTCAAAGAAGGATAATTTGTATAACTCTTGCTTTCTTCCTACCTATCTTTTTTCATGATTTTACACAACCTACTCACCCTGAAAACCAGTGCTATGTCTTTGTTTTCACATTTTGGAAGAAGAGGTACTACCTATTCATAAACCTGGATCTCGGTTTTACATAATGTATTGGAACAAGATAGTTAAAAATATTCAAAATATGGTGCTAGGGTCAATGTTAAATTCAATAACTATTTCTAATATTCCCAGCTATAAGTGAAGGGGAAAATCGAACCTTTTCCCTATAGCAGTGGTCGGCAAACCATGGCTCACGAGCCACAAGCGGCTCTTTGGCCCTTCAAGTGCGGCTCTTCCTCCACCCTTGGTGGGACTCATCGGCGCCGCTGCAGCAACCCTCCCTACCTGCTGCCGATTCTCTCCCTCCCCCCACGGAGCCTCTTCAGCCCCTAGGAAGCGCAGTGGCTGCCCAAAGAGGCAACTGTGGCCTCCCCAGCCGGCATGACGGCCACTCATCTACTTCCAGGGGCTGTGGAGGCTCCGTGGGCGGGGGGAAGGTACCGGCGTCTGGTGGGTGAGTGAGCAAGCGAGCAAGTGCGGCGGGCAGATGGGCAAGGCTACCTCCAGGGGCTGAGGAGGCTCCGTGGGGGGGGGAAGGAACCGGCGTCTGGTGGGTGAGCGAGCAAGCAAGCGCGGCAGGCGGGCGGATGGGCCAAGCTACTTCCAGGGGCTGAGGAGGCTCCGCGGAGGGGGGAGGGAGAGACAGACAGAGAGAGGCACAGACACAGAGAGAGACAGAGAGGGAGGGAGGGAATCAGAGAGAGTGACAGACACACACACAGAGACAGGGAGAGACAGAGAGAGAGAGGGAGGGAGAGAAAGATAGACAGAGACACAGAATGAGTGATTAAGTGAGTGAATGCGAGACAGACAGACACACACAGAGTGACAGAGATGGGCGGACGAAGAAGAGAGAGACAGAGATACAGAGAGAAAGACAGAAAGAGAAAGAAAGAGAAAGAAAGAAAGAACTTATGACCACAATTGAGCCCAAAAGTTTGGTTGCTAAGCAAGACCATTGTTAAGTGAGTCTCACATTTTCCAAGTTGGCCACGCCCACCCGATCACATGACTGCTGAGCCACGCCCACAAAATGGCCACACTTTCTGGCTCTCAAAAGAAATTTCAATCGTGGTATTGTTGATATTTGGCTCTTTTGACTAATGAGTTTGCCCACCACTGCCCTATAGGAACAAATGAGCTGAAATCAGTAATATTTTTGAACAAGTTTGTAATGTAACTATAATGGCGATAAGAGGTTATCTGTATCTTCCATCCATGCTCCAAGGAGTTTTTGCTATTAGATGCCAAGTACAAAGGAAATGTTCAGAGAATTATTTTTTTTCTACTATAGGTTCTATTTTTAAACTGACTTTAACAGCTGTTAGATTGGTTTAGATTTACAGTATCAAAGAGAGGATACATTTCCTAGTATGGTCTCAAATTTCACCCTTTAATTAACCTAATTGCCCAGTTTAGTGAATTTTTTAAAGTAACAATTATGGGGGAGGGGGGAGTATCTGAAGGCGCTTTTTAGTGGGCTATTTATTCCACCCACCTTTTACATTTGAATTAAGATATTTCTACTGTTTCATGTGATATATAGCATGCATTGTTGCCATATTACACTTTAAAAAAATTGAAGTAATATTCTTTTACACCTCCCCTCAAAAGAGGAAAATATAATTTCTGATTAAGGTGCAGATCGTTCCAAATATCTACCATAGCCATAGCAAGAAAATTGTAAGTTGAGTCAACACAATTTCTACAAGATCTGATTTATAATCAAAATCAAAAACAGTAAAATTTTACTGTAAAACTAACCAGCTCTAAACTCGTAGCCTTTTTCAGATTATTAGAATAATTATTTGTCTTAAAGTATCGCTAGCATTATAAATTGTAATCCAAATCAAAAGAAATTTGGCAAAGAAGTCAGTCTGATTTTATATTACAATGACTAATAAAGTTGGTAGCAGTATGGCTTCAAATCATCTGACTTTCTTCCTAAAGCAACATTCATCATACAAATTAAAATAATTTCCTACTTGTAAAACTTGGTACACAACTGCAGTTGCAACTTCTTTTTTGACCAGTCTTGCCAAGTTCAGAAGTCAACTGTTTTAATCCAGTGCTTCTCAAATAGTGGGGGGCGCCCCCCAGGGGGGGGGGGCGAGGCTCCGTAAAGGGGGGCGCGTTTGACCTCGACATGTCCAATCAAAAAATGTTTATAGTTTAATTAAGGATTTAATTTTTTTAAAATTTCTAATGCACTTTAAATCTTTTCTGCTACAGTTAATAAAGCTATTCTTTGTTGTAAATTGATCCACATTTCTTTCTTTTTTTATTCTCTTATACGTTAATAAGGATACAGTGTTATGCAGAAGTGTACTTATAACAATTTTATAGACAAATGATACTATTTACAGTCGCGCGGGGGGGCGCGAAATGTTTTCTTCTTCCTAGGGGGGCATGACAGAAAATAATTGAGAAGCACTGTTTTAATCTGAGAGCTAATGCCAAAACTCATTGCCTAAAATGGGTCTTCTAAAATATTGTATCATTTGTATATTGGTTTATTGTGAAACTTGCAGCTTCTATCCCTCCATAAGGGAATGTGGAATCTACATGGCAGTGCCATTCTTATTAAATAGCTGAGCTTTATGTATGCCTCTTCAACTTATAATGCAGTTATATAGAAGATTGTTGAGTAGCCACAGGATTGCAGTGTTGCAAATATAAAGAATTTTAGAAAGGTCAAAAGGAAAGAGAAAAATCTTGAAGATAGAAGATTCTTTTTAAAAAAAACAATATATTTTTAATATTGAATTAGGAGGTTTTTGAATATGTAGACTTTAGTTTAGTGTGTACATTTTAACTTGGACGGGCATTTCCAGAAAGCATATAATGCCATTACTTAGCAGCTCTGGGAAGTAAAAATGCTAAATCTAGCCTCTTTTTTGGAGTACCCAATTGGAGTTTGGTTTCTTT
This sequence comes from Rhabdophis nuchalis, assembly GCA_039707465.1. Classification (NCBI taxonomy): domain Eukaryota; kingdom Metazoa; phylum Chordata; class Lepidosauria; order Squamata; family Natricidae; genus Rhabdophis; species Rhabdophis nuchalis. The sequence goes on along the minus strand of CM077647.1, from coordinate 50,962,031 downwards.
AAAAAGATTTGACCTTCTGCTGGAGGGAGGAAGGCTCTCATAATTCTCCTTTTGATGGATTTAATTGGCAATAGTAGAGACTGGATGAGTGGGTATTGCCACTGTAATTTTCCATAATGCCTCAGAGTGGTATTACATTACTCACATGGTGCAGGAGTAAAATGAAAGTCAACTGATACCGTAAATGTTTCTTGGAAGTTAGGTTGGGGGCAATTATCAGACACTTAGGCAATTCATCCTTATTTGCTTATTTCTATCACTGTCCAGTCATTGGATAAGAAGGAAATATTGCATGTAATAGTTTTATCTGACAAATTTAAGATGTTCAGATGGAATCATATTTTTTTATTATCGCTGAGTCAGATTAATATTCTGGAAGATATTTAGAAGTGTTCATAAGAAATGCAATATTGTAGGCTTAATCTAAGCTTAACCTCTCTGTGTGTGTACATAGATACTGTACATAAATATATTAATCTATTTATATTAGTTTCAGAAAATACATGAAAGATCAATTGAATTAATCTAAAATCAGTTCTGCTTTTTCCTGGAAAATGAAAATGATATCTGTGTATGCAACTATTTTACATAATATATAAAATCATTGTTTTTGCATGCTTTGCCACAAAAAAAGTGTAAAGCGTTATTTTGCCAATGGTAATTTCAATCTTTAATTGAAGTTTTAAGTTATTCTTAATTTCTTAAGTTATTGTCACTGAAGTGGATCGGTCTGTGGTTAATAATAATAATAATAATATTTAATACTTGTAGACCGCTCCCTCTCCCCATAGGGACTCGGGGCGGTGCACAGGAAGAATAAAAAACAGCAAATATACAAACATTTAAAAACAAATTAAACCTATACCTGTGCTAAAAATCCCCATTAAAACTAAGTTAAACTAAAATAACATTCCCAATTAAATATAATACCCCATAGACAGAGAGACTATCCTTGGCCGGCCAGACAGAAAAGATGTGTTTTTAATTTTAGACGGAAGGAGCGGAGGTCCGTGGTCGTTCTAATGTCGGGGGGCAGGTTGTTCCAGAGGGCTGGGCCCGCCACAGAGAAAGCCCTTCCCCTGGGCGTCGGCCGCTGACAAAGTCTAGTGGACGGCACCCGGAGAAGTCCCTCTCTGTGGGAGCGAATCGGCCGTGAGGATGTATGAGGCAGGATCCGATCCCGCAGATAGCTAGGTCCCGAGCCATGGAGCGCTTTAAAGATGATGACTAACACCTTGAAGCGCACCCGGAAGACGACAGGCAGCCAGTGTAGCTCGCGCAAGAGCGGTGTTACATGGGTAAACCTTGAGGTTCCCATAATTGCTCGCGCGGCTGCGTTCTGGAGTAGCTGAAGTCTCCGGGTGCACCTCAAGGGGATCCCCATGTAGAAAGAGTTACAATAGTCCAGTCGGGATGTCACGAGCGCATGAGTGACTGTGCGAAGGGCGTCCCGATCCAATAGGGGGCGCAATTGGCGGACCAGGCGAACCTGGTAAAACGCCCTCCTGGCCACGGCTGTCACTTGATCTTCCATGGACAGCCGGGCATCCAGGAGGACACCCAAATTGCGCGCCCCATCCACAGGGGCAAGATGTTCGCCCCCTATGGCCAGCGATGGAGTGAGCTGGTTGAATCGGGCAGCTGGAAACCACAGCCACTCGGTCTTGGTCGGGTTGAGCCTGAGTCCGTTACTTCCCATCCAGATCTGCACGGCTTCCAGGCACTGGCACATCACCGCTATGGCATCGTTGGGGTGGTTTGGGGTAGAGATATACAGCTGAGTGTCATCAGCGTAGAGATGGTACTCTACCCCAAAACCACGGATGATCTCACCCAGCGGCTTCATATATGTGTTGAACAGGAGAGGCGAGAGGACCGACCCCTGAGGCACCCCACATGTGAGGGGTCTCGAGGTCGACCTCTGCTCTCCTGTCAACACAAATTGCGATCGGCCAGAGAGGTAGGAGGAGAACCACCGTAAAACGGTGCCTCCCACCCCCAACCCCCCCAGCCGATGCAATAGGATACCATGGTCGATGGTATCGAAAGCCGCCGAGAGGTCTAATAGGACCAGGATGGAGGAACAACCCCCATCTCTGGCCCTCCAGAGATCATCGACCAACGCGACCAATGCCGTCTCGGTGCTATGCCCAGGCCGAAAGCCGGACTGGCGCGGGTCTAGATAATCAACTTCCTCCAGGTGACGGGGAAACTGTTGTGCCACCACACTCTCAACAACCTTCGCCAAAAAGGGAAGGTTGGAGACTGGACGATAGTTGTTTAATAGAGCTGGATCCAAAGAGGGCTTCTTAAGGAGGGGCCTCACCATAGCCTCTTTTAGGGAAGCAGGCAAGGAACCCTCACTTAAGGATGCGTTGACAACCTCTTGGAGCCAGCCTCGTATCACCTCCCAGGATGCCAGTACAAGCCAGGAGGGGCACGGGTCCAATAAACATGTGGTGGCTCGCAGTCGCCCATGTAACCTTTCCATATCCTCGGAAGTAACGGAGTCAAACTCCTCCCAACAAGATCTGTCTCGTGGCATCCCACTGGGCCATCAATGGGGGCTAGCTCGTTCTGTATCTGAGCGATTTTCTCCTGCAGAAAAATCACAAATTCCTCTGCTCTACCCTGTAACGGGGCTTCCCGCACCCTCTGTTGAAGGAGGGAGCGAGTCACCCTAAACAGGGCGGCAGGGCGGTTGTCTGCGGATGCTATGAGAGTAGCACAATGATGACGTTTGGCCACTCTCAGCGCCACAATGTAAGTCCATAAATGGGCTCTTACCTGTGTCCGGTCAGATTCAGATCGGATAGACCTACATCTTCTCTCTAGGCATCTCTTGTGGCGTTTCATCACCCTCAGCTCCTCGGTAAACCAAGGAGCCAGGGTGGTTCGCTGCCGCAAGAGAGGCCGCAAGGGCGCGACCCGATCCAAGGCTCCCGTGGCCGCAATATTCCATGCGGCCACGAGGTCCTCCATCGGGGCGCGGGTCAGGGGTACAGGAAATGGCCCAAGCGCCGTCTGGAACCCATCCGGGTCCATCAGGCGCCTGGGGCGGAACCAGATTGGTAACTCAGGTTCCGCCTCCCCGCGGAGGGGAGCAGCGGTCGGAAAGTCGAGCCGGAGAAGTGAGTGGTCTGACCATGACAAGGGCGTGATGACTATATCCCCTATACCCAGATCACTCTTCCATTGGCCTGAGACAAAGATGAGGTCCGGTGTATGTCTACCCTCGTGAGTGGGGCCTTGAATTAGTTGGGTCAGGTCCATGGCCGTCATGGAAGCCATGAACTCCCGAGCTACCTCGGATGATTCGCCCAACGATGGCAGATTAAAGTCCCCCATGACTAAAAGTCTGGGGGTCTCAACTGCCACCGTAGCGATCACCTCCAGGAGCTCGGGCAGGGCTGCTGCTACATAGCGGGGAGCCAGGTATACAATCAGCAAGCCCAACTGCCTCCCTAGGCCCCACTTCACGCAGAGGGACTCACAACCGGTAGTCTGTGGCACAACGGTCTCTCTCGGCTCAAGACCTTCCTTTACAATAACCGCTACCCCACCACCCCTGCCTAGGGCCCGGGGCTGATGAAAAGCGCGGTAACCTGGTGGGCACATTTCAACGAGGGGGAGTCCACCCTCGTGGCCCAACCAGGTCTCCGCTATTCCTGCCAGGTCCGGCTCCCCCTCTGACACAAGGTCATAAACGAGGGGGGCTTTGTTGACCACGGACCTGGCGTTGCAAAACATCAGCCGCAGGCCCTGGCTCTGTACTCCCTGACCACCTAGCCTGCGGGGGTTGAGGCACTTCACCGTTTGCAACCAATGGTTCTGTGTCCTCAACCGGGAGGATGGAAGTTGTCTCCCATCGGGCCTGCCTCTCCCCACGACCTTCTGGATAGAAATGCCCTCTGCCGGGACGACTCGTATTTCCCCCCTACTAACGGCACCTTCCGCCTCCCTCCGTCGCCTGCTGGCCTGGCCCTCTCTTTGTCCCTCTGTCTCTACCTGTCTATAATACCCTCCCCCCTCCCTGGTACCCCCTAAAATAAACAACAACCTACGACTTAAAAAACCCCTGAGACCACGTTTCTTCCACCTCTCCGGATTAATAAATCCCTCATCAAGGCGGGCCCTTGTTAGAACGGAGGGCCAAACCTGCGAGAGCAGGTTGCAACCTTAGCAGCGGGTTGCAACCTTAACAGCAAACTTAAGCCCATTTAGAAGAGCTACAGTTCCCAAACTACATGCCACAAGGTATTTTAGCAAACTCACAGAGGTACTACATAATATTTTACTGATACTTACATGAAACTATTAGTAAGTTAGCTGTGGTGCCCAAGGATATCGCTGTACCTTGTTAGCTGAGCATTTGAGTCCTGTGACTAAAGTTATTAACATACTAAAGGTGTTATGAACTGAGAAAGTTTGGGCACCTCTGCCTTAGAGCAAAGTCTGTTGAACTCAGTGGACCTCAATTTTGAGTTTGTGTGCATAATTGTGTTGTAAATAGTGGAAACTTCTGAGAAAAGAAGTGAAGCTACTTAGTACTGACAACATTCTACTGCTGAAAAATCTATACGATATTTATAAATCTTGTAATGGTTGCCTGGACAGATAAAAAGACCAGTGAAAAACAGTCTATCCAGGCTTGTGTGTGAGCTTTATTTAAAATGTAGAAGCTCTTTCATTATGCAAAATTACTGTTACATGTAACATACTGCAATCATAGTTGTCAAATGTAGAAAAATATTAAACTTGAATTGTGTGATTCCTCACTTTGATCATTAATATTACATTCATTATATTGCCTGAATTCAAAATCTTATATCTCTGTGATGGCGAACCTATGGCACGTGTGCCACAGGTGGCACGCGGAGCCATTTGTCAGGGCACGCGAGGCGATGCCCTGTCAGCTGGCCAGCACGCATGCGCATGCTGGCCAGCTGAATTTGCCATTTTTTGCATGCTCTTTTCACCCTCCCCAGGCTCCAGAGGCTTTATAGAAGCCTGGGGAGGGGGAAAAGAGCCTCCCCCACCCAGGAGGCCCTCCGGAGGCTTCATGAATTTCCCTGAACCTCCGAGCACACAAAATAAAGCACCGCCGAAACCGGAAGTGACGTCCGATTTGCTTGGAGTGTCATTTTGAGTGGTCCGGAGGCTTCAGTGACCGTTAGGAGGGTTCCATTAAGCCTCCGGACCACTCAAAATGACGCTCCAAGCAAATCGGACATCACTTCCGGTTTTGGTGGCGCGTCAGTTTGAGTGCTCTGGAGGCTTCAGGGAAGCCTTCTGAAGGTCACTGAAGCCTCCAGAGGGCCTCTGGGGGGATGGGGGAGGCTGTTTTCACCCTCCACAGGCTCCTATAAACCTCTGTAGCCTGGGGAGAACGAAAAGAGCATGCAAAAAATGGGGGGTCGCACCTGTTGTGTGCGCATGCGCACTGGGGGGGTCATACATTGCATTATGGGTGTGGCACGCCCGTGCACAACCCCCCCTGCGCTCCCCCCACTTATGGCAAGCGAGCCAAAAAAGGTTCGCCATCACTGTTATATCTCATAGCAGAGAATCACAATCTGTGCCTGAAGTTACAGCTATTCTATACGATCAAAATGCACTTACTGCAGAGCTCTGAATTCCACCTTACCCTCCTTACTTCCTATGGCTTTTGGCTCCCTCCCAACCTGCACACCACCCTCCCAAACAACTTTTTTCACCATTATCTGCCAGGCTATATAAGACTGGCTTTGCACTGTGGAAAAAGCACAAAGCAGTTGCTCCGAACCAGAGTACGTACCAAAAATGGTAGGAGCTGCAAAAAAAAAAAAGAAAAAGAGAGAGGAAAAAAGACAAAAGCAGCCTGTCCCCCTGCCAGCCCCATACAGCTAGGTTGGGCATGCCTCAGCAGCAGCAGGACCAGGAAGATGGCAGTGAAAATCAACTGGAGGTGGGGGGGAGGGAATTAGGGCTCTCAAGACTGTATGGTGGCAAAACCAATTGGGACTGGGTTTGATGCATGGCATGCTGCCTCAGGGCAGTTCTGGGGGCTGTTTGCTGCCCACAAGGCAGAGTGCAGGGTAGCCAAAAGGGCAAAAAAATGTGGTATGGGGGAGATAGGCAGGTTCAGGGAATTGGAGGCATTCCCTATCTTATTTTGAGGCTTGGGCTGGGAAGGACTAGGCCTAGAGTAGTGTGGATTGGAGCAACTCCTTGGCTAACACAAAGTTCACTTAACAATGGCACTAGACATTACCAGGATTGCAGTCAATAGGTAATGTGATCACATTGCATCTTGTTTTATGACTGCATTTCTTAAGGACTGAAATTCTGGTCCCAATTGTGGGACAAAGTGAAGGACTGTCTGTACTACAGCTGAAGATAACAGTCTAGATGTACGTCAAGGCACATAACAGTTTATTTGTAGGCAATTCACTCTTAAAAGAATGTACTCATGTAAGAGTGGTATAAGATATAATTATTACAAATATCCATCCATCCATCAAAAATATAGCTGCCAATTCTAGCCAAAAGAATTCCGACTGAACAGAATACAAATTCTAAAAAAAGACCATTTAAAATAATAAATAACTGGGAATCCCTTCATTCAGCTTCCTTGTAATTTGAAAGTCGCTGAATCAGTGATGTCAAGGATTGCCTGTAGAGGGTGCTCTCCTTAACCAATATTTAAGTAAGGCTGATTGACTTCTGTATAGTAGAGTAAATGGCTGAATTTTTTAGATATGATTAGTAATATATATCTTATAAAAGTCTATCCTTTTCAACGTTTTATGGCCAGAATTTTAAACTAAAATGCCAAACAGTTTTTTCTCAACAGCAGCATTCCTTTATGGTAGACTACAGTCTTCAGAACCAAACATAGAGTGCATTAACTAAAGAATGTGAAGAAGAATTATTATTTTTTTGCTATAGTAGCAACTATTGCTTTGGTAGGGGTTTTTTTTTGAGGGGGAAGATTATCAATATTAACAATTTATGTAAATTTTACAATAATTATTCATTAGGTTTTATTTATAACGCTTAACTAAGTGTTTAACCATGGATGGCAATTTTCCATCATGAATTGATATTGATTCTAATTCTTGATTATTAGTCATTGCTGGAAGTTGATGAAGCCAATCATTACCTGTATGGCCATATTTAGAACATAGAATAACAGGATTGGAAGGAATTAGGAGGTTTTCTAGTCCAACCCACTTCTGGGACAGGAGACAATATATCATTCCAGATAAATGGTAACCATTGTTGCAAATTATAGTTATTATGATATACATAGTTGCAAATCAATTCAATTCATTCACTGTTTCCAGTCTATCCAGTATGTGTAACACAGTCCCAAGCCAAAATCAAAAGTGTTAATAATTACATTTTAATATGTCAAATAACCTGGAATCCAGCAACTGAAAGTTACATTTATGCATTATATCTATCTCTTTTTACTATAGCTTTGTTTGGTATGAATTTGATGATTGCAATTAGGTTAGTTGCAGAATGCTTGAACACTATTGTATATAAAAGAAAGGCAAAAGAGTCAATATTTTCAGTCAGTGTATAATGAACATTAAGACACAACAAAAAGTAATTATGATCTAGATACAAGATTTCATACCCAACATATAAAGGTAGAATTTTTCTAAGGATTTTTAAAAAAAAATTCTGTCATAAGTTTTTAACATAGACTGGGTTGAAAGCAGGAAATTTACACAAAGGTACTCAGTGAGTCTCATGGTGGGAAAGGTCTTTGAACCCAGTTATCTCCAGACCAAAATCTTAACATTGTATCTATTGGCTAATACTGGCCAAGGCTTATGAGTCACTACTACTAGAATTTACTCAACCCTAGAAAGCTAGGTTGAAAAGCTAGATAAAGTTCTATTCTTCAGCATTAATATTGTCCCAAAGAGATGTTAAGCCATTTTGAACAAAATTTATTTAACTACTTAAAAAGTCAGCCTTAAACTGCAGTTAATTAATTTACACTATTACCTAACTTCAACTAAAGACTAAAAGTAATGTGGTAAAAGGCACTATGTCAGGTGAATTGACCATTTCCCATATGGAATTTTAAGATGATGAGTTTAAATTTCCTCTTAGAGCTAAGTGAGAATAAAACTGAAGGCAATAAATACTGTTGGTCAAAGCCATTAAACCCAAAAGCTGGGATGGGAATTCTCCAGTTCTTAACTTAAATTGTTTGTTTATCAGCTGGCGCCTAGTCTGGAGTCAAAAGCTAGAGATTTCTATCTGTGACAGAACTTTGAAACTTGCAGGACACTTTCATTTTAAGTTAAGGTAACTTGAGTTTATAGCTTTGGCTTTAAAGATTACTAATGATTTACTCGTTTCCTTACCATTTAACCAGAATGGACTTTTTTTCCCAGGAAGGGATCTGTGTTTATTTAGGGTCTTTGTCTGCAAAAGGATTAAAAGGCAGCCCACCAGCATTGTGAACTTGATGGTAATAAGGGGTCACCAAAACACACCATAAAAACATTCTTACTATGGAATTAATTATCCAATGTAATTTTACAAAGCCATTCAGGACCCCTTCTTTAAGGCTTCATATTTGTTTCTCATTTGAACCAGGTATTCAACTTCAAAAGACTTGAACTAATTGGGAATTCCTAGTACTAGTATCTCCTATATACATAAATTTAAACATTTTTCTAGATTGTAAGTAATGGACATAAATGTGTTGTTGTTTTTCCTTTCAATCTTGGACTTTTCCATCTTTTCAAAAGAAATTCATTCATGTTTTGCGCCACCAGGTGGCGTTGTAACCAAGCCTGATTTAAAATAGTAGATGCTTATTTGTAGAAACATTTGAAGCAGAAAAATATAAATTGAAAAAAATGACAAAAATAGTGAATTAAATATTCTTTTAAAATAAAATCCTTACTGCAGCCTCTTGAAACATCATCAGAACATGTTCATATATGAGCAGAGTATAATTACTTGATTGTTGGACTGATAGGTAAAATGGAAGTAACAATGTGTTGGTATAGAAAATGAATCCTTGGTGTGTAAAAATAAGATTTCTCTTTGAACTTACTTTTGATGAAGAAATGCTGTAATTATCCAGCATAAAGTTGTTCCTCTCTAAAGCGTTTTGCCAAATCAGACACTAAAGGCATATACGGTGTGGTATGTGTATGTGAGAGAAAGTGCAAAAGTTCCGGCCCTCACATTGTACAGAATACTGTTATAAGTGAAAAAAGTAATGCAGTGAGGTTTTGAATATGGTGCAAGATGCTATTGTTGATAGATAAATAATACATGGAAAGTAATGCTACTGGCCATATTTGAGTGGTTAGATGGATTACGTCCACTTTACATTAATTAATCAATTGCCCATTAAAAATGCAGAGGACAGATTTAAATGAACTTTTATTATGTCTATATGTATCAATTCACTGGATTCAGGTATTGCGTCAGAACTAGAACAGATGTTTGAAAGGGAGATATTGTTACATCAGCCGATCCGAAGCGAAAGGCCTTTCATCCCAAAGATGTTGAATTTCATCTCTTATAATTGAAATAAACAGTCTAATCCAGGGATCCCCAACTTGTAATATGTGGACTCACATCAGGCAACAGCATGCCACAAACTGGGCCACGCAAACAAGTGAAATGCCATCCACAGGATGCAGGCAGCACGTGAAACCACACCCCCTCTGGTCTGCTGTCTCTAAACCTCTCTCTACGGAACCAGTCCCTGGTGCCCAAAAGGTTGGGGACTGCTGGTCTAATCCATATGTGGTTAGAAAAGAAAATTATTTATTTTAGGGCATTTTTTAAAAATGTACTATAGAATAAGAGATTTATTGTTTCACAAATTCCATATAACTTTAGAAAAAATACTGTATAATGTGAGAAATTGTTTTTTATTAATTTATATGTAAAATGAATAAAAAGGAAGTGTTTTCTCGTTACCCAGTTCAGTTTTTATCCTTGCTTAATTCATGGTGGTGAGAGTTTCCTCAACAGGTTTATGAAGTGCTATTCATCTTACACCATTACTCTTTCTCTTCAAGTATTTAATGTGTGTAATAGATTGCAAAATGTATACACTTTCAAAGTAAGTGTCTCTGACCTCCAACCTTGTTCTCAACCAAGGATCATCTTCTGGTTATCCTGATTTTTTTTGTTTTTTAATATTTTATATCTCAAAATACTAAAACCCTAAACTTCTAGAAGTTGTTATAATTAAATACTTGTTTTGTTAATGCTTTTCATTTAAAGCATATTCACTGGTAGACATCAAGAATATAAGACAACTGTGACTTTTGACCCTGAGTGTTAAACTTCTAAATATGATACAACCATCTGTTCCTAAGCTTTGGTACATGTGAAATAGTTGTTAGTTGTTTAACATCAAGAAGCTGTGCTGGTTTCCTTTCCTTCCTAGATTACAGTATTATAGTATAGATTTTTCTCAACTTTATTTTCAGTAGCACTTATTTTGGATTTGTGAAACAGTGGGAATCTCTGCACTGAAAAATAAAATAGGTTTGTTCAAAATAAAAATCAGATTAATAAATTTTTGCTATGTTAAATAATTTTGTATTAAATATAAATATACTACAGTCAAAATCTACAAGCATATAGCTGAGGTTTTCTGTTTTTAATATATTCTAATATGTAAAGCTATAATTGTCTGCCTTTGATTAACAGATTGATGTAAATTTGGATGGTACTTGCAAGAATAGCTGGTTCATTTTTACCTGAGTCAAGTAAAGGCTCATGCTGATTAACAAAACAACCTGCTTTAGCCACAAATTCTATAAGCGTGATGGCGAATCTATGGCATGTATGCCATAGGTGGCATGCAGAGTCCTCTCTGGGCATGCAAGCCATCGCCCAGCTCAGTCTTACCGTGCATGTGCGTGTGCTTCCCACCGGCCAGCTTATTTTTAGGTCTCTGCATTGCACGTGGGAGACATGAGTGCATGCACAGCAGATGGGGGGCATGTGCATGCATGCATGCATGGGGTGGGGGAACACAGGAGAATTCAATGCCATCCCACACTCTATCTTTGGGCTTACGAGTCTTCAGGGAGGACTGCTACACCCAAAACAGGGTGCAGGAGAGGGGATTCAGCCGGTTTGGGCAAACTGGATGCTAACTGTACATCTAGTTTGGCTGAACCGGTAGTTGAAAGGACTGGCTGGTCCTGCCCATCCCACCCTGATTTTTAATGGAAGTTTAACATCAAGAAATGCTCTTTTAAAGGAATTCTATTGGTTTACATTTCTAGATTTTAAACTATACTGGTATCATCGGTCCTGTTTGTTGATTTCAGTAGCATGGCATGGAGTCATGTAATCTATGGAACTGTGTCTGGTCCATTATATTAACCCACTCCACAGGTTTCATGCAAGAAAGGCATGTTGTGGTTCCTGCCACCAAAGAATTCTAACTGGCGGGGTCTAGGAAAACAGCCTTCTCTACTATTGCCCCTGCATTCTGTCCCTGGAACTGAAGTGGGCCCCCACCCTCCTGCCTTTGCTTAGGGCTCACATAGGAGCATGTAGATATGGGGCTGGCTAGTACCCTGAAAGCTCTCCCTTGCATTTTTATTAAATTTCCTACTGATTTTTAAATTATCCTTGCCCAGTACATTTTATAGACTATTTTTATGGTTTGATGTTTTATTTGCACACCACCCGTTTTATTTACCAATTTTAAAATATGGTAAATAAAACATTTTTAAAAGTTCTCAAAAATAGCTCTTCAAATAGAGAAGACCCTAAAATAGAACATTGTTCTATCACACTATTCACCACAGTGTGATACTGTGTTTCCCCAAAAATAAGACCTATCCCAAAAATAAGGCCTAGCTTTATTTTACACGTGCGCTGTCCTACCTCCAAAATAAGCCCTAATGAAGACCCCCACCCACTCTGTTACACCTGGTTGCATAAGGGGACTCAAGATGCACCAGTAAAAATCAAGCTAAGGTGGGTATCTGGGGGTAGAGCTGCATCATCATGTGCCCCACACCCTTGAGAGTTGTAGTCAAGCCTCCCACGCCCTGACCCCTGTCTTGCCTTGCTGGCCCGCTTCTGTGGCCGCTTGCGCGCATCACCCTGGCCTCCGTGTCCCCATCAGAGGCCTTTAAGGAAAGGCCTCTGCAGCTGAGAAACAAGTTCTAGATGCATGTATTGCCTCTGGCCTCCATTTCACCATCAGAGACCTTCAGGAAAAGCCTCGGTAACCAAGAAACTAACTCCAAATTAACATGTGTGGCTCCCCTTGTGTCTGTTTTGCTGATAAGAGGACCTGAAAGATTCTGCAGCCAAGACACGAGGTCCCGCTTGCTGGTCAGGGCTTTCAGTGCTGCCGTGGCAAGGTGAGATAGTGGAAAAGACATCTCCTAAAAAATAAGACTTAATGCCTCTTTTGGAGGCCAAAAAAAGGATCGGTCTCATTTTTGGGAAACTCAGAATTTCAGGTATTGTTTCAAGTTTTATAATTGGGGCTTGGACTTGTTACTAATAACCCTATAAATTCAATTGACTTCCAGGATTGAACCTCAGATACTTTTTCTCTTTTTTAAAAATGCTTAAACTTTTCGTGTAGGACATTATCTCATTCTGTAAGGTAAGTAAAGTTGAGACGGTGATAGCTCCAAAGTTACCTTGTGAATATGAGTACCATGTAGGCTATGAATCCAATTTAGAAGTCCCGATCCAATATTTTGTCATTTAAACTCTGTTGGTTTTACCTTGACAGTAGGGAAATAGCGTCATTTTGTTTCGTAATGAAGTTTTTTTCTGAGCTTTGAAAGGGACATGGAACTTTGAAACTTATACAATGGTGTCACAGGTGAGAGAGCCTAATCTTTTTGTGTGCTTTTTTTCCAAACTTTTGTGGGAATTAAAAATAATGTGAAGGCGTAACACTATTTTCTAATTACATAGGTCCTCAAAATTGCCAGTTCTATTGCCAAATTTAAGTGGTGTAGTCTAGGAGTGATTTGATTTTAATTACAACCTTTATTCCCTGATTTCTTATCACATCAGTTGTTGTTTATGACCTTCCCAAATAATAAGCCCAATTGGGCTTTTGAGCGCATATGCTAAAATAAGCCCTCCCCTAAAAATAAGCCATCCCCCAAAATATTGCAACACAGCAGCAGTACCTCAAAAATAATAATTAGACCCCTGAAAATAAGGCCAATTGCTTAATTCAGGGGGTCAAAAGAAAATAAGACCCTGTCTTATTTTCTGGGAAACACGGTAGTACTCTCTTGTCTCCTCACTAATAAATGTATTACTGAAGCTTTTCTTCCACTTTCTTTCACTGGGTGAAAACAGGAATGAATTGGCAAATGAAAATGTACCGTATTTTTCGGAGTATAAGATGCACCGGAGTATAAGACACATCCAGGTTTTGAAGAGGCTTTTTTTAGTAGGTAGGTAGATAGAGGGATAGAGAGGGAGAGAAAGAGAGAAATACAGTAGGTAGGTAGGGTGAGAGAGAGAGAGAGTAGTTAGGTAAGTAGGTAGGTAGGTAGGTAGATAAAGGGAGAGAAAGATACAGTAGGGAGGGAGGGAGGGAGGGAGAGAGAGTGTATAGTTAGGTAGGCAGGTAGATAAAGGGATAGAGAGAGAGAGAGAGAAATACAGTAGGTAAGTAGGGAGAGAATGTGTAGATAGGTAAGTAGGTAGAGTGATAGAGAGAGAAATCGAGAGAGAGAAATACAGTAGATAGGGGGGGAGAGAGTAGGTAGATAGATAGAAGGGAGAGAGGGAGAAATACAGTAGGTAGGGAGAGAGAGTGTGTAGATAGGTAGGTAGGTAGGTAGAGGGATAGAGAGAGAGAAATAGAGAGAGAGAGAGAGAAATATAGTAGATAGGTAGGGAGAGAGAGTAGGTAGGTAGGTAGATGTTTCCAGGTGTATTTACCCATGTGCTGGAGAAGGAAATCACTGACCACCTTTGGAACAAATCTTTGTTTCTGCAGGCACATACTTGACCAACGTAATTCTCATCAATCACTCTAATTAATCACTCTAATTTTCTGAAAGAGGAAAAAAGCCACCCTTTTTGCATTATTCAAACCTCCCCCAAATGGCCCATTTTTTGTGAAAACAGGCCCGGTTTTTTTTTCAAATAAAAGGCATGATTAGCCTTGGGGGGTGCTTGCAGAGTGCTCCTGGGGATGGGAGGTGGGGGCCAAAATGAGGAAAAATGGCCCGTTTTTTCATGAAACAGCTGTTTTTGGGTCAAAAAAATAGCATGCAATAGCCTTATGGAGGCTTATAGAGTGCTGTTGAGGGCTGTGTGTGTGTGTGGCAAAAATGCCCTGTTTTTTGCTCATTTCTGCCCTCCCCAGCCCCCAGGAGCTCTCTGGAAGCCTTCATAAAGGTATGCGCACAGCCATTTTGGTGAAGGGCTGGGTTATCAGGAGACAAAAAATTCTGTATTCGATGTATAAGATGCACCCAGATTTTCAGCCTCTTTTTAGAGGAAAAAAGGTGCGTCTTATACTCCAAAAAATACGGTAGTCTTTGAGTATTCAGAATATATGTATACCTGGATGGAGTTTTAACATGAGCATAGAGAGTATCAGAACAATTTATAAGTAGACAGAATATTTTCACTTTTTCATATTTTAATTAACAGCAGAATTCTGCATATATCAGATTCGATGTGGTTAATGGTGTTTTCATTTGACACAAACTAAATTTGTAATTAAGTTTGAGGTTGCCTTACTTCCACAAACCAAAACTGACATTGTGATTAATTCTTATGTTGTGTTACACAATCAAATAGCATACTGAGTAAAAATCAGTAATTTTGCTTCAAATAATAATTCCTTTCCCATCCATAATCTGCTTCAGGCTTTGGTATCCTTGAATCTGTTACTGAAGATTTGGCACATACTCTCCCTTTCTGTCCTTACCCACTCTCACACATACAAAATCTCTGCATATACACACTTATTTGGCTGGAGTTTTAATTATAAAAGGTCTAGCTAGCCATTGAAACAAATCAATTGGAAACAAATAATAGAGAAAATGTTTTTGTCTTCTGATATATTGCTAGCATTAATGGCCTAGTTTGTTTTCCAAATCGAAAGGAACATACTGATTAAATGTCATTAGTCAGTGTCTCCGAATTGCATATTACCCTGTTTTAAAGTTACAATGGCTGCAATGTCCTTGTGGTCATTCATCCTTACAACTGGCCATAGGGACACTACAGCACCCGTTCACCTCCCCACCTCCCGCACATCTTACAACAGCTTTGGCCTATTCCCACATATCCATCATCCAATGCACTTACCTTTTGAAGGTCTGTAGGCCTCATGCTGGGGAAGGAAGTCAGGCAAGGGTCCCTAGACTGCTCAGTGCAACTCAAAGCTGGCTGCCGTTTTGTCCTACCTGCTTATGGATATAGACAAAGAGGTGGCTGCCAGACATTCTGCTTAGTTTTGCTGATTTAACAAGATCACTGCAGAAGCTTCTACACTGCACGATTCCAGATGCCAAAATGCAATTTGGCCCTGAAAATATGTTGGCAACTTCCATAATCACACCGTATGGCTGTTCAGTGAAGCAATGTATTCAAGCCCTCTGGAAGGCCTTAGTGAGGAGAAGCATGTTTGTCCTAGTGTTGGGGGAAAGTAGGCCTAAACTTTCAGGAGACCCACTGGGACTGGGTAAAGGCTTGTGGAGAGCCAAGGGGCAAGAAACAGAGCATGGGGCATCTTGGAAGGGGGAGGGCAGGCGGGTCTGGGCCTATGCTAGGCCTTCAAGGGCCTCTGCCACCCTGAGGCACCCTATGCTTCAACTTAGCAACCTGCACATTTGTTTAATAATTCATTGGAGAGAGCAGTGATGAAGAAGTCTTTGGTTAAGGTGTCTCATTTAATGATTGTTGCAATATGTGACTGATGGGCAGACTTAATTACAGTCCCATTATCAAAGACTACTTGTAACTAGCCGGCCTAGCGTAGCCTCCAATACTGACTCATAGATAGTTTTAAATGGGGATTTTAATTCGGTTTTAGCACAGGTCTTTAATTGAATAAGTTTTTTAAAAGTTTTATATGTTTGTATGTTTTTTAATATTCCTGTGCGCCGCCCTGGGCCCATTTGGAGAAGGCCGGGGTATAAATTCAATAAATAAATAAATAATAAATAAATGGTAAATAAATAGATTCAGGGAGGACTTAGTGAATATTTTTAGTCTACAGCGTGTTTTTTAAAAAAAAACTTGTTTCTAAGCAAATGATTTGAATTGAATTGCTGTAATTAATGCACTATTCTATTGGTTTAGGCTTTTTAAATTAAATCAATGAGCTCAGTAAAATGAGGACCCAGATTGTTGGGGGCAATATGCTGACTCCGCAAACTGCTTAGAGAGGGCTGTAAAGCACTGTGAAGTGGTATACAAGTCTAATTATTCTTGTCAGCAATGTGTGTGTATTTAAGTTCACATATAAAAAAACTAACTGTGGGCTTAGCGGTTCTAGTAAGATCATATATCATTTTGGGAAGATAGTATCATATTTTCTTTCACACTTTTGTCTCCCAAGAACAGTTACTAAATATAGAATACATTATTATGAACTTTGACACTTCTATTCTGTTTTACTGATAAAGTTCACTGTTAAGCAGAAATAAATGAGATATTTTGGTGAGTTAAAAAGTGAGTGCCACTGTCAGTGAGAGATTGGCTGAAGGAGTATTAATGGAGTACACTTGAATAATTGAATTTGCATAACAAGGCTCACTGAGAAGATTTGACAGGCATAGAGATTTGTCTGGCTAGAGATCTCCAGATGGACATGACCACACAGCAGCTGGGTGGCATGTAGCTCAGCATGGCCAGTATCGCCCAAGTTGTCAGCTGCCCCATTCAGTTGCAGAGCCCTGGCAGGCCAGCTGGTGGCTTCTGACAGCCTATATCCCTGTTACTGCTGTTTGTACACTGCTTGTCTGGTTACAGAACCTGCAGGGAAAACCAGCAGAAGCCATAACACGTTGCCTCTGAGGTTTGCTAAAGTGCTTTAAAAATCTGTTTCGGCTCTGTTGATGCTATTTTTACAGTGGAGACGACCTTCCAAAAATGCTTTTAATGCTTGAACAAAGATAAAGAAAACTTCTTGTGTGCATGCTAAATATCACTTCTAATTTATTATAAATCTCTCATACTTTAAAAAAATACTGTCATTCTCAAGAAAGGGATTTCATTTGCTGTTTAATTTTGAAAAACTGAACTATTTCTTTTTCTCTTTTTCATGATAATGATATTTTCATGATTATAATGTTAAAGACTTGGATCTTTCTCCAGCTTGTAAATGTAGGAGTAAAGTTTTAATGAACATTGAACAAAACTATTATTTTTTAAATGCTCTTTCTTTTTCTTTTCCTCCTCTTCCTCTTCCTCCTCCTCTACCTCTTCCTTCTCTTCCTCCTGTTAGAAGCACCCCTTTTTATTAGGCAGAAGCAAATTGTACCAACAAATGTAAGACTAATTTAAGGTGACTGAGTTTCCAGGTATATTTGAGATACTAAGATCCAGGAATAAAATGTATGTATTAACATGACAGAACTACATTATCTGTAGTAGCTTTCTTATAATCTGCATGTTGGGTGGATTTTTGAGAGATGTGTTGGGCAGATATTTGAGAGTCACAGTCCTAACAAATTTAAAGATCCGTAATTTGACGGTTTTGCCTTTCATCAATAGCTAAGATGCTTTTAAATTTTGTTTTGATAATTCTGCATACTGTTTTTATAAAACACTTGAATAAATGAGTGATAGAAGAGAAGGTAGCAGGGTAGAAACTGTGAGTAACTATAAAAGTAGGAAGCTAAAGTAAGAGATTTCCATGGCAACAATGAATTTACATGAGTTTAAATAATATGCGAATCAACACAGAGATGAGCACATATTAGTCTTCACTTTTACTTGCTTGAATTATAATCTGAGTATAGAGAATATTAGACTAAATTCTTTGACATGAACAGGTCACTTCCTGGACCAGATACCAGTTATGGCTACTCAAGGTCTCTGCAAAATCCATTAAGATGGTTTATGCCAGGCATCTAAGAGATCCAGACAGCTTCTGAAAGAGATTTGGCAGTTTCCCAACAATCTGCTAATCTTTTTAATGAGCTAGAATTTCTTTTGACTACTGTCACTCCTCTTTTGCAGCCCCTAACCTTAGATGGGTTAACCTGGTAAACAGTTGAGTGAGATAAATTATTCTCTTTCCATAGCCAGATCTCTGTGATAGCAATAGCACTTAGAGTTATATACCCCTTTATTGCCCTCCCTAAGTGATTTACAGAGTGAGCATATTGCTCCCAACAATCTGGGTTTTAATTTTACCAACCTCGGAAGGATGGCAGGCTGAATTAATTTTCAACCTGTGAGGATAGAAGAAATCAAACATTTAATATTGATACATATTTAATGTAAGTTGCCAGAATTGCCTTGTGGCAAGATGAGTGGAAACAAATTTAATAAGTGAATAAAAATAACTAAATAAATGAGATTTTTATCCATAAATCAATCCAAGATGGTCACTTATTCTCCTGGGCGCTGCTTGGAGAATCCAAGCATGGGTTAACTTTGTCCATTAGCCTAGAGACTGAGTTGTGAAATTGTTGACCACGCCTCCTCTGACTGGATATGCTCATTTTTTTAACTCAGTCCAGCCTGAAGAGATGTATAATTTTTCTCCAGACTAACTAATAGACAAATTAACTCATTTAAACTGCAAGTATTTTTCTTAGTTTTCTTCCTAGGCTCTAGTGGGGACACAGCGAGGATTAACTCCGTTCCGACAGATTTCCCTCCCATATGCATCTATTGGAAGCCCTTTCTCCTGGGCTATAAAGTAACTGATTGTCTGCTAATTGCCCTGATTGTCTACTAATTGCCCGGTGAGAGCTGGCTTGCCACTCTCATGTTGGCTAATTCAGACACGACCTGCTTTGTTACAGTGAGATCAGCTTTCCGAGCCGTTTCCCCCCGCTATTCTCTGATTTATCAGGCCGAGTTACGGGCCGAGTGCAATCTGCCTTCGCCACTGGAGTCAGGATTCGGCTGCATCTGATGTCCAAGCTGCTTGGGGAAGTCACGGCTGCAATCGGAGCCGCAAAACGACGCTTTGTGAGCTCGCCTTACTGCAAGAGACTCGCAATTAGAACGGCGGCCATTCCTCCACTTTGAATTTTGTGCCTAATTAGTGGTGAGCAGGAAGAAAGTGGCCATTTCGGCACCTGAATTAGAGCTGTGTCATAGCCAGGGTGCCGAGCCAACGAGCTCCTTTTGGAATAGCCACTGCGCACGAGGTTTTTCCCCAGTGCAGTTGTGCCGGCTTGAGTTCTGTGCCTTCTAGCGATCTTGGCAATTTCATTCAGCCACAGCAGCGCAATCTTCACATCTCCTCCTTGTTATCTGAGTGAACTTGTTTCAAAGGGTTTATTGCAGACCGCACTATGGCCACGAGGGCTGCGGAGGTGGAGTCCCCTCCCTCATTGCAGGCAGATCCTCCCCAGCCTAACAATAGAGTGGGCAGGTCAACTTCAAGGGCACATGTAAAACCCGGGCTTCTGTCTTTTCCGCAGTGGCAGATAGACACAAAGGCCGCAAGGAGGCAGGCAAGCAAAAGGCAAAACCCACTACTGCTTCAACTTCTAGCAGATCCCTACCTGCCCTTACCTTACAGGGTTCTCCCTCTGGATCCCTATCTAGCCTAGCAGGGGTCAAGGCTGGTCTCTGGACCTACCCAGACTGCGTAATCCCTTGATTGAAGTGGATGAAGGGAGGGCCTATCACCCCCCGACCTTCTTGAGACCTCATTGCACCCAGGGCCAGCACCTAGGGACTCAGAGCCTACTGCAACCTTTATGCCCACAGCAGCAGGGCTGAGGCCTGAGATGGCCCTTACTCTTAGCCTCCTACCTGAACTTAGGGACTTGATTTCAACCGCCATAAGTCAGGGCATGGATGCTGAGATTTAGCATAGGAATGAGCAGTCTAGACAATCTACTCTGTCCAGAGATCCTTCTACCCTCCAGGGGGAACCACTCCCCCCGCTTCACTCAATTCAGAGTGAGGGTTCTATTTTGGGTGAAGAGGAGGATTTAGGTGATCAGCAGTTGTCTGATGATGACGGACTGGGGCAGGATGCCTCCCCTCATCCAGATTGTTTCATCCAACTTTATTTAAATCGTTGTTATACAAGGCCAAAACAATGGCCAACATGGCGGGATCTTCCACCCAAGCTAGTGCGGCCATGGGTTTGGAATCCACAGACAGGTTCTTTGCAGAGCAAGTGCAGGAGCAGGACATGGTTCCCTTTCCTAAATTGTTTTTAGATGTAATTCAATGGCAGTGGACATAGCCCGCTGGAATTCCGCCCCCCACCAATACTGACAGGAAGCTCTATAACTCCACTCCTGAGGTGGATGGGATACTTCAGTTTCCCACGATAGATCCTCCATTTGCCGCCTTGGTTTCCCCGGCTCTGGTACCATCCAAACTATTGTAGGGTCTCAAAGCTGAGGACCGCAAGGCTGAATTGATGATACGCAAAATGTGTCAGGCGGTTGCCTGGGCACTGCGTTCCGCAGCTGTGGCCTCCTTTTTCAATCAAACCTTCCTAGTTTGGCTGAAACAACTCCAGGGCAGAATTGCCCCGGAGAACATGTGACTGCACCAAGATGGAAATAAACTGGTAGCAGCACTAGAGTATTCCTCTGACACCACCCTCAACGCAGCCAAGTTTGCGTCTAGAGCGATAGCATCCAGACGCCTCCTCCAGATTTCTCCTCCTGCCACCTCTTGTGGCTCCGCCACTGGCAGGTGGATACTAAATCTAAATGGCGGCTTGCTTCTCTACCATTCAAAGGAGGTGCCTTATTCGGCACTGCTCTTGATTCCATACTGATAGAGGCAAAAGATAAACACAAGCTGCTCGCTTTAACCACTGGATGTTCTGATAGGAGACACCAGCCCTATTTCAGAAGACAGTCATTTCGAGCCAATGACTTGGATTCACAGTAGCCCCTTACAATCCCTTGTCCTTACACTTGTCCTTACAGTCAGGGACAGGATTGTTCTCAGGATAGAGCAGGGGCCTGGGATAGGTCTAGACAGCAGAATCAGCAGCCCTCCCAGACCCGCCTGCCCTTTCGTGGAGCCAATAACCAGCCCTTTTGACGGTATAGGTGACTCCCAAGGAGATGGACTCATTGGAGGGCGATTGGCAGCATTCACCAACCAGTGGGAAGTCACCACCATGGATGCTAAGTTTCTCCAAACCGTGGAGCTGGGACTCACTCTAGAGTTCCTCTCCATCCCCCAAGGGTATATCTAAAATGCCCTGTTCCCAGGTGTCAAGTGAAGCAGTCCTTCATAAACGAGGAAATCTTGCACCTACTGTCCATTGATGCCATAGAACCAGTTCCCCAAGGGCAGGAGAGACTAGGGTTCTACTCCATCCTATTCCTACTCCCCAAATTCTCGGGAGGATGGAGAGCCATCCTAGATTTAAAGAGTCTCAATCGCTACATCAAATACCAAAAATTCTAGATGCAGTCCCTCAAGGGCATTCTCTCCTGCTTCTGACAATGCGACCTGATGACATCGATCGACATCAAAGAGGCCTACTTGCATGTGCCAGTAAACATGGCACACAGAAGATTCCTTCGATTCCAGTTTGTGGGGCACCATTTCCAGTAGAAGGTGCTGCCGTTTGGCCTATCATCAGCGTCATGAACATTTACGAAGTTGCTGGCAGCGATTGCAGCCTATCTTCAGTCACTTCCCATCAGGGTCAATTGCTACCTAGATGACATCTTGATACTCTCGTCGGCGCAACCTAAAGCTCTTGGAGATCTGCAGGAGACCATGGACACTCTACAGAGTCATAGCTTTGTACTGAACCTTACCAGAAGCCACCTCCAACCAACCATGACGTTATTGCACCTCGGAACTGTCATAAACTCCAACACATGTGAGGTGAGCTTATCTCCAGATTGACACAGCAGCATCCAAACGCTGGTGAGTCATATTCACAGTCAGATATCTATTCCGCTGGCGGTACTTTCCCAATTTCTGGGAAAGATGATATCATGTATAGACATTGTTGCCTTGGCACACTTTCACACCCGCTCCCTACAGTGGTTCCTGCTCCCCTTCCAGAGGGCACACACCAGCCACTCCCACACCAGTGCACATTACCGCCAAGGTGACCAGGTCACTTCATTGGTGGTGGTCTTCTAACCTGCTGAAGGGGTGTCTTTTCAAGGAACCAGACCGCTTAGTGGTGACATCGGATGCAAGTCTCTACGGGTGGGGGGCACATGCCCTCGACTGTTTAGCCCAGGGACCCTGGAGCCAGCAGGAGCTCAGGAACAGCATCAACTGGTTAGAGCTCCGCGCCATTAGTCTAGCTCTCCACGAGTTTCAGGACTTGGTGAGACCCAGCCACATGCTGGTCCTCACTGACAATGTGGCCTCCAAGGCACATGTCAACCGCCAGGGAGGCATGAGGTACAGGGCACTGATGCTGGAAGCAGAGAGACTCCATTTTTGGGTGGAGAGACACTTTCTATCACTCCGTGTGGAGCACATATTGGGCTCTGCAAATGTACAAGTGGACTGGCTCAGCAAGGCCACAGTGGATCAGACGGAGTGGAGCCTCTCCCCAGCCTTGTTTCAGGAGCTTCCTACAGGTTCAGTTACCTGGAAATAGACGTCTTTGTGCAGCCTCACAACACGCATCTTCCACGGTTCTTTGCCAGGTTCCGGGAGTGGAAGGCATCGACACACTTTGCAGCCCCTGGCCTCCAGACCTACTTTATATATTTCCGCCCCCCTGTTGATTCTGAGCGTCATCTGAAAGATATTGGCAGAAAGGGCAGACGTTCTTCTAGTTGCACCTGTGTGGCCACGGCACCCTTGGTACGCCAACCTGATGAGTCTACCCATTTCTAGGCCTTGGAGAATTCCGGACAATCGGATATCCCTCTCACAGGGGGTTCTCGTTCATCTGAACCCCCAAGCCTTACAATTAGCGTGTGGCACTTGAGAGGGATATCTTGACCAAACAACATTTTTTGGTCAAGATCATTGATACAATACAGCCAGCATGACACCCATCTACAACATGCATTTATGAACCAACCTGGCAAGCCTTCTGCGGATGGGCTCACAGAAACAACGTCAATTGCATCTCTGCCTCAATACCACAGGTACTTGAGTTTCTGCAACTAGGTATGGACAAAGGACTTAAGCCCAATACTCTCAGACACCAGATAGCTGCACTATACACTGTCATCGAGAGCAGATGCTATCGTTCTCTGTTTCACCATCCAAGGGTATGTTCATTTCTCAAAGGGGCTCTGAGTCTCAAGCTCCCCACCATATATCATTACCCCACATGGAATTTGACAGTCGTATTGCAGGCCCTCACTGTGGCGCCATTCGAGCCTCTTCATTCAATCAGCCTCTGATTGCTGACACTTAAAACGGTTTTCCTTGTGGTAATCACATCTGCCAGGAGGGTGCCGGAGCTGGCAGCCCTTTCAGTTCACGAGGACCTCTGTATCTTTCACACTAAGAGATTAGTTCTCCGTTTGGATCCAACGTTCCTTCCCAAGATAAATTCTTGGTTTCACGGAGCGCAAGAGATCATCCTTCCAGACTTTTGCCCAAATCCGTCACATCCAAGGGAGAGACAATGGCACCACCTTGACATCCTCAGAGCCCTTCAATGTTATGTGAAACGAACTGCCTCATTTCGATGGTGCCTTCGAACAGGCAAACGTCGGTCAAAAGGTCTCCTCCAACACCATCGAGTGTTGGCTGAAAGCATGTATTGCCCTTCCCTATGAGTGTCAATCTAAGCCTGTCCCCAGGCTTATTATGCCACTTTCCACCAGAAGCACAGCAACCTCGGCAGCCTGGGCAACTCAAACCTCAGTCGAGGAGATATGCAGGGCGGTGATATGGTCATCTCTGTCACCTTTTGTTCGACACTGTAAGTTGGACGTGTTTGCCTCCGCAGAGGCCTCATTCAGGCGGGCGGTCCTTCAGAGGGTTCTATCATCTCAGACCCCTGACCAAGCCAACCTCCCACCCTTAGTATTAACTGCTTTGGCATGTCCCATGCTTAGATTCTCCAAGCAGCACACAGGAGAATGACCATTGACTTACCTGAACAGTCCTTCTATGTGCGCTGCAAGGAGAATCCACCCTATCCTGGCGTCAGCTGGCCCAGAGGGTGTTGGACTTACCTTCTGGGTCCACAATCTTGGACTTAACGACACCACTGGTTTCTCAGATCACCTGTTATCTTGCATCATTTCAAATTCACATCTCTTAGATCGGCTCAGCCTTCGTACAAAACAGCATGTCCAGTCAGAGGAGGCGTGGTCAACAATTTCACAACTCAGTCTCTAGGCTAATGGACAAAGTTAACCTATGCTTGGATTCTCCTCACAGCGCACATAGAAGGACTGTTCAGGTAAGTCAATGGTCATTTCCTAGAGATTGACTTGGAAAAAGAAATATGTTAGATTAGAAATCTATCTTCTCTGCCACCGTAAAGGAAGGAAAATGAAAACTATTATATATTTGTTATAACAACTAAGCTAGAATATACTTTCTATTTGCTTTCTTGCCATTAATTTCTTCAGTATTTGGTACTGAACAATTATTTCTTTCTCTCTGAGATGCATCTTTAAAAGCATAAGTGAAACAGTACTGAAGACATTTCCTGAAATGTACTGCAACTAATTAGCCAGTACAAGAAGGAAGAACTGAACCTAAAAAGCCTTATAACCTTGAACAAATTTCAATTCCAAGTGTGGCATCTAGATCCAGAGAATTAAGAGAACTTCACATATTTAGCTTCTGTTTAGATATATAAAAATTTCCATTCCTGTGATGATAGTAGGATACATTTATGCCCTTTTTGGCAGCAAGCATACCTATTTCTGATATTTGCATAACCTTGTTTTCTGACATGTAATACATATTTTGTATTACATCTACCATATCTCTTGGGGGCCATGATGTCATATTCAGAATTGTGACATTTCAAATGGAAATTAAGATACATTTTTTGTATGTACAATTTAGTGTCTTCTCAGTTTACATTTTTACAGCAAAACAAAGGTATGTAAACAGTACTTCCCAAACCTATGGAGATTATTATTGCTACATAATAATTATACAATTTAATCACATAGAAAATAAATGTTCTGTAATTGGAAACTAACCAGATTAAAAATAGATATGAACATGAATATAAATATGAAATTGTATTTAATATTCTGTCTTTAGCTACTCTTTTGGAGTGCAAACACAGCACACAATTCAAACACCAAGTACATACAGTGGTTAAAATGATTGGGCAAATAAAACAAATATATAAAAGAATGAATGGTGGATGAATTAAAAGGAATATCAGTTATCTTCAACAGTAACACTCAGTGCTGTGACATGTCTCTGTTCCTACTTGTAGTTTAGAATTCTGTCATTTTTGCAACCTTTTTGGATAATTAACAAAAAGATGTTTGAGTGCATAGCCTTTTGCAAATTGCTATGTGTTCAGTTAAACCTAGTCTATTTTTACTAAATTTGATAGAGATTTGTTTACTTGGCAGACTTGCTAACATAGTTTGGTCATGTTATTAGATGTTACATATTCACTTGAAAGACTATTTTCCTGTCTCCCCACCTTAAATTTGAAAATGTGAATTTTCCACTTTTCAACTGGTAAGCTGTAATTTGTCTAAAAAGATTTCTTATACAATCTCAAATTATTATTTTTGATTTAAAGAAGAAACAGGCATAACATCAACAAAATGTTTTCAGTTATAGAACCTATGTGTTAAATTATTTATAACAATACTGTAGATAATGACCCACTTGTAATTATCAGAATATGTTGTGGATAGTCTCACAAAATAGCTGTCAGAAAAGATAGATAAATAGTAAGAGGCATACTTTTACCAGAATAATAAGCATCACTTCCTCCAAACCTCCTTTATTCCCAAACATTTTGTGCTGTCCTTGATTACTTTTGTTCTTCTTGAAGGCAGATGGGTGTATTTTTATTTTTATTTTTCAAGAAAACATTTGGGTCATCCAAATATTTTTGAAAATAATACTAAATATTGAAACTTCGTACTGAAGGCTAGTAGCTCACTTTGAAGTAAGCAGATTTTCATTTCTTTTAGTTAGAAATGTGTTTAAAAATGCAGAAAGGTAAGTAAGGGAGTGTCATCCCTAAAGGTCATCCCAAAAGGATTATCACCCATGATGATAAATGGAGCTCCTGAGGATAAAGTTCTTATGCACTTTTCTTGACAAAGATAAAAAAGAACTGCTGAGACTTCTGCTTTCATTTTACCACCAAATACAAATAGCCCACAACTTAAAACAGTTCACTTAGTAACCATTCGAAATTACAGCAGCACTGAAAAAAGTGCATTTTTCACACTTACTGTTACAGCATCCCCATGGTCACCTGATTTATATTCAGATGCTTGCAACTGATTCACATTTATGGCAGTTGCAGTATCCTGGAAACATGTGATCACATTTTGTGACCTTCGGACAAGCAAAGTCGATGGAAAAACCAGATTCAATAAAAATTGGAAAATGGAACAAACTCACTTAACAAATGCTTCACTTAGCAACATAAATTTTGGGTTCAATTGTGGTTCAAACTTGAGGACTACCTATAATGTGTCGTGTTTAAGTTTACAGAGACATTCTTGCAAGTTGAGGAGCTTTTCTCTATTCCTGCAAAGTAGTGAAACTTCCCTCTATTCTCTTTACACAAAAATACTCAAGGAATCACATAACATCTTTGCCATGTTTTCATAAGTAGTATGTCCATTATGTATTTTTGATGGTGATGTAACATTGATGATGATATCCATTCAATCGTGTCCA
Source organism: Rhabdophis nuchalis (assembly GCA_039707465.1). Taxonomy (NCBI): domain Eukaryota; kingdom Metazoa; phylum Chordata; class Lepidosauria; order Squamata; family Natricidae; genus Rhabdophis; species Rhabdophis nuchalis. The sequence goes on along the minus strand of CM077647.1, from coordinate 50,935,070 downwards.
ACTCTTGGCAATTTTGTGAGCCAGGTGTCTCCATATTTTCCAGTCTTGCACTAGTTCTTTGAGTTGTTCTATGCTCAGGCTGGTGTCAGCTTTGATGGTGTCCAACTTCTGTGTTCTTTGGTGGCCTGGTTTCTTTTACCTCTAACTTTTCCATGTGTAATTGCTTTCTCCAGTGACATGTAATATCTAAGTTACAATTATATCAATATACAGTGTATTTAAATTAGATGTATATGATAAACTTAGTAGATCTATCATTAGTGAAATCTAACAAGCAAATAACAAAAACTCAAATTGTTTGTGTTTTAGTGTTTGCTAAAAAAAAACATACCCCACAGCTCATTTTTATTTATCTATTACAGTTTGAATATTTTAAAAGTACAGTCTGTAACTGTTTAAAAATGGAAATTCATATGACAGTTGAAATGGTAAATTTTACTATTAAATTGCTTCTAGTTTTGGTACTTACATACTTTTGAGATAAGGCGGAAATGCTCAGAGGAACAATGTATTATATTTTTGTGTTAGATTTTATTTGAAATATTGTATTAGCTATTCTTAAAACATATTCTCAGGTAACATATTTAATACACTTAATATGCATATTTTTAATTTTTAGATAATATACTCTGGCAATATGTTTATATGATGACACATGCTGAATTTTATCTTTAGGGTATTCTTATGTATTATATTTTCACCAAAACAGCTTAGAATCAATCAGAATAGAGCTGGAAGGGACCTTGGGGGTCTTCTAGTCTAGCCCTGAATCCTGAAGCAGGTCACCCAATACCATTTCAGACAAGTGGCTGTTCGGTCTTTTCTTAAAAACCATCAGTGATGAAGCACCTACAACATCTGAAGGCAAGCTGTTCCACTGGGTAATAGTTCTCATGGTTATGAAGTTTCTCCTTGATTCCAGGTTGGTTCTCTCCTTGATTAGTTTCCATCCTTTTTTTTTTTTTTTTTTTTGCCTTCAGATGCTTTGGAAAATAAGTTGATTCACTCGTCTTTGTTGCAAATTCTTAAATCCTGGAATACTGCTATCATGTTTCCTCTAGTCTTTCTTTTCTCTTGTCTAGCCAGACCCAATTCCTGCAACTGTCCTTCATATTCTTTTATCTCCAGGCCTTTATTCATTTTAGTTGCTCTTCTTTATACCTTTTCCAAAACCCCAGCAACATCTCTTTTTAAATGTGAGAACCAAAATTGGATTCATTATTCCAAGTGTGGTCTTCCTAAGGATTTATAACGTGTCACTAATACTTCACATTTTTTAAAAATTGTGTGGCTCTATTTGTACAACCAAGGATTGTATTAACTTGTTTGGCTGCTGCCGCTTTAATCTTTATTGTATTTCTTTATTGTATTTCTCACTGCAGGCTCATGTTTAAGTGGTCGTCCATTAGGACACCAAGGTCCCTTATTATATAGTATTAATAAGGTCCCTTATTAAATGACAATGTGGAAATAATATAATAGTTTCACCAAAGTAAAAATTTATACAATTTTCATACGAAATTACAGGTATAAAGCTGTTGCTTGCGTAAATAATTATCCCATACCATTCATCACCTTCCTAATGGAAGGTAAGTACTTTCAGAACATTTCTCTGTGTAATTAAAATGTTTTTTAGTGTTTAAAATGTTTCCTAAACTATAGAAACTTCCATAATTTTACTTTAATGATGCCTTTGCGCTGCCCTGGGTCCTAACAAGGAGAAGGGCGGGGTATAAATTTGATAAAATAAAATAAAATAAATAAATTGTAATCTTTTTCCACTTGGAATTATATATGCAACAAGAGTTTTCATTTCTTTTTTTATTGCTGCCATGAAAACATCTGGATTGAACAGAATCAGGAAACCCACCAATGTCTTATACCTCTTGTTTTTCATTATTTTAATGAACAAATATGCAAAATATATTGATATTTAAGATTATTAGTTTGAATGCAGGTTAATTTACACATTTAAATTAAAATATGTTGTTTTTAATTCTTTAAGAACTGATATCAATTTGACAATTTGGTTTGTGTTAGAAAACATTCTAATGCAGCATTAAATTTTAGAATGCAATTGCTCTTCTTGGAGCAGTGGCCCCCAACCTTTTGGGCAGATTCCATGGAGAAAGATTTTTCCAAGCACTGGAGGTGGCATGGTTTTGCATGCTTCCTGCATCCCGCAGATGAGGATTTGCTTGTTTGCACAGCCCTGTTGCTGGCAGGGGTTGGGGATTCCTGTCTTAGAGTATATAAATCAGACTCCCTTCTTCTCCTTCACAATTCCAAGTTACTCTTTTTACTCTGCTTTTCAATTAATATCATGTAAATGATTTGATGACTTGATTCTTTAATCACTTATTTTGTTGTTGTTCCTTTGATTTAATGTTTTAAAAGGACCCATTAAAAAACTAAAAGAAATATTGTTTTCCAATTTTCTGGGAAGACTTTTCTTGCTTTTATTGAGAGCATATGAACAATTATCTGCTTCAGTTTTTGCTTCCGACACATGGTTTCTATAGGCAGATTTACTTAAATGGCATTGAATTTCTTTGTGGCTTGTTAGAAACAGCTGCTGCCAAGGAAGAGATACATTTTTTTCATTTGTATCACATAGAGAATTCATAGAGAGTTCACCATATCAGACAAGAGAGTAAGGACATACAGTTATTCAATCCAACAGATAATATAAGCAACATATAAAGTAGTAAGGTGTACTTTCTGCTTAAATAAATATTTTCTTCCCAATTTGTTAGCAGAATATATTGTACCATCTCTGTTTGTAGAGAACATCTCTTATTATTAAGCTTGCAAGTTGTTTTTTATTAGATAGATCAGGGGTGGGTTCCTGCCAGTTCTAACCTTTTCTATAGAAGAAGTTCCACAAATCTACAGTGCTGTTTAGAACCGGTTCCAGCTCCTTCGCCCTACCTGTCCACACATCAAGATGAAGAGCGAGAAAAGGAATTCTGGGAGTTGAAGTCCACAAGTCTTAAAGCTGTCAAGTTTGAACACCCCTGGTTTGTTTGATTTTTCTAAAGGGTTAGGGTTGCAAGGGTAACTTGACAGCTTTAAGACTTGTGTGCTTCAAATGCCAGAGTTTCTGAGCCAACATTTTGGTTGCGAAGCAAGAGCGTTGTTAAGTGAGTTTCACCACATTTTACAAGTTGGCCACACCCACCCAGTCACATGACTGTCGAGCCACTCCCACTCAGTCACATGGTTAGCAAGCCACTCACACAAAGCAGGCCACACCACACCTACAGAAGAGAAGAGGTTCTAAATTTTTTTGAAACCCACCACTGAGATAGATGGAAACTAGGCCATCCAACTTCGGTGATGTACAGATAGTCCTTGATTTACAACCACAACTGAGCCCAAAATTATGGTTGTAAATTACAGCAGGAAGCAGACCCAAGGCTTGTGGGGACCCAGCTGGATGGGATGTAGGCTCTATTGGGACAGAATGGGAGAGAAAATATGTGGGTGGGGGCAGCTCCCTGTAGTTGGTCATAAGGGTGGGTAGATTGCGAAGCACCTGAGTTTTGGGCACATGACTGTGGGGAAGCTGCAGCAGTTGTAATTTCAGGGATAGGTCATAAATCCCTGCATTGAGTGCTGTTGTAATTTCAGACAGTTGTTGAATGAATGGTTATAACTATCAGTATATGTTTCTTTGGTACAGTCTTTTATTATGTTTCTATTTAATTTCGGCATTGCATTCATTCCTAAATTGGTAACTTCCAGATGGTTTAGAACTGAAATTATTTTCTTTGTATTAGGTGGTAGTGATTATTTTTCAAACTGCTGTAATTTGTCATCATATAAATCATTTTAAAAGTTAACTTTTAGGACATCTGTCCTGTGTAGTATTCTTGTAGAAAAAGGGATTATTGAAAATGGGCAAATTTGGCAATCCTGCTTGCCAAATAAAGCAATTTTTTTTTAGTTGTTCAGTAAAACTACTCTTCTAGTAGCTTAACGAATCCACATTGTCTTCCTAGTATTTTACTTATAATCTTGGTTCTTATATCCTTTGAGGGAATAATTATATTTTGCTAAACAGAAGGACTGAAATTTACAATACACAATAAATCCTCTGCTTTTTCATGATATGAGGATTTACATCTATATTTTTTTTATTTTTTTATTTTATTTAGATGTATACCCCGCACCTTCTCCAAAAAGAAACAGACATAACAAACATAACAAATATTACAAATACAAAATTTAAAAACATATTAAATTCCTACCTTGTGCTAAAATCAACTAAAATCCCCCAAATTAAAACTATCTAGGAGCAGTCACAACAGGAGGTTACGCTAGGCCGGCTTGATGGAAAAGGTGTGTCTTAAGACACTGGTGGAAGAGGCGGAGGTCTGAGATGGTACGTAGTTCAGGGGGTAAGTCGTTCCAAAGGGTAGGGCCCGCCACAGAGAAGGCCCTTCCCCTGGGTGTCGCCAACCGGCATTGCCCATCCGACGGCACCCAGAGAAGGCCCTCTCTGTGGGAGCGGATCGGACGAAGGGATATATGGGGCAGGAGACGGTCTCACATATAACTAGGTCCCGAGCCATATAAATAAAGAACCCTTTTTAGTGTTCAAATCTAGACAGCAATATTATGTCCTCAAGTTGTAAAAACTTGGATTTTTACCACCTTTTTAAAAAAAATATTTTTTAAAGAATAATTTTTTATACACTGGAGAACAGACTCTAGACCCAACAGAAAACATTTAAAAATTCACCTGAGCAGAGGAGCATGAAAATGTGAATCAATATTAAAATAATAGATTTTATTAAAGCACATATTGTGCTAACAGATGACAGATAGTATTGTCCAGGTGCCTTGTGGGCCCTGTTGGGTTACAAAGGAAACCTAGAATCATTCTTGAGACTCTGATAAATCTTTTAAGTGAGGATTTGCTTGCTGACTAAAATGAAGGAGCAACATTTGCTTTGAATTCAGTTGTATGCATACTCATAGATCCCAGAAAGCCTGATTTTGAGAGAAACTTTACAAAGGTGAAGTGTCAGAAGAGACATTTGGAGTACATAAATTAGGATCTTTATTGATGATCATTGTAATAACACCAACAAAACATAATTATTTTTCCACTGTTTATCACATATACAGATAGATAATCAGAAGTCTTTCCTAGGCCCAAGGAAAATCTACAGAGCCACTATGGGTGCTACTCAAGGGGTTTGTCAGAAAGTTGCTCAGATCCATTCTGAATTGGACTCTGACTTTCTAGGTCAAGGTCAGTAACCTGCAGCTCCAGAATGCATGTGGCTCTTTTATCCCTCTGCTGTGGCTCCCTCCTTTCATCCCTCTGCTGTGGAGAGAAACATCAGACATTGCTTCCATGGCCTGCCCATTGCTCTTGCAGCACAGTGAAATTTGGTGCACTTCACAATGGGAGAGATGGGATCCCCTCCTCTTCCTGGAGCCCATTATGATGTGGAGCCACAATGCGACCCTGCCCCACCCACTCCTGGCAACAGCAGCAGTGTTGGCTGTGGCTCGGGGCAGGCCAGTGTTTTGGCGTGGCGATATTGCGCATCTCCCCAAGTGACCAAGGCGCGTCCAGCACCAACAAGGGCCCAAAGAAGCGCCTGAGAATCAGAATCACAGAGACAGAGAGACAAGAGACACAGAGAGAGACAAAGAAAGAAAGAGGCAGAGAGAGAGAAACACACACACACACATACACAGACAGGCACAGAGAGAGAGAGAGAGAGAGACAGACAGACAGACACACACACAGAGAGACATACAGAGTGTGTGTGTGAGAGAGAGAGAGAGAGGGAGACTGGTGAACAAGAGAAAAGCTACTTATTGTCGATAGCATCCATTTAACTATAGTTAGTGCAAAATAACTTACAATGCTACATATTGAGATCACTTCAGCTGAAAATATGTAGGGTACTCTTAATTTTAGTTTTATTTTTTCACATTTTCATGCATTTGGTTTTAGTGAATAATATGTTACCACTTAATTAAAATTTAAAAAATTCCAGTTAGATATTTATTTTTAGAGTTTTACCAATTTCATTATTTTAGATAAGCAAGATCACCAGAAATTAATAGAGATCAGTGATAATTAATAACAATATTCTGGTGACAGGCTTTTGTTCTCTCTCCTGAGGTTAGTCATGTTGAGCTGAGATTAATAAGGTTGACATTTCATGCTGGTCATGAATTTAGGATAATAGTATTAAATGTTGATTCGATTGCTGTGGGAAGCAGCACTCATTATTCAACTAGTACATTAAAACATCATGAAAAACAACTGGAACTTTTACCCATCTGTTTTGTATACCTCCAGAGTAATAAGTATTTGTTTACACAGCTTCTGTATCTTGACTCCATCTTTAAGAACACCTCAGAACAGCCCTGTCAATAGCAATAATTTTAGCATTTAAAAGTCCTCATACAATTTATTTATGGTCCAGATTTGCTGCAGACTGGCTAAATCAATCTGTTATTCCTATATGTAGAAAAGTAGCAACTGATTTCTAACTTTTCCCATTAAAATTGCATTTTGTTAAACCAAGCTAATCTTTTTGTCAGGATTCCAACAAAATATTATACAAATACGTTTTAAGCTAAATAGAATTAGATTTGAAAATACAAGGTTATTATGGTTCGTCTATTAAACAATTAATAGAATTCATTTTCTGTTAATTTTATTAATATGATTTCTATTTTCTATTAATAATTTTGTTAATTTTTAGTAGATTGGGAATATATATTGCAATATCTTGTATTGGCTTTCCAACATACAATTCTGTGTGCTATTAACTTATTAATTAAGTTACAGCTTATAAGCAAAAGGATCAAATAGTAAATTACAAATGTGATCTAAAATTTGACTTTAGATAAAATACTTTGCCAAAATATTTGATAAATGTTACATAATGTACTTTAAAACCATAGCAGATTGATGTGTTACTAAAACCTTGTTTTTATAGATAAGTATTAAAAATAATAACTGTTGTATGTATAATTTAACGATTTTTATCTATAAGTAAAATGTTGACATATTCAGAAATACCTCTTCCTGGTTTTGATTTTAAACTAAGCCAAATAACATTCTGTTGAAGTACAATAAAATAGGATCCATTGGTTCAAGATTAATAGCATTATGGAGACAAAATCTTTGATAGAAACAGAGTTTTTGAAATTACCATATAGCATATTGGATGGCACAAAGACTGCTCGGTATTTATTTAAATATAAACTATTAAGATATTTAAGAAACTGTAACGTATATCTGTAATTAATTTCAAAAGCCATAGGTGAACATGGAACTTTAGCTTTAGCCATTAATTCCTGTACTGAATTATCCCATAAATTTTGTATTATAATGGAATGCTAATGTCATTCATCTGGAAAATAAATAATCAGAATTGATACTTGCCTGATCTTATGGATCATCTATTTATACGAGTTGTCCTTGACTTACAACTATTTCCTTAGTGTCCATTCAAAGTTTAAGTGCAATTAAAAATGTGACATGATCCCTTTCACACTTACAACCATTGCATCACCCATCGTCATGTAATCAAAATTTAGACATTTGGCAACTGTCGTGTATCTATGATAGTTGCTGTTTGCCTGGGTCAAGTGAACATCTTTTGCAACTTCTGACAAGTAAAGTTAATGGAAAAGTCGGTGTAACTCAGTGCTTCTCAAATAGTGGGGCGGGCCCCCCAGGGGGGGCGCGAGGCTCCGTAAAGGGGGGCGCGTTTGACCTCAGCAGAGGTGTACTTATAACAATTTTATAGACAAATGATACTATTTACAGTCGTGGGGGGGGGGCGCGAAATGTTTTCTTCTTCCTAGGGGGGCATGACAGAAAATAATTGAGAAGCACTGATGTAACTTAACAGGTTAGCAGTAAAAATGCTGGTTCCTGATTTGCTGAATGAGGACAGCTTTATTAGCTTTATAATCCAAATTGGAGCTCTATATAGAATTTAAGATGCATTTTTTACAATAAAAATCTGTATTGCTGCAGGAACAGTTCTCCTTTTGAATGAAAACATTAAAGCATTATAGTAGATGTTGCTGTCAGAAGTCTTGCATTGTAATTATGTTGCCAGGATAGGCATGGTTAAATTAAAATGCCCAAATAACTAAAATGTTCCACCGTGTCACATAATCTTGATTTTTTATATTCTACGTTTTTAACTTCTTTTTTCAAAAACCAGAATTTTAGTTTTTACATACTGCAGTTGATTTGTAATAGAATTTCTTGGTAATATTTAACTAGTGCATCAAATTGCCATTTGAAGCTCAATCCAATAGGTGAAAGAAAAATAGTACCATTCTCTTAAGCAAAGGACACATTTTATGTGCTTTATATACATGTGACTTCATAGCAAGTTGTATTGAACTTACTTCTAATGTCAAAAACAAATTAACAGCCTTAATTGGGTGGCTTTAATATGGATGGATGGATTTGGAAAATTGTTATTTTTTTGGAAGTCAAACAATATGACTCAATTTTATAGATTTTTTTAAAAATTATTTAAATACATACTTGATGCTTTTATTATATGATGCAGTATCAAAAACTGATCTGATTGTTCAGAAGAAAAGATACATTTAAAATTTGTATTCATTACCTCCGGCGATAAATGCTAACTCCATAAGTTGTTTCTCCATAAGGAAATGCAAACTACCATCAGATATTACTTTGCCACTAGAGGTCAGTCTTTAGTAATCAACCTTTAATGAACCAGAACTGTCAAAAAAGCTAATAAATTACACAGAGGACTTTCCTAATTATGAATTCCTATTTAATCACTCACTGACAAGTTAAGTGACGCTGTGGTCCCATGTACTTTGCATATATAGTTATGCTCATATATTATTATATTTCTTTAGAGGTGGGTCTTCAATCATAGAGTAGGTCATTACCAAAGACTCTCTTATCTAGTCATAATTACTTATTATGGAAAATAATTAACTTTGTTACCCTCTTGATTCTGTTCCCAGAAAATGCAGCATCCACCCTTATCAACAAACTAGATTTTTCATAATGAAACATTTTATATAAAAGGGACTTTTTAAACTATGTAATAAAATATATATAAACTAAAAACATGGTGGGGCAGATTAAAAATAACTGCAGTGTGATGCATTGAGATGATAGATTGGATTTAAAATGGTGAACCACAACTTGAATTATTCAATATTGTGATTAAAATTAATGTATAAAGATACACAGATTAAGTATGTTTAGGCATAAAATCTGCTAATACAGCTTAAGCATTTCCATTCAGAAAAAAAACAATTTTGTGTGTATTTGATAATTTGACAAGTAATCTTAGGTAAGCATCTGTGAAGAAAAAATAATTTTACAAGCCTTCGGTAATACACATAATGCTAGTAAGCTCAATTGGATTCAAACCCATACAAAAAGGGTGTAAAAGTTGATTCAGAAAAACAATTAGTGAACAGTTACAATACTTTAAGAGCACTGCAGTTGCTTACAAGTTACATGTTAAGGCTGCTTCCTAAACTAATGAAAGCTTTGGATAAACAAGTACAAGTATGATTCCTGTATATTTTAAGTGAATAATATCATCTCTGAATTCATTGTCAAACCATGCTATTGATCATGTTCACTAAAAGCCTTTTTTTTTCAATAGACAACAACCAATTCCTCCTCTGTAATTCATTGACTAAGGAGGAAAGGAGTAAGGCATGTCAGAAAGGAGAGCCAGCAGTGTGCAGCAGCTGCCAAAAAAGCCAACACAATTCTAGACTGCATAAGAGAGGGATAGAATCAAAATCACATGAAGTGTTAATACCACTTTATAATGCCTTGGTAAGGCGACACTTGGAATACTACATTCAGTTTTGGTTACCACGATGTAAAAAAGATGTGGAGACTCTAGAAAGAGTGCAGAGAAGAGCAACATTGATGATTAGGGACTGGAAGCTAAAACATATGAGGAATGGTTGCAGGAACTGGGTATGTATAGTTTAATGAAAAGACATGATAGCAGTGTTCCAATAACTCAGGGGTTGCCACAAAGAAGAGGGAGTCAAACTATTCTCCAAAGCACCCGAGAGAAGAACAAGAAGCAATGGGTGAAAACTAATCAAGGAGAGAAGCAACTTAGAACTGAGGAGAAATTTCCTGACAGTTAGGACAATTAATCAGTGGAACAGCTTGCCTCCAGAAGTTGTGAATGCCCCAACACTGCAAGTCTTTAAGAAGATGTTGGATAGCCATTTGTCTGAAATGGTATAGGGTTTCCTGCCTAGGCAGGGGGTTGGACTAGAAGACCTCCAAGGTCCCTTCCAACTCTGCTATTGCATTGAGAATGAGTATCAGAAATGGGAAAGATCTTCAAAACTTGGGAAAAGCAGTATAAGGTGAGGCTCTTCCCACTTGCAGGAATGAATGTTGTTTTTGCCTGGTCCTCAAAGTTATGGCTGTTGCAGTTCTCTTGTAGTCACATGATCTGAAGGTGGGCTCTTGCCAGCCTTCCCACATCTATGACCACAGGGTGCATTTCAATTTCCCCACCTGCCTATCTGCTCCCCATCTCTGCTCTTTTGACTAACCTGCTTTCCGCTGCTTTTGGTGCCCTGCCATCAGTCCTGCCCTCTGCCATCCTGCACACCACCATCATCCATGAACTTTTTATCTTTCTCTTCCTGCTAATGATGAGGCACACCCTTTTAATATGCCTTAAAAAGACCTTATACGGGCAGCAGCTACCTCACAAAGGGCCAGGCATGCCTCAGCAGTAGCAGCAGCAGAATAAAAATGGTAAAGGTCAGCTGGAGCAGCAGAGTAGGTTAGGTGGCTGTAAGGGCAGAGATGAGGGAATTGATGAGTGGGAGAATTGAAGTTGAGGCAAATATGACAGCAAGAGAATCATGAGGCCCTTCCTAATATTAGCTAGGTCCACGCCTAACAAACACAACCAATATTGCCTAACCTGCCATTGCTTAGTGTTGCAGTCTTGTGGTGTTTTACCTCATCACTTTGTAACTCCAGTCCCAATTAGGGTCGTTAGGTAAGGACAATCTGGATTTATATTGTATTTTTTTCTTTCAGTTTCACTTTCAGAAGCTCTGTTACTAAATCCTTGAAGTACTGCTAAAGTAATTTGTAAAAGTGCTGCTGAAAGAAAAATTAAAGCTATCAACATGCATATATATCTAGTCCTTGGATATTTCTGGATGACCGCATATGTTTGTCAAAATATTTTTGTATAAACAGCATTAATTGCTAATGTTTCGCTTGAGAAATGTTTTTTTTTAATTCTGCTAATTTTGGAAAATATTTTTGTTTTTTACATGCTTTTGGAACTCTAAAATATAGCCCAATTCCATGTTTTGTAATTTGAGTATTGAAACAATAAGTATCAGAACTCCATTCGTGTTTTAAGATCAACTTCCAACATTGGGAAATAGAAAGTACAGTTCTAAAATAGAATATCATTCTAGTTCAGACAGGTTTTTCTTTTACTGGTCAAAATAATTTTATATCCAGTTCTTTTGGCTTTCCCTACTGTATCCAGTAACTTTTCAAGTGCTACAATTTATTTTTACCATTATCTGACATGACTAGGATAGAGTATGTTACCTTATAAATTAACCGTTTACTAATATGGTGATGAGTAATATATATTACACTATCTTGCCAGTTTTCTTTTGTACTAATTTGGAATTTAGAACAAAGATGAAGAGTTGAATCTTCTGCTGAATTATTTTTTTTGGCTCATATTAATTTTGGAATTTTTCATTCCTAGTTCTGTTTTCTGTCTCCAGGAATCAAGATTCAACTAACTTCCCGTGCAGCTTTGTTGGCTTCCCTTTCTATATTTCCCCCCCACTTATGTCCATGGCCAAGTTCAAATACTTAAACTCTTGCAACCACTCATCACCTTATTTTGAAGCATAAATCCTTACATTCTTGTTTCTCATGGGTCAGGCAGCTTCCTCCCATGAGCACTACATTGAATGTTTTATGTTTTTTAGGCTTACAACACAGTATGATGATTGCAAAGCAAATTCCCTAATTCTTGTTTTATAATAATCCTAGATTCCCCCTCCCCAGACTAGAAAAATATACAGTGGTACCTCGGACCACGAACGCCTCTCATCACGTCCAATTCGCTTCACGACCAAAAATTTCCCAAAAAATGTGCTCCGGTTCACGAACACCGTTTCGCTGCACGAACGGAAAAGTTCGTAAAAAATGCTCCGCTGCACGAACTCTGCCTCACTTCACGAACTCCGCCTCGCATCACGAACTCCGCCCTCGCATCACGAACGGAAAAGTTCGTAAAAATGCCCGGATTCACAACCTCCGTTTCGCTTCACGAACTGGAGCCGCGGACATTTTAATAATAATAATAATAAAGCTGAATTTATTAACCGCTCCCTCTCCCCACAGGGACTCGGGGCGGTGCACAGGGAGAATAAAAACCATAAATATACAAAAATACATACAATTTAAAACAGATTAAACAAACTCCTGTGCTAAAATCCCATTAACTAAAAATCCCCACTCAATATACATAAACAATTAAAAAACCCATAGAGAGAGAGACTACCCTAGGCCGGCCAGGCGGAAAAGATGTGTCTTTAGTTTCAGGCGGAAGGAGCGGAGGTCCGTGGTCGTTCTAATATCGGGGGGAAGGTCGTTCCAGAGGGCCGGGCCCGCCACAGAGAGAGCCCTTCCCCTGGGCGTCGCCCGCTGACAAAGTCTAGTGGACGGCACCCGGAGAAGTCCCTCTCTGTGGGAGCGAATCGGCCGTGAGGATGTGTGAGGCAGTATCCGATCCCGCAGGTAGCTAGGTCCCGAGCCATGGAGCGCTTTAAAGATGATAACCAACACCTTGAAGCGCACCCGGAAGACGACAGGCAGCCAGTGCAGCTCGCGCAAGAGCGGTGTTACATGGGTAAACCTAGTGGTTCCCATAATTGCTCGCGCGGCTGCATTCTGAACTAACTGAAGCCTCCGGGTGCACCTCAAGGGGAGCCCCATGTAGAGGGAGTTACAGTAGTCCAGTCGGGATGTCACGAGGGCATGAGTGACTGTGCGAAGGGCGTCCCGATCCAATAGGGGGCGCAATTGGCGAACCAGGCGAACCTGGTAAAACGCCCTCCTGGCCACGGCTGTCACTTGCTCTTCCATAGACAGCCGGGTATCCAGGAGGACTCCCAAATTGCGCGCCCCATCCACAGGGGCAAGATGTTCGCCCCCTATGGCCAGCGTTGGAGAAAGCTGGTTGAATCGGGCAGCCGGAAACCACAGCCACTCGGTCTTGGTTGGGTTGAGCCTGAGTCCGTTACTTCCCATCCAGATCCGCACGGCTTCCAGGCACTGGCACATCACCGCTACGGCATCGTTGGGGTGGTTTGGGGTAGATATATACAGCTGAGTGTCATCAGCGTAGAGATGGTACTCTACCCCAAAACCACGGATGATCTCACCCAGCGGCTTCATGTATGCATTAAACAAGAGAGGCGAGAGGACCGACCCCTGAGGCACCCCACATGTGAGGGGTCTCGGGGTCGACCTCTGCTCTCCTGCCAACACAAATTGCGATCGGCCAGAGAGGTAGGAGGAGAACCACCGTAAAACGGTGCCTCCCACCCCCAACCCCCCCAGCCGATGCAATAGGATACCATGGTCGATGGTATCGAAAGCCGCCGAGAGGTCTAATAGGACCAGGATGGAGGAACAACCCCCATCCCTGGCCCTCCAGAGATCATCCACCAACGCGACCAATGCCGTCTCGGTGCTATGCCCGGGCCGAAAGCCGGACTGGCGCGGATCTAGATAATCAACTTCCTCCAGGTGACGGGGAAACTGTTGTGCCACCACACTCTCAACAACCTTCGCCAGAAAGGGAAGGTTGGAGACGGGACGATAGTTGGTTAAAAGAGCTGGGTCCAAAGAGGGCTTCTTAAGGAGGGGCCTCACCATAGCCTCTTTTAGGGAAGCAGGCAAGGAACCCTCACTCAAGGATGCGTTGACAACCTCTTGGAGCCAGCCTCGTGTCACCTCCCAGGATGCCAGTACAAGCCAGGAGGGACACGGGTCCAATAAACATGTGGTGGCTCGCAGTCGTCCACGTAACCTGTCCATATCCTCGGAAGCAACGGAGTCAAATTCCTCCCAAACAAGGTCGGCCTCGAGGCATCCCACTGGGCCACGAATGGGGGCTAGCTCGTTCCGTATCTGAGCGGTTTTTTCCTGCAGAAAAGTCACAAATTCCTCTGCTCTACCCTGTAGCGGGGCTTCCCGCACCCTCTGTTGCAGGAGGGAACGGGTCACCCTGAACAGGGCGGCAGGGCGGTTTTCTGCGGATGCTATGAGAGTGGCGCAATGATGACGTTTGGCCACTCTCAGCGCCACAATGTAAGTCCGTAAATGGGCTCTTACCTGTGTCCGGTCAGATTCGGAGCGAGTAGCCCTGCATCTTCCCTCTAGGCATCTCTTGCGGCGTTTCATCGCCCTCAGCTCCTCGGTGAACCAAGGAGCCGGGGCAGCTCGGCGCCGCAAGAGAGGCCGCAAGGGCGCGACCCGATCCAAGGCTCCCGTGGTCGCAGTATTCCATGCGGCCACGAGGTCCTCCATCGGGGCGCGGGTCAGGGGTACAGGAAGTGGCCCAAGCGCCGTCTGGAACCCAACAGGGTCCATCAGGCGCCTGGGGCGAAACCAGATAGGAAGTTCTGGTTCCGCCTCCCCGCGACGGGGAGTAGCGGTCGGAAGGTCGAGTCGGAGAAGTGAGTGGTCTGACCATGACAAGGGTGTGATGACTATATCCCCTATACCCAGATCACTCTTCCATTGGCCCGAGACAAAGATGAGGTCCGGCGTATGTCCACCCTCGTGGGTGGGGCCTTGAATTAGTTGGGTCAGGTCCATGGCCGTCATGGAGGCCATGAACTCCCGAGCTGCCTCGGATGATTCGCCCAACGATGGCAGATTAAAGTCCCCCATGACTACAAGTCTGGGGGTCTCAACTGCCACCGTAGCGATCACCTCAAGGAGCTCGGCAGGGCTGCTGTTACATAGCGGGGAGCCAGGTATACAACCAGCAAGCCCAACTGCCTCCCTAGGCCCCACTTCACGCAGAGGGACTCACAACCGGTAGTCTGAGGCACAATGGTCTCTCTTGGCTCAAGGCCTTCCTTGATAATGACCGCTACCCCACCGCCCCTGCCTAGGGCCCGCGGCTGATGAAAAGCGCAGTAACCTGGTGGGCACATTTCGACGAGGGGAAGTCCCCCCTCGTGGCCCAACCAGGTCTCTGCAATTCCTACCAGGTCCGGCTCCCCCTCTGACACGGTGTTAGTTATCATTAGTTAGTTATCAAGGTGTTAGTTATCATCTTCAAAGCGCTCCATGGCTCGGGACCTAGCTATCTGCGAGATCGGATCCTGCCCCACACATCCTCACGACCGATTCGCTCCCACAGAGAGGGGCTTCTCCGGGTGCCGTCCACTAGACTTTGTCAGCGGGCGACGCCCAGGGGAAGGGCCTTCTCTGTGGCGGGCCCGGCCCTCTGGAACGACCTTCCCCCTGATATTAGAACGACCACCGACCTCCGCTCCTTCCGGGTAAAATTGAAGACCCATCTCTTTCGACTGGCCGGCCTTGAATAGTTCTCTCTGTCTTTTAATTACAAATTTTAATGGGTTTTAATTATATATTTTTAGCATAGGTAGATTTATTTAATTTTATTTTAAGTAATGTTTGTATTTTGTATATTGTTTTTAATTATGCCTGTGCACCGCCCCGGGTCCCTGTGGGGAGAGGGTGCGGTTAATAAATCTTAATTTGAATTTAATTTGACACAAGGTCTAAAAACAAGGTCAGAACGGATTAACTGGATTTACATTGAACCCTATGGGAAACTGTGCCTCGCATCACAACCAAAAAACAAGGTCGGAACGGATTAATCGGATTTACATTGAACCCTATGGGAAATTGTGCCTCGCATCACAACCAAATCGGATCGCGACCAGAGTCATTTCACGAATTAAGTTCGTGATCCGAGGTACCACTGTACTAGAAAAGTAGGAATTCACATTTTCTAATGGGAGCTGGCACTTTCCTATTTGAGCTACGTAGTGCAAAATGGTAAACTAAATCTTATATAAATTATTTTTGGAATATAAAATACAGCAAATGGTGCTGGACTTAAAGCAATATACCCCAGAATTTTTACTTAGAAAATCAGCAATGAAATTCTGGTTTATTTAATCATATTTTTATTTATTTAATCATATTTTTATACTGCCCCATCTCCACAGTGGGACTCGGGGTGGTGCACAGAAGATAAAAAGTAAGAACAACAACATAACACACCATATAAATACAATCCACAATTTAAAACTGAATTAAATTAAATATAACTGTGCTACAACGATTAAAACTATAAAACCCTCTATTAAAAATTAAATTTACATTATTAAGCTCTAAGCCAGGCCGGCCAGATGGAAAAAGTGTGATTTGAGCTCCTGACGGAAGAGGCGTAGGTCCGTGATGGTGCGAATATTGGGGGGCAGGTTGTTCCAGAGAGCCGGACCCGCCCCAGAGAAGGCTCTTCCCCTGGGGGCCGCCAGCCGGCATTGACTAGCAGACAGCACCCTGAGGAGGCCCTCCCTGTGCGAGCGGACAGGTCGAAGGGAGGTATGTGGTAGGAGGTGGTCTCGCAAATACCCAGGTCCCGTGCCATGGAGCGATTTGAAGATGGTTACTCACACCTTGAAGCACACCCGGAAGGCCACAGGCAGCCAGTGCAACTCGTGCAGGAGAGGTGTTACATGGGAGTAACGAGAGACTCCCAGAATCCCCCGCACGGCTGCATTCTGAACTAGCTGCAGTCTCCGGGTGCACCTCAAGGGGAGCCCCATGTAGAGAGCATTACAGTAGTCCCAGCGGGAAGTAACGAGGGCTTGGGTGACTGTGCGAAGGGAGCCCCGATCTAGAAAGGGGCGCAACTGGCGTATCAGGTGAACCGGATAGAATGCCCCCCTGGCCACAGCCGTCATCTGGTCATCCAGGGACAACCGAGAGTCCAGGAGGACACCCAAGTTGCAGGCCCTTTCCACGGGGGCTAATGACTTGCCCCCGATAGCCAGCGATGGCACCAGCTGGCTATATCGGGACGCCGAAAACCACAGCCACTCGGTCTTGAACGGGTTGAGTCGGAGCTTGTTCCTCCCCATCCAGACCCGCACGGCCTCTAGACACCAGGACATCATGGTTAGTTCTTGATAAAAATTTGGCTACACTTTACCTTGTAGGCAGTTCCTTACAGAATTGTTTACATCTGGACACAAAACCTTGGTGACATAGAAGCCTATCATCATTATGAAGCTGATGTTTTACAGTGACAATTATAGAATAGAATAGATATTGGCCAGAATTTCTCGAGAAGCCCAGTATTGGTAACACAAGTTTTTAAAATAGAAAATATATTGGTGCTATTATCACAGCAAATAATTTATATGGCTACATTATCATGCTTCAGTACCTGTCAGTGGATTTAACATCAAAATGTATCATATGCGCAAACTTACATATAATATTTTTTTTGCCTTTGATACTTTTATGCAAATGTTTGTTTTTCCTAAGTTTTGGTGGTGACACAGTCTTAATTTGAGTCGGGTCACCATTGGTAAGAAAGTCATTATTCTGATGGCATGAGCACAAAGAAAGGGAACTGGTGATACGATAGAACAATAGAATATTATGATCTCTAAGGAGGAACAGAATTAACAAGATGAAATAGATAATAAGTTAATCTATTTAATTTCTTGATAATTATGCTTTTTAAAGGAAAATGGTATGAATATTTAGATTTAAATATATAATAGTGAACTTATAGGGGGAAATGGTCAATATATTATATATTAAAGATATCTATATTGAAAGAAGATTGAGACACAAGTATTTTTGAAAACTTAAGAACCATTTTCGACGCCTGGTGTTCGCTGTTCTTATATGAGATTTAATTAAATTTGCTTCCACAGCATAGCTCCTTAGACATCTTCTCCATGTGGATAGATCTAAAGCCAGAATAGCTTATTGTTTACAGTGCTCTGTTGCTCTTTCAGCAAAAGTTAGTCCATTGTGATATTTATCTGAATTCAAACAAGGCTAATTAAAAGAGCTGCTGACAGTTGTTCTGATCTGACGTTGACTGGAGCTTGATGGTCATTATGGGTAAATAATGAACCAAGCCTGCAAATGTAGCAGCTGCCAACTTGGGATAGAAGAACAGTTATTGCTACCCAATTTAAAAATCTATTGACTGCTTCCCTTTTTTCTCTATAGATCTGCAAAAATCTAATACTATCTAATGCTGTGTTTTGTCACTGCAGGTCTTGTAGAAGTATACTGCAATTTTCTTCTTTAAATATTTAACGTACTCAATTGTTAGCTTTCAGAATTTATTTTTTCTGATTGGAAGCTTACTTATTTTTCCTTCAAAAAAGATTTGATCAACAATTATAATTGCATGTTACTATGTTTTATATATTTTGATGTAATGGAAATATCCAACTGGCCTCTTTTTTCTCTGTATGTAATTCCAGCACTGTTTTAGAGGAATATAGATGTGTTCCACTTATAACTAATTGCAATAACTAGTGACTTTTGAAATGATATGACAACATATTTCCACAGTGTTCATACAAACTCTGAAGATATTTTTTCCTTTAAAGTTTTGGGCATAATAGTAAAGTGAGAAATATTATAATTTGCAACCCTGCTTGTCAGTATTGAGAAACTTCAGTGATGTTCATTAAAAATACATAATCACTTTGTTATGTTTTCCGGTGACCCATTAGCAAGCAAGAAGCAAGGCTATAGTAAAGGAAATGGGTAGAAAGAGACTTTAATCATTGATGAATCTACATTTCTTAGAAGAACTCTAGACTTAAAATTTATCCTAAAAGCCCCATTGTACCATCATATTTATGCCTGCAGTGCTTATTGTCAGTATACAACATTTATTTCAGCTGCTTTTATTAAATGTAACATACATTATATTTAACGTAAAAAGCATGTTTGTGCATAGTACATAATACAACAAAGAAGAAGTGATCTCAAATGTGTCCCAAAAAATCAAACTTTTTCCTGAAAAATAATGATGAAAAATTATTCATTTAAGAGACTTTCTGTTTCAGGGGAAAACTAACTATGATTTTATTGTTGGGAAAGCCATCATTTTTGTGTATGTGTAAAAGTAAATTTGCATATACCCAGATGAGAAGGAGCATAAGCTGCTGGTTTTCTTTCTGTGTGAAACCACCATACGTTAACAACAGGTTATGTTGTGCTACTTTACATTAAACCAAATCACCTCTGAAACATGTGTAGCGCCATTCATCTGTGTCACCAAAACCCAAGAGAGTGGCTGATATCGACTTTGAAACTGAAACAGTGATCACTTACAAATCAAACATGGCATGCTCTAAACCAATTGTGCATGGCAATCTTTTCTAAGAAAAGACAACTAATTGAACATGATAAAGTGTAAAGTTAATTAACACTCTTAAATTTGTTGATTACTTTTCACAGGATTATATTGTTCTTTTGGGTAGCAGCTTTCTGTCCCAGCTGTCACCTTTTTATCTGAATGTCTTTGGTGAACAATAGAGACACCATAACAAGTCGTAAATGGTCCCTGTGACAGCAGACACTATGAGGCTGCATCTGTAGAAAATGATTAAAACAATTGCATTTTAAAGGTTAGTTCACATAGCAGCCTGATCCTCTTAGCCTTCTCCTTTATCTCATTTTAGGATACCCTGTTTAAAACATTTAACCATATATTATTACATGTTAGTACATTTAATAATTTAATGGAAGAACGAAAAAACCATTAAATCATGTTCTACACAAAATGTATAGTATCACAGATTTAAATCTAAAAAAAACCCTAATGAACGTATGTTACAGTTTAGTGTAATGTGTATTGAAGGATTAGATCTGGACTATATTACATAATTCCTCAAGCATAACACTAAATACTTCATTTCAGTATTTATTTTTCATTGTTGATTTCCTTGTGCAAAATGTACATAATTGCAATTTTACTTAGAAAGGAGTAAGCTGTTATTTGTAAAGAGTAATATCACACTTATTTTAATAAACTGTTTGCAAATGTGTTATAACTCATATGCTTTCTTTTGGTTTCATAAGCATAGCAAAGATAACTTCTTCAACCTCTTTTTGTAAGATTAGAAAGAATTAAAATTTATCTCTATTTCTTGATTTTTCCTATAATAAATGTATGGTAAAAATGTTTAGATTAGATTAAAACATCAAGTTTGTAGATCATTTCAAAAGAAGCTTAGGGATATTGCCTTCCCAATAAAACCATTTAGGTAGAATTTAATGTATGCAACTCCTTTTTTAAAATATTAAAATTAATACACATCTCAGTATGACTTAAGATTGGATCAGAAAATCATTCCACTTTATTGGAATGATTTTGGAATATCTAAGTAAATTGTTATGATTCATTTTGACAAACTCACTTGTTTCTAAAACTAGCTAAAAAGTTGACATGTTAATTTTAAATACAATTTGATGGTTCTTTAAAAAATTCTGCTTAATGTTCCTGAGAACATTTCAAAGCCCACATACCATTTGTTGGAGATATGTTACTCTTATGGGATCTGCTAGTGAGGCTGGCTGAAGAGAGAGGAAAGCTATCCACCGGGGTGTGTTTTCCATAGGAAAAATGGAAGCCCTCTTATGTAGACATCCTATGTGGTGTGCAGGACTCGTCTTTGAAAGATTAATGACATACTGGGTTTTAGTTGGCCTTCTGTAAGACTGTCCCTTTCCGTTCAGTTTTTGTGATTCTTGTGCCATTTTTTCTCTGACTGCTAGATAGATGAATAGGCTTTTGGAGGAGGTGAAATGTCTTTTAACAAAAGACCAGTATATTAGTATTTTTACAGTTAAGTAGAGATTTAGACACCAATAACATTTATTCTACACTTTGATCAATTACTCTATAAATGCTATCATGATATACCTAGGATTTTATTCTCTCTTCCTGTCTTTGTAACAAATATTAAAAAGCGAATATTTCCCATTAACTTTAAAATGAATTCAAGAATTTTATTAGGGCAGCATCTTTATAAAGCAAACACAATTACCAGATAATATAGAACAGGGTGAGTAATCTGACACCAGATTTTTGCCCAATGGCTAGGCAAAACTAGCTTAGATGTGGGCGTTGAAAATCACTGGTGCTATTTGATAGCTCCATGTCTTATGATCAGAAAGTGATCAATGGCTACAGGGAAAATGTGCTGTATGGAGAATTGGAAAAGGCTAACTCTGATGAGCAGAGCTGAGTGGTGGCTTTTTTAAAATGCTTGATTGCTTGGCAAGAGATACGATTAAGCTTTCCTCCTTGCAGACGTCATTTCCTTCATTTCCAGTCCTGCTCAGTTCCTCTTGATAGCATGCCACAATTAAAAATACTTCAGCCACTGAACTTGAGGTAGGTTTGTAAGAAAGATCTATAATAAAGAATCAGTACACAGAGATGCAGTATAAAGATTAATTCAAGGCTTGAATGATGTGTTTTCATCAAATAGCATAACCTGTGACGGGCTTCCTTTAAAATTCTGGAAATTGCATACTATCTATTAGGCTTAATTCACCCAGATGATTACTTGAATGTGAAGACAAACAAGAGGAGATTCAGGTACACAGTTCTTTAATAAACTAGTTTTATTACTGATACTTTAATAGAGCCGGAAATTGTCAACTATAAGACTCAAGTCATATCTGTCTGTCTATCTTCTGGTTCATATCTTAGATCAACTCTATGTGCCCCAGCAGACTGAGAGCTGTTCATTTCTCTGTAGGAGGGCCAGTTGACAATTGTGTACTGTTATTGCAGCAGACCTATCTCATCTCAGGCTCTTTTCATCTGATCTTATTCCTTCTCACACTCCATTGTCAGGTTAAGAAGGATTGCTTGAAAGTGGTTGGCCAACACTTTGAAGTAGAACAATGCCTTTGGCAGTAGGTAATTGAATAACATTTAGATTCAGAATGATTAGAGAAGTTTCATGCAGATTTGTGAATTTTGGAGATTTAACAATATGGTGGATATATTAAAAACTCTATTTTCTATCCTTATTTAAGTTGCTAGGAACCGGTAACTTTACGGGAAAGCAGATTGATGAGTACAAAGACATTTATTTCAGTTCTGAGACTAAAAAACTAATTCTTAATCTATAGATACCTTGATACTTTTTTTTTGTGGTGGCTATATAAAATGTAAGGGACATGCTGGCTCAGTGGTTGAGATGCTGAGCTTGTTTATCAAAAGTTTGGCAGTTCGAATACCTAGTGCCGTGTAATGGAGTGAGTTCCCATTACTTGTCTGAGCTTCTGCCAACCAAGCAGTTTGAAAGCACGTAAAAAATGCATGTAGAAAAATAGGAACCAATAGGAGAAAAATAGGGAAGGTAACAGTGCTTTGTGCGCCTTTGGTGTTTAGTCATGCTGGCCACATGACCGCAGAGATGTCTTTGGACAGCGCTGGCTCTTCAGCTTTGAAACTGAGATGCGCACTATCTCTGGAGCTGGAAACAACTAGCATGCAAATGCGGGGGAACCTTTACCTTTATAGAAAATGGCTTTTTCCCGGCTTAGTAGCAAAGAAGATGAACTGAGCTGAGAGAAATAAATCCAACACATAGCAGCAGCAGGAGCACCTTTGTATTTGGCATAGAAGTGAAGTAGTCAAGAAACTTGACAAGGTTTCTTCAGCAATTCTGAACTGATGGGGCGGAATCTTCCTAATCATGAGCAGTTATATACCCTAGTTATTTTTCTTTTTCAACTGACATGCAATCAAGCACTAATGTAGTTTGAATGCATTCTTCTTCATTGTGAGAATTTGCCTTAAGTTTATTTGAGGCTCTAAATTGATAAGGAAAACAGACAAAACTTGGAAATTCCTCTAAACAAAATACTTTAGAGTTAAAAAAAACCCACTGTATTTGTGCCAACTTGAAATATAAAATATGCTAGACAGATGGGAGTGTAACTTGTCAATATTTTTTCTTCTTCCATTCAATTGTGTCCACAAGTCAGAGACTTCCTGGACAAGTCCTTGAGTTTTCTTGGCAAGGTTTTTCAGAAGTGGTTTACCTTGCCTCCTTCCTAGGGCTAAGAGAAAGTGACTGACCCAAGGTCTCCCAGCAGGCTTTGTCCCTAGGTGGTATTTGAACTCACAAATACCAAACTGGATGTTGTCAAAATATTAACCAGATAAAAACATCTGTTTTTTTCTTATAGATGTATAATGTCTCTGTAAAAAAAAATTTAAAATGTAATTGGAAACACTATTTATCTACAATATTTAATGTTACAGAGCTTCTGTTAACTTTTAACTCATATTGGTAGGAGGTCAGGATACAGCATTAGTAGCAAATGCCATTCAACAATGCCTTATAAAAAGGAGAATGTGTAAATAAACTCTACCATTAAAAAGTGACATTACCTGCTTGTTAAATCACTATCATAGTAGACTACTGTTACTTGCTATTAGATGACAGTCTGCTGTGATAGTCATCTAATTTTAAGTTAGTATTCATTTCACAAATAAACTCATTAGTGCATTTTTTTATCCAAAATGGAAATACTGAAGTCTTTGACTATTTTCAAAGATACCTGTAATAATGTGCGTGTGTAAATATGTGTGTATGTATGCATATGTATACATGTATTTGAGTGTAGGTATAGAGAGCGTGCATTATATTAACAAAAGAGATGTATTTCATTGTAAGCCTCAGAGAACTCAAAAGATTTTAGGAACAGGACTGGAAAAGGTAGTGGAGAGAGCTGTTTAATTTCATTCCTATACAGATGATAAGTACAAAGGAAGTTTCAAATGGAGATGATATGCAAAGAAGCTTAAAAATCATTAATGACTATGTTATTCTTAATTTAATGGTAGGTGTTGGAGCTGCTCGTGCAGGAAATCTTACCTTCATGGTCGGGGGAGTAGAGCAGGAATTTGATGCTACAAAAGAGCTTCTCACATGTATGGGTTCCAATGTGGTCTATTGTGGAGAAGTTGGAACTGGACAGGTAAATGCAGATCATTCCTAGGCATGTTATAAGCTTTAGTGTCTCTTCCCTTTCACATTGCATTAATATGCTTCATAAGCTAAAGATACCTTCCAAACTTACTGAAATTTACTTTCATAGTGAAATTCTTCATTAAACTGGTAATTAATTGACATTTGTTCTATCCTCTCTCTACTTCCAGTAAGATATACTACTGTAGCCCTGTTTAAAATGCCACCTTATCTGAAGCATAGGTAAGAAAACTGAAACTTTTCTTGTGAGTTTGTAGGGCTCACATGCAAATTTCATATACAAAATGCAGTTTTGCATTTTCTTGCAGACATTTTTGTCTTTTTCAGTGTGCTGCAGGCAAGTATCACATTGTTTTTCTTTCAGTTGTATTTGTGATTTAGTTGTTTAGAAGGTAGGTATGTAGATGTGATATTCTAGAAGTTTGACTGTAACTATTCAAATCAACTACTACAACTCATCAAATTGTTTGTGTTAAAATTAGAGTGCAGCAACCTCTGCATATCACTCATCTGTATTCTGAATTTTAACTTATCTTAACAATTACTTTGCTTAGATTTACTGAAAAACATCTTATACTATTTCTAAATGAATAAGAAAACAGAGGAAAGTTCTAAAGTATCTCATAAATCAAAGTGATTTGTCATCAAAGAAAGTCTTCATCTTCTTTGGGCAACCTGAAAAAATATAAAATGAAAAATAAACCAAGTTACCAAAACAAAAATGTAGAACATTATATGTAAAATGCAGACTTTCTGCCTTTCTTAGTCCCTTTTATTATATATAACTAAACTCATTTCATTAAATCTCCTGATGTTCTCAACTCCTTGGGTTTTCGATAGGTAGGAAATCTGTAGCCAAAGGCCACATGCAGCACAAAAGTGTGTGTGTGTGTGTGTGTGTGTGTGTGTTTTCCCTAGAATACCATCCAACTATATTGTCTAAAACCTGGTAGAAAATAAGTTTGAAATCTTTTGTATGTATCTGCTTTGTGTTACCATGCTGCTGTTCTGATGGCTTTGTCCTCAAACAACATTTTAAACACAGTCATAATAACCAAAGGGTGTCCATCCCAACTTAGTTTATAAATACTGTTATGTTATGACTTGCCAACTCTATTCTTTTTAGGCTGATTCTTAAATGGTGGCATCATTGAGATTGGGACTGTTACAATGTTTTTGCATTATTTTGTTTAAAATTGCACTGAAAAATACAAGTTTATAGTAGGAGTCTAACAAAGCTATAATGCTATGTGTTGTTTGGGATGTAGTATGGGCACTTCCACATGGCACTATTTCTACATCCTAACCTTTCTAAAGCATTTTGAAATTGGCTATACTTTTATTTTTTACATTGGATGACTATCAAAATGGGCTGGGAATATAGTGAGACATTTCCCTGGCAAACAGGAGAATGCAAATTTTGTGATTCAGTTAGGGTCCCAGCCCCAATCTACAATAACTTGTAAAAAACAAAAGTTACCTTAGCCTGACTCAACACAAAAAAAGAAAAAAACAAATTGTTGTGTTCTCTACCTTGCCCAATGCCTGGTATTTTCAGTATACGATATGTAGATTCATTTGACACTGGTCAAAACATTCAGAGCTGTTGCTATGAAGATAAAGGCATATCTCTTCCTAGATTGAAATTCCCATTGAAAACTATGACATGCAGCAAACTGGTTTATTCAATAATTGCAATGATATAGGTTGCAACATACTTTGGAAATATAATGGTCACCTGAAAACCAGGGAAGGGGGGGGGGGGCAGAGGTTGATACGTGTGGTTATATATTGTAAATAAGAAAAATCAACCAGGGCAGATTTTTTTCAATCAGAGTGAAACTGACAATACTATTAAGTATTAAGATTGCCTCTGGGAGACAAAATGTTTTGCATTTTAAGGCTTTCAAATATAAGATATCCTGTTTCAATTTCTAAACACCTTTTTTTTAAATCATAAGACATTTCTGAACCATTTTGAAAGCAGAACAGCTGTTTTTACTTGAAACTGGTGCAATATTTAATTATTTGTATATCTCTGGTTGCTTATGAAATATGCTAGTAAACTCTAAAATCAAATACAAGAATTAAGAATTCCAGCAGCCCAGATTACAGAGAAGAAGAAGAAAGATTGCTTAGTAGGACATGGTGTGACACAAATGACACAAGTACCTGATCTGCACAAATGATACAAGTATTAGTGACTAATTCTTCTGAAGATATATGTAGAAGGCTCTAAATGAAGATGTTTGGTAGTGATGATCCCTGGAAACCTCATGCACTGGGCAGCCTCTACCAAAAGAAGACTGTTGTGGTTTCAAGAGCTTTCCATAACTATTATTGGTTAATTTAAGTGACATACAATTTGGAAAAACTATTTTGCTTTGAAAACCAGACCACATATTCCCCCAAACCTAACAAAAGTGGCAATTGACTGCAGGTGAGCATTTATGAGACACCCAAAAGATTGCCAATCTATGTTCTATAGAGTGGTTATGGAACAAAAATTTCTATATATTTATTAAAACTCTTGCTGTTATTAACATTAACTGGAAAAAATGGTACTTCATAGAGAAATAATTAGTGTAAAAGTGCCTCAAATAGGATGACAAAGACAGTTCATCCAAAACTGGGACCCAAGACTCCTGAAGGAATGAAATTTGGAAAAGTTGTGGCTACTTCAGGCTGCTGCTATAGTTGGGCTGGTGGTAAAATTATCTTACTATCTTACTAAAATAATCTTTACTTTGATAAAATGATCTTCATTTACCACTCTTGCTATCCCCCACTTCCTCCCCCACCAACAGCAAGGAATTAATGCGTCATATGTCACTTAAAGAAGCAACAACTTTAAGGTGCCTATAGGAAGGCTTGCATATTTTTATTGCTTTATGTCCACTGGCACATAGACATGTACATGTATTTGTATCCTATCTTGGTTCAGGAACTCAAGGCACAGATATAATGCTTCAACCTCTTACATTTCTTCACAACCCTGGGAGTAGGTTAGGCAGAAAGTCACTAAGTGAGCTGCTGTGGCCTCAAATAGAGTAGAAACTGGATCTCTCTGGTATCAGGCAAATATAGTAGTCTTTAGATTTTGCCCATCCTGTTTCATTTTCCAACTTTCCTACTCTGAAATTAAGTGTAGACCAGCTGTTCTTTCAGGTGCTGGAGATCAGGTATCATCCTAGTCCTCAGGAAGTGATGTGATCCTATTTTTAACAACTTCCTACAACCCAGTAGAAAATATGGCAGGGAGTCTAAACTGTTCTGGTGAGAACAGCAGCATGCAACATTGTGACAGAAATAATTAAATTAAAATGAAATATCAGCATAATTATGTCATGGGGAAAGAGAGGACATCATGGTCAAGAATGACACCAAACATATCATCAAAGGATTTGGCAAGGGAGACAAGAAATTAAGAAATGGAGTATGATAGTGCTGTACATCTCTAGAATCACAAAAGAAGGGTACAGAATGAAGAGACAAGAAAAATTTGAAAAGGGAAGAAAAGATCAGCTCAAGAATATGTGGCAAAATAATTTTCAAAAGTTCCTTAATGCTACCACAATGTGGATACCACAACATCCACAATGATCACAGCCAAAATGCAAGACTTTCTGCTGATGTTGGTGCCATGGCCAAAATCTGTCCTCATTTTCATGCATTCCTAGTCCCTGGACAAAATTGCCAATTTTTGTGAATTAAAAGGAAGGCAAGGAAGAAAATTTGCAACTATTACCTAATGAACTCCTCAATTTACCTCTTGCAAACTAGTTAAAAAAAAATATCAGACAATACAATTACCGTATTTTTCGGAGTATAAGACGCACCTTTTTCCCTCAAAAAACAGGCTGAAAATCTGGGTGCGTCTTATACATCGAATACAGCATTTTTTTGCCTCCTGGAACCCAACCCCCTTCACCAAACTGGCTGTGCCTAGTCTTGTGGAGGCTTCCAGAGAAGCCCTGGGGGCTGGGGAGGGCAGAAATTAGCCTCAAAAGGGCCGTTTCCCCCTCCCCCAGCCCCCAGCAGCACTCTATAAGCCTCCATAGGGCTATGCATGCAATTTATTTGACATAAAAATGGTCCGTTTTCACGATAAATGGGACGGGTTTTTTGCTCATTTTTTATCCCCCACCCCCGCAGGAGAACTCTGCAAGACCCCCCAAGGCTAGTTATGCTTTTTATTTGAAGAAAATCGGTCCCGTTTTCGCAGAGAAAGAGCAGTTTGGGGAAGTATGCAAAGCGCAAAAAAACCCTTTTTGCCTCCTGGAACGCCCCTTCACCAAACTGGCTGTGCAGAGGCTTCCAGACAGCTCCTGGGGGCTGGGGAGGGCAGGAATTAGCCTCAAACGGGCGATAAATGGGGCGGTTTTTTTGCTCATTTTTCACCACCAACCCCCGGAGGAATTTTGCAAGCCCCCCCCCCCCCCCAAGGCTAGTTATGCTTTTTATTTGGAAAAAAAACCGGCCTCATTTTCACGGAGAAATGGGCTGTTTTGGAAGTTTGTCCCATGCAAAGGCTCCCCCCCCCTTTCGGAAGGCTCTTTAACTGTTTCTGAGCAAGCAGAAACGAAGTTTTAAGATTTGTCAGCGATTTCCTTCTGCAGGACATAGATAAATACACCTGAGAACATCAACCTCCCTACCTAATCTCTCTCTCTTTTTACCTACCTACTGTATTTTTCTCTTTCTCTCTCTTCCCTTCCACCTAACTACACACACAAACACACACACACACATTCTCTCCCTACTTACTGTATTTCTCTCTCTATTTCTCTCTCTATCCTTCTACCTACCTACCCACACACATTCTCCCTCTCCCCCTACATATCTACTGTATTTCTCTCTTCCCCTTTATCTACCTACCTACCTACTTACCTACCTACACAGACACTCTCTCCCTACCTACTGTATTTCTCTCTCCCTCTCTATTTCTCGCTCTCTATATCCCTTTACCTACCTATCTACTCTCTCTCTCCCTACCTACCTACTGTATTTCTCTCTATTTCTCTCTCTCTCTCTATCCCTTTATCTACCTACCTTACGTATTTCTCTTTCTTTCTCTCCCTCTTTCTCCCTCTATCTATCTACCTACCTACCTACCTACCTACTTTTTTTTGTAATTTGCCTCTTCAAAACCTTGGTGCGTCTTATACTCCGGTGCATCTTATACTCCGAAAAATACGGCACATCTTCCAAAGGACTTTCTTTGAGACCAAGAAGCCCTTCCAATAAGGAATCAATAGAATCCTTCTATGAACATGCATGGGCAAATCCTTCTTTATATTGCACATTTAATGCCAGACCTCAACCAACAACTGAAATTTATTCAGATGTACTTCATGAGTTCTTTAGATAGCATAGAATTGAGAATGAGTATAGTCTATAATGATGGAGTTCAATATGAAATTCTTAAATTATAGGAAGGAGGGGAGGGGAAAGAAAGAGAATTGGTGGAGGGGGGGAGGAAGGATGGTTTCCAATGCTCCCTTCCAGCTTCACATAAAGAAGCTCAATGGGGAAATCAGTAGAATATTGTAAGTCACTTCTTCCGCTACTTTTTTTGCCCACCTTTGGTCCTTCTGTTTCTCTGTTTAGGTAAGACGTTATTGCTAAAAGAATGATGCAGTGGGGCATAGGTTGACTAGTTTCTAATAAAATTAGTTTCCTGATGGATTGTTATTTTTAAAATAGATAAATTTATAAATTACTGCATTTATTTTCAGGCTGCAAAAATCTGCAATAATATGCTGTTAGCCATCAGTATGATTGGAACTGCTGAGACCATGAATCTTGGAATCAGGTATGCTGAATTTTAACATTTGCTTTATTTTAATTACATTTGAATGAATGGCCCTTTTATAGTGAAAGAATATTGTTTCAAAAATCTAGAGTAGCAAACATAGCACAGGTTCAGTATTTCATCTTTTTAAAACCATTTTCAATTTAGAAATTTTAATGAACAAGGGCACTCTTTGCAGGGCTAAAAAATAAAAGTACATATTCAGTTCGATAGAATATATCTAGTAACCCCTTTTTCTTATTATCAGATGAAATATGTAGCTCTGTTTAGGCCCCATACTGTTCGTGCATGTATTATAATCCATCAGGAACTAATTCTTTTGAATGTAAGATTAGGGTTTTACAGGTACCCATAGCTCACAGGCCATGTGCAGTCTGAACCATAGTCTTAACAGACTGTACCCCCAAAAAATCAGTTATAATCAGTTCTTACTCTTAAAAACAACTTCAGGGTGTTTAATTAAAATTATATTGTTGTTAATAGACTGGTTATATTTGCAAAAATACTTTTGCTTTTATCTTTATTTTTATATACGTGTGTATGTATACACACAATATATATATTTAAGTTTGAAATTTTTTGTGTATCAGAATTTTCACAGCATGATTTTAGTACACTTAAGTGCATCCTTTCAGCCACTTGCTAGAGACTAAAACATTATTACCACTTCGAAGTCTGATACTAAAGAATAAATATCTGGTTTGGCTTTATTATTTTTTTTAAAAGATACATGAATGTTATAAATACATGGAAACAGACATGCACCCAAAAGACAGGATAATGGATTCACATTTCTTCTTAATTACCATATCAAGATGCAGTTGTTTTATTGAATTGCCCTTGTCTCAGATGTTAGACTATCTTGACCTATTAAGTTGTCATGTTGTAATTGAGATAAAAGAGGAATTTGCTTTGCATCAGTGCTAATTGGTTTATCAATAGCCTGTACCATTTACATTTTAAAATTGAGCATCTGTAAGATAGGAAAACGTATCTTTAACAAGCCATAACAAAACCCATAAGGTGGTTTACTGCTGCTGTAATTGAGAATTGTAAAGCTGTATCATAGTCAGTTTTAAGTCATAGTTTGCTTAATAAAAAAACCCAATCATCTATGACTTCAATGTATTTAGCTGAAGTAGAAACTCATATTGTCAGCTATAAAAGAACATGTTCAGCTAGCACAGAATACTAAAAGATCTGACAGTCTCATATGCAAACTTAATTGATGTTTGTAGTTACTGCAACATGTAGGATCTTGGTTTTCATTTTATAACTTAAGGTGTATTTTCCCTCCCCGTTATCTTTATTAATGCTTTGAATTAATGCTTTCAACAGTCTATTAAAATTCTGAATGATTCTGAATGAATTAAATGATTAATGATTCATCCCAGTGTTAAGTGACGCACCTATCCTATAGGACCTATCTATATCACAAGGAATCTTTTCTGAAATCTAAATTCTGCCTTTCCTCAGTTTTTTTTCACATTGGATTCACTTGTGTTGAAATTGTTGCAATGCCAGTGATTGTGATTTTTTCACTGTATTTCTTTTTATTACATAAGATCTCTAATTTATGCTTCCCGGTCTACAAAATTGAGTTATAATTCTTCCCATGGGTGTGCATTTTCTATGCAGTCATTGTTTTTCATTATAAAATGCCAAATACTCTCCTTAGTCATGGTAGTGTCAGCTGAGGAGAGGCATGGATAAGTTAGAGCAGAATTCAACAGTAGGCCTTAATGAGGAGAAATAACTCTGCTAGTCCACAAATGATCCATGTTGTAAAATTAGCTACTTTGAGTCTGCATCTTGATCTAAGAAAGCACTCTAGAACATTGTGGTAATGTTCTTTGCTAGACAAATAGTGCAAACTAGTTTCATGTGCATTTGTGCACATAAATGCCAGTAAGTTGAGCACTTGCCTACTTTCTTCAAGTAGTTTAAAGCCCACTGAGAAATGAAGCCTTTTGCTATCAATTTCTTTTCAGTCTGACAAGTGTGTTTCTGAAGTGACAGAATTCTCCTCTAATAAAATTCATGTAGCAGATACAATTTATAGAGCTTTCACAAGATTGAAAAAAGAAAATTGTATTTGCAAGTATGAATTTCTCTGTAGTAAATTCTCTCTGGAATGAATAAATTATCATGATATGACTATATTCATGTTCAATTCTGTTTATGTCAGTAGACTGTTTAATTAAAGTAGTCTATTTTTTTAGAATCCTTTTTGTTTCTTCATCTTTAATGTGTGTGTTTTTTATTTTAAATTTTGAACTGTGTAATGTACTATTTTTGTCAGATGCATAATCCTTTTATGAATATTTAGGCTCACATTTAATACAAAGTTTTAACGCATTCTGCTTTTAAAAGAAGGGAGGGATATAGTTGTCAACATAAGATTTGTTGATACATATAATAAATTATGGAAGAGTACAGCAGCTAGTACATACTCATAGCCTATGCAAGTTGAAAGTTGTTGCATGAATCCATGGCATGGTGACATTTCTGTCCAATGGCAAATCCTTACGGGTCTTATATGGGAATAAGAACAGGAAATGCTGGAAATTGGGACTGGAAATGGAGCCAGGAGAGTATTCCTTTGAACTCTGAAGGTTATATCCTGCAGTGCTTGTTCACTGGCAGAATGGTGTCTATTAAAAGAACAGGAGTCTTATGAATATGCCCTCATGCAGTTTATAGCTTCGGACATCTTTAAGAAAGCAGAAGTTTGTTTATTGAGCATTGGATGTATCTCCATAGAACTCTTATGCATTTATTTTTAAATTGTTTTTTTTTTTAATTTCAAAAAATGAAGTTATAAATATACACATCTTAAGGTTCAATTATATAAATACATTATTTGGTTTATCTTTATTATCAAAATAATACAATTTGAGGAAGATCATTATCTGCTGCACCCTTTTCATTTCACTGTTCATTTTGTTGCTACAAAAAGATTGGGAAATGATTATAAATTTGAAACTGGGCACTAAAATTGAAATTACTTAAAAATGGGGGGAAATGACAAGGTAATTGTTTATACAATTTTGGAGCCAGTAATTATGTTGAATCTGACATATAATAAAACAATTTAAGACATGTTTGCTTCCAAAATTTTCTTGCCTTTGGATGCACTTCATAGATGCAAAATTATGATTAATGGAAAATAAGGTCAGTGAGACTACCAAGATCTTAAAGTTATTAAGATCATAACAAAACAGATTAATGGGTAGATATATTTATAATTTAATAATACCATTCTACTCTACACAGCAGCTCAGGATCTTTCGGTGTGCCATGCTCTAGTCCTGCAAGGAGCCTCTGAGCTGCAGTGCAAGGTAGCAGGTGACCCTACAAGTCGCAGTGGTCCTAGCTGGCTTGCTAGCCCAGCTGAAGTGTAAAGCTGCTATCCACCAGGAAGCATCAAAGGCTTGGGACTATGTGACCATCTTTTATAATAGTGGGGAATGCCAGATTTGCTCACAACTGTATGATCCACTTAACAACTGATTGACAACGGTGGCAAAAGGTCATAAAATGAGGCACAATTCATTTAACAACTCTCTCCCTGAGCAACAAAAATTGTAGTCATAAGTTGAGGATTACCTATATATAGGGCACAAGTTGCTTCTTTGTTCCCATATTTTTTTCCCTAGCTTCCCTTTAGAGTATTTTCTGATGCTTTTGAAGTTTCAGCTGTTGCAAAGTAGATCCAGTAAACATCCCAACTTTGACAAATGATAAATAACAAATCCTCTGTGAAACTGGTATGGCTATTTCATTATTTCTTATTTCCTGGTTCAGAAATTGCTTTAAACAAAATAAGTTCTAATATTGTATTTGCATTGCTAGCTTCTTCTGTCAGATAACCTTTAGGTCAAAAATCAAACTAATCATAATTACATGCCACAACATATCACATACATTTAGAGTTTTGAGAATATGCCAGAGATGTGTCCAGAAAAATGGCCATTTGGATGGAGGGGAGATACACCAAGTAGTAATGTAGCATTTTATCATACTTCATGCTGCCACTTGTAAGTGGATATACTTCCAATCAATGCATTAAGCTGTGACTACCCTCCATGTTTATTTTCTAAGGATGTTGCTGTGTCCTATTTGTGTCTCATTATTTCAAATAAAAATTATTATAGGGATTGGCATTTCACTATGCAACATAGAAACTTTCCTTTTGTTTTCAATATAACAGAATAGTAGAGAGTAATTAGTGAAAGGGTTTAGAAGTGTCTGGCAGCAGGGCAACTCTAAAAATAAAACAAACACCAAATTTGGTATGGTGGGAGAAATTGACAAAAAAAATATCAAGTTCAAAAAATGGCTTGGGGCTCAAGAAGAAAACATTCCAGAAACTTGTGTTCTAATTTATCTTCTTTCTGGTCATGTGATTCGGCCATATGCAACTCATCTTGTTGTTTTCCAGTTGCACACATACACAAGACATGGAATACAAGAAAAAAAGTAACACATTCATACAGATATAGCACATTGCTATTTCTGGTAATGTCCTTCTGCTGTAGGAAGGGTTGTAACTAGTGCACCAGGCAGAATACAGCAAGAACCACCAGCCAAGGCCTCTATCCGCCCATCCAACAACACAGTTTTGTGCTGGTTCACCTCATTTTTCCAGAGCCAGTTCCAATTAGTATTGGTAGGAAGGACAAGTCCAGCCTATGGCCTTGCTTTGAGGGGTGTCACAGAGCTCCATGCTCTTCCCATTCCTTTTTAACATATATATGAGGCTGCTGGGTGTCAGATCCAAAACCAAGAATGACACATAATTTTTCTAAACTGAATTGTTATTGTTTTCACACCTATAAACAAAACCTGCCAGACTTAGGACCTTATGGTCTGTATATACAATCTAAAGTAAGAAGGGGCTGCATTAGCTTTCTTTCTCTCAGGTGTAACATCCTGACTCTAGCTACCTGTCACTCCTCTGGAATGTACCTCTGTCTCCTGGGAATCTACCTCCTTACTACATGCCATCAAATTGGCTGAGATCATCCATTACCACAGTTTGAGGTATCAGTGTATGGACAATACCCAATTCTCCAATTTGGATGAACTAAGTGATGCTGGGGATATTCTTTTGTAGTGCTTGGAGACTGTATTGGTCTGGATGGAGAACAAGCTTCATCTGAACCCAGGTTGAGATGGAATGGCTGTGGGTGGCGGACTTTTCTCATTTGAGATTCTTTTCTTTGGTCTTGGATGCCCTAGATAGATATAGTGTGTAATCTAGAGATCCTCCTTGAGCAATTGTAGCTAGGAGGGTCTTTGCTCAACTTTGTGTGTGCACAAGCTGCAACCTTTCCTGGATCAGGAAGCCCTTCTCTCAAACATTCATCCTTTTTAGCTCTCATCAGCTAGCCATACCCTTACTGGGATTCGAACCAGGGCTGTATTGCATATCAGGCAAGAGCCTTTAGCCATTCAGCCAGCCAGGCTCTCCCATTGCATCAGCTGAGACAGGAGGATTAGTATCTATAATTGTTCCACAACACCCTGTTAGGGCCCCAATTAAGGGAGGAGACATACTGTTTCCTTTTCTGCCTTTCGGCTCATCACCAGAGACCATCTAGAAAAGCCATGAGTTCCGTTGTGTGAAATTCTGTTGAATAATACATATAGTACTCTAAATCATAATATTTAAATTGCTACATTATGCTAACAACCTATTATAATATTGTTATAATATTTAATTTGGACTGAAGTATTGCATGAATCCATGTAACTCTTTTCAAAATCATTTATGCCTTGGCAGAATGTGTGAACTTTCATCCAGGTTTGTTGTTTATTAAACCACCCGTGATTAAAACAAGACTTATCCTAACACAAATGTCTGAACCTGGGCTCTTCTGGATTTATCTGAGGTCTCATGCTTTTTGACATTTTATAAGTAAAATATGAAACCTGAGGGAGGAAGTTGTATAAAGTGTTTAAAAGCTGAGTGTTGATTTTGTGTCCCAATTCCTACTTTCTCTCCAGACTCCCTATCCTCACTCCAAATTGTGGAACACCTTGGCAGTTGTAAAATGTATGTGAGCATGCTCATCCTTTTGCCATGTCCAATGGCAAGTTATTATGTGAATTGACAGACTGTCATTGTTTTGATAGTTTGAGCAGTATATCTCTTGAACAGAAATAGAGCTCTTATGCAGAAAGTATTCTATGTTCTGAACCAATTTACAGGGAAACAGCAATAACATTTTATCATGGTTGAGAGCCCCGTAGCTGCTTCCTATTAAGCTTGCCCTTTCAGATACCTGTCTTGGATTAATTTGTTGATTTCAAATGGAAACTCAGTCTTCTCCACTGAAGCATGACTTTTGAGGATAGACTCTTACTGAATGACAATTACGGTATATTCTATCTGCTTTCAAACCATTACCAGCTGTGGGCACAGTGGAAGACAGAGGACTTCTGCAGTAACAGATTTTTATACGTGTCTAATTCTAGCTGTCAGTTATCTACGCACCAGTAGATGAATCCTCAGAAAGATAAAATGCAAAACACCTCCAACTTGCTCCTTTTGATGATATACTTGCTACAAGAGATAAAAGGAAGGGGGAGGGAGAAGAAGGGTCTTGAATATCTTGAAGGAAACTGCATCGGATGATTTTATTTTTGACCTTTTCTTCTAGAAACCAGCATTAGAAATATATTGACTATATCTAGATCGTCTTGTGATTTTCAAGTGTATATTACATTAAGCTCACTTATAAAAGTGTTTCTAGGATATTGTTTGGCTGAGGTATGAATATTTCTAATGAAGACTTCACTCTGCTGTAAAACCTTAGACGCTGGGCAGAATGTATTGGTACATTGTATTATTTCACATATGTTTTAGTCATGTTTTGTCCCTTTCCCCTTCCAATTAACAAAAGCTCATGAGATTTCTATTCTGTGAAATCTCACATAAGATTTCAATCTTTTACAAAATCTCAGAAAAATCAATCCAAATTTAAAATATGATCTGATCATGTCATGGAACTATATTCTTCTTTAAAAAACAATAAAATATGTAGGTTCACAAGCATTATTGACAGACTATTATAATTTTTTTGTTGATCTTAGATATCATGTTTCTAAGTCCTGCAATTCAGTAAAAGTGCCTTCAGTGTCTAAAGCCCTTTTACAATAGAATTTGGTTTTGGAAAAAAATATGATGTCCAAACAGTCAAATTCTGAATTTTCAGACTTGAGTGAAAGCATCCTGATATCTCCAAGTACATGTTAGTATTCAGATCATGCTAAATTAACATTCCAATCCACTAATCTTAACTATGGGTATCTATATATTTCTAATTCTGTGAGGTCCTTGAACTATGTTGATATGGAGTCATTAGGAGTCTGATACCATACAAGTTTAATAAATCATTATTAAGTGCAGAGTATTTTGGAGCCAGGCAGTCAATAAATTAAAGAAATAAATAAAATGTAAACAGGAAGCCATTTACAGGCATTGTGGTGTTATATACATTTAAGATAAGGATTCTTTTGTGGGATTCATCCTTAACTTGACATCTGTTTTGTGTTACTGGAGCTGAACATTTAAGACTGCATTTCACATGCACTAGTCCATTTCAGTGGGCTCTTGAAAGATATGTCCATCAACATTGAACATTGGGCGCTATCTAATAAAATGAAATTCAATTGTGAAAAAAGTAAGGTCCTACATATAGGCAAGAAAAACCAAATGCACAAGTACAGTATAGGTGGTACCTTGCTCAATAGTAGCAACTGTGAGAGGGATCTAGGAATCCTAGTGGACAACCATTTAAATATGAGCCAGCAGTGTGCAGCAGCTGCCAAAAAAGCCAACACAGTTCTAGGCTGCATAAACAGAGGGATAGAATCTAGATCACGTGAAGTGTTAATGCCACTGTATAGTGCCTTGGTAAGGCCACACTTGGAATACTGCATACAGTTTTGGTCGCCACGATGTAGAAAAGACGTGGAGACTCTGGAAAGAGTGCAGAGAAGAGCAACCAAGATGATTAGGGAACTGGAGACTAAAACATATGAAGAACGGCTGCAGGAGCTGGGTATGTCTAGTTTGATGAAGAGAAGGACCAGGGGAGACATGATAGCAGTGTTCCGATATCTCAGGGTGCCACAAAGAAGAGGGAGTCAAACTATTCTCCAAGGCACCTGGGGGCAGGACAAGAAGCAATGGGTGGAAACTAATCAAGGAGAGAAGCAACTTAGAACTAAGGAGAAATTTCCTGACAGTTAGAACAATTAATCTCTGGAACAGCTTGCCTCCAGAAGTTGTGAATGCCCCAACCCTGGAAGTCTTTAAAAAGATGTTAGATAGCCATTTGTCTGAAATGGTATAAAGTTCCTGCCCACGCAGGGGGTTGGACTAGAAGACCTACAAGGTCCCTTCCAACTCTGCTATTGTATTGTATTGTATTAAGACTAGCATATGCTTCCTATTCATTTAGATAATCTTCACAAGGATTCCACTCAGAATTCTCTTTATAAGAATGAAGGAGGGGCAATGAGGAACAGGGGAAACTTTGCCAAATCTAGTGCTTCATTTGTTGAATTTTCTTACACAAGGAGGATTTCCTAGAACATTTCTGACATTTGATAAAGAGCTTTTTATATCTGACTTGCAATTTCTGAAAAAAATTCTATACCCCCCAAAAACCGTCCAT
The DNA here is from genome assembly GCA_039707465.1 of Rhabdophis nuchalis. NCBI lineage: Eukaryota > Metazoa > Chordata > Lepidosauria > Squamata > Natricidae > Rhabdophis > Rhabdophis nuchalis. The sequence goes on along the minus strand of CM077647.1, from coordinate 50,896,418 downwards.
TTTATTCTCTTTAGTTTTTTTTTAATGAAGTTCTTAATGGTGATGAGTTTCATTTAGTAAATAGATAGCAGTAGTGAAGAACACTACTACTGTTAATACTTTCTGTTATAGATATTTCTGCCATACTGCAATTTCTCTGGCTTTTCCAATATGAATCCAATATGAAGGCGAATGGAAATTATCTGAAAATGTTTTCTTTGGGGATTTAATTGAAGAATGACCAGCAAGGGAAGCTTCAGACTGTTTAAATTGTAATGAACAGCAATATACAACCACACTCTTTGACTACATTATAATTTAAAAAGCATGAAAATACCATGTTCCACTCAATTCACTGAAATTCTTTCTTTTGAAAGAAATTTCAAGAATTTTTTCCCCCCCAGATTGTTTTCAGACCTGGTAGAAACAACAACTGAAAGTTTCTGCATAGTGTTTATTTTTTCTTATGGATCAGGACTTTCTTTCTATTTTATATTGATAATTGTTGCAAAGCACCCTCATCAGTGAACAGTATCATTGATTATGAACAATAGCAACAAGGTATAATTAATATTCTTTCTATTGGGAAGAATAATTGGAAATCAAGCCATAGGCAATACACATTTAAGGTACAAAAATAAATTGTTAGAATAAGGAGTAATATAATTTATCCTTCTAGTATTTCAGTTTTGCTTCTTCTTATATGGCCTGCTATAACATAGTCACTGAAAAATCCATCTTTTTAAAATTAAGAAGGCATTATTTTGTTGCAAGCAGTATAATAGTGGAAGAAGTTTTCGTTGTAACTTTACTTCCATGTATTACTATATCACATTAATGATATGTGTGAATACATTGCTTTTTTGTGTGAAGTAAGTTATAAATGTATACATTTAGAAGTAACCGGCTAATTCATTTACTTTCCTCTGGGTTTATGTGTTGGATTGCTACCTGTACCATTTACTTTCTATAATTATTTTTATATCCATCTTTTAAAATACTTACATTTGTATAGTTGGTTATATTTCAATTTTAAAATGTTCTTGCTTTTCATTATAAGGAATACAATTCTTATGAAACTGATAGCCAACATCATGCCTGATTGTTTAAAAAAATAAAAGCCTAATCTGCTGAAATATTTTTCACTATATTTTCAGTCCGTCTCAACTGCTCTGGGGTTTGTGCCATCAGTTGGTGAGAGCAATAGAACAAATGATGTTTCTGCTTGGACAAGCTGTGTTTTATCAGGATCTATAACCTTCTCAGCAGTTGACCCAGAACTGTAATGCATGTCTCTGAATAGATAGGGAACATATGTCACAGTAGACTTATTTCTTGAACATCTGAATATAATAACTGTTTGATAAAAAGGAAGCTTACTGTAAGAGAATTTCCCTTTGTCTTAATATAGTAGCTTATGCTTCTGACAGTATCTTTTGAATCATATTTCCTTATATAGAATGACCAAAGGGAGCTATTAATTCTGAAGAATCTTTATTTTGTGTCTGGCAATTCATCTAATAATTAGCATGCATGACCAGTATGAAGGATTGATGACCTTTAATTTAAAGAAGAGTCTCCCTCTCAATATCATCCCTCTAGATCATTTTTCAAGTCTCCCAATGAATGTAGAGAAATGACAACATGGTGTCAACATATAAAAAGAAGTCATCCATGACATGTGCATTTTGACATGAACACTTCTCTTCTTTTGACCTTTGACAGGTTAGGGCTTGACCCAAATCTTCTGGCCAAAATCTTAAATATGAGTTCAGGCCGTTGTTGGTCAAGTGATACATACAACCCTGTGCCAGGAGTAATGGAAGGGGTACCTTCTGCTAATAATTATCAAGGTGGCTTTGGAACAACCCTTATGGCTAAGGTATGTATCTATATGTACACAAAAATAACATATATTGGTATAATAAACTGAGTTACTTTGTTTGAAACAAATGTTTCCTTTAAATATTTATTTTGAACTTCAAATTGATATGTAGAATTTTCTCCACTATAATGACATATCTAATTAATGTCTATTTCTTTATATTTTGCGGCCCATAAGTACTCTGCTTAGTATATCACATATACCCAGAAACATCCAGTTTTAAGTGAAATTCACTCTCATTATGTAATATTGAAAAATTACCTTTAAAAATAAAATAAAATGATCATGGTAATGGATCTTCATGTTTAGATTATTATATTTTTATGTAATATATATTTTATTTTTTTCATGTCCCCCTTTACATTTGTCTGTGATACTTATATTGATAGACCAACCTTTTTATATAATTTGGTGATTTTACTCTGAATGTTTAATAGATTTGCTATTTTTCTTAGATCTACATTTAATGTGTATATGTTTGTGTGTGTATGTTTATTTCACATTATTTGAAGTTTCTTGGGAATTTTCTCTCAAGGACAATGCAAGAGATTTTAATTACCGTATTTTTAGGAGTATAAGATGCACCTTTTTTCCTCTAAAAAGAGGCTGAAAATCTGTGTGCATCTTATACACTGAATACAGCATTTTTTTGCCTCCTGAAGACCCGCCTCCTTCACCAAAATGGCCGTGCATAGCCTTATGGAAGGTTTTAGAGAGCTCCTGGGGGCTGGGGAGGGCAGAAATGAGCGAAAAACAGGCCGTTTTCTGCCCCCTCAGCCCCCAGCAGCACTCTGTAAGCCACCATAAGGCTATCCATGCAATTATTTTGACAAATCGGCCTGTTTTTGTGGAAAACTGGTTGTTTTTTGGTCATTTGGAGGGGGCACCCCCCTCTGGAACACTCTGCAAGCCCCCCCCCCCCAATGCTATTCATGCCTTTTTTTAAAAAAATGGGCTTGTTTTTGCAAAAAGCAGTCCGTTTTGGGGAGGTTTGCAGAGTGCAAAAACTTTTTTTTCCCTTTTAGAAAGCTGTTTAGTTAGAGGGATTGATGAGAATTACAGTGCTGTGCCAGCGATTTCCTTCTCCAGCACATGGATAAATGCAACTGGAAACATCTACCTACCTACCTACCTACTCACTCACTCTCTCTCCCTACTATATTTCTCTCTCTCTCTCTTCTATCTACCTACCTACCTACCTACCTACCTACCTACCTACCTACCTACCTACCTACTCTCTCCCCCCCAACTATCTACTGTATTTCTCTCTGTTTTTCTCACTATCCCTCTACCTACCAACTTACCTACTCTCTCTCTTCCTACCTACCTACTGTATTTCTCTCTCTCTCTCTATTTTTCTCTCTGTCTCTTATCCCTTTACTTACCTACCTACCTAACTACTCTGTTTCTCTCCCTACCTACGTACTGTATTTCTCTCTCTTTCTCTCCCTCTCTCTCCCTCTATCTACCTACCTACTTTTTTTAAAAATTTGCTTCGCCAAAACCTGGGTGTGTCTTATACTCCAGTATGTCTTATACTCCCAAAAATACGGTAATTAAAATATGAAAAAAAATCTTAATAATATTAGAATCTGGGGTCCACATTGTAGTGCTTTAGAATGCCAATAAGCCCACAGATCACCATTAATTGGGGTCACCATTAATATTCTTCCCACCTAAGTAATTACTTTTTAAAATGTATTTTAATTTTATAAAATCGGAAGTTAGCATGCTGCTAAATGCAAAATTGCAAAATGGATCCTAAAGCTTGAAGGGTATTTGCAGCTAATGCTTTCCTTGTCTGCCCTAAAAGGATCCATATAAACAGAAGTAGCAGGGATAATCTTATGACATTTCTAGTACTCGATGGGTGTTTGTATTAGGGCAGGGGTGTCAAACTCGAATTCATTGAGGACCGCATCAGGGTTGTGTTTGACTTTGGGGGTTGGGCATGGTCAAGGTAGGCATGGCCCGTTCGATGTCACTCATGCTGGGGAGGCTTTTCAGCACTGAGTGTCCAAACCATAATGTGTGTGCATGTGCGTGTGCTGGACTGCCTGAAACCTGAAGATCTACTGGGCAGCGTGCGCATGCCTGTTTTTTTGTCCATTTTTGGCTATTTTTCGGGCGGCATTCAGCCTGTATTTGGTCTGAAAAACAGCCCTAAAATGGCCCGAAAAATGGCTGGTTTTTGGACCGGTTTTAGGCCATTTTTTCAGGCTGTTTTGAATTCCAGCTGGCCAGCGTGCTGCAAAAGCAGCTGGCGGTGGCGCACATGCCCACAGTGAGGGCTCTGTTTGCATGAGTGCCATAGGTTCGTCATCACGGATCTAGACACAAAAGAGTGAGAATCCATGCTAAAACACTTAGTTAAGAAAAAAAATATTATTCAGATCTCAATCTATATGTTTCTTTGTGTATAGCTTCCTACATCACCTCAGCTTTTCAATTTTTAGCATTTTTTAAAACCCTGACTTTGAAGCAATTATGGGAATGTTTTGCTACACCAACCCAATTTCTGAAATCATTCAATATAAGATCATTTGATATTGCAGGTCTTAACTTAAATTCCATGGAATCTAACTAGGTTAAGTTTGTCATGCTAGTCTTCTGCTGGTTTTCTGAAGAGCTTCTACCAAAACAATAGTTAGGTAAAACAGGATTGGATTCAGGATAGAAATGCAACTTGAATAAATATCTCAGACAAGTCTCTCCCTGGTTCTCACAAAGATAAAGAGAGGCAAGGAGGTTTGCAAGATTCTGTTATAGTAGTTTTACAATAAAAGTAGTACTGGTTTACATGACGTTGGATTCCTAGTCTGATTTACCTTGAAGCTGATAATCACATTGTTTTCCTTCAGAGATATGTCCATTATTCCAATTTTCTCCAGAAATGATTGTGTTACATAAAATGGCACAATGCTTAGAAGTCTTCACTACCTTCTGGAAAGCTACTCATCATCTCTGGTTGGAAGCTATTTTAAACTAGGGTTGCTGCAAAGAAGGCAAATATCTACTAACATTTAAGAAAAAGGACATGGAGTATATCCACTCTGTCTGACATAATAGGATGTGCCAATATTCTGAAGATAGAGTAATCTGGCAAATAATACCATATATTCAACTAATTTCATTGTACTTAAATACAGTGACAATAAAGATTATACTTAGAGCTTTAAAGATGATAAGCAGCCCCTTGAATTCCATGCAGAAACCAACTGGGGGCTACTGCAATTCACATGAAAATAATTAACTTGGACAAATCATAAGGTATTTGCACCACTTGCCAACTTGCACCACTGGACCAGTTGCACATCTGGTGGTCTTTAGAAGGATGTCCATGTAGAATTCATTGCAGTAATCCAACTAGTCTAATTTCATTTTATCAATTTATTTCATTTTATCTAATGCATGAGTAGTAATGAGCAAACTTTCCAATTTTCAGTAGGACTTTTTTTAGCTCTATCTACGTATTGAACCTAAGTCCTTTCATATACTTTTAAATCATTTTCTAAGGAATAGTGGACCTCGATATTACTGTCATTATTTATTATTTTATTTTTCAAATTTATACCCCGCCCTTCTCCTTGTTAGGACTCAGGGTGGCGCACAGGCATTATTAAAAACCATTACAAAACAATATATACTATTAAAAACATATTAAATTAAATTAAAACCCGTGCTAAAAACCCTTTAAAACCCTAAAAAATTAAAATTTATAAATATAGTCAGAAACGGGGGGCTATGCTAGGCCGGCTTGTTGGAATAGGTACGTCTTAAGGCGTTGGCGGAAGAGGCGGAGGTCCAAGGTAGTGCGAACGTCGTGGGGTAGGTCGTTCCAGAGGGCTGGGCCCGCCACAGAGAAGGCCCTTCCCCTGGATGTCGCCAACCGGCATTGCCTGGCCAACGGCACCCGGAGAAGGCCCTCTCTGTGGGAGCAGATCGGACGAAGGGATGTATGGGGCAGAAGGCGGTCTCTTATATAGCCAGGCCCCGAGACATGGAGCGATTTGAAGATGGTCGTCAACACCTTGAAGCGCACTCGAAAGGCCACAGGCAGCCAGTGCAACTCGCGCAGGAGAGGTCATATTTGGTAATAGATATTACTCTGTAATAAATACATGTTTTTTCCTTCTCCCAGTCAAAATATTTTCCTTATTTTTAGGATCTTGGCTTGGCCCAGATTTCTGCCACCAACACCAAGTCTCCAGTCCCACTTGGATCCCTAGCCCATCAGATTTACAGGATCATGTGTGCCAAGGGCTATGCCCAAAAAGACTTCTCATCTGTATTCCAGTTTTTACGGGAAGAAGAAAACTTGTGAACTTTCTATTGACTTTTAACTAGAGACATTGTTAAAAAAAAACATGTATTTAGAACCTTTTTCAGATTAATCAATAATACATGAGGTTAATCAAAGATCATGAACATGATCTCACCCACTTCTGTATTCTAAAGTCACAGCTAAATCCAAGATTTTCTATCTATCATTTCAAATACTGTGGAATTTTTTTAAAAATAATTTATATATAAATTACTTAAAAGTGTAGTAGTAGAGTTTAAAAAAAAACCCAGTATATTTTTATTTACATACATACTTCCAAACGACGGTTTTCCAAACTTGTTATCTCCAGATGGGATGGATTTTAAGTTGGATTGCAAAATGGACATGGGCTACTAGGTTGGGAAAATATTTTCTGAACTATATAAGTATAATGGTTTAAATAGATCCTGAACTTCCTAAGTAATATTCTAATTTACTTTTAAAACAAAATTATTATAATTAAGAATTAATGATAAAAATTTGTATTAATTACCTATTGCAATTTATTTGAAATCTGGTGCTTATGGTTTTGGAAAGTCATAATAAAAATAACAGTGTGCTACATGTTTAACATTTTTTCCTCAATAGCCTAATTTTATACATTTTTAATTTTTTCATCTTTTCAACAGATTCATGCCTACTTTCTTTACTGACATGCAGATATCTTGATATTGTTGTAAATTTAAATAAATAAATCCTTTGAAATCTAAGGTAATGATCACAAAAAGAAATATATGGGCTTATTGTGTGGGGGATATTCTCTTGCTTTTATTATGATCAGATTCTATGCATAGTCATACTAATAAAATGCATTTTGAAAAATACATGTGAATTAAAGACCTGTCTTGCATAAACAAGAGGACATAGTGTAAAGGTCTGTAGATTGGTGTGTTCATTAAATTTCTATTCTTGTTTGTTAAGAATGCAGTCTAAAATTATTAAAATGGATAACCAGAATACAGAATATATAAGACCATTAATCTCCTGATATAAGAAGCTTGCCACCATTCTTCTTTATTGTTACAGTAATTCTTGAAACTCTGCATGAAGATAAATAATAAAAATTAATCAGAATTGCCTGATCACTATAGCTTTTAACAGGGCAGTTGATCAACCTACAAATTATGAGCGCTGCTATAAAAAGGTAATGCATTACCAACTGAATTGGACCACTTTGGAACACGTTCCTCTTTTTTGTTACTATCATCATGTTCTATTCAGTCCTAGAACTGAAGCAATAAAAAAATTTAATAACCCTTTTTATAATTATCTATAATTATATAACCAATTTCAGATCACTCTTGTGAGGGTTTAAGTGTGGTCAAATGAACAATATGGCAGCAGAAAAATTCCTGGGTGATTTAAAATATAGAGTCAAAAAGACCGAAGAAAACTGGTTCTGTAGATCTGATGGTAGGGCGGATGGGATAAAGACAGCATATAAACACATGGAGCATTCTGGAAAGTAAGCGGAGTGTTCCAACTAAGAATACTGGAAATGTGAAATGGGTGAAGCTTTCTCTTTCATTTTGATAGACAAGGCTATTGGGGAAATACAGCCTGTTAATTAAAGGTACTTAGGATAGGGGCAGAAGACTTTTTCATGGAGTGACTTCCTTGCTGGATTGGGAGTACTGGATTTTGTTTCCCAAGCAGTACGTGGAATTGTTTCTGTTTTGTTTTACAATTAGGTATTCCACACAATCAGCTATGAATGTGAACTAAATTTTAAGTGCTTAATTTTCTACAGTGCTACAATTTAAAAAAAAATCCATAGTCTGACTTCTTTCAGTGAACATTTTCTAACTATTTCAGAGTTTGAAAAAAATTCCAAAGCCATTTTGGTGAATTAGAGCCAGAAAAAATCCTGATATAGTATTACTGTTTCATTAAAAGGAATGCCTATGAAGCCTTGTTGAGATAATTGCAGTAGTTATATAAGATAGATTTTGATGCTAAACAGTTTAACATGAAAAAATGCAGTCTCATGTTGTCTCCTAATAAGTAAATTGAGATGTTTATTCAAAATAAATTCCTTTGAGTTCTGTTCCATGTTTCCATCCCAGGTCAATATATAAAATTGCATGATTTAGTAACTGAAACATCATTTTACTGAAAGAAAAATAAGGACAAAAACTGAAAATACCCAAATATTAGTGCTGATATATGACCACTAACTAATGCTAGGACAAAAATGGTATTTCAATGCTTTGCCTAGTATAACATTACACAATGTTATCATATGGTCCTATAGGCAGAATTATAGGGGAGTGGTATATGTCAATTTCCCCCCTTGCCAATACTTAATTATGAAAGCAGTTTGTGTAGGTGGCAATTTCAAATGAATCAGAAGATAAAATCCACGAAGTATTCTGTTGGTTGGCAGTCACTTTCAGAAAAATGGGACTGTAACCCATAATTTAAACAACACTATTGTTCTGAGCAGGATAGTGGTTTCAGGTTATGTAAATTATTATGTTAAATATCTAGAGATGCCACCTTGTTTAGCCCAGTGTAGAGAATATGGTTTTATTTCTGTCTGTGAAGTTTTATAAATTATGTGAGTAATACATGAAGTGGTTTGCTTTTTTTTTTTAAGCATGTCATACTATAAAAATGTGTATCGGATGACTTTCATCTGTTAACAGTTAACTCCTTGAAACCCAAACTAAATTGTAAAATTAGTACTTAAAATGGCTACCACTCAGAAAATAGATCATTTGTGTATTAGATTTATCACTCCTTTGTTTGATTTTATAATTTATCATAAATTGTATCATAACATCAGAAATACATGATTTATTAAATACATAACAAGATATTGAAGGTTTCAAATCTCAGTCCTTGTTTCTGCAATTTCTTTAACCATGGTACTTATTATTTGATATCTGAGTAAAAAGTATGCTTTGACTACTGGACTTTGTAGATGGAGTTAAAGTAAAGATTTTTCATTTCTCTTCATTATCTCCTTGCTAATAATGTAACAATCGGAGTTAATTAAACTATATCTGCTTGTTGGGTATTAAGTTCCTAGAAAAAGTAGGACTTTTGTGAGTAAATATATAGTCTATATCACTAGGGATGTGGTGGCTCAGTGGCTCAGATGCTGAGCTTGTCAATCAGAAGGTCGGCAGTTCAGCGGTTTGAATCTCTAACACTGCATAACGGAGTGAGCTCCCGTTACTTGTCACAGCTTCTGCCTATCTAACAGCTCGAAAGCACATAAAAAATTCAAGTAGAAAAAATGGGACCACTATGGTGGGAGAATAACAGTGCTCCATGAGCCTTTGGCATTTAGTCATGCGAGTCACATGACCACAGAGATGTCTTTGTATAGCGCTGGCTCTTTGGCTTAGAAACTGAGATGAGCACTGCCCATAGAGCTGGAAATGACTAGCACGCATGTGTGTGGGAGCCTTAAGTTTACCTTGTATAGGCTTAGTAATCAGAAAATGTACCCAATCTTATGGAAAATAATTTCTGAATTACACCAACCATTCCACTGGAGAAGAAAAAGATTACATTTTCTGATAATAGAATGTGCATTTGCAAATATTTTCTCCTATTTCAACATGAACATATGGGGAACACATAGAGAGATTTTGGATTCACTTCCTCTGAACCTATCAACTTCAGCCATCAAGGAGAGATTCCATTCAAATTCAAACACAGAAAGAATTACTTTGGCCAGTCCTTCTCTTGGCCTATCTTGTCTCAATGGTGCTTAAGCATCTGAAAAAAGAGCTGATTATAAGTGAAGATAGGGATTATGTGATCTGTATCCTTCAGGAAGGTTAAGGGTAAAGATTAATAAACTCAAATATGCACATGAATTACATTTAGATTTTTAGATGGAGAAGAGATATAATTTGGAACAAACTAAACTGATGCCAAAAGATACCAAGTCTTTGATCCAGTGTTCATTGTGGTTTGTTTTTGTTTGGTAATTTCTTATGAGACATCAACAACTAATAGTTTCACCATTTCAAACTATTTAAGATATTGATAACCATTTATCAACTACATTTGATAAATAGCATTTAGCAAGGAAGCTATAAAATTTTAAAATTATAGTAACTGAACAAAATCAGGAAAGAAATAAAAAAAATGAAGCAAATCCAAAATTCTGTGGTATATAATCAAAGAAAGTACACATTTTCATCATTCAATTAAATTTTTACATAGAAATCATTAAGTTGCTTAAGTTCATGTTAAATCAATCCCTCAAAGGGAAAACAAGCATAGAAAAGTTAACTATCCCACGCCTTGGTTACCGTTATGTAAACAGTGAGACTTTCAGGCAGCATAAATATATCTAATGCAAACAGAAACAATGTATAAAAGATCATGAAATAATAAGAAAAGTATTTAATGCCAAAGATAAATATAGAAAAAGAAATCTAAATTTCCTCTTGCCTGCTTTGTTTTTACAATGAGAGCACAAAGAAATTTGTTCAGTAGATAGATAATAGTTTAGAATTGCAAGATTTGATTGTTAATAAGATTTTATCCTTTGAGACTCAATAGTTTAGTTCACCTGACTGGTTTCATTATCTTCAAATAAACAGCACAGTACTAAAAGTACTAAATTTGAAAATCTTATAACATGTAACTTGGAACATCTGCTGGGTCTTACTTATAAATTGTTGATAATGTATTATTCAGAAACCAAAAAGTTAAAAATCATATGATTGCATGGATGAAGAATTTAGATAAAATAATAGATTTGCAACAACTGGAATTTCAGTTGGAGAATAGTCCAAATGTCACATTTAAAGTAAATTGATATAAGATCTCTTTTTACTATATTAATCTATTTCTTATTGCTAAAACAAATAATTCATTATCTAAATATTATTAGAAATGTAATTAGCGGGTTGGATCATTCCTTCACACTTGGAAGCAACATTGTAAAGCTCGCAGTTTTGGAAAATGATTCCCAACAGAATGAATCAATCTCTGGCGGAACCAGAGATTCCTAGATGGTTCCGCCCCAGGCGCCTGATGGACCCAGAAAGGTTCCAGAGGGAGCTTGGGCCAATACCTGTGGCCTTGCCCCACGACTCGACTGAGGATCTAGTGGCCGCATGGTACAGTGCGGCCGCAGGGGCCTTGGACCGAGTCTCACCCTTGCGGCCTCTCATGCGGCGCCGAATCACCCAGGCTCCCTGGTTTACCAAGGAGCTGAGGGAGATGAAACGCTGCAAGAGACGCCTAGAGAGCAGATGGAGATCCTCTCGCTCCGAAGCCGACCGAACACTAGTAAGAGCCCATATTAGGACTTACTTAGTGGCGATAAGAGTGGCCAAACGTGAATATTGTGCCACTCTTATTGCATCCGCAGATAACCGCCCTGCCGCCCTGTTTGGGCGCTCCCTCCTTCACCAGAGGCCGTGGGAAGCCCCTCTACAGGGTCAAGCAGAGGAATTTGGTGAATATCTGCTGGATAAAATCACTCGGATTCGGAATGAGTTGCCCTCCATTGAAAGTGGTCAAGTCTGTTCTTGAGACACCATCTTGGGAGGAGTTTGACTTTGTTACTACCGAGGATATGGACAGGCTGTCGAGGAGACTCAAGGCCACCACATGTTTATTGGACCCGTGTCCCTCCTGGCTTGTACTGGCATCCTGGGAGGTTACATGAGGCTGGTTCCAGGATATTGTGAACGCTTCCTTGAGTGAGGGGTACTTTCCTACCACCTTGAAAGAGGCGGTGGTGAGGCCCCTCCTCAAGAAGCCTTCCCTGGACCCAGCATTGTTGGAAAATTACCGTCTGGTCTCCAACCTTCACTTTCTAGTGAAGGTTGTACAGAGAGTGGTGGCTCAACAGTTTCCTCGGCACCTGGAGGAAATTGATTATTTGGCCCCGCGCCAGTCCGGCTTCCGACCCGGTCACAATACCGAGACGGCATTGGTCGCGTTGGTGGATGATCTCTGGAGGGTGCGGGATAGAGGATGTTCCTCTATCCTAGTCCTATTAGAACTCTCAGCGGCTTTTGATACCATCGACCATGGTATCTTATTGCACCGACTGGGGGGGTTGGGGGTGAGAGGCACCGTATTACAGTGGTTTTCGTCCTACCTCTCTGGTTGGTCGCAATGTGTGTTGGCAGGGGGGCAGAGGTCGGCCTCGAAGCCCCTCTTATGTGGGGTTCCTCAGGGGTCGGTCCTCTCGCCTCTCCTGTTCAACACCTATATGAAGCCGCTGGGTGAGATCATCCGTGGTTTTGGGGTGGGATACCATCTGTATGCTGATGATACTCAGCTGTACATATCCACTCCAGACCACCCCAACGATGCCGCCGAGGTGCTGTCCCGGTGTTTGGAGGCCGTACGGGTTTGGATGGGTAGTAACAAACTCAAACTCAACCGGTCCAAGACTGAGTGGCTGTGGTTTCCGGCACCCCGGTTCAGCCAGGTAAGTCCAACACTGGCCATTGGAGGTGAAATACTGGCCCCCGTGGAGAGGGTGCGCAATTTGGGTGTCCTCCTGGACTCCCAGCTGTCCATGGAGGATCATGTGACAGCCGTGGCCAGGGGGGCATTTTATCAGGTATGCTTGATACGCCAATTGCGTCCCTTACTGGACCGGGCTGCCCTCTGCACAGTCACTCAAGCTCTCGTGACGTCCCGGCTTGACTACTGTAACGCTCTCTACATGGGGTGCACTCGAAGGTTACAGTTAGTCCAGAATGCAGCCGCACGGGTGATCATGGGAGCCTCAAGGCATTCCCATATACCACCTCTCCTATGCGAGCTGCACTGGCTACCTGTGGTCTTTCGGGTGCGCTTCAAAATGTTGACCATTTTCAAAGCGCTCCATGGCTCGGGGCCTAGCTATATGTGAGACCGTCTCCTGCCCCATACATCCCTCCGACCGATCCGCTCCCACAGAGAGGGCCTTCTCAGGGTGCCGTCAGCTAGGCAATGCCGGTTGGCGACATCCAGGGGAAGGGCCTTCTCTGTGGCGGGCCCTACCCTCTGGAACAGCCTGCCCCCGAACTACGCACCATCTCAGACCTCCGCCTTTTCCGCCAGCGTCTTAAAACGCACCTATTTCAACAAGCCGGCCTAGCATAACCTCCCGTTCCTGACTGTTATTAGCTATATTTTAATTAGGGGGATTTTACATTATTTTAGCACAGGGTATGGGTTTAATAGGTTTTTAAAAATGGTATTTTTTGTATATTTGTATTGTTTTTTAAATTTTCCTGTGCGCCGCCCTGGGTCCTTTTTTAGGAGAAGGTGCGGGTTATAAATTCGAATAAATTAAAATTAAATTAATTAAATTAAATTAAATTAATTAAATTCAGGTTCCATTTCAACTTGTGTTATTTTAATTGAACTTTTATTAAACATCAAGTATTGGCTTAGTATATAGTAACTATTGCATTAATACTAGATATCTCTTATTGGAAAGAATGTTTTATGCACTCTATGGAAGAATTGATAACCAAGCTGTTAAAATATACTTTGCTGTTCAGAATAAGTTCATATCTAAAAGTAAACATTCCCAGATTCTAATTCAATATGCACAAAATATGTTTTTATGTGCAAAAGGTCTATATATTAAATTTATTTAATTTCTAACCTAGAACAGCTTATTGTAATTCATAATTTCATTTTGTTGTTTCATCAACTTACAACCCTAATTGAACCCAAACTTTCTGTCGCTAAGAGAGGCAGTTGTTAAGTGACCTTTGTCTTCATGTGACTGTGGGGATGCCACAATGTTGTAAGTGTGAAAAATGTTCATGAGTCACTAATTTCAGTGCTGTTGTAACTTCAACAGTCACTAAATGAATGGTTATACGTCAAGGACTATATGAAAAATTATATCTTCTGGAACTTATAAAATAAGACTTCTGTTTCTGCTTATCTAGGAATGATCTCTTTAAAATCAGTATGTAAAATTTAAAGCATGTATAGAAGGGTACTAAAAAAAACCTATGCTTTTTTGAAACTACATCTCTTCAAAATGTTTACAGCTTTTGCGCTACTGAAAAAAAAAACACCTAGTGATCCTTATTATTTTTTCTTTACTTCAAGAGAACACACGTGGGCTATTCGGTGAATCAAACTGATAAAGAAAAAAGTCTTTCCAAATAGGACTGCAATCTGAGATACCAAATCCTTGTGCCAATATGTCCAGATTTGACAGAAGCCCCCTGAGACTCTGTTTTTGGCAGAACAGTGTGGTTTTTGTAGCTTTATTGCCAGGACCCTGGTGCCTGGTTAAATTCTGCTTTTATGACCTAATGTAGCTCTCCAGGTTTCCACTTGGGCTGACATTTGTTTATCTGACTATTTTGCATATTACACAACTAAGCAGACAAGGGGCCATTTACTGGGTTGCCCTGACAGGGAAATCGCTGGTGCTCAATCTGCTGTGAGCCAAAAGAATGGAAACATCAGTGAAGACTTGTTAAGACATTATCTCTGGCCATCAAAGGAAAATAAAAAAGATACATGGGAAAGCTTGTTGGATCTGAGCAAGAGCAAATTTTCCTCTCTTTTTTTTTTCAGTAGATATGTCATTGGTGAATAATGAATCATCAAGCAAAGTAAACTTCCCACAACAATGCATGATAGTTATGTTTGTACACATTTCAGCAATATTTTGATGTTACTATTTCTCTGAATTTTTTACGATTATGAAATTATGCTTCTTCACCTCCATGGCAATGCAATTTAATGTGGGGGAGTAGGGGAAATATGCATTATTTGCAGGACCTGGCTTTGTTTTCCTTTGTTCTTTAATCATACCTGTAAAATCCAGATACCGCATCAGTGTAAAATGTGCAAATGTATATATACATATGGTTCTGCTATATTTCATGCTAAGTGTTATATTAAACATTACTGGACATGTGCAAATTTGAGTTTGATAGCTTTAAAAAAAGTCATATATTGTATCCATAGAATTCATAACAGTTGTAAGTGCCTTGAGTAACAATGACTCTTTGTTCAAATTGTTACAGTGGTAGTGCTTGTTTCCATTTCAAACCAATTTCATATATGTTTCAATCAGGAAGGACATAATATTCAAATTGGTATGAAACTGAGTTAAATTGAACTTCAACTACAAGGTGAAATGAGCTTATTTTAACAATAATATTTATTTTGTAAAAATATTTTTAAAATGAATTTATTTATTAACAAAAACAGTAAAGTAAGTAAGTAAATGAGGTTCTTAAACTGGGTATTGGAGTATATTAGAATGTCACAGCAGTATAATGTCATTTGCTTTATGATAGTCTGGCTATTTGCCAATTTAGCCCAATATTGTCTAGTGTGAATCATAATTACTTTCGGGTTACTTGCCTTTGATCAATTAAATTGAGTTCCTGTCATTTGCAGGATCATAGGATATCATACAACTCAGATTCTGGTACAGTTTCTTAAAAGAGAAATGAGCAGAAAAAACATATCACGAAACAAAGGGCAGCCCAGATTCCATCCACATTATTACATAGAGATAAAGATCTTGGACCAAGCAAGTACACATGAAGGAAGCTTTTAGATTCTAAAATAATCTAAAAGATTCTTAAATACAAGATGAGAGATGAGCTATTCATAAAATAAATACGCATAAAGCCAAGACTCTTTAAGCCATTAAATGTTAAAATCTCATTTATTAGTCTGATATGGAGATGAAAGATAACTTAGTTTAGGTCAATTTTTAAACAATTCTAACTCTGGCAAAGGTTTCTAGCAATTTAGGTTGCACACTTTAAATTTATACTGCAGTCTTTACCTTAAAAATTACACACATAATGGAACTTATGGAAAAATTGCATACAAACATGGTAACAAAAAGATTTAATATATTGGTCATTTGGTCTTGAAAAGAAGTAATAAATGCTTTTGATCTTTCTTTGAAGCAGCAGTACAAGGTTAAACTGCCCTTTCAGAAACAACCAGATGCCCATAAAAGCGGATTCTTTTCTTTAATAGGAAGTTGCCAAGGCCTGTCCAGCTGTGCTAGTTTGTAAACAGATTAGTTTTAAACACTCAGTAGCCCTGATTTACTTTGTTTAAAGCAGTATGTTTTAGCCTATTGGCCAGCCTCAACAAGCTGTGCAATGTCCTGCAGATTTCCGTCAGCTAAAAATGGCCATTAGGTAATTATACTCAAAGTTAAATAGACATATTTAAGACTGGAGTTGTTTACTTTCCATTTTACTCACATGTTCCAGTGTTTTAAAAGAAAGCCTGATAGAATATTTATATTTGGTATTTTTGATGTACAGGCATTCTGTGCTTGTACTGAAATTTGAAAATAGAAGCTAACATGTTTTTTAGCACAATGACATGCTCTTTTGATGCAAAGATTAACAGCTGTATGAAACCATACCTATCGGCTAGCTAAGGATACCCATGACAGAGTTTCATTCTATCCCCTCATATTGATCAGCGACCATAATAAAAGAACCAAGCTGAGCAATTTCTTTAACTTCCCAGTTGAAATGCCATGTAGTCTGCACATTTTATATTCTTCATTGAAAAACAGAAGCAAAAGAAATACACCTATCACAGGAAACTGTGCTCCCAATTTTACACTTTCAGCATTTTTTTAAAAACTATTGTCCGATTTGGTAAGAAAGGGCTTTTAAAAACAGCAGTTATCTTGCCATGAATAGGAAAACAATAACACTATAGGATACTTTGTATCTTATTTACAATCATTAAATTAAATTTACTGTTTCTACTGTTCCTCATTTGAGAAATTAAATGAGTGTGCTGGTGTAGTTAAATATATTTTGTCAATCATTGATTTGATTGTTTTTAAAAAAAATAAAACATCTTAAAAATAAATTCATTCTGTTTTAAAAAATTCTGTTTCTAATTGTTCTAATACTTCATTATTCCCACCAAGATCTATATTCCCTGCCAAGGAATAAGAAATCACTTGTGTATGATGCCATTGTCAGTTTGGTCTATGATTAAGTGACCAGTCTAAAAACTAGAAGACCAGAAGCATTAAAAGTCAACTGGATAGCTGGGCTGTTCACTCTCTTTCAGCATAATCTACCTCACAATGTTGTTGTGGAAAAAATAGGAGGACAGAGTATTAGGTATATTCACTTCCTTGAATTATTTATAAAAGTGATAAAAGAATAGAAATAAAAAAGCAAATATTTTCCTATGTCAGAAACACATGTCCCAGTTTAGGTTCTTCAATACCGTGTTATAGGGAACAGTCAAAGCAAGAAAACCCTATCTAGAGGTGGCTTATATTATTCTGACTACATTCAACTTCTTTTAGGAAAACCTAACAAAATTTTCACAGCAACGTTTGAAGGCATTTTTTTGCTAAATATATATTGTATGAAATAAAAACGACTTCATTTTGCTTGTTGCTAATCTAATCCCAAGCCTCTACATTTATATTGCATGATGTGTTGAGAATGAATGTCTTTTATTTTATTTTTAAAAGAGCAATGGAAAATTCACCAGAATCTAAATACTGTGTATTGTGAATTTCCATAAAACACAGAGAAGATTATGGGGCAGCAACAGTGTTTTATTTTAACTTCTTCTGTCTTACATTTTCTGGAGCAGAAACCGCTGATGATTGATTGATCAATGATTAATTCATACCTGTCTAGTTCAGTGTTTCTGAACCTCAGCAAGATATCTGGAATTCAACTCCAGTTAGCTAAAAAAATACTGAGAGTCGAAATTCACAATCTTAAAGTTGAGGTTTTAAAAAACACTGGTCTACAGTGGTTTATTAAAAGCATTCCAAATATGGGAGTTTCTATCATTAATACCAGTGATAATAGTAGCTTTAAATAAAAATACCTACCTCCTGAGCTGAGTAATAGCTGGGATACCACAGCTGCTAATTCCCATTTTCACCTTGCTCATATAATCCTAGGAAAGTATTTACTAAATTTATCATTCAGACATTTCGGACTGCTAGTGCTCATACACATGGTGATTTAAAAAAAAATTATGCCTCACTCTTTCATTAGATCAAACCAAGTAAAAAGGAATACCAACAATATAACTAAAATAAACTCATAAATATTAAAAATGTCAGAATATATAAAATATGAATATTAAAAGCATATACTCACTTATATTTTTTGTTCCATACAATAGAAAATCCAGAAGGATATTAATGGCAACTTGCCATATTCATTTAGGTTTTTTTAGCATTCTAAGAGAGTGATTCCAGTATTTTAAATCATAATAATACAACAGGGCTATATTCACTTTTGCATACTGTGGTAGAACAATGACAACCTAGATTAAAAACCCTCTGCATCTGATTTATGGATGTCAGTGGCAGAATCTTTGAATTAAGCCATCTAAAATTTATAACAATAAATATATAGAGAAATAGGAATGCAGTAGCTTCAGGATCCAAAAGTAATGGGTAAATCCAGTGTTAATTCTTTTGACACTTCTTTTGGGCTCTCTAATTGACTCCTTCAACATAAGAGGTTCTATCCTAAACCTTACTATGATAAGTGTCTTCCAGACCAAATGCATTAGGACAATATATCTGCTGGAATTCCCAAGCAACTACATATGGAATGATACAGATTAACAGAGTTGGAAGGACCTTGTAGATCATCTGATAATCATAGTAGTTATGTATTTTTGATAGATGACACGTAAACTATAAAGTGCGCACATTTTACAGTTTGTAGGAAAGGGTTCAATGTATTAACTATGGTTCAATATGAATATCAATATGAAAATAATCCATGTTAGTTTAGTTTGAGCTAACTTCAAAAAAAGCTTCATTAAAAACATAAGACTGGAAAGTGGTGCTCAGATACCGTATTTATCGGCGTATAAAATGCACTTTTTTTCCTCTAAAAAGAGGCTGAAAATCTGGGTGCGTCTTATACATAGAATACAGCATTTTTTGCCTCCTGGAACCCTGCTCCCTTCCCCAAACTGGCTGTGCCTAGCCTTATGGAGGCTTCCAGAGAGCTCCTGGGGGCTGGGGAGGGCAGAAATTAGCCTAAAACGGGCCATTTTTGCCCCTCCCAGCTCCTAGCAGCACTCTATAAGCCTCCATAAGGCTATGCATGCAATTTATTTGACACAAAAAATGGCCTATTTTCGTGATAAATGGGCTGAGGCTTTTTTGCTCATTTTTGCCCCCCCCCACCGGATCACTCTGCAAGCCCCCCCAAGACTAGTCATGCTTTTTATTTGGAAAAAATGACCTTGTTTGCGTGGAGAAATGGGCCGTTTGGGGGAAGTTTGCAGAGTGTAAAAACACTCTCTAAGCCTTTTAACTGTTTCTGTGCCAGCAGAAACAGAGTCTTAAGGTTTGTCAGTGATTTCCTTCTCCAGGACATGGATAAATAAACCTGGAAACATCAATCTACCTAGCTTCTCTCTCTCTTTCTCTCTCTCTCTCTTTCTCTCTCTCTCTCTCTCTTTCTCTCTCTCTTTCCTTCTACCTACCTACACACATACACTCTCTCCTTACCTACCTACTGTATTTCTCTCCCTCTCTATTTCTCTCTCTCTCTCTATCCTTCTACCTACCTACCTATCTGCATACACACATTCTCTCTCCCTCCCTCCCTACTGTATTTCTCTCTATTTCTCTCTCTCTATCCTTTTATCTACCTACCTACCTACTCTCTCTACCTACCTATCTACCTACTGTATTTCTCTCTATTTCTCTATCCCTCTATCTACCTACCTCCTTTTTTTTGTAATTTGCCTCTTCAAAATCTTGGTGCGTCTTATAACTCCGGTGCATCTTATACTCCAAAAAATATGGTAGTTGTTTCAGAACAGTCTTTGTTCCCTTAACAGAATAATATAGACTATCCTCCTCTCAAACTGAAAGCTAGAAAAGATTTCAATTCAACAGTTGCATTTTGTGCCTCAAATACAAAAATGTAGCACACAAGGATAATTTTTAATTGTACTTCCTAATTATATGAATTTTAGGTCCTTATGTATAAACTTGCATTTTTTAAACCATTTTTATGTGATATAAAAGTGTCTCTGGATTCAGTTGATGCAGATAAGGCTAAATGAGAAGTAGATATTCTCTAGATTTGACATAAAGAAATTCAGGGAGGGAACTTCTCATGGAAAAGCAGTCTATAATCATACATCTATTTTCAGAACAAGCACTGCAAAGAAATTAAAATGCAATCTAAGAATAACCTCAATATGTTAATGTACCTAATATAAGAATGGCTTAAATTGTATCAAAAGAAAAGAATACTCAAAAGATTTTGTGTAAAAACTGAGAAAGTGTATGCTATTAGCCTTTATGGCACTATACTTTTTTGGTTGGTTTTGCTCATTTTGAGCTACATTTGTCTCTGCTCATTGCTGGGCCACAAATTCTAATAAGTTTAGATTCAAGTAAATCCTAAAAGTTTGTGTAGGTAGTCTGACCTTGTATGAGGCATATATTTTATTAAAATTTAAAACTGTCCAGTATCTTGCCTTTTTCTCTATGCCATACCAATTAAACATGCTTCTTTAATTGACATAGTTAAAATAATTGCTGTAATTATTGTGCCAATGAAGGCTTGATTTCAATAAAATCAACAGAGAGATCTTAAACAGTAGTTCTAGACTTTAGTGATTTGTATTTTATGATAATTGAAGCATTTTAGCATGCACACACACACACATATGATAAATTTTAATCTAATCCATTTTTTTCAATCTTGTTAAAGTTTCTTGCAATAAAGAAGATTTAAGTGCAATGAAATTTAAATTGATGTGTAATGAAAAATTAGAAAAACACTACAAAAGTTTGAAAAATTTACAAAATTGGGAATCATAAAAAAATGAGACCTGCCTAAGGGGAGAAAAATCTGGCAACACTACAGCATTTTATATCCTTTGTGAGAGAGCAAAGTAAAAAAATAGCCTAGAAATCAGCTTATCAAAATGTATACTTCACTATGCAGATTTGGGCTGTAATATTGTTTATTCTTACCTGAGAGTACACTTATTTGTTACAGTGAAACTTTATTCTGAAAATATGTAATCGTTGTACAATTTTATGTTCTCTTAGCCTGAGAGAACTGAAAATCCTTAAGCTACATATCATGGCCTACAGACGCCATTAAAAAAAAAAGTACGTAAAATCTGATAATTTGAAATTTTCTTTTAATCATGTTGAGAAAGTAGATATTTTGCAATGATGTAAGCAATGGAAGGAAGATATATTTGGTGTACAGACACACACACACACACACAAACACTTTTCCAATCTAACACCCTCTTACTCTGCAGTATTACAGTTCCCATCACTCCAGATTACTGTGCTGATCATTATTATTATTATTATTTATTATTATTTGGAGTTATATAACCGCTCCCTCTCCCCAAAGGGACTCGGGGCGGTGCACAGTAAATTAAAAACATATGAATATCACAATTATAAATAATTAAAACCGAATTAAATAAATTATCCCTGCACTAAAATTTTAAAATCATTAAAACTCTTACCCCATTTAAAACCAATTAAAACAATTTAAGGTACAGACTATAGGCTAGGTAAAATAAATTAGGCCAGACCGGCCTGATGGAACAAATGAGTCTTTAATTTCTGGCGGAAGGCGCGGAGGTCCGTAGTTGTTCTGAGATCGGGGGGGGGTAGGTCGTTCCAGAGGGTTGGGTCCACCACAGAGAAGGCCCTTCCCCTGGGCATCGCCCGCTGGCATTGCCTAGTGGACGGCACCCAGAGAAGTCCCTCTCTGTGGGAGCGAATCGGCCAGAGGGATGTATGGGGTAGGATGCGATCCCGCAGATAACTAGGTCCCGTGCCATGGAGTGCTTTAAAGATGGTAATCAACAACTTGAAGCGCACCCGAAAGGCCACAGGCAGCCAGTGCAGTTCGCGCAGGAGCGGTGTTACATGGGAGTACCTAGAGGCTCCCAAGATCGCCTGCGCAGCTGCATTCTGGACTAGCTGTAGTCTTCGGGTGCATCCCAAGGGAAGCCCCATGTAGAGAGCGTTGCAGTAATCTAGCCAGGATGTCACAAGCGCATGAGTGATTGTGCGAAGGGCGTCCCGGTCCAATAGGGGACGCAACTGCTGCACCAGGCGAACCTGGTGGAACGCCCCCCTGGCCATGGCCGTCACATGGTCTTGCATAGACAGCCAGGAGGATCATGCATGATGGGGATTCTTGAAAGTTGCCAATTTAGATAAGGGTGCCATAAAAATGTTTTAAAAGTCCTACCACCTGGTAGGACTGGCCAGGTGGCAGTGTTGGAATCTGTCGGCTGAAATCTTTCAAATGAAATTGCCAGTGCACTAATTTTGAAATGCAACATCTTTCTCATACCCTCCTTCTTCCCAGGACATGACATTATTGATAAAACCCTAAATTTCAATAGGAAACCATTGGACTAGAGATCTTCCAGAGACTTTGAAAAGCAGACTATTTGATATTATTTTTTATGGTTGTGTATGAGGTAGAAAGTGCAGAATGATTGAATTCAGTTTTTTCTTTTCATCATCTTTTTAGTAAGCCAGTCAAACCCCAATAGACACTTTTATTATGTGAGGAATATATCTTTGAGAGCTTGGACAGAGGTCATGTCTTCTGGAAAACCAAAGACAAGCATATAATGATACCTAAAACTTTGACAAGGAACTAAAGGTATATTTTATTTTACCAGCAGTTCTTTTTCTCCATGCAAACAGCAAGCCTTTATGTGACTGAAACCCAATCCAAATTATTTTATTTACTTAAGTGGGAAAGCAGATCAGCTGCTAGAAACCATCTGTGTGGATTCGCAATGCAGGGAAAGGAAGCACTGTATTGCAGGGAAAGGAAGCATTGCTTTATTAAGTTAAAAATAGTTGATATGAATGTTGGCACTTAAAAAAAAATATACACAGCCAAGAGTTCTTTCTTATGTTATTGCAGCTCAATTATCTCTTCCAACTTCCCCTCAAAATGGTGCCTTTTTATAAACACGAAAGCCACAGAAATAATCCTCATGTGAGGCTTCACTGCAATTAGATCATTGTTCCAACTTTAAGCCAGACTCTACACTCCAGTATTAACTCATCTTTAATATGCCAGCAATGATTATCATACTGTCATGGAAGACAAAAGGACATCTATGAATTCTTTTTCTGTCTCTTTCAGATGAAAGTCCTAATAAGTAGCTCAGGATGTGATTGCATAATTATATAATCCATAGTGTCTCTAAAC
This sequence comes from Rhabdophis nuchalis, assembly GCA_039707465.1. Classification (NCBI taxonomy): domain Eukaryota; kingdom Metazoa; phylum Chordata; class Lepidosauria; order Squamata; family Natricidae; genus Rhabdophis; species Rhabdophis nuchalis. The sequence goes on along the minus strand of CM077647.1, from coordinate 50,873,047 downwards.
TAAATTGAAATAAGTGTCAATTTTCATTAGAAAAACTAGATTAATTTACTGTGTGGCTTCTCTTTAATCTATATCAGGTGTACCTCAAATCTATCTGTAGGGTCCTCCTCATGTGGTCTGGAGAGCTGCTTGTCTTTCTTCATTCTCCCACTAATCAATTTATCAGTCATGTGTAGGTTGTTCCAATCAGCAAGAATACAACTTCCTTACTATTCTTAAGTGTACTTCTAACCCTGGAATTCTTGCAAACAAAGTGTATATGTACTGTTTATTAATTTATCAAATTTATAGAGCCCTACTCCCATCCACTAAAATAAGTCTGGACAGCAAACAGAAATAAAATACAAACAAACAATATAAATTCCATTCAAAAGAAACTGGATTCAATTCCTTGAAAATTATTGCAGAAAACCAGAGCCATGCCTCTGTCAACCTAATTGCAGTGGTTGGAACCAACCAGAACTTCACAACTTTCTAATGATTGATATCTAGATGGCTGTCTGAATCTAGGTTTCAAGCAACAATTTGTTCAAGTCTTATTAGTAAAGAACTCAGGATGATTTAATAATAATAATAATAATAAATTTTATTTCTAACCCGCTCTCTCTCCCCAAAGGGACTCGAGGCGGGGCACAGGTAAATTAAGAACAATAACATGAAACAAAGTACAAAATTAAAATCACATTAAATCATCTCCTGTGCTAAAACAACTATAAAATACAACTATCCTAAAAAACCCTTAAACTAAAATTTAGAAGAGAACTTTTTATAAAAACAAAATAATTTGCTAATTACAGTTTAAGAAAGCAATCTTAAGAAATATTTAAGTCTTTGCTAACAAAATAAGCTATTTAGTGGGTGGGGGATGAGATAGGAACATAGTACCATCACTGGATAAACTAGATAAGTGGATGTGCGTAAGTGCTAAATCAGAACTAAGGATTATATATGAATTTTTCTGCTTTCCCCTAACTAAACAAAATGGAAAATTTCATGACATTTTCATGTCAGTTTTTCTTTCAGTACAATTCAGTACAATTTTATCATTTTAGGGAGGAAAGATAACAAAGAAGTGGCCTAGAAAATGCATGGAATTCTACACTTCTGTGTTAGGTCCAAAGAATGGAGATATTATTAGGATTGATCAAATATTATACTTCCAGGAGCTATAATTTTGCATTAGAACTGAAATGTCTTCCACCAATGGAGTCAAGAAGTAAACAGTGATTGAGACAGGCCTGAAAATAAGCTGCTTCTGAGTCTACAATCAGTGCTTCAAATTGTATCCAAAAGCTGAATTATCGTTAGAACAAAGATCTGTCCATGCATATATCAATTCCCTATAAGCACTCTTGATCTTAGTTACTTTGTTTCAGGGTGAAAAAAGATCTTCTGTTAAAGAAACAGAAGTGGGAAATCCTTGCTAATTTATGAAAAATTCTCATAAATTAACTACTACGTTCCGATGTAAATGCTATACACCTCTATAGCAACAATGGCTTCTAATTGTTTTAAAATAAGACAAGCCAATCTTTGTAATCCAGCTGTTAAATGACCTCTGTGGGAAAATGTGGTTTACAGATAGAGAAGAAAGATTTGCCAACACTTTTCAGAAGATAGTGGCAATTACATATGAGCTGCCATCATACTTACACAGAAGGGGCTAATTAGCCTTAGAGCTTTATAAAGATATGACTCCCCCCCACTTCCCGCCCCTCTTCTTCATTGGTCTCCAAAGCAAAGCAAGAAAACTGGTGCTGGAGGATAGAAGAAAGACACATGGGTCATAAATTGGAGTCAGAGGCACATTCCTTGGCAGACATCCTCTTTCTTGTAATTGGCAGGGACCTGTAAAATGAAGCATTATGCCTTTATTTACCATAACAGCTCTTTTCACTGCTGCACATGGCTTGTTGCCACTTCTAAACTATTTCTGCTTCTTGGTTCTTAAAAGACAGGAATTTTCACACAGAACCTTTAGGAAGACTGTAAAGCATATTCAGTTCAGTTTAATGATCCTTTTTTAAAGTATGCTATGCAAAGTCTTTCTCTCATACACTAATAATAATAATAATAATTTATTACATTTATAAACCGCCCCCTCTCCCCGAAGGGACTCGGGGCAGTGTACAGGAAAATTAAAAACCATCTAAAAACATACAATACATAACAAGATTAAAAACGAATTAAATTACCCTGTACTAAAATTTTAAGAACAATTAAAATTGCCACTAACTACTTTGGCATCATCCTATGATAAATTGGGAAGCTAAAGCATAAGTTTAAAACAGACAGGTGCCTGCTTTCCTGCCAACAAAGGTTAAAACCATAACCTTTTATGTACTGTACCATTCTGATTATTTCAAGAGTATTTGTTGATGGTAATTAACTCTGGAGTGGATTGGGCACATAGATGGTAGTTTAGAAGGTTTTGTTTTGTTTTATGTATGATCTATACTTGGATAATTGAAAAGTTTTAAAGGCCATGCACCACATAAACCAGATAATAAATCTATTGTAATCCAATAGTAACAAAACAACTGAAGTAGTAAGTACTTCAATGAACACTATATCTCTTTCACTTTGTCTGAGTCTAGAATAAAGTACCATAGTTATAATTACTTGATAGTCATAGAAAACAAATGTACATTGATGATGGAGAGCTTTCACTTACTTGCACTGAATTATGGCACAACATGCCTCAGCAACCTCTTCTTTCTGCCAGATTCTAAAAATGTTGCCTCCATATGGTCACCAAGCCATATTAGAGGCAGCCTTTAGCCCTCCATAGCTATTCTGATGATAAAAGAATGTTTCTCTTTTTATCCAGACATATTTGTCTACGTATATAATTTGATATCTTTGTCAATCATTCTATTGGAGGCCTGGTCGGGTTTGATGTTGGCTCAATTTCAATGATTATTTTAAGGGCTGAGGCTATCTCCATGTTCTTGGTCTCTAGGCACTCTCATTTGGAACCTACATCTTTCAAACTGACCTTTTTTCTTATGTCCACCAGGTCTTTAAATTTTGAAAGACAGATCAACCCAACCTAATGGGCAGAAAGGATGGAGGGTGAGGAAACTCCCTCAGAGATTTCCCCATAACAGTTATTATCTTGGACTGGACTACTGTAATGCTCTCTACATGGGGCTCCCCTTGAGGTGCACCCGAAGACTTCAGCTTGTCCAGAATGCAGCCGCGCAGGCAGTTATGGGAACCTCTAGGTTTTCCCATGTAACACCGCTCCTGCGCGAGCTGCATTGGCTGCCTGTCATCTTTCGGGTGCGCTTCAAGGTGTTGGTCATCATCTTTAAAGCGCTCCATGGCACGGGACCTAGCTATTTGCGGGATCGCATCCTGCCCCATACATCCCTGCGGCCGATTCGCTCCCACAGAAGAGACTTCTCCGGGTGCCGTCTACTAGACTTTGTCAGCGGGCGACGCCCAGGGGAAGGGCCTTCTCTATGGTGGGCTCGACCCTCTGGAACGACCTTCCCCCCGAAATTAGAACAACTACAGACCTCCGCTCCTTCCGTCAAAAATTAAAAACGCACTTTTTCCGCTTGGCCGGCCTAGGTTAGTCATCTGTTATTGTTTTAATTGGTTTTTAAGGGGTTAGTTTTTAGCATTTTGGGTTTTTAGCACAGGGATAACTTGTTTAATTTGATTTTTATATATTTATGATGTATTTATGGTTGTATGTTTTTTAATTCCCCTGTGCACCGCCCCGAGTCCCTTTGGGGAGAGGGAGTGGTCTATAAATTAAATTTATTATTATTATTATTATTATTATTATTATTATTATTATTATTATTATTATTATTATTATTATTATTATTGAAGACGCACTTTTTCTGCTTGGCCGGCGTAGGGTAGCCTCTTATTACAGTATTATAGGGTTTAGGGTTTTAGTGATTGGTTTTAACTGTTTTGTATATATTTATTGTCTTAATTTCCCTGTGCACCGCTCCGAGTCCCCTTGGGGAGAGGGAGCGGTCTAGAAATTAAATATATTATTATTATTATTATTATTATTATTATTATTATTATTATTATTATTATTATTATTATTATTATTATTAATCTTCTTTTGAAGAGTGATAAATGAAAGGATACTGAAATGTTGTTGAATTATATTCCAAAAGTTAAAAATGTATCCATTATGATGAGCTTTTGGGATTGAATGTCTGGATTGTTACAAATAAGGAACCATATGCCTTTAGAAGAATGAGTGCATAGGTACTAATCTCTGAAGGAAGTCTGAACAAAATTGGCTTAACTTTTGAATTGACTTTGTATTGCTGGAGAGGCAAGATTGGACGATATAATATCTTATGGTTTCAATTATGATGTTCAAATATTGTATTGCTTTGTATTTTACCATTTTTGCTGAAGTAAATAATTAGATAATATATTGTGTATAAACACTATTTACTTCTGTTCTCATGTATCCTTCAACTATTTTTATGCATATAGCTTTTAAAGATAGTTTACAATGTATTTCTATTACATTGTATTATTTGTACTTTCTGAAAAATAAATCTAAAGAAAACTTGTTTAGTACTGCCCCCCATCCCTTTGTCACCTTGTAAGATAATTTAAAATCTATATGGATCCCTGAGAATTTCACCAAAACAAAATTCCCCCAATTTTATTGGAATAGAATGCTTAGAAAATATAAGTAGTTTACAATTACTTTTTTTTTTAATACCAGCAATCCTGGTCTCTCTCGCTCTCTTTTTCTTTTCTTTTCTTGCTAATGGAACATATTTTAATTATTATGATGGGTTGCACAGCAACATGTTTAGACTAGAATAAGCATTTTCATCCACGTACACACATTTGCATTGACTTCTTTCTAGATTTGTGTCATATATATCAGCATAGTATACTGATATGCTCTTTTAGGTTGACAAATGGAACTTGATCAATGCACAGATTGTCAAAGATGTTTTGATATGGCACCAAGTGTGTTGATAACCACTGAATGGTTCTTCTTCTCCTCTCTTTTTGCACAATTTGCACTTTGAATCATTTGACAGTTTTTCATTTCTGCCTTGACTGCATTAGTTCAAAAAGCTTGCCCTAGAGCCACAAAAATCAAGCCTTCAGTTTCTTTTTTTAAAAGGTTCTGGTTGTAGGCCATTGCCAGGTTTTATCTTTATTATTGATATAATACAGATATCAATATATATTTATCTATATATTTGAAATTGAATACTTTTCAATTAATCAACCAATGTATGTTTTTCTTCTTCAACATTTTCAGTAAACCTTTGCCTCCATTTCTATGGGTGAGGTATCATCTAACAATATCAACATTGGGATGTAATGTATGATGCAGGGGTCCCCAACCTCATGGCCCACTACCAGGTCTTGAGCCTTTTAGAACCAGACTGCAGAAATGGTGGATGAGTGTGTGCATGCATGCACACATCCCATCCACTTGCATGGAATCATCCCCTTCCCCTCTTTGCCAGTTTGCAAAGCCAAAATGATTGGGAACTTCAGTATAGTGAATAGTCATTAGCTTTTTTTTTTTTTTTTCAGGTTGGAACTAGGTTTCCAGTCTGAAATAGAGACTAATTCTGGGAAGAAATGAATATCAATTTATAATTAATCTGTTAATTATGCAGATTATAATTAATCTATTCTCTAGAACAAGATAGGTAGTTGCAGGATTTTTGTAGCAATGTAAGTACCATTTCTTACATCTTAGTTGCTCATATAGCCAACTGAAGTGATAAAGAGACATTTTACTTTTAAGCATTTATTTACTTCCATTTTACATCAATAAGAGATATATAAATAGAGTCTAGCATATTAGTAACAGGATGGAAAACAGGACATCAGATATGTGATTCACAAGTTTGTAAGAATATACTGAGGACATACTTCAGAATTAATGGAGTAGTGGTTATTATTTGTCTGCTGGAGACTTTTCACCATAGAAGTTTGTTGTTGTTGAAGTAACACTTCTCTGCTTCAAATTAACCCTCAATTGGTAACACTGCATGAATTATTAAGATTACAGACAGCAGGTTTTTGGGCTTCAACCCCACTAAAGGCAGGAAAAATGATGTGCCACACGAAGAGAGGAAAATCAGTTGTGATTCCTTCTCATTGTGCACTTCCTTTCCACACACATTTCTCCAGTAGCACTTTAATCACTGCTTAACAATCCAGTTGTCAGCTAAACACTTCAGAGAATTGGTGTAGATATACAAGACAATTGCCTTGTATGAGGCAATGGCCCTGTCTGGTAGGTCAGAGGACACTCACTAAATGCTTGGGTTAGTTTTCCATCTGTTCAGGCCAAACACACAAAGCAGCTAATTCAGTTTTCTTAATGAATTCCATCTACTCCCTTCCTCTCGTTTTCTTTAACAATCTACAAAAAATTTGGAGACTTTGCTTACCATTCTGAGCCTATTTAGTTGGTTCTAATAAGACATTTTCTTACTGTGGCTTTGGGAGATTCAGAATGAGTAATTCTCCTGTCTCTTGGCTATAATTTAGTTATCATTTGAAATCCATACTTTGCCTTGTAGTTTATGTTATGGATTCTGCTTAAAGAAATTAAGCAGGGGATAAGTACAATAAAATTGTTAATGGAATTTATGGATCCCCAGTTTATGTGTTAATGATTTTAATTTCATGCTGCAGCAATGCTCTTATGTTTATCTTACACCAAAGAAATTAAAAGGGGCTCAACAACCAGGCATTAAAAAAAGGAACCCGTTTGTTGCGTCAGATGAAGGAAATATACTCAAAGCAAAAACAAAAAAATACAAATCATTTCAATCTTGCAAGTCTACTGCAATAATTGGTAAAATGCAATTGAAGCAGAGGTAAGATAACTTCCCCCATCACAAAGTTTCTATCTAAACATCAAAGAGAGAACAGCTGTAAGCCTTTCCTTGGTTCCCAGATTAGATGGACTATGATAAATAAGACATGCTATCTTGAAGCATAGACTTTTCATTCCTAACCATTGCATTAAAAATGGAATGAAAATAAAGAGTCTCTGTCATGGCCCACATTTATCATGTATTCTTCCCTATTCCCCTGATTTCCTATAGATGGCTATAGTTTGAAATAATTACATGTGGGCTTATTCAAAGATCATGCAAACTACAGATCAGGCTTCCCTTTTGCTTTCAGATTGTCACTGCGTGAAATGCAGTTTGCCCCAGAATCTGGGATTACAGACAGTCCTCAACTTATGACCACAATTGATCCCAACAGTTCTGTTGCTAAGTGAGGCATTTGTTAAGTGATTTTTGCCCCATTTTATGACATTTCTTGCCACGGTCCTTGAGTGAATCACTGCAGTTGCCAAGTTAATAATCCGGTTGTTAAATGAATCTATTTTTCCTATTGCCTTTGCTCATCAGAAGGTGGAAGAAGGTGATCACATGAATCCGGGACACTGTAACTGTCATAAATATGAGTCAGTTGCCAAGCATCTGAATGTTAATTACATGACCATGGCAATACTGCAGTGGTTATAAATCTGAAAAATGGTCATGAGTCATAAGTTGAAGATTACCTGAATGTACTCAGTTAATGATAGTTAGGGAAACTAGCCAAATTTCAGAACATATTATATAAATATGGTTTAATTCTATGGTTGTTAAAATGAATCACAATTTAGAATTTAGACAATGATCTAAACTGAGCTGCAGGACACAATAGCCCTATTGTGACCATTGATACTCCAAAAATAGTATCATTGATATTGGGTTGTAAATCATTTGGCAGCAAGATTTTTCACTTTTAATAAAAGAACATTTAAAATTAAAAATCAATATAAAAAACGCAATTAAAGACTAAGATAGATGTCACTAAGCTATTCCATCTTACAAATCTTCTCTTTCCTCGCCAATAACACTTATCTTGTCATCCAATAACAATTCATTACTGCTACATCCTGTTCCTTTGGAAGCTAATTATTATTTGTAGAAAGTGCCCACCCCAATGTGGAACTGAGATTAATTGAAAATGGAAACGTCAGCTTCTCTCTTGCTCACCTTGCAAGTCAACATTACAGTATTAAATTGCATTATAACCAAAAAAGTTCAAAGAAGTGGTGAAATTAAGTGGTGAAATCTGCTGGAGTCCTCCTACAAGAAACAAAACTAGATTCAAGCTTCAAGGTGTTAGTCACCATCTTTATTTATTTATTTTATTTCTTTTATTAAATTTATACCCCGCCCTTCTCCTTGTTAGGACCCAGGGCGGCGCACAGGCATTATTTAAAACCACAAAATACAATATATATCAATTAAAATATATTAAATTAATTAAACCCGTGCTAAAACCCATGTTAAAACCTTACCAAATTATAATTTATTTTTAAAAAGTCAGAAACGGGGGGCTATCCTAGGCCAGCTTGTTGGAATAAATACGTCTTAAGACGTTGGCGGAAGAGGCGGAGGTCCGAGATAGTGCGAAGGTCGGGGGGTAGGTCGTTCCAGAGGGCCAGGCCCGCCACAGAGAAGGCCCTTCCCCTGGGTGTCGCCAACCGGCATTGCCCTGCCGACGGCACCCGGAGAAGACCCTCTCTGTGGGAGCGGATCGGACGAAGGGATGTATGGGGCAGGAGGCGGTCTCGTATATAGCTAGGCCCCGAGCCATGGAGAGATTTAAAGATGGTCGTCAACACCTTGAAGCGCACTCGAAAGGCCACAGGCAGCCAGTGCAGCTCGCGCAGGAGAGGCGTTACGTGGGTTTGCCTTGAGGCACCCATAATCACCCGCGCGGCCGCATTCTGTACTAACTGTAGCTTTCGAGTGCACCTCAAGGGGAGCCCCATGTAGAGAGCGTTACAGTAATCCAGCTGGGATGTCACAAGCGCTTGAGTGACTGTGCGAAGGGCTCCCCGGTCCAGTAAGGGGCGCAACTGGCATACAGGCATACCTGATAGAACGCCACCCTGGCCACGGCCGCCACATGGTCCTCCATGGACAGCCGGGAATCCAGGAGGATGCCCAAGTTGCGCGCCCTCTCCACAGGGGCCAGTTGTTCGCCCCCAATGGCCAGTGTTGGACTTATCTGGCTGAACTGGGGTGCCGGAAACCACAGCCACTCAGCCTTGGACAGGTTGAGTTTGAGTTTGTTACTACCCATCCAGATCCGTACGGCCTCCAGACACCGGGACAGTGGATATGGGGTGGATATGTACAACTGGGTGTCATCAGCGTACAGATGGTATTCCACCCCAAAACCACGGATGATCTCACCCAGCGGCTTCATGTAGCTGTTAAACAGGAGTGGCGAGAGGACCGACCCCTGAGGAACCCCACATGTGAGGGGCCTTGGGGACGACCTCTGCCCTCCTGCCAACACCCATTGCGACCGACCAGAGAGGTAGGACGAGAACCACCGTAGAACGGTGCCTCTCAGCCCCAACCCCCCCCCAATCGGTGCAATAAGATACCATGGTCGATGGTATCAAAAGCCGCTGAGAGGTCTAATAGGACAAGGATAGAGGAACAACCTCTATCCCGTGCCCTCCAGAGATCATCAACCAACGCGATCAATGCCGTCTCGGTGCTGTGACTGGGCCGGAAGCCGGACTGGCATGGGTCTAGATAATCAACTTCCTCCAGATGTCGGGGAAACTGTTGAGCCACCACACTCTCTACAACCTTCACTAAAAAGTGAAGGCTGGAGACGGGACAATAGTTCTCTAATAAAGCTGGGTCCAGGGATGGCTTCTTGAGGAGGGGCCTCACCACCACCTCTTTCAAAATGGTGGGCAAGTACCCCTCACTCAGAGATGAATTCACAATGCCCTGGACCCAGCCTCGTGTCACCTCTCAGGATGCCAGTACAAGCCAGGAGGGGCACGGGTCCAATAAACATGTGGTGGCTCTAAGGTTCCTCCGCAACCTGTCCATATCCTCGGTAGTAACAAAGTCGAACTCCTCCCAAGATGTTATCTCAAGACCAGCACCGGACGCCTCGACTGGGCCACTAGTGGAGGGCAACTCGTTCCGAATCTGAGTGATTTTCTCCTGCAGAAATACTCCAAATTCCTCTGCTCGACCCTTCAGAGGGGCTTCCCGCGGCCTCAAATGAAGGAGGGAGCGGGTCACCCCAAACAGGGCGGCAGGGCGGTTTTCCACGGACGCGATAAGGGTGGCACAATACTCACATTGGGCCACTCTTAGCGCCACTAAGTAAGTCCTAATATGGTCTCTCACTAGTGTTCGGTCAGCTTCGGATCGAGAAGATCTCCACCTACTCTCTATACAACCTCTTGCGGCGTTTCATCTCCCGAAGCTCCTCGGTAAACCAAGGAGCCTGGGTGACTCGACGCCGCATGAGAGGCCGCAAGGGCGCGACTCGGTCCAAGGCCCCCGTGGCCGCACTATACCACGCGGCCACTAGATCCTCAGTTGAGCCGCGGGGCAGGGACACAGGTACTGGCCCAAGCTCCCTCTGGTACCTTTCCGGGTCCATCAGGCGCCTGGGGCGGATCGAACTCGGTGTCTCCGGTTCCGCCTCCCCGCGGTGGGGTGTGACGGTTGGAAAGTCTATCCGAAGGAGAGAGTGATCTGTCCATGACAAGGGTAAGATGACTAAATAAATGTATTTTAATGGGTTTTAATTTTTTAGCACGGGATAACATTGTTTAATTGTGTTTTAAAGTATATATTTTTGTATCTATTGTTTATATTGTTTTTAGTCCTCCTGTGCACCGCCCCGGGTCCCTGTGGGGAGAGGGAGCGGTTAATAAATTCAAAGTTATTATTATTATTATTATAAATCCCCTGTTCCGAGATCACTAATCCAGTGTCCAGAGACAAAAATCAGATCCAGCGTGTGTCCTCCCTCGTGAGTGGGGCCCTGAACTATTTGGGTCAGGCCATGGCCGTCATGGAAGCCATGAACTCCCGAGCTGCCTCGGATGTTTCGCCCGCCGATGGCAGGTTAAAGTCCCCCATGACTATAAGTCTGGGGGTCTCCACCGCCATTGCGGCGATCACCTCGAGTAGCTCGGGCAGGGCTGCTGTTACATAGCGGGGAGCCAGGTATACAACCAGCAAGCCCAGCTGCCTCCCTAGGTCCCATTTCATGAAGAGGGACTCACAGCGGTTGTCTGAGGCACAATGGTCTCCTTCGGCTCCAGACTTTCCTTAACAATAACCGCCACCCCCCACCCCTGCCTAGGGCCCTAGGCTGATGAAATGCACGGTAGCCTGGTGGGCACATTTCCACGAGGAGTAAACCCCCCTCGGGGCCCAACCAGGTCTCCGTAATTCCCACCAGGTCCAGGTCCCCCTCTGACACAAGGTCATTTATGAGGGGGGCTTTGTTCACCATGGACCTGGCATTGCAGAACATCAGCCTGGGGCCCCGGCTCTGTAGTCCCTGACCACCTAGCCCATGAGCGGAGTACAGGGGGTTGGGGCAAGTGACCGCTCGTAACCAGCGACCACGAGCCTCCAACCCACGATGGACATCCTGTCTCCCACCGCCCCTGCCCCTCCCCAAGACCAATCGAATGGGATGGCCCTCAACAGAGATGACCCCTGTTTAAAGTGCTTTAAAGCGCTCCATGGCACGGGTCCTGGTTACTTGAGAGACCGCCTCCTACCACATACCTCCCTTCAACCTGTCCGCTCCCACAGAGTGGGCCTTCTCAGGGTGCCATCAGCCGGTCAATGCCGGCTGGCGGCTCCCAGGGGAAGAGCCTTCTCTGTGGCGGGTCCGACACTCTGGAACGACCTGCCCCCCGATATCCGTACCAACGGACCTACGACTCTTCCGTCGGATGTTAAAAGCACATTCCTTTCATCTTAGCTGGCCTGACATAGCGCAAATTAAGGGGTTTTTTATTTAAATTGTTAATTCGGATTTTAGGGGCTTCCAGGGTGTGGGGGGGAAATAGTCCCGGGAGGGAACGGCAAACGAGTGGGCCAGCCGGCGGAAGAAGGGTAACGGAGGGAGGGGAAGGGGGGGGCGTTTCCACTGAGGCGTTTTCCATCGATCTGGTCTTAGGGAGGGGCAGGGGCGGTGGGAGGCAGAATAGGTGTCATCGGTTGGAAGACCGTGGCAGCTGGACACAGGCGGTCACGCGCTCCAACTCTCCGTCCTCCCATCGCAGACTAAGTGGGCAGGAATCACAGACCCGGGGCCCTAGGCTGATGCTGTGCAACGCCAGGTCCATGGTTCAGAAAGCCCCCCTCATTCATGACCTTGTGTCAGAGGGGGACCCGGACCTGGTGGGTATAACGGAAACCTGGTTGGGCCACGAAGGGGGTCTACCCCTCGTGGACATGTGCCCACCAGGTTACCGTGCCTTCCATCAGCCTAGGGCCCTAGGGAGGGGTGGGGGAGTGGCGATTATCGTAAAGGAAGGTCTTGAGCCAAAGGAGACCACAGTCCCTCAGACAACCGGATGTGAATCTCTCTGCGTGAGATGGGGCCTAGGGAGGCAGCTGGGTGTGTTAGTTGTATACCTGGCTCCTCGCTATGCAACAACAGCCCTGCCCGAGCTCCTAGAGGTGATAGCCGAGGCGGCAGTTGAGACCCCCAGACTGGTAGTCATGGGGGACTTTAACTTGCCGTCGGCGGGCGAAGCCTCTGGAGCAGCTCGGGAGTTCATGGCCTCCATGACGGCCATGGACCTGACCCAGGTAGTTTTAGGCCCCACTCACGAGGGGGGAAACACGCTGGATATGATCTTTGTCTCGGGACAGTGGAGTTGTGATCTGGGAATAGGGGATTTAGTCATCACTCCCTTGTCATGGACAGATCACGCTCTCCTCCGGCTGGACTTTTCAATCGCTTCACCTCACCGCGGGGAGGCGGAACCGGATACTCCTATATGGTTCCGCCCCAGGCTTCTAATGGACCCGGAAAGGTTCCAGATGGAGCTTGGGCCAATTCCTGTGACCCTGCCCCGCGACTCGACTGAGGACCTAGTGGCCGCATGGTTAAGTGCGGCCGCGGGGGCCTTGGACCGAGTCGCGCCCTTGCGGCCTCTCTTGCGGCGACGAATCACCCAGGCTCCTTGGTTTACTGAGGAGCTCCGGGGGATGAAACGCCACAAGAGACGCCTAGAGAGCAGATGGAGATCCTCTCGCTCCGAAGCCGACCGAACACTAGTGAGAACCCATATTAGGGCTTACTTAGTGGCGATAAAGGTGGCCAAACGTGAGTATTGTGCCACCCTAATTGCATCCGTAGATAACCGCCCTGCCGCCCTGTTTGGAGTGACCCGCTCCCTCCTTCAACAGAGGCTGTGGGAAGCCCCTTTACAGGGTCGAGCAGAGGAATTTGGGATTTATCTGCAGGAGAAAATCACTCGGATTCGGAGCGAGCTACCCTCCATCGACAGTGGTCCAGTCGAGCAGTCCGAGACTGTTCTTGTGACACCATCTTGGGAGGAGTTTGATTTTGTTACCACCGAGGATATGGACAAGTTGTCAAAGAGACTTAGGGCTACCACATGTTTATTGGACCCGTGTCCCTCCTGGCTTGTACTGGCATCCTGGGAGACGACACGAGCCTGGCTCCAGGGCATTGTCAACGCATCTTTGAGTGAGGGGTCCTTGCCTGCCATCTTGAAAGAGGCGGTAGTAAGGCCCCTCCTCAAGAAGCCGTCCCTGGATCCAGCATTATTATCGTCCGGTCTCCAACCTTCACTTTTTGGTGAAGGTTGTTGAGAGTTTGGTAGCCCAACAGTTCCCACGACACCTGGAGGAAGTTGATTATCTAGACCCGCGCCAGTCCGGATTCCGACCCGGTCACAGCACCGAGACGGCATTGGTCGCGTTGATCGATGATCTCTGGAGGGCGCGGGATAGAGGTTATTCCTCTATCCTAGTTCTATTAGACCTCTCGGCGGCTTTTGATACCATCGACCATGGTATCCTATTGCGCCGACTGGGGGGGTTAGGGCTGGGAGGCACCGTTTTGCGGTGGTTCTCGTCCTACCTCTCTAGTCGGTCGCAATATGTGTTGACAGGGGGGCAGAGGTCGGCCTCGAGACCCCTCATATGTGGGGTTCCTCAGGGGTCGGTCCTCTCGCCCCTCCTATTCAACACATATATGAAGCCACTGGGTGAGATCATCCGTGGTTTTGGGGTGGGATATCATCTGTACGCTGATGATACTCAGTTGTACATATCCACCCCAGACCACCCCAATGATGCCATCGAGGTTATGTCCCGGTGCTTGGAAGCCGTACGGATCTGGATGGGTGGTAACAAACTCAAGCTCAACCCGTCCAAGACTGAGTGGCTGTGGCTTCTGGCGCCCCGGTTCAGCCAGATTATTCCAACTCTGGGCATTGGGGGCGAAACACCGGCCCCCCGTGGAGAGGGCGCGCAATTTGGGTGTCCTCCTGGATTCCCGGCTGTCTATGGAAGATCATGTGGCAGCCGTGGCCAGGGGGGCGTTTCATCAGGTTCGCCTGATGCGCCAATTGTGCCCCTTACTGGACCGGGGTGCCTTACGCACAGTCACTCAAGCACTCGTCACCTCTCGACTCGACTACTGTAATGCTCTCTACATGGGGCTTCCCTTGAGGTGCACCCGAAAGCTGCAGCTAGTCCAGAACGCAGCTGCGCGGGTGATTACGGGAGCGCCTAGACACTCCCACATAACACCTATCCTGCGCGAGCTGCACTGGCTTCCTGTGGCCTTTCGGGTGCGCTTCAAGGTTTTAACGACCATCTTTAAAGCGCTCCATGGCTCGGGGCCTAGTTATATGCGAGACCGCCTCCTGCCCCATACATCCCTTAGACCGATATGCTCCCATAGAGAGGGCCTTCTCAGGGTGCCGTCGGCCGGACAATGCCGACTGGCGACACCCAGGGGAAGAGCCTTCTCTGTGGCGGGCCCTGCCCTTTGGAACGACCTACCCCCTGAACTCCGGACCATCACCGACCTCCGCCTCTTCCGCCAATGTCTAAAGACATACTTTTTTCATCAAGCCGGCCTAGCCTGTTAGTTATCATCTTCAAAGCGCTCCATGGCTCGGGACCTAGCTATCTGCGAGATCGGATCCTGCCCCACACATCCTCACGACCGATTCGCTCCCACAGAGAGGGGCTTCTCCGGGTGCCGTCCACTAGACTTTGTCAGCGGGCGACGCCCAGGGGAAGGGCGCTCTCTGTGGCGGGCCCGGCCCTCTGGAACGACCTTCCCCCTGATATTAGAACGACCACCGACCTCCGCTCCTTCCGGGTAAAATTGAAGACCCATCTCTTTCGACTGGCCGGCCTTGAATAGGTCTCTCTGTCTTTTAATTACAAATTTTAATGGGTTTTAATTATATATTTTTAGCATGGGTAGATTTATTTAATTTTATTTTAAGTAATGTTTGTATTTTGTATATTGTTTTTAATTATGCCTGTGCACCGCCCCGGGTCCCTGTGGGGAGAGGGCGCGGTTAATAAATCTTAATTTGATTTGATTTGATTTGATTTAGCCTAACCTCCCATGGGGACTTTAGAAAATTTTTAAATTGGGTTTTAATTAATAATTGGTTTTAGCACAGGTTTGGGATCTAATATATATTTTAAATTATTTATGTTCTATTTTTGTATGTTTTTTAAATCTCCTGTGCGCCGCCCTGGGTCCTTTGCGGAGAAGGGCGGGATATAAATGTAATAAAATAAATAAAATAAATAAATACTAGGGAATAATTTTAAACTTTGATATTTATTGGTTTTAAATTTATTTATCCAATTTTAGCACAGATTTAATAATTTAATTGTTTTTTATATTTTGTATTGTATTGTTGGGTTTTTATCTTTCTGTGAACCGCCCTGAGTCCCTTTTAGGTGAAATAGGGTGGTATATAAATCGAATAAACTAAACTAAACTGAATGGTATGAATAAGACCTTATAGCAAAAGCTCAGCCTAATCAAATATCTACTTTCAAACCTAGAGGGACCCTTAAAAATATTTGATATGTTACTACTTAATTGATGCTTCCATAAAATCATCTATTTGGTGATGTAATGTAAGACAAAGTACTGTGATGGCGAACCTATGGCACGCGTGCCACAGGTGGCACATGGAGCCATTTGTCAGGGCATTCGAGGCACTGCCCTGTTAGCTGCATTCACCCTTTTGAAGCCATTTTTTACCCTCCCCAGGCTCCAGAGGCTTTATAGGAGCCAGGGGTGGTGGTGAAAAGAGCCTCCCCGCCCAGGAGGCCCTCTGGAGGCTTCATGAGCTTCCCTGAAGGCTCCGGACCACTCAAAACGGTGCTCCGAGCAAATCGGACATCACTTCCAGTTTGTTTGGAACATCATTTTGAGTACTCCAGAGGCTTCCCAGGCCCTCCGGAAGCCCTCCAGAGGCTTCAGCGACCTTCAGGAAGCTTCCCTGAAGCTTCCGGAGCACTCAAAATGACACTCTGACCAAACCGGAAGTGACGTCCAATTTGCTCGGAGTGTCATTTTGAGTGCTCTGGAGGCTTCAGGGAAGCCTCCTGAAGGTCGCTGATAATAATAATAATAATAATTTTAATTTATATCCCGCTCTCTCTCCCCAAGGGGACTCGAGGCGGGGCACAGGCAATTAAAAATACAAATAAACCACAAACAAATACAAAATACAGAGTTAAAAATAGATTAAATAGATCCTGCGCTAAAACCCATAAGTAAACTAAAAATTACCCCTAAAAAACCCTGACCTAAAAAGAGACTACCCAAGGCCGGCCAGACGAAAAAAGTGCGTCTTTAATTTTAAGCGGAAGGAGCGGAGGTCCGTGGTTGTCCTGATATCGGGGGGAAGGTCATTCCAGAGGGCTGGGCCCGCCACAGAGAAGGCCCTTCCCCTGGGCGCCGCCCGCTGACAAAGTCTAGTGGACGGCACCCGGAGAAGTCCCTCTCTGTGGGAGCGAATCGGCCGTGAGGATGTATGGGGCAGGATCCGATCCCGCAGGTAGCTAGGTCCCGAGCCATGGAGCGCTTTGAAGATGGTAACTAACACCTTGAAGCGCACCCGGAAGACGACAGGTAGCCAGTGCAGCTCGCGCAACAGCGGTGTTACATGGGCAAACCTAGAGGTGCCCATAATTGCTCGCGCGGCTGCATTCTGGACCAACTGAAGCCTCCGGGTACACCTCAAGGGGAGCCCCATGTAGAGAGAGTTGCAATAATGCCTCCGGAGGACCTCTGGGGGAGCAGGGGAGGCTGTTTTCGCCCTCCCCAGGCTCCTATAAAGCCTCTGGAGCCTGGGGAGGGCAAAAAGAGCATGCAAAAAATGGGGGGGGGGTGCCTGTAGTGCATGCATGCACACTGGGGGGGTGTCGCACATTGCATTATGGGTGCTGCACACACAGGCACAACCCCCCTGCACTCCCCCCACTTATGGCACGCAAGCCAAAAAAGGTTCACCATCGCTGACATAGTGTGATATCTTATGACTTGCAGAGAAGTTCTGCAAAGAAAAACCAAGCTGGCTATATAATTTTATGTTTGAAATAAAGTCAGTCAGTCAGTCAGTCAGTCAGTCAGTCTGTCTGTCTGTCTGTCTGTCTGTCTGTCTGTCTTTCTGTCTGTCTCCCAGCAGTGAAACATTAACAGTGAAACTTTCAGCTTGCTGTTAAACTGTTTTGCCAAAATGTTTATTGTCAAAAACTTTTATTTCTAATTTCTGAGTACACATAGAAAGTGTTTCTTCAGTGTTATTATATATTTATCTGTTACCCAATGTAATCTTAGTTACATGTTGCTCTTTACCTTAAGATATATACAATGTCTTCTGATATTGAACATTCAGTTATAGAGATGGGCACTATCAATATGACATTAGAAAATCAAAATTAATTTCACATGGCTAACTTTCTAGGAAGAAGGTTTAACTTAATTTTGGGGTA
Source organism: Rhabdophis nuchalis (assembly GCA_039707465.1). NCBI lineage: Eukaryota > Metazoa > Chordata > Lepidosauria > Squamata > Natricidae > Rhabdophis > Rhabdophis nuchalis. The sequence continues at coordinate 50,855,189 of CM077647.1, read as the reverse complement.
CATGACTACATCAATTTAATGTCTCCATATTTTTTTCTTTTTAAAAATATCTATTTTCTAACTTACTTATTTTCTTTATGAAGCAAGCAACATTGAATTATTGGAATCTTCATTTGAACTACAAAATGAAGCTGAAAGGTACATTTATAGTGATGTCATAGAGGTACAAAAATGAAAGAGTTAGTCAGATTAATTCAGTGTTTCTTAGTCTCAGCAACCTTAAGATGTGTGGACTTCAGATATCCCCAATCGGTGTGGCCACACTTGTACAAGTGCATAATGCAAGCACAATTAATGTACATTGGGGAGAAACCAAAGACATGATTCCTTTCTCTCTTTGTGAACTTTTATATATGGCTTTAATAATGAAAAGGATCTCTGTCCCATGTTCAGTTGAAATAGGAAAGAAAATCTGATTTTAGTGTAAATATATTCAAATGGAACATGCAGATACTACGAATAAAATTCTCTGAATACTGTAGGAGAGTGACCTATGCCACGGGGGCCAGAGGTGGCACACGGAGGGCCATTTGGCAGGGCATGCGAGGCATTGCCCTGTCAGCTGGCCAGCACTCATGCAAGTGCTGGCCAGCTGATTCAGCCATTTTTAAAGCCATTTTTCATCCTCCCCAGGCTTTATAGGAACCTGGGGAGGATGAAAACAGCCCCCGCCCTCTCCGGAGGCCCTCCGGAGGCTTCAGGAGTCTCCCTGAAGCTTCCGGAGGACTGAACATGACCCTAAGAGCAAACCAGAAGCGACTTCCGGTTTGCTCATAGGGCCTTTTTTAGTCCTCCAGAGCCTTCAAGGAAGCCTCCTGAAGGTCCTTGAAGCCTCCAGAGGACTAAAAAAGCCCCTACAAGCAAACCGGAAGTCACTTCTGGTTTGCTCGTAGCATTATGTTTAGTCCTCCGGAGGCTTCAGGGGAGCTCCTGGTTCGCCATCGCTGCTGTAAGAATATATTGAGCCAACTCTGTCTAGTCCTGCTTCTGATCTTTTATAGTAGAACTGTTTCTGATCTTTTATAGTAGAACGTTCTTCTGATCTTTTATAGTTGAACATGTGATTTAATAATTAGCAAGGGACAAATTTTCTCAGAGCTCAGAAAGCATATAAAGCTGCCCTGCAGCCAACATCCAGATAAGTAGGGATTAACATCAGGGAAACAATCAAGCAGAAAACAATATTCTAATCAAAGAACTACCATAGAGAAATTCACAGTCTTAATAACACTAACAGAGCAAGCTATTGTATATAAATAGAGAGCAAACACCTCATTCACCAACATTAATGATATTACCAAGTTGGGTAATGAAACTTCTACAAGCAAAGCATCAACTCAGAAAGCATCAAGGATATTACAGCATATAAAGAGTTTCCCCAAATATGAGATATCCATTTTTGCTTACAGCACCAAATGATTCAGGGTGGATTGTTAAAGAGAAGGAAAATGAAAAGTTGGGGTGGAAATTAATCATTCATTTTGGTTTTGCTATCTCTTGCCTGGCAAAGACCAGCCCAGATATAAATAAGTAAATCAACATGATGCTGGAACAGAGATAGTCATCAGTGGGGTTATGTGATATGAACAGTTATCCTGACATTTGGATCTGTTCCTGGGTTGTAAATGTTGTTCATGTTTGTATTAAAGAAACACAACACAAGCAAGTTGTAAATTATTCTTCTAAGGACAAAATGGAATATTTAGTTATATTTGTAAAGAACATCATGAGTATTTGCCAAAGTGGAAATCAGTGTTCACTTTTTGCTGGGGATCAAGCTGCTTGCCTTTCATATTGGGGCTTCTGTGATAGCCCTCATACCATCAATCAAGTCTGCAAAGCCATGCAGTGCATTTCTGTTGACATCAGGGTGTCATGACAGTTGCAGGGTTTAATGCATTCCTCCTTAATGGAATACCATAAATCTGGATACAGGACTGCCAAAGTGAAAACAACCATTCTTGTAGATGAAACAGCTTTTCTTGAATTCCCAGAGGCCAATTGGGTTGGTTGTAAAACCAATCATTTAGATCAGTCCAAAATTGCCCTAATGAAATTTGCACATGTGACTGACAATGACACCCAAAAGGTAGAACAATTTGTGCAAACTACAATTATTATAGTTCATCAGTTTCATAAACTTCTATTTCCAGAATATTTTCCCTTCTAAGAACCACATTTTAATACATTGAATTTCTATATTATGCAGTAAAGATGCCCATCATACAAAACTCTTTCTAATTTAGACAATACATTTGTGAATAAACCTGATGTTCTTATACAAGTCAAAGTGCTAGCTAAACACGATCTCATGAACAATCAAAAGTAGCAAGTGAGGAGAATGACAAACATAGATTTTTGAATATTTTTCTCTATGATTCTTTGCTTGAAAATATCTTTGGAAATCCTAAATACACTCATAAACAATAACAAAAGAAACAAGAAATGAAAATTTATAAATTTTTATGCTCCTTTGTTCCATAGACTGAAAAAGAAAAAACAGAGATGTATTGAGCATCTCAGGTGCTAATTGGGGACCAAATCAATACCTTATATAAAACTGGAATTATATCAGTAATGTCCTCAGAACTTTGTATAGTATCCACAAGAGCAAATAAAGCAGGGATTGATCGCTCTTTGGCCAGTAATACACTTAAGATTTTGTGGAGACATAAAATCTCAGCAGGTAGAACAATGATGTGTATAGCAGTGAGTGTGTGAAGATGAAGTTAATCTTTTTAAAGGAGATCCTTTTCAAAGTTCCTTTGGAGAGCCAGTTTGGTTTAGTGGTTACAAGCATCAAGCTAGAAACTATAGAGACCATAAGCGCTAGTCCTGCCTTAAGCACAAAATCAGCTGAATGACCATGGATCAGTTTCTTTCAACTCTAGGAAACAGACATAGCAGACATATTCTGATACACTTATTGGATGGAGAGTTTTTTGTTTTTGTTTTTAACCATGTTGGCATGCCAAAGATATGCTGAAATACAACTCTGGCAGTTTGGGAATTTGTTTCTAATGTCTGTTATCTTTTCTTCTCTTTGCATTTGAAAAAGAAGAAAAAGTGTATCTATAGCCTTAAAATCTAAAATTATTTCTTGGACAAATATAACAGATTTTCTTATGATATCTAAGAGAATTACTAGGTTCCTAAGTGCCTTAGTAATCTCTTTAAAACAGCAAACTCTTTTAGTTTGGTCACTATATGCAAGCTATCTACTGCTTCCCTCTTTAAAATCAGTCACTGCCAACTTGATCTTAAAATATGGCTATCAATAGCTTGTGAACATTTGCGTAAGTGTTACCTCAGAGCCTATAACTGGAAGCTAATTGGTTGCTGGTGATTTAAATGATTATGTGATTCTAATTATATGATTAAACAATTAAACTATTCTCCATTGAGATTAGCTTAAATGGGCCCAGGAATAAAAGTATGAACATAAGCAATATTGTACAATATTAAGGAATGCTTTTGTCAATAAATAAATAAATACCCACACACACACACATACATACATGAAGTATGTCATCAATTACTACACATCAGCCATTGAAGCAGAGAAAGAAAGTGGAGATGCAAATCAGATAAAACACAAGAAAAACAGCATTCAACTGCCCGTTCCCAGCCACGTGTTACTGTGGCCCAGTCCAGTTAAATGGCCAACCAACACCTGCACACACAGACACGTACACACAACCACCGTATAACCCCCAACCTACCTACGTACTGTATTCTCCCTCTCTCCCTCTACATACGTACCTACCTACCTACTGTATTTCTCCCCCCCTCTCTCTCTATCCCTCTACCTACCTACCTGCCTACCTACCTACCTACCTACTGCATTTCTCCCTCCCTCTCTCTATCCCTATAGCTACCTACCTACCTATCAGAGTATTTAATGTCATAAAGGATGTCATAAAACAGCAACACCTGTGGCTCACTGCTCTTTTTTTTTTTACATTTTTTACATTTCCTGGCATAGGTGTGACATCTACACAATCTATATATCATTGGTGCCGTATTTATAAGGAATGTTGTGTGAAAATTTTGAAGCAATCAGAGATTACCTGTTTTGAACAAATTCATAGTTACATTTTTATTTATATAGATTATGCTACTGAATGTACCGCTATCAGTGACCACAAGATGACAATATGGAGTTATGACTTTATCCTTTTGCCAACATCTAGTGTTTATCCACATTTCTGCAGTTCAGAAAGGTTCCTTTTATTGATGGCATAAATCTGATTTAAACTAAAGTTGCCTAACCCACTGGTGAAATGGAGCCATCCTTAGAATCCCATGCCAGAGACTACATTCAAAGGCAGCTTGGACTAGGTCAAAGGACATTATGATTGAATATCCATCATAACATAGCAATAATTTAATTTCCTCATTCTGATCCATTGAAAATTACAGTTTGCTAGTCAATATACAGTGTTCAATAGCTTCCTAGCTTTTGAAGGTATGGCAAAGTTAAGCAGGTGGTAACAATTAAACATGTCTTCTGCCAGCTGCCATGAAGTGGAAACATGCCACATAAGATCCATCTGCTTCTCCTTTTCGGAGGGTTCATGTGGTCAATGAAATTTCCACTTGCTTTGAATCTTTCTTGAAGCAGCCGGTGATTGAATTTCATCACTCCAGCTGAATCTATCATCATCCCAAGAACGTTCTTGGCCTTTCATTTCCAACCAGGTGAACAATAGTCAAACCAGCAAGCATTGCCAAAGACCTGAACAGGAGAACAATAAACAAGTGGAGTGGCTTGTCTTCAGAAGTGTGGGTATTTCGCCACTGTAGGTTTTAAAAAAGAGACTGAACAGTCATTTGTCTGAAATAGCATGGGATCTCCTGCTTGAGCAAGAGGTTAGACTAAAAAACCTCCAAAGTCCATTTCTACTCTGTTATTCTGTTCTGACTTTGTCCACTTCTTCAAAAGATTTTATTTATGAGTGACCAATAGAATGGATCAGGCCAAAAATAACTATCCAGTCTCAAAAGGGCATGAGACAAGGAAGTACCTTATCTCCTTTCTTGCTTATACTGGTTGCTGGAAGTTTTGAATAGAGGTATTAAACATGATGAAAAAATTACAGGCATAAAAATGAAAAATGGATGAATTACCTGGTATAACTGATAAAACTAGCAGTGATGGGTAAATTAACTGTTTAGGCAAAGAAAAGAACATCTTTAACTTTGTTTCTGCTTGGAAACTACTTCTGGATTTGTGTTTGAGATGGGAAAAAATGAAATGTTGATTTAGGATTTTTCTTATTAGATAAGTTTGTTGTTACAGAAATGGTTAGTACATAGTACATACATTATATAAGACATACACTTAAGACATATCTTTTCCATCAAGCCGGTCTAGCTTAGACAATGAGTAAATGTATTTTAGCATTTTAATGGGATGTTTTAGCACAGGTTTTTTAGTTTAATTTATTTTAGTTACTCTGTATTTATTGTTATTTATTGATTTTAACTCCCTGTGCACCACCCTGGGTCCATTTCGATGGAGAAGGGCGGTTCTATAAATCGAAATAAATTAAATATAGTATATAAAAGCAACTGCTTCTCTCTCTCTCCCCCCACCCCGCTCTCTCTGCCCCTCTCCCTCCCTTCCTCCTCTATCCCTCCTTCCCTCTAACCCTCCCTCCCTCCCTCCCTGTCTCCCTCTCTCCTTAGTATAGTGAGAGATGCAGCAGGATAGATCTAAACTTCATTAATGTGGTAGAAAAATTTAAAACAAGTGAAAATAAATGAGGTATGGGTAAGTCCTACTGATTTACTGTAATTATGGCTAATAGGAGTCCATTAGCTTAGTTTTTAACATCAGTGGGATCTGAAAATTAATAATGTTGATTAAAACTTTTTGGGAAGCAGTTAAAGAGGGCTAAGCACAGAATTTACTCAGACTCAAAAATAAAGTATGGAATGAATGAACAAAATAGATATTTGTAGAAAGAAGCAAAAACTTATGAGATAATATTTCTGCATAGTTATGATATGGAAATGATAGGGGGTATGTCAGAAGATATATATATAACTTAAATGCAGTGAAACACAAAAAATATACATGTGAAAGAAATTCAGAAATAGAGTCATTCCTGAATGGGGTAACAAATTTGGATAGAACAAAGTTGGATAGAATACAAAATGAATGGCAATAGAAAAGAAGTAAATTAAGGTAGGTTGGTCAAATATTGAGAAAGGACTGAATTTAGGAAAGAGCATGAATAAGTCAAGGCGAAAACAAAGAACATTATAGTTGGAATTGACAAGGTTCTTAAAAATAGGATAAAAGTTACAAAAGAAACAAAAGGAAAGTTGTGCCTTTTATTTTTGAAAGATTTAAAGACTTTTATTTTTTAAGTAAAGTTTTAAAATACTTTGTTCTATCCAAATCTGTCTAAAATTAAGGCCAACTGGCCTGTGAATCAATGGAACAACATTACTTAGAAATGCTGAATTCAGGCCCTTCTGACTAATCCATATTTCAAAAATGAGATTGAACTCATCAATGAAGTTTTTAAAGATTTGATCTGATCCCAGCAGTTTTGAGAATACTAAAAAATCTGAACTGTTGCAATAATGTGAGAGTTATTTTCTTTCTTCAAGCCTTTTGATTAGTTTCAATAAAAGTGGACAGCTATTCTCTTAAAACCCATTATTGGATACTAGACATGAGACAGAACATAGAGCAGCAGATTATAATAGTGTGTATACTATACTATTGACAGACACTTACAGGTTGATTAATTGGAACGCAACCGTTCTCTTTAAACAAGTTTTTTCCAGCATACAATTTATCACAAAGGAAGTCTTTTTGCCCTTTCCTATGTCTCCATGTAATTTAAATGTTAGATATCAATTAAGATCCATCAGATTAATAAAAAGGGATGGGAATATTTTCAATTTCTCCAGTATTCTTACCTAATAAAACTTTTCAGAGAATTTTTAATTCCTGAAAACCATCCTAGAAGATGCTAAGTTGAGCTCTGAAGCTCCACCATTTAACTGCCCTGCTTCAGTTGCTGACTATTAATTAATACCTTGACTGAAAAGTATTAGCCAAGTCTTAGAAAAATCTGCTAGGTGCAGAACTCAAGGGATGCCATGCAATGGAAAGATTGGGTAGCTTGTCTTACTCACGCTCTACAAAGCATTTATGTAATCTGAGTAAACAACTCTGTTAAATCTATGATATAAACTTTTTAAAGGACTTCCCTGCAGCTCTGCTGCTGATTATAAGTTATTTACACTAGGAAGGTTTCGCTTTTGTCCCTGATACTTTGATTTCTCCACAACTTCTCTTCTAGTTGGTTCTTTGTCCTCTTGTGAAACTTGTCTCCTGCTAAAGTTCACTAATGTGTAGTATATATTTGTACACTTCCTGCCCATGGCATTGAAAGAGTGATGTCAAATGAGGTCACCATTGTTTTAGATGTTTGGTTTTCCCTACCAAAGCTATTTGCTCTGCTGTTTCTCCTGATCACAAGAGGGCAGTATCACAATCATATTACAGCCTACTAAATTTGTGGTGGAACACTTGACAAGTCCTATCAGCAGATAGATAGCATATCAGAATTCAGGAAATTGCAGTATGTTACTCATGATCCCACTGTAGGTTTTTCCCCCCAAAGGCACTAATGAAAGGCTTACTAGCAATTCAATACTTTTAAAGCAGCTCAAGAGATAGTGTAAATGTTGTAAGCAACCATAACGAAAAGAGACATTGGAGTCCATTGGACCCACAGACTTTCTTTGCCTAACCAATTACCATGTGCCCAGTTTTAGGCCTTCCTGGTACAGTTGTTTTTTTTTAGTATTGAAAATATCAACTATGGAAATTGGTGGTCATAAGGGATAGCTTATGATAGCCTCATGCCCCAGGCTAAGAGGAGGAGGACACACAATTTATGTGGTTGCAAAATGTTGAGATGAGACTTTAACCCAATGTCTGATTCCTCCTATTTTAAGATAACATAAAGGGGTATAATCCCACCTTCTTATTTCCATTTCCATTTAAAACCTGTGAACTTTCTCCCCTATCTCCACAGGACAATTCCTTCTCATTATAGACACTATTAAACTAATTTTAGTTTTCTGCCAACCCTATTTCAATAGTATCATAATGGAGACCAGTCAGTCCATATTACTATATTCACTAAATTTACATAAATTCATCTCCAGAAAACATACATGATTTTTATTTATTCCAAAAGCTATAGTAGAAGTTGTGTTCGATATATCCAAGTCCTTTGCTTTTCCTTAAATGTGCTGTCCAGATAGATAGATAAGGCCAAAGCAAAAATGTGTGTGAAATCAAAGCAAAACATTAAAATTGAATTGCTGAAGTAAAAATAATGTAATCATGGTAACTACATACAGTAAGCATGTATCTTAGAACAATGTGATGTCAATAATAGTATAAATTAATTAATTCAATTTAAATATTAAACATTTAGTTCTTACGTTTGATTATTTAAACACTGATTAAATCACCTCTAGTAAATAATTACAGAGCTTCCCAGGAAGGTTTTCTGTAATTTATGAAAAATCCTTTTGGTTTTTCTAAAAAAGCTAATTCTGGATGCATTTTATCCCTGTTGTGCACCTTATAAGAGTCTTTTCAGTACTCTTAAAATAGGTAACAAATCTCAGGTGGCATCAGAGTGCTTTCTGATCCAGTGATCATATGCACTGATTATATATTTATTTATATATTTATAACAATTTGGGCACAAATCAATGTCTAACATATATTGTGGCTCTGATTTGCTAAGTTATGTAAGCATAGACATGATTGATAGTGCTGCTAACTAAATTCATACAAGCATATGCATAAAGTACACTTCTGGGTCAAGAAAATGAGCAGTAAATTTGATCCCATCAAACAGAATAAAATATGGCCTTAATCTTATTTTTATTTATTTTCGGGAAACTGATTTCTATAATCCGCTATTGCAAGAAGTATAGGTTGCCAAAGTAAGGCAGAGGTAGGCAAACATGAATCTTTCAAATATTTTTGGACTTAACACCCATCATTTATCAATATTTGGCCATATTCCCTGGGACTGACTGGTAACCAGTGTAATGACCATGTGAATCACTCACTAAATATGGTTCTAATTTCTTTGATTTGACTATCAATCCTGCATTTATTCATGACTTTCTTTAGGTTGCTTAGGATGCATAAAGGAAAACACACATTCCTCTATAGCAAAGATTATGTAGAACTGGAACTCTCACTTTATTTTGAAGCATTCCTCAATGACAAAAAAAAGAAGAAGCAATCAATCTGTGTAGCAAGAGGGGGATAACTTGGAAACAGCAGCAGGACAACCAAAACTTGTGATGATCTGGGGTACATTGGGAATCTGGGGTACACTGGAAGAAGTACTGGTAAGTTAACTGCCAGTATTAGGTGATAGGAGAAAGTAAAAAAAAAACAACCTATGGGTAAAGGTAATGGGGCCCAGGGAGGCAGTTGGGCGTGCTGATCGTGTACCTGGCTCCCCGCTACATGTCAGCAAACCTGCCCGAGCTCCTCGAGATGATCGCTACGGTGGCGGTTGAGACCCCCAGACTGGTGGTCATGGGGGATTTCAATCTGCCATTGGTTGGCAAATCATCTGAGGCAGCTCGGGAGTTCATGGCCTCCATGACAGCCATGGTAATTCAGGGTCCCACACACGAGGGGGGGCACACGCTGGATTTGATTTTTGTCTCTGGTCAGTGGACGAGTGATCTGGGAGTAGGGGACTTAGCCATCATACCCCACATGCTCTGAATCTGACCGAACACAGGTGAGAACCCATTTGAGGACTTACCTTGTGGCGATAAGAGTGGCCAAACGGTCTTATTGTGCCACCCTTATCGCATCCGCAGATAACCGCCCTGCCGCCCTGTTTGGGGTGACCCGCTCCCTCCTTCAACAGAGGCCGCGGGAAGCCCCTTTGTAGGGCAGAGCAGAGGAATTTGGAGAATATCTGCAGGATAAAATTGCTCAGATTCGAAGCAAGTTGGCCTCCACCGAAAGTAGTCTGGAAGGAAGGTCCGAGGCATGTCTTGAGACAGTTTTGTGGGAGGAGTTTGCCTCTGTTACTTCCGAAGATATGGACAGGTTACGTGAGCGACTGAGAGCCACCACATGTTTATTGGACCCTTGTCCCTCCTGGCTTGTACTGGCATCCTGGGAGGTGACATGAGGCTGGCTCCAGGAGGTAGTGAATGCTTCCTTGAGTGAGGGGATCTTGCCTACCATCTTGAAAGAGGCGGTGGTGAGACCTCTCCTCAAGAAGCCTTTCCTGGACCCAGCATTCTTGGTGAATTACCGTCTGGTCTCCAACCTTCACTTTCTGGCGAAGGTTGTAGAGAGTGTGGTGGCACAACAATTTCCCCGTCACCTGGAGGAGATTGATTATCTGGACCCGCACCAGTCCGGCTTTCAGCCCGGACACAGCACTGAGACGGCATTGGTCGCGTTGGTCGATGATCTCTGGAGGGCCAGAGATGGGGGTTGTTCCTCTATCCTGGTCCTATTAGATTTCTCGGTGGCTTTTGATACCATCGACCATGGTATCCTATTGCATCGACTGGAGGGGTTGGAGGTGGGAGGCACCGTTTTACGGTGGTCCTCCTCCTACCTCTCTGGTCGATCGCAATTTGTGTTGGCAGGAGGGCAGAGGTCGACCTCGAGGCCTCTCACTTGTGGGGTGCCTCAGGGGTCAGTCCTCTCGCCGCTCCTGTTTAACACATATATGAAGCCGCTGGGTGAGATCATCTGTGGTTTTGGGGTAGAGTACCATCTGTACGCTGACGATACGCAGCTGTATATATCTACCCCGAACCACCCCAACGATGCTGTCGAAGTGATGTTCCGGTGCCTGGAAGCCGTATGGGTCTGGATGGGAAGAAACAGACTCAGACTCAACCCGTCCAAGACCGAGTGTCTGTGGCTTCCAGCATCCCGGTACAACCAGTTTTCTCCATCACTGGCCATAGGGGGTGAACATCTAGCCCCTGTGGATGGGGCTCGCAACTTGGGCGTCCTCCTGGATACCCGGCTGTCCATGGAAGATCAAGTGACAGCCATGGCCAGGGGGGCGTTCTACCAGGTTTGCCTGGTACATCAGTTAAGTCCCCTATTGGACCGGGATGCCCTTCGCACGGTCACTCATGCCCTCATGACATCCCGTCTAGACTACTGCAATGCTCTCTACATGGGGCTTCCCTTGAGGTGCGCCTGAAGACTGCAGCTAGTTCAAAATGTGGCCGCGCGGGCAATTCTGGGAGCTCCTAGGCACTCCCACATAACACCACTCCTGCGCGAGCTGCATTGGCTGCCTGTGGTCTTTCGGGTGCGCTTCAAGGTGTTGATCACCATCTTCAAAGTGCTCCATGGCACGGGACCTAGCAATCTGCGAGATCGCATCCTGCCCCATACATCCCTTCGACCAATTCGTTCACACAGAGAGGGACTTCTCCGGGTGCCGTCCACTAGGCAATGCCAGCGGGCAACTCCCAGGGGAAAGGCCTTCTCTGTCGCAGGCCCTATCCTATGGAACGACCTACCCCCCTACCTCAGAACAACTCTGGACCTCCGCTCCTTCCGCCGAAAGCTCAAAACCTATTTCTTCCAGCAGGCCGGCCTTGCCTAATTTATCTTTCCTGCCTCCAGTCTGTATATTTAAATTCTTAATTGGGTTTTTAGGGTTTTTTAGTGTTTTAGGATTTTAGGTTTTAGCGCAGGGCTATAGTAGTTTAATCGGATTTTAGATTTTTATATTGTTGTATGTTTGTATGTTTTATAATCCCCTGTGCACTGCCCCGAGTCCCTTCGGGGAGAGGGAGCGGTATACAAATAAAAATTTGATTGATTGATTGAAAAGTTCCACTTGCACATATGTGCTAGTTGTTTCTGACTCTAGGGGATGGTGCTCATCTCTATTTAAAGCCGAAGAGCCAGCACTGTCTGAAGATGTCTCCATGGTCATGTGGCCGGCATGGCTAAATGCCGAAGGTGCACGGAGCGCTGTTACCTTCCCACCAAAAGTGGTCCCTATTTTTCTACTTGCATTTTTACATGCTTTCGAACTGCTAGGTTGGCAGAAGCTGGGATAAGTAATGGGAGCTCACTCCATTACATGGCGCTAGGTATTCGAACTGCCAGACTGCCTATTTTTCTGATCAACAAGCTCAGCATCTTAGCCACTGAGCCACTGTATCCCCAAAAAACCAAACTAGAGTAACATGCAACTTGCTATAGAAAGCGATTATATTTTCGTGAGACTATGAGGCAAACCAATATGTGAGGAGAAAATATGTCTCTATTATCTATGCATACTTTTGATAGTTGCATGTGTGTTTGTGGAAGTATTGATGTGAAAAAGAAATGACTAAGAGATATTGTGATATAGCAGTGATTCACCTCCATGATGTACTTTATGCAAAATAATACAATTTTCTTCTTCCAACCACTTTAACTTCCAAGTGAGTGTCTTAGAGAGTTGCAAAGAAGTGCATTGCTTCATAGACCAATTCTGAAGTAGTTTTGCACAACATTTTTTTTGAAAGCAAAGCATGTTGCAAAGTTTTGCAGTCCTGCAATAAGTGGATTTGTGTGTGTGTGTGTGTGTGTTCAGACATTAATGACAGGCAAAAGTCTTGAAAAGGGTTGATATTTGTCTATAAGTAAATAGCTATCTTCATCATATTGTTTTATGGATGTTCTTATCCACAATTACAGCAGTTTTGTAGACAGATATCCCATCAGCACACCACAGTGGTATTTCCAGAGGAGGAGAACATTGGAATGCGATAGTGACCATGAATGCATGAGAAAGGCATATTTGGTGGTGGTGGGACACACACACATCCACATTAAAATGTCACCCAAAACACTGATTGGATATTTCAAATAAGCCCATTCTGAAAAACTTGGGGATTCCCGTACTAATTAGCTTCTTGATTACTTTGGACTTGAGGAACCAAGTATCTCTGCCATTCCTGTGTACTTTGGGCAACCAATGCATGTTGGCTGTTCAAAGTAAAGCAGTTTTCACTAAATCTGCTTTTAAAAATTCTACCCCAGAAACTTTTCAGAAAATCTGCTGACTGTCATTAGTTCACAACAATCCACAACTACTCATATGCTTTGTTGTTATAAGATTAATATTGATGTAGTTCTCTAGTTGTGCATTTCTTAGCAATTATGTTTACATGTATGCATATGGGGAATGGATGGAAAGAACCTGCAACATCTTATTGGCTTCTCCATTTTGTCAGCTTTAAAATATGAGCACTCCCTGAGCTTGTGACTTCCTTGCGCTGTTTTATACATTATCCTGACTGAGCACCAACCAAGTTATGTGCAAGAGTACTTCATTATTTTAATTAAGCTTATTGTAAGAGTAATCATTATTGCCATCAGTATCAATCATTGGCAATATTTCCAATGATGGCTGTAAATGATGACAGGCTTAGCTGACAATAAATGATCACATTGCCATCTTAAGCTGACATTTCATTGGATGTTGCAAGGTTGTTCTAAATACTCCTGGGCTCGCTACATAAAGCTCTATTTATCTATGACAAAATTTGGGTCTACAGCATATTTGTTTTTTGCTTCCCAAATGGATACGTTCAGAAGGTTTGCAAAATTTATTCTTTTGCTTATGGCAGTCACAGTGTCTGAAAAATAGCTTTAATGACATAGAAGGTAGTTTTGGGCTGCAAAATCATTATTATTATCACCCTCATAAGCTTGCTTAGTATATATTATAGTGTAACTTTTATTTAGAAAAAGAGAGGTTGTTTAGATTGTGAAGCTAAGATTTCATATCATTAATTATAAAAACAGATGAATGAGGAAATAGCCAAAAGGAGCATAATTTAAATTAATTGTTTAATTAATTAATTAATTAATTAATTAATTAATTAATTAATACCATCAACTGAAGATGGTATTTCCTGTACATCTGAGTAATTTGTACAGTTGTTCATTTTCATTGTACCATTTCCAGAACTGTTTTTCTTTTGTTTTTAATTGGACAAGATAGCCTATGGCTATTTTTAGAAACGAAGTTTCACTTCTGAAATTTTGGAAACATGTTTGCTTTTTGTATGTACTGTGCTATCTGCAAGTGGCATAATTTTATTTGTATTTCATGGTTTATTCCCCCAAAGAAAGTCTTAAAAGTAATCCCAAAGCAGAGACCAATTTATTTAAAAACAAAAAACAACCAAGTTGCAACAAGATAGATGCCAAATACTTCAATCCATATTTTTTAAAAAGGTTCAAAATATCTTTAAAGTAACATAACTCTAAAAAAATTTTAACACAGGTGAATGATAAAACCACTGCACTGTGTTGCAACTACTCATAATTAACTGAACATTAATAAACAATTTTACAATATATATTTAAAAAGAAACAGACAACTGATCTATCAATTAACATTACCTTTTGGGAAATGATAATTTGAATAGTTTATCAAATAAACTATCAAAAATGCCTAGAAAATCAACAGAACTTCTTCTTAATGCCCTATATAACTACTGCTAGTATGTTATGGCATACCCTGCATGTTATTTACAGACAAAGCCAGTCCCAGATTTGATGGTCAGATGGAAATATTTTCTGCTGGTTTACGTCCTTCAATAGGCCCATTTCTTGCCATTCATTTCCCTCCTCCCACATTTGCTAATCTTCTCACTCTGATCTCAATCCGTATCACTTCCTAGAAGAAAGGAAAGAAGCAGAGACTGCTGCCCTTCCTCCTCATTCTTATTACTATCGTAAGCAGAAAGAGGAGAGATGAAAAGGCAACAGCATCAATAACCAACACCAAAAAGGCAGTGGAAGAGATTGGTGGTAGGGTCCTCCAATCACAGTTCTTGATGTTAAACCTAGATTTGAATATTAATTTACAGAAGATAGAATAAAAGAGTTGGAAAGGACCTTATAGGTCTTCTAGTCCAACCCCCTGATCAAGCAGGATAGCCTGTCTACGTTTCTTTGTTCCCAGCTGAAAACTTTCTTTTGACTCATGAACATTCCTTCAACCTTATAAGATCACAAGGTTAAAAACCTATACTTAAAGCCTCCTCAAGAAGCTCTTAGTGTTTCTCCCAATTTGTGGATTCTTCTTTTTCTCTTTTGGATTTGATAATACAATAATCTCTCTGGATTTTATACAATATATGGTTTGAACTCTGACACAGACTTTTCCTGATATCTCGGACTTCACTGACTGCTTGCTCACCGACGCTATTTTTTTGCTATAAGAACTTAAAACTACAGCAATGGCTTCAAGAAAGCCACCGACTGGAAAGTCTCTTTCTGCTCCAGCCTCAACTAAAGCCAGTCCAACTCCGCAACAGACAAAGATCACTACAATGCTACAAAAAGAAGCTGCAGGAGAGGACACCCAAGGATCATCAACAGATGAAATGCTCCAAAGTATAATGAAAGAAATAAAAGAAATGCGGAAAGACTTGATAAGCTCAAGACTGGAATTGTTGGAGACACAAAGAACCAAGCAGATAATACACAAAAGATTGAGGTGTTGGAGGGGGGGAGCAGTTGAGATGAAAGAAGAGATAAGGGAAATACGAAAAGAAAACATAGATATTTCTGGGCATATGTCAAGGATGGAATTTAAAAGAATGTCTTTTTTTTAAGGTTTCAGAACGTCCCAGATTTGAAGGAATTAATGAGCACAATTTTAGCAGATTATACTAAAAAGAATAAAGAATATATCTGGGGGCTATAGACCTGATTTACAGAATTAATTCAGCATATGCTAGAATAAATGATGTACCTAGAGAGATTCACGTTAAATTTGTAAGAAGGTCCACAAGGGATGAGATTCTGAGAGCACAATGAGGGGGGCCTTTGATATATCAACAAAAAGAAGTTACCATACTGAAGCAGATTCCAAAAAAAATTCGAGAGATAAGAATGAAGTATTCCTTCTTATACAAAAAAGGAGTATGGTTCAAATGGTTAATGCCTGAAGGAATGTTGGTATTCTGGGATGGAGGTAGAGTTAGAGTTAAAACAGGAGGAGAGGCGGAGGCCTTTCTAAAAAAAACATTCCTTAATCCTGGGAGATGAAGGAGAGGGAATGGGAGGGGCCATGGCCCCGCCCATTGGCGGGAAAGAGGAAGAAGAAACAATAGCAAAGAGGCTCAGATCACAAAAATGAGTTTATTTTGAAACTATTATTGTAATTCCTGAAAACGGATGTTAATATGAAACAAACGATTGAATGTATGAAGTTTATGACATGATATATATGTATCTCTTGTCACCATTTACTTAACTGTATCTTATATGAAGCCTCGGGGGCAGTCACCGCCCCTGGCATGGAAGTCCTAAAATGTTAACAAAACACCCTTTTCCTTTTATATATGTAAAACCAATAAAAATTGTTTTCCAAAAAAAAAAAAGGATAGCCTGTCTAATCTCCTTAAAAATTTCCAAGAATGAAGTACCCACCATTTTTGGAGTCAAGCCATTCCACTGATTAATTGTTCTCACTGACCAGAAATTTCTCCTTAATTCTGGATTAGATCTTTCTTTGTTAAGCTTCCATGCCTTACTTTTTGTCTGGCCCTCAGATGCTATGTAAAATAAGTTTCAAATTCCTGTCTGTCAATTTTGGACATGCAATTACACAATGAGATGTACTGGGTTTTATTCCTATTCAAAAGACAGGATGGAGTTTGTTAGATTTGTTAGATTTATTTTCTTCACTTCAACTGTAGACATATACTTTAAGAAGATGTTCTCTGACATATTCAGTTCCTAAGCCTATGGTGTCCACTGACTTGTTGCTGAGTACCACTGAGAACTCTACTGATTCAGAAGTAAGAACAAGTAATTTGTGGAGGGATTTCTTTTAACAAATATGACATTGTTTAAGAGGAATCCTCATGAATTTAAATGCAAGACCAGCCTGTAGACAGGTTTGCATTTAAAATGCTGGAAGCAAGGCTGAATATGGTATCCTCTCTTAATTTTGTATATTTGTAAGTACAAAAATATATTTGAAAAGGAAAGACAATATTCTACCTATTGTTACACTGATTTTTTTTAATGGCAGTTGCAACTGTTCAGACAAACAGGCAGGAAATTAGTTAATGTTAAGTAATTAGATTAATCAGAAAATTAGTTAAAGGTCCTGTTAATTAGATTATAAATGTGTCTTGAAGGTAGAAGAACAAAACTGCCTCAGGGGACAAAGCAATAAATAAGAAATATAATTTAGAATTACAAAGACATGATGGGGAGGACTGTTATCTCTAATATCATTTGAGCCTCATAAACTCTTGATGCAAGACAACCATTGTGCAATGCACAATGGCGCAATTTCACTGCTGAAGATTTAACCCTTGCTTAAATTATTTCATTCATTAAATCGTAGAAGTCACTACAGACCATTCTATTTCATTTACTATTACATTTGTGAAGACTCACATTTTTACCATTTGGGGACAAAAAGCAAAACCTACATAGGTCTGATCTAGTAGATATTTTTATTCTTAACTTTTCAACTTGGTGATGGAATATTCTGAAACGATTGTTTTAAGTCTAATGTGTCTCATTGTCTGGTACATAGGCTGGGAGACAGCCAAAGAATTCCTAACACCTACTGAAAGCCAGATTTTTACTTTTTAATTGTTTTATCAAAATATAAAATGCAAAGAGAAATTTTAAAAAGCCAGAAGATTTTTAAAGTAAGTTAAGACCTTGGATTTATTTCTGGAAGATAGTGCTTGATGAGATTAATGCATTATTGCATTTATTTTCTCAAGATGGCTCTTGATCAAGCTAATGAATTATACCAATCTGCTAATGATTTATTGATAAAT
Organism: Rhabdophis nuchalis; assembly: GCA_039707465.1. Lineage (NCBI taxonomy): Eukaryota > Metazoa > Chordata > Lepidosauria > Squamata > Natricidae > Rhabdophis > Rhabdophis nuchalis. The sequence goes on along the minus strand of CM077647.1, from coordinate 50,837,300 downwards.
TGGATTTATCTTTTAAGTGCTTCAACAATATCTTCGCCTGCAAAATAGACATGTTTGTTTGCCTCACTGTAGAAGCGTTTTCAATGCTTTTTTTTTGTTTCCTTTGGAGGTGTTTTTGATCCTTTCCTATTGCTGCAAAATGTCACTGGGCCTCCTCCTTCCCTCTCTTGATCACATTTCAACCTTCTTGACTGTTCCAGTATTGTGCTCATAGAAAACTGCATATGAGGCTTTCCTCCATATAACTGAAAGGGGGATAAATAAGGGAGACAGACTGCAGAAAGCTGGAGCCATGTTGATGCAATTACAGTCAGAAAATTCACACATCCCTTAAACAACAATCTGTTCTGATAATTTTATTAAAACGGATGAATGAATGGGGAAAATCTATATAAATAAAAATGTAACTGAGTTTGTTCAAAATCTCAGAAAGTACTGCACCGATCTCTTTTAAATTTTCACACAACATTCCTTACAAATACAGTACCAATGATATATATAGATTGTGTAGATGTCACACCTATGCCAGGTATACGTACACAACGGAAATGTAAAAAATGTAAAAAAAATGAGTGAGCCACAGGTGTTGTTGTTTTATGACATCCTTTATGACATAAAATATTCTGGTAGGTAGATAGGCAGCTATACAGATAGAGAGAGGGAGGGAGAAATGCAGTAGGTTGGTAGGTAGGTAGGTAGGTAGGTAGGTAGAGGGATAGAGAGAAAGGGAGAAATACAGTAGGTAGGTAGGTAGGTAGGTAGGTAGGCAGGCAGGCAGGCAGGCAGACAGACAGACAGACAGATGGAATACAGTAGGTAGGTTAGGGGTTGTGTATATGTGTTTGTGTGTGCAGGTGTAGATCTACGCACAGATTGGTTGGCCATTTAATCAGACTGGGCCACAGCAATGCGTGGCCGGGAATGGCTAGTGCTAAATAAAGTTTTCATGTAGTGCGAGTTGTACTTTTGCTTTCTGTAGGCCTCTATGGGAACAAAAAGTTATAAAAAAGGTGTGCTATAAATAAATAAATTGCTCAGAGTCATTCTGAGAGTGGCATAGAAGTATCAAAATTTGATAAATAAAGAAATAGGCAAATAAAATTGACTTTCTGGGAAGTCATGAAAGAAAATTACAAATAGAGGTCACATGATCACAGGGTGCTCATAAGAACAAGCACGTTGCCCTAAGATGGCGTTTTTTGGGTGGGGCCGTTGAGGCAAGTCAGGAGCAAAACAGTTCAGGTGAAAGTTGTAAAAGAATTCAAGACCCAGCAAAGAAACACTTTTCACAATCAAAAACTTTAACAGAGAAGGCACTCAGGGAAGGAATCAATTAGTCCAGAAATTTCTTCATTAGTAGAGAGAGAGAGTCCATTTCACGAAAAGATGTTGGTAATTTTCCAAAGGTAAAAATAGTCATTCAGGAACAAAGGGAACCTTCCTCCACTGCCCCGCCTGGGAGCCAGCAGGAGAAAATAACCCAAGAAAAATTGTATCAAGCCAGCCAGACTTAGATACATTGTAAGAAAATAAGCCGCAGATCACTTTCGCTTATTTCAATGCAGTCCGGAAACAAAGTATCCGCTTCCTTGCAACAAGGAGCCATTTCGGAACGCCGCTTTAAATCCGAGGGGGGGTTTAACCAACAAACACCCCCCTCTACGTTCTTTCAATCCAGGCTGCCAGCATAAATAATATTGTAAATCACTCACTCTTCACCTCGCTGCCAAAGCCCCAGGGAGCCTTCCGACCCGCACGCTCAGTTCTTTTTAAATTTTGCTGATCGTTACCGTCCTCCATTGGCGAAGGGAAACTCCCCCCACAGCATGTCTTCCTTCGCCTAAACCGAAGACAAGGGCCGTTTCCCAGCCGCCGCCAGGATAGACCAGCCCAGGCAAGCCAGTTTTACGGAGGGACCCCCAAAAAAGGGGGTGCCCCACCCCGTTAGGGGCAGAAAAAAGAACAAAACGGCGGATGAACCCCAAGGTTCGTCCGTCGCCGCCGGGAACAGGAACAGGAAGTCCTGACTGACTTTAACAACTTACCATGGCATCAAAATCAGAATTGGCAGGATTGGAACAAAGAATGTCATCTTTGGAATCAGTGTTACAAGCTCTGGTGCAGGAAATTAAAGCTTTGAGAGCTGATAATAAAAGTTTTAAGGAGGACCTTCTGGAAACACGGAAGCAAGTGTTGGAGAATTCACAGAAGACTGAGGAGCTGGAAGGGGGGCTGGCTGGGGCAAAGGGAGAACTTAAAAATGTCAACATTGAAATTGCAGATTTGTCTGGTCATATGTCTAGGATGGATTTTGAAAGGATGTCATATTTTTTAAGATTTCAGAATGTTTCTGAAGAATCTGGTGAATACCTTCCTGATCTCATGAGCACAATTTTAGCAGACTATTTACAGAAACCTAAAGATGAGATCAGGGGGGATATTGACCTTGTCTACAGAATAAATTCAGCATATGCCAGGATAAATGAAGTACCCAGAGAGATACATATTAAATTTGTTAGAAGGTCAACCAGAGAGGGAATTTTGAAGGCGCAGAGAGGGGGGCCGTTAATTTACCAACAAAAGGAAGTCACCATCTTGAGGCAGATCCCAAAAAAGATTAGGCAGGTGAGAAGGAAATTTTCCTTCTTATCCAAAAAATTGTATGACCACGGGATTTGGTTCAAGTGGGTGATGCCGGAAGGGATGTTGGTGTTCTGGGATGAAGGAAGAGTGAGGATTAAAACAGTTGCTGAGGCGGAAGCCTTTCTTAAAAAACATTCCTCTATCCTGGGGGAAGATCCAGGGGGGACGGAGGGGGCCAGGGCCCCGCCCGCTGGGGGCCAGGGAGGAGAAAAAGAACATACAATTGCCAAGAGACTTAGATCGAAAAAATAACTTTGCTTTTTTTATTATTATTAATATTGCTTAACCTTATGTCTGGATGTTTGTACATGACTGCTAGCATAGAATGGAGAATTTAGGAATTTTGTACTTATTTTCACCTTGTAGTACTTTTGGAAAAATGTTTTTTTTTAATGTTTTATTATGAAGCCTAGAAGGGCCAATGATCCCGACGCAAAAGTTCTTAATATGTTTCTGTATCCCTTGCCCTACCCTTTTCGAAAATTGTAAAAACCAATAAAACATTTTCAATAAAAAAAAAAAAAGAACAAGCACGTTGCCAAGCATGGAGATCATGATCATATAATCACAGGGTGTACGGTCTGATGTTTTACAATGGCTAGAAGTGCTTTACAGGCTATAAAGCATCTTTTCCAAGCTGTCATAAATTCAAATGGTCATTAAACCACCAGTCATAAGTTGAGGACTAGCTGCACTGCTCATAAACCATATATTCCTGAAGCTTATACAGTATCTCTGGCATTTTCTGATTCCTTCAAATTATTAGCACCATGCTTAACATCAACTCATATACCCAATTCCCCTAATATGGTGAGACAGAAGCCTCAGTGCCATAGTTTTTATTCATGTTTGGTTCTAAACAAATATAAAAAAAATTTCCATCAGGCAACAAAGCTGCTAACCAAAGTAAGCACCCATACAGTTGTGTCTCTCCATGCAGTTTTACCCACCGTGTTAAAATATCTCTACAGAGATGTCTCACTTCCCTTCACAGGTGGTAAATATGCTATAGGTCTCCTCCTATATATCAGATTGCAATGTGTCATGCTTCTGGAGCTTTGGGCTCTTTTTAAAATTACATTTTACACATCAGTAAACTTGTAATGCAGAAACTGCTTTCTTAGAGTTATTTATATCCCTGTGTTGCAAAAGAATTTGTCAGGGAATAATATGAATGTTATTTATCTGACGGCTCTGCTTTATAGACTGCTACATTTTACATCCTTCAGTACTTCTTGGCAGAGAAGTAAATAACAGTGCTATTAACCTCTAGCACCAGTATAAAAATAGACAGTTATTAAGGGGTAAATATTACTTTGATGATTATTGCCCCAGTCTGCTTTCACTGTAATAAATAAGATTTCTTTGTGGGTCTGTAAAACCCTACATTTTTAAAAGTTACATACAGTAATATTGGGTACTTGCTTCAAATAGTTTTTGGATGACATTTCATACTGTTCAACTTAACCCAAGGTAGGTTCTTCTAGTATTGCCCGGCTCACTGAGATTTCCTGGAATGATTTGATAATGATAGCTTAGATCAGTAATTCTCAACTCCCCAGTCATCATAGTAATGCTGGGAGTTGAAATGTATACCTCTGAAGATTGCTAAGGTATCATAAGATGGAGCTAAGTTCCACACTGCAATACCTGCTTGAATTAAATATATATTATTATGCAAGTTAGGGTAAAAATATTGTGGGCACAGCTTCGGATTCTTAAAACACATTTTGTCTAGAAAGATAGCACACAGTTTAAAAAAAAAAGAGGAGAATGGGTTCTACTATAGTTATAATATTTGATAGAAAGTTGGTAGAATGTTTCAACTGAATCTTCAAATGTAAAAACATAAACAAAAACAGACAAAACATAATATATAATGCTTTCCTCAATTTCGTTAAGCATGTCGTTTGGTTACAAGCTTTGGTGCATCAATCTTTACAATTACATATTCAATCACTAATTGTCCATCAAGCATAGTTAAATACATCATTATCATTGAGCATTATACATTTGATTACCATTGATATTCCTTCATTTTAAACAAATCTTATTCCCTTAAATTCTATTTCATAACAATAGGTCTTCATAAAATCTCCTATCTCTTTCTATTGTTCTTACAAGATAAAAAGAGTTTTTCATCAATCTATGTTGTGTATAATTGCTTTCAGTTATACATAGTATCACCAATCATCCATCCAGTGTAAATACTTATGTATCACTAGCCGTTGCAGCCACGCGTTGCTGTGGCCCAGTCTGGTTAAATGCCCAACCAATCTGTGTGTAGATCTACACCTGCACATACAAACATGTACACACAACCACCGTAACTACCTACTGTATTTCTCCCTCTCTCCCTCTAACCAACCTACCTACCTACCTACCTACCTACCTACCTACCTACATACATACATACATACATACATACATACATACATACATACTGTATTTCTCCCTTCCTTTCTCTATCTCTATAGCTGCCTACCTACCTACCTACTGTATTTCTCCCTCTCTCTATCCCTCTACCTACCTACCTAGCTACCTACCTACCTACCTACATATTTCTCCCTCAGAGTATTTTATGTCATAAAGGATGACATAATACCTGTGGCCCACTGCTCTCTCTGTATCCATCTACCTACCTTTTTTTTTTTTACAATTTTTTCATTTCCGTTGTGTGTACCTGGCACAGGTGTGACATCTACACAATCTATATACCCGTATTTGCCGGCGTATAAGACGACTTTTTGGGCCCGAAAAATATGCCTCCAAGTGGGGGGGGTCGTCTTATACGCCGGGTCATCTGCGAGGTCCCCTTCACGTCCCTCGTCTCCCTGGATGCCGTCCAGAGCCATATGCAGCCGCGTAGAGACTTAGCGCTTTTCCACGCCGTGCAAAAGATAGCCGCGCGCATGCGTGGGAAAGCGCTAAGTCTCCACGCGGCTGCTGGCTCTGGACGCTGTCCGGAGAGATGAAGAACGTGAAGGGGACAGCCGTCACCACAGAGTGCGCGAGACAGTGACAGGGAGAGAGAGAGGCCCAGAGCGAGAGAGAGACGGAGGGAGGGAATCAGAATCTAACAGACACAAAAGGGAAAGTGACAGCGGGGAAGGAGGAAACCCTCTACAGCCGCGCGGAGACTTGCTGCTTTTCCACGCATGCGCGCGCCTATCTTTTGCACGGCGTGGAAAAGCGCTAAGTCTCCGCGCGGCTGCGGATGGCTCTGGACGCCGTCCGGGGAGACGAGGAATAATAAAGGCATGACAATAAACAGTATTTTCATCTATTTAATGGTTTTAAAAATGCATCAACTGTTTGACAGAGGAATTATTGAGTCTGTCATCTGCATCTCCATTATTGCATCTCCATTACAAACAAACATAGACGTCAACGAACAATTAGAACTGCAGGGGGGGGGAAACAATTGCTACCAATCTGCCTTCCATTGAGGGCCTGTATACTGTACCAAAAAGAGGGCTGTGACAATATCTACAGACCCCTCACATCCGGGACATAAATTGTTTCAACTTCTGCCCTCAAAATGTTGCTACAGGACTCTGCACACCAGAACAATTAGACACAAGGACAATTTTTTTCCCGGATGCCTTCACTCTCCTAAACAACTACTTCCCACAACACTGTCAATAATTTATAATAAGAATGTATTACTATTCTTCTTCTCTTCCTTCCTAGTACCTATCTCTCCCCACTTATGACTATAACCATGCTGCTTGTACCTTTCAATTTATATTGTTTTTGTTTCCTAGTATGATTTGATCAGCTTATTAGTAACCTTGACTATCACTAAATGTTGTATCTTTTTATTCCTGAGGAGTGAATTTTATTCTCCTTATGTATACTGAGAGCATACGCACAAAAGACAAATTCCTTGTGTGGAAGGTGTGCGGAAGAGGGGGTAGTCTTATACGGCGAGTATATAACAAACTCTATATTTTGAGTGGAAATGATGGGGGGTCGTCTTATATGACCAGTCGTCTTATACGCCGGCAAATACGGTATATCATTGGTGCTGTATTTCAAAGGAACGTTGTATAAAAATTTGGAAGCGATCGGTGCAGTACTTTAGGAGATTAGTGGTTTTGAACAAACTCTTGTTACATTTTTATTTTTATAGATATAGTCAACTGCCGATGATATTTTTCATTGCAACGTTTCGACAAGATCTCACTTGTCATCATCAGACACAAGCCTGCCTGATGATGACAAGTGAGATCTTGTTGAAACGTTGCAACAACTTTTCTATGCCTTATACACAGGAAAATCCCCGAAGCCAGCTATGCCAGTATATAGACTAATTATCGCAGCTCCTGTGAAGAGGTCCCTTTAAGGGGAGGAGACTCAACGTCATCCCTCTCTGCCCTTTGACTCAACCCAGAGTCATCCAGACAGAGAACCAAATTAGATTACTGCTGTGTGACATTTTTTAGATGTGTGTTAGATAAGCCTGAAATGGATCCATCCTGGTCTCTTTATTTTCAGCCCTTAAAAAAATCTAACGCACATCTAAAAAATGTCACACAGCAGTAATCTAATTTGGTTCTCTGTCTGGATGACTCTGTGTTGAGTCAAAGGGCAGAGAGGGATGACGTTGAGTCTCCTCCCCTTAAAGGGACCTCTTCACAGGAGCTGTGATAATTAGTCTTCATTTAAGAGTCCTGTAAATTGGCTGATATATCAGGGATACCAGATAGCTCAAGGCATAGAGAGCTTGCCTCAAATGCTGGAAAGCCCTGGTTCAAATCCCAGTAGAAGGAGTATGGCCAGCTGAAGAAGGCTAATAAGCCTGAAATGGATCCATCCTGGTCTCTTTATCTTCAGCCCTTAAAAAAATCTAACACACATCTAAAAAATGTCACACAGCAGTAATCTAATTTGGTTCTCTGTCTGGATGACTCTGGGTTGAGTCAAAGGGCAGAGAGGGATGACGTTGAGTCTCCTCCCCTTAAAGGGACCTCTTCACAGGAGCTGTGATAATTAGTCTTCATTTAAGAGTCCTGTAAATTGGCTGATATATCAGGGATACCAGATAGCTCAAGGCATAGAGAGCTTGCCTCAAATGCTGGAAAGCCCTGGTTCAAATCCCAGTAGAAGGAGTATGGCCAGCTGAAGAAGGCTAATAAGCCTGAAATGGATCCATCCTGGTCTCTTTATTTTCAGCCCTTAAAAAAATCTAACATATATATATATATATATATATATATATATATATATATATATATATATATATATATATATATATATGTTAAATTTCTTTAAGGGATGATTAATAATAATTAATTAAGAGACCAGGATGGATCCATTTCGGGCTCCTTAGCCCTCGTCAGCTGGCCATACTTCTCTACAGGGATTTGAACTGGTGCTCTCCAGCATTCGAAGCAGGCTTCTCTATGCCTTGAGCTAACCAGTTTCCCTGATTACATCATCCTTTCTACAGGACTTTATTGATGAAGTGGATATATTGTTACAGCTTCCTGTTAGGCCTATGTAAGGGAGGAGACAAACTTGTCATCCTTCTCTGTCCTTCGACTCAACCTAGAGACCATCCAGACAGAGACCTATTAAATTGCTGCTGTCTTTTTAGATATGTTAAATTTCTTTAAGGGATGATTAATAATAATTAATTAAGAGACCAGGATGGATCCATTTCGGGCTCCTTAGCCCTCGTCAGCTGGCCATACTTCTCTACAGGGATTTGAAGTTTGTCTCCTCCCTTACATAGGCCTAACAGGAAGCTGTAACAATATATCCACTTCATCAATAAAGTCCTGTAGAAAGGATGATGTAATCAGGGAAACTGGTTAGCTCAAGGCATAGAGAAGCCTGGCCAGCTGACGAGGGCTAAGGAGCCCGAAATGGATCCATCCTGGTCTCTTAATTAATTATTATTAATCATCCCTTAAAGAAATTTAACACATATCTAAAAAGACAGCAGCAATTTAATAGGTCTCTGTCTGGATGGTCTCTAGGTTGAGTCGAAGGACAGAGAAGGATGACAAGTTTGTCTCCTCCCTTACATAGGCCTAACAGGAAGCTGTAACAATATATCCACTTTATGAGAGATAATTATCACAGCTCCTGTTAAGAGGTCCCTTTAAGGGGAGGAGACTCAACGTCATCCCTCTCTGCCCTTCGACTCATCCTAGAGATCATCCAGACAGAGAACCTAATTAGATTACTGCTGTGTGACTTTTTTTTTTTTTTTTAGATATGTGTTAGAATTTTAAGGGCTGAAAATAAAGAGACCAGGATGGCTAATAAGCCTGAAATGGATCCATCCTGGTCTCTTTATTTTCAGCCCTTAAAATTCTAACATATATATATACACACACACACACACACACACATACACACACACACACACACATACACCCACCCACCCACCAGTTTTTCATTATGTCGTTATTAATCCATTTAACAATAAGAGATCTTATTGTTATTGTTAAGGCAAAATATCAGCAAATAGCCCGAGCCTGTAAAGATGAAGTGAGGAAAGCTAAGGCTCGCAATGAAGAAAGGCTTGCCAAAAAAGTAAAAAATAACAAAAAAAGCTTCTTCCAACATGTTAAAAATAAGAAAAAAGTTAAGGAAACAATTGGTCCACTGCTGGGAGAAAATGGCAAGAAGATGATAAGCAACAGGGAGAAAGCAGAACTATTTAACTCTTTTTTTGCATCTGTCTTTACACAAAGGGATAAAACAGTCCAACCAATCAAAAACAGCACCACAAAAATCAGATTAGGAACACAAGTTGAAATAGGGAAGAAAATGGTAAATGAGCACCTGTCTGCCCTGGACGAGTTCAAATCACCAGGACCGGATGGATTACACCCCAGGGTTCTGAAGCAACTGGCAGACGAGATCTCAGAACCACTGAACTATATCTTTCAGAGATCCTGGAGCACCGGGGAACTGCCAGAAGACTGGAAAAGAGCTGATGTGGTTCCCATCTTCAAAAAAGGAAAAAAAACAGATCCAGGAAACTATAGACCCATCAGCCTGACCTCAATACCAGGAAAGATTCTGGAAAAGATAATTAAACAACAAATAAGTGAACACCTAGAAGCAAACAAAGTAATAGCCAAAAGCCAACATGGGTTTGTCAAAAACAGATCATGCCAGACGAATCTAATTGCATTCTTTAACAAAGTGACAAAATCAGTGGACCAGAGGAATGCTGTTGATATAATTTACCTGGACTTCAGTAAGGCATTTGATAAAGTAGACCATAACCTACTATTAGATAAAGTAGAAAATTGTGGGTTAGACAGCACCACCAGCAAATGGATTCGCAACTGGCTGACCAACCGCACTCAACGTGTAGTCCTCAATGGAACTGCATCTACATGGAAGGAAGTATGCAGTGGAGTCCCCCAAGGCTCTGTTTTAGGCCCAGTACTCTTTAACATCTTCATCAACGATTTGGATGAGGAGATAAATGGGGAACTCATCAAATTTGCAGACGACACCAAGCTGGCAGGAATAGCCAACACTCCAGAAGATAGGCTTAAGATACAGAAGGATCTAGACAAACTTGAACATTGGGCACTATCTAATAAAATGAAATTCAATTGTGAAAAAAGTAAGGTCCTACATATAGGCAAGTAAAACCAAATGCACAAGTACAGTATAGGTGGTACCTTGCTCAATAGTAGCAACTGTGAGAGGGATCTTGGAATCCTAGTGGACAACCATTTAAATATGAGCCAGCAGTGTGCAGCAGCTGCCAAAAAAGCCAGCACAGTTCTAGGCTGCATAAACAGAGGGATAGAATCTAGATCACGTGAAGTGTTAATGCCACTGTATGGTGCCTTGGTAAGGCCACACTTGGAATACTGCATACAGTTTTGGTCGCCACGATGTAGAAAAGACGTGGAGACTCTGGAAAGAGTGCAGAGAAGAGCAACCAAGATGATTAGGGGACTGGAGACTAAGACATATGAAGAACGGCTGCAGGAGCTGGATATGTCTAGCTTGATGAAGAGAAGGACCAGGGGAGACATGATAGCAGTGTTCCGATATCTCAGAGGGTGCCACAAAGAAGAGGGAGTCAAACTATTCTCCAAGGCACCTGGGGGCAGGACAAGAAGCAATGGGTGGAAACTAATCAAGGAGAGAAGCAACTTAGAACTAAGGAGAAATTTCCTGACAGTAAGGACAATTAACCTCTGGAACAGCTTGCCTCCAGAAGTTGTGAATGCCCCAACCCTGGAAGTCTTTAAAAAGATGTTAGACAGCCATTTGTCTGAAATGGTATAAGGTTCCTGCCCACTCAGGGGGTTGGACTAGAAGACCTACAAGGTCCCTTCCAACTCTGCTATTGTATTATTGTATTATTGTATTTTTCCAATGTAATATAATCACTACTTACAATTATGCATAGAATTCAAATCGTCCCATACATATACATAGATTCATTATTATCCTTATGCATCATATATTCAAACCTTCTATCTATTAACCAAGTGTCTTTATAGTATCAAGCTATCACTTTCTAATAAAACATGAATAAACATTTTCATTTTCATTTTCAGGTTTTTTTATCTAGCCATTGATAGAAGAAATCCCATCTTATAGAATTGCTCTTCCTCTTGTTCTCTAATTGCAAATGTAAATTTACTCATTTCAGCACACTCCATTATTTTTTGAATAATTTCCTCCTGCGTTGGTATTTTCTCATTTTTCCAATTTTTTGCAAATAGAATTCTAGCTGCTGTTAGCACATTTACTATCAAGTATTTCAAGTCTTTATTGTATGATTCTGGTATAATTCTCAATTTAAAAAGTTCTGGTTTAAAGTCTATGTGTTTGTATATCATTTTCTCCAACCACATGTGGATTTTAGTTCAGTATCTTTTAGCTACAGTTCAAGTCCACCACATGTGGTAGTATGAGCCCGGCGTCTGATGACATTTCCAACACTTTTCCAATTTCTTCTTGGATATTTTTGCTATTCTCATTGGGGATAAGTGCCACATGTAAAACATATTATACAAATTTTCTTTGTATGTAGTTGACATTGTCATTTTGTAATCCTAAAACCACAGTTTCTGCCATTTCTCTAACTCAATCCCATACCCAAAGTTTTTCCCCCAAGCTATCATAGTTTCTTTAACTTGTTCTTCCTGTAGCTTAGTCTCTAATAAGTACGTGTACAGTTTTTTAATTACTTTTTCATCAGTACCTGTTAAGATTTTGTCTAATTCAGTTATTTTATCATAAAAACCTTCCATTTTTCAATCTTCATTATATCTAGACTGTATTTGCACGAGAGTACCAATTCATTTCAATTCCTTCCTGTTTCAGCTCTTGCATAGATTTAAGTTCATCCTCTGCATTTAATAACTCAGCATATCTGTTTGTTCCTTTTTGTATATTATTGAGTAGGAAAGGCTTCAATGGTTGATATCCAGCTTGCAATTTTTAAGTAATGTAACCTTTTAACCTTCTCCCAGTTTAACAACAACGTCTCTCTTATGTAGTGTCTTCTGAAATAACCGTGTGCTTTAGTTCCCTTATACCATAGAGAAGAATGCCAACCCATCAATAAGTCGTGACCCTCTAATTTCAAAAGCCTAGCATTTCTTAGTGTTATCCACTCTTTAATCCACATCAAACTTGTTGCCTGGTAGTATAGCTCCCAGTCAGGTACACCCAATCCTCTTGTTTTGGCATCTTGTAGTACTTTTAAGTTTTATTCTTGCTTTCCCCCCCCTGCCAAATAAACTTCAACACCATTTTATTTAAATCTGCAAAGTAGTCCTTCCCCAACCTGGAAGGAATTGGAATTGTCTGGAACAAATATAGAATTCTAGGCAAGATGTTCATTTTAATTGTAGATATTCTCCCTATCATTGATAGTTGCAAATTTCCCCATTTCTTCAAGTCCGGTACAGTAGTTTGGGCACAATGAAAACAGACTGGTAGATTAGATGGGCCAAAAGACTGATCCAGCAGGTATGGTTTATTTTTTTATGTTATTCATAATAAAGATACTGTTGTTATCAACACTACTTTAAAGACTTTTTAAAATCCTTTATTGCTTTTATAAATAATCCAAGGTGCTGAATATATTAATTCTCCTTTCTTTTCTCCACAACCTGTGAGGTAAATGGGACTGAGAGAGAGTGAGGCACCGGAGGTCGAGATGTTAGGCCGGGAGGCCGAAAACAGCCAGGCCGGGACCGGGCCGAGACCAAGGCCTAAGACGACCAGGGCCGAGGTTCGAGGCCCGAGGCCCGAAAGACACCATCCAGCTACCGAGATATGGACCATGGTGTCTGGAGGAGCTGGTAGGGGGCAATTGGTGATTGGGGACCGGAGCTGGAGAGGTCTGAGGACATAGGAGGCCTGGGAGTCTGAGGGAGAGCTGGGAGAGCTGGGCCTCAGCCAGAAGAACATCGAATGGCAGAGGCCCAAGGCCCAGGGCCTAAGGGATATTATGCTGGTAGGCCTGAAGCTATAAAGTGGGGTCGAAGGCCAATGGCCATGGAAGATCACAGCATAAATCTGACCCCACCCAGGACCCAGTATCAACATTGATTTATTACCTACTACCCACAGCACCCTACTTGGACTATTCCAACCACCTAAGACTATACAGACTCTGTGAGTCGGACTTTAAGCTTACTGGAATACAGTAATGTTTTAATTTATTGTACCATCTATTTTAACATCTATCTAGCCAACTGATGCCCTGCAACTAACTGTGCGACCCATTATATATTCTTGCATGTACTCAAGGGCAGACCTGATCCTACTGCGGGAGTCTCCCCTTTCGCAGGTTTGGCCCTCCGCTTTAACGAGGGCCCACCTTAAGGAGGGATTAATTAATCCGGAGAGGTGGGTGAAACGTAGTCTCAGGGGGTTCTTAACAAAAAAATTTATTCGAATTTTAGGGGGTTCCAGGGAAGAGGGAGGGATCAGACAGGTGGAGGATGGGAACAGTGCCAAGCCGGCTAGCAGAGCAAAGAAGGAAGCGGTTGGGTCCGAGAAGGGGGGAACATGGGTCATTCCTACAGAGGGCTTCTCCATCCAAACGGTCATAGGGAGGGGGAGGGGCGATGGGAGACAGGATGGTTACCATGGGATGGAGGTGCGTGGCTGTTGGTTACAAGTGCTCACGTGCACCAACCTCCTGAGCTCCCCCCGCGAGCTAGGTGGTCCGGGTTCACAGAGCCAGGGCCCTAGGCTGATGTTATGCAACGCCAGGTGCGTGGTCAACAAAGCCCCCCTTATTAACGACCTTGTGTCGAAGGGGGAGCCGGACCTGGTAGGGATTACGGAGACCTGGCTGGGCCACGAGGGAGGATGTCCTCTCGTGAATATGTGCCCGCCAGGTTACCGTGCGTTTCATCAGCCCCGGGCAATAGGCAGGGGGGGTAGCGGTTATTCTTAGGGAACGTCTTGAGCCGAGAGAGACTACTGTACCACAGACCACCGGCTGTGAGTCCCTCTGCGTGAAATGGGGCCCAAGGAGGCAGTTGGGTGTGCTGGTCGTGTACTTGGCTTCCCGCTATGTGACAGCAGCCCTGCCGAGCTCCTTGAGATGATCGCTGCAGTGGCGGTTGAGACCCCCAGACTGGTAGTCATGGGGGATTTCAACCTGCCATTGGTGGGCGAATCATCCGAGGCAGCTCAGGAGTTCATGGCCTCCATGACGGCCATGGACCTGACCCAGGTAATTCAGGGTCCCACACACCAGGGTGGACACACGCTGGACTTGATTTTTGTCTCTGGTCAGTGGATGAGTGATCTGGGTGTAGGGGATTTAGCCATCGTACCCCTGTCATGGTCAGATCACTTACTTCTCCAGCTCAACTTTCCAATCGCTACACCCCACCGTGGGGAGGCGGAACCAGAGATCCCTAGATGGTTCCGCCCCAGGCACCTGATGGAACCCGAAAGGTTCCAGACGGAGCTTGGGCCATTACCTGTGACCCTGACCCGCGCCCTGACTGAGGACCTGGTGGCGGCATGGAGTACTGCGGCCGCCGGGGCCCTGGATCGGGTCACGCCCTTGCGGCCTCTCCTGCGGCGCCGAGTCACCCGGGCTCCTTGGTTCACTGAGGAGCTGAGGGTGATGAAACACCACAAGGGACGCCTAGAGAGGAGATGGAGATCCACACGCTCTGAATCCGACCGAACACAGGTGATAGCCCATTTGAGGGCTTATCTTGTAGCAATAAGAGTGGCCAAACGGTTCTACTGTGCCACTCTTATCGCATCCGCAGATAACCGCCCTGCCGCCCTGTTTGGGGTGACCCGCTCCCTCCTTCATAAGAGGCCATGGGAAGCCCCTCTACAGGGCAGAGCAGAGGAATTTGGAGAATATCTGCAGGATAAAATCGCTCAGATTCAAAGCGAGTTGGCCTCCACCGAAAGTAGTCTGGAGGGAAGGTCCGAGGCATGTCTTGAGACAGTTTTATGGGAGGAGTTTGACTCTGTTACTTCCGAAGATATGGACAGGTTACATGGGCGACTGAGAGCCACCACATGTTTATTGGATCCGTGTCCCTCCTGGCTTGTACTGGCATCCTGGGAGGTGACACGAGGCTGGCTCCAGGAGGTAGTGAACGCTTCCTTGAGTGAGGGGATCTTGCCTACCGTCTTGAAAGAGGCGATGGTGAGACCTCTCCTTAAGAAGCCTTCCCTGAGATTCGAGAAGCAAGACGGAAATTTTCCTTCTTGTCTAAAATTTTATTTGATCATGGGATTTGGTTCAAGTGGGTGACACCCGAAGGGATGCTGGTGTTCTGGGAAGGAGGAAGAGTGAGGATTAAAACAGTTGTTGAGGCGGAAGCCTTTCTTAAAAAACATTCCTCTATCCTGGGGGAAGATCCAGGGGGGACAGAGGGGGCCACGGCCCCGCCCGCTCGGGGCCAGGGAGGAGAAAAAGAAGATACAATAGCCAAGAGACTTAGATCTAAAAAATAACTTTGCCTTGACTTTCCTGAACAATTTTGCATAATATTTTCTGGATTTTTTGTAAATGTCTGACAGCATGGAATTGAGAATTTAGGTATATGTACTTGCTTTTACCTTGTAGTGTTATGAAAAATGTTTTTTTTTTGTTATTTTTTTATTGTGTATTTTGAGGTCTCGGAAGGGCCGACGACTCTGACGTGAATGCTCTCAAAATTTCTTTGTATCCCTTACCCTACCCTATAGAAAAAATGTAAAACCAATAAAACTTTTTCAATATAAAAAGAAGCCTTCCCTGGACCCAGCATTGTTGGTGAATTACCGTCCGGTCTCCAACCTTCACTTTCTGGCGAAGGTTGTAGAGAATGTGGTGGCACAACAGTTTCCCTGTCACCTGGAGGAGATTGATTATCTGGACCCGCGCCAGTCCGGCTTTCGGCCCGGACACAGCACTGAGACGGCATTGGTCGTGTTGGTTGATGATCTCTGGAGGGCCAGAGATGGGGGTTGTTCCTCTATCCTGGTCCTATTAGACCTCTCGGCAGCTTTTGATACCATCGACCATGGTATCCTATTGCATCGACTGGAGGGGTTGGAGGTGGGAGGCACCGTTTTACGGTGGTTCTCCTCCTACCTCTCTGGTCGATCACAATTTGTGTTGGCAGGAGGGTAGAGGTCGACCTTGAGGTCTCTCACTTGTGGGGTGCCTCAGGGGTTGGTCCTCTCGCCGCTCCTGTTTAACACATATATGAAGCCGCTGGGTGAGATAATCCGTGGTTTTGGGGTAGAGTACCATCTCTACGCTGATGATATGCAGCTGTATATATCTACCCCGAACCACCCCAACGATGCTGTCGAAGTGATGTCCCGGTGCCTGGAAGCCGTACGGGTCTGGAGGGGAAGAAATAGACTCAGACTCAACCCGTCCAAGACCGAGTAGCTGTGGCTTCTGGCATCCTGGTACAACCAGTTTTCTCCATCACTGGCCATAGGGGGTGAACATCTAGCCCCTGTGGATGGGGCTCGCAACTTGGGCGTCCTCCTGGATACCCGGCTGTCAATGGAAGATCAAGTGACAGCTGTGACCAGGGGGGCATTCTACCAGGTTCGCCTGGTACGCCAGTTACGTCCCCTATTGGACCGGGATGCCCTTCGCACGGTCACTCATGCCCTCGTGACATCCCGTCTAGACTACTGCAATGCTCTCTACATGGGGCTTTCCTTGAGGTGCGCTCGAAGACTGCAGCTAGTTCAAAATGCGGCCACGCAGGCAATTCTGGGAGCCCCTAGGCACTCCCACATAACACCGCTCCTGTGCAAGCTGCATTGGCTGCCTGTGGTCTTTCGGGTGCGCTTCAAGGTGTTGATCACCATCTTCAAAGCGCTCCATGGCATGGGACCTAGCTATCTGCGACATCTCATCCTGCCCCATACATCCCTTCGACCGATTCGTTCGCACAGAGAGGCACTTCTCCGAGTGCCGTCCACTAGGCAATGTCAGCGGGTGACTCCCAGGGGAAGAGCCTTCTCTGTCGCAGGCCCTATCCTATGGAAATATTATTATTATTATTATTATTATTATTATTATTATTATTATTATTATTATTATTATTGTTATTGTTATTGTTATTGTTATTGTTATTGTTGTTGTTGTTGTTGTTGTTATTATTATTATTATTATTATTATTATTATTATTATTATTATTATTATTATTATTATTGTAAGTACATTGTGACTCAAGTACCACACTGGTGAACCTCAGCTTTACAGTGACTAATTTACATGCCTTTAATTTTGAACAAATTAAATTATGCCAATATAAGTAACTGTTGTGGGAAGGAAGTTATTGTTACAGAAAACTTCCTTATTACATCACAGATACTGTTTCTCTTTCAAGAGGAAACTGGACTTTATTTCTTTGTTTTTAAGATGTTTTACTTCTCATCCAAGAAGCTTCAGAGCTTCTTAAAAAAGCACATTTGGGCTGAAGACTCTGTACTGTATATTGACAAAACAAATTCATCTAATGAGTAATTGTAAAATACTTTATTATGTTGACTGTTGTACTATTAAATTCTAATCTCCTTTTCTATGCAATTTTTATCATCACATTTACATGATATAATCATTGCTTTATCTATATGATACAACATTAACTTGAATGATATAGTCTACTTAATCTTATATCTTTAAAAAATAATATCTTGTTCCAATAGGTAGTATGCCAAAAACATCTTTGACAAATTTTGTACACCACACAATAAAATCTATATAAATAAAAATGTAAAATAGTTTGTGCAAAGCCGCTAATCTCAGAAAGTACTGCACCGATCGGCACCAAATTTTCACACAATGTTCCCAAGGACTTCCGATGCAATCATACATACATTTTATGTGGCTGGCACACGTGTATCATGTGCAATCAGCACAAACATAAAAGGTACACACTTCTCAGGTTTTCACCTCCCTGTAGCTCCTCCCACCTGGCTGCTTCTTATGATGCATCAAGCACAGGCCCCTCACATTTCCAACGGTCATTTTCTCAGCAACTGAATAAGCTTCCAATGTTCCCACACTGTATGGTGGCCTACTAGGCTCAAAACTAGGCATGGGGAGTAGCACATGTGGCCTATTTTTGATCCCAGGAGGCTGCATGGTAGGTAGGTAGAGGGATAGAGAGAGAGAGAGGGAAAATACAGTAGGTAGGTAGAGGGATAAAGAGAGAGTGAGTGAGAAATACAGTAGGTAGGTAGGTAGGTAGGTAGGTAGGTAGGTAGGTAGGTAGAGGGATAGAGATAGGGAGGGAAAATACGGTAGGTAGGTAGGTAGGTAGGTAGGTAGGTAGAGTGATAGAGAGAGGGAGAAATACAGTAGGTAGGTAGAGGGATAGAGAGAGGGAGAAATACAGTAGGTAGGTAGGTAGGTAGGTAGGTAGGTAGGTAGGTAGGTAGAGGGATAGAGATAGGGAGGGAAAAATACGGTAGGTAGGTAGGTAGAGGGATAGAGAGAGGGAGAAATACAGTAGGTAGGTAGGTAGGTAGAGGGATAGAGAGAGGGAGAAATACAGTAGGTAGGTAGGTAGTTAAGTAGGTAGGTAGGTAGAGGGAGAGAGGAAGAAATAAAGTAGGTAGGTAGGATGGGGGTTATATGGTGGCTGTGTGTACGTGCTTGTGTGTGCAGGTGTACATCTATACACAGATTGGTTGGCCATTTAACCAGACTGGGACACAGCAACACGTGGCTGGGTACTAGTATATCATATTTTATGATATATTTTATCATAAAATATGATAAAAGTATTCTTGCATATAAAACATATTAACCAAGAAAAAATGAGACATTTATTAAAACCCACGTATTTATTTCACACTCATGATTTTAAAAGACTTTATCAGCATTGTGGAAATGAGCAATTTTTGCCATTTTTATATGGTGTAATAAGTTCAATAGAGTACAAACCCAAAACTTAATTGTTGCTATTCAGAATTTTTTTCATGCATTGGATGGTATCAATCCTGTTAAATACTAGCTGACAAAAGCCCCAATGCCTTTAACGGGATTAAAGTATTACTAAATTTACAAACCTATATAGGCTTTTTCAAATAAACTATTTCCTACAACAGTGTGCATGCCATTTTTTGCTTAGATGTACTTTACAGTAATTCAGAATAACTCAGTAATCCATTCCAGAACTATAAGAAGTGAAGAATTAAGCAGGGAAGGACAGTCTTTGCTCTTCCATTCTTACACAAGAAAAATCTTGTGAAATGGAAAACAAATCTTTTATTTTCACATGAGCTTAATTTACAATGGTATGCTTCGTATAATATAGGTGAACGTAACCTCTACTTATGTAAACAATGTTTACCACTTGAGTGTTTTGCCTACTGTCCCCATATAATTTATGCATTTGATTTTTCTTACAGTAATTTTCCAGACCTGGTTTTGATCTAGAGTGAAAAAGAAAGAGGCACACATTAAAAAATAATACTTCTTAAAGAAAATAATAGTCATACTTGACTCTCTACTCAGGAGTTATATCTGAACTAGACTCACCTCTATGGGTGACATATGAGGTGAATAAATAACAAAACATAAAAGAGTGTCGCCAGCTGGATTTTTGGCTACTTTTCTTTGAACAATATGGATCAAGACTGCAGTCTGAAAAACGAAGTTGCTTGAAGGACAGAAATTGTAGGTTCCAATTGAAAACCCAGGTAGGCATAGAGAAGGAATGTCATCATTCAAGATTTTTTTTTTCAGCATTTCCTTAATACGTCTTTTTCTGTTCTTCAGTTTTCTTAGTCACTGTTGCTTTTCCTGGTTGCTTTAATACAGTGATGTCACATTTTATTTTTTGGTATGCTCTAACTGGGAAAGTCCCAAATTGAGTATACTCATTGCACAATCAATCCAGGAAATAAGATCATTAATATTTCTGCCTTATCTTTCTGTATGTGACCTGTGTAATGCCACTCAACTAGTAACACAGTAACTCTCACCTGACATTTGAAGCTATGGTTCAGCCAAGAATGTCATTTTCCAGTGTTCAAGATTCCCTGCCTTTGCTTGGAACATTTCAGAACCTGTGGCTGATGTGCTGCCTGAAGGCTGCTTAATGCTGTTCTAAGCAATCAGTAATCAGGCTAATACCTCATGGACTTCATTCATACAACATATTTACTCAATTACTGAATTCTGTGCTTCTGCAATTCAGTAACTAAAAATTAGCTAAAAGGTGGTATTTACATGCTAACCCACATAAAACTAACCGAGGGGCCATGTTGTGTGAGCGTATAACCACTGACTTTTAATTGACTTGGTTATGCATGTTATGTGCTAATCTATTAATATTGTCCACATATATTTCTATGAATGTGGAGTTCTGACCAATTGGTTAATTAATTAATTAATGGGGGTGTTAAATAAATGTTGATTTATTGTGGATGCTTTAATTGTTAGGGTATGTTAGGGAATAGAATAGATATGACAGCATAGAATTATCTTAAAATAAGATGGGCGGTCTATAAATTGTATAAACATATGACTAAATATGAACCCAATAAAAGAAATATTCAGAAAAAAACAATAAACTAGAAACTAGAAACTAGGTATGGTAGCTATTTTGTATTACTTTCTCCCATTTAATATTGGAGGTGTGAGGATGGGCTGGAAATAGGCAGGAACTATAGTTTTGTTCTTTGAATACATTTCTATCCATGCTAGATTCTTATTTTTGTTCCCTTGGAAAAGAAATGTGCCTGAATTTGTTTAGCAAAACATCAAAACAATGTTTACTGAAGAGGATAATCTTTGCTCTCAGGAGCCTTGCTGAACACATTTTTTTTCTTAATAAGACTTGCTTTTTTTTAATAGCATAAGCAAATATCCTACATGGCCTTTCATTTCCTTCAATACATTTTAAGGGTAATATGAACGCTTTTACCAGTCTCTTCTGCCCTTCTGCCTGTTCCGGCAACATAGGGTGAAAATAGGTTGTACTCCAACATTCACCACCAAGGGAAAAGGATTGATTTTATCTGCAGGCTAAACAAAGCTTTTTCTCACCAATCAAGGGTGTCTGGAGGATATAATTTTAAAAAAAGAGACAAGATGGCAGCTGTAATTGTATGATTTAAAGATGCTCCTGTTTTTTATATACATTTTGATCAGGGGTGAAATCCTTCTTTCTTGCTATCGAATTTTCGGAGTATAAGACACATTGAAGAAAAAGATGCACCAAGATTTTGAAGAGGTAATTTAAAAAAAAAAAGTTTTTGCACTCTGCAGGCTTCCTAAACTCTCTGCACGCCTCATTTTTTGTGAAAAATAGGGCATGCAGAGAGTTTGAGAGGCCTGAAAAGTGCTCCTGGGGCTGGAGGCATAAAACATCCAACTTTTCTGCAAAAATTGGTCCTTTTTTTGCAAAAAATAGGACATGGATAGGCTTTGGGAGGTTTGTAGAGTGCTCCTAAGAACGGGGGTGGTGGTGGAGGGGGGGGCAAAAACAAGCAAAACACAGTCCATTTTTCACTCATCTTTGCCCTCCCCAGCCCCCAGGAGCACTTTGCAGGCCTCCCAAGCCCTCTGCACATCCATTTTTGTGAAGGGGGTGTGGTTTCGGGAAGCCAAAAATGCTGTATTCAGTGTATAAGACGCACACAGATTTTCACCCTCTTTTTTTGGGGGGGGGGGAGGTGTGTATTACACTTTGAAAAATACAGTAATATAAATTGCACACCATTGCTGATCGTCGGATTTATTTTTATTACCAGTTTGGGCAAACCAGTCTGAACCAGTAGCATTTCACCCGATTGCGATCAACATCTTGATTTTTATGACCATATCTTGCAGATATCTCTTATTAAGGTCTTGGAGATTCTAGCAAAAAAAAAGGATTAAAAAAAAGAAGCACAGTATTTTAGATTGATTTTCTTTTTTTGTGTATTTGATTATTTCCAATTTGGACACTGTTATTCCAATGATGTAAATGATTCTTCCAATGATGTTCATGAGATTGTCACAATGATTCTGTGAGGCAAGCAAAAAGATATTGAGAAATTACACAAATGTTACAAAGCTTTTACTTTCTCAAGAATTCTAGGTGGCTCAGAGATATTAAAATATCAGTAATAAATAATGCACTACATGGAATCATTAAAACTATATTTGCACCTTATAATGCTATAAAATAAATTATATGCAGTTAGGATACCACAGGCCATGGATTGTGACTTTAGTAATGAAGTTTAATTATTCTTGGAGTATGTTTAGGTACAGCAATCATAGAGAATACAGTAAACTGTAAACAAGTAATATCAGACCAGTTTAAGGAGCTGTTACTTCGTCACGTGGACCATAGCTGGAAAAAGTATAGAAAGACACAATCAAAATATGGATGGAATGAGAGCACATTCCATATGATTTTATTTGGAGCTTTTTAGTTCAGAAAACTGGGTAGAGAAATGCAAAAAATTACTTTTTCACATTTTTTTCCAAAATGTCAGGCTTTGTCCTTCCTGAATCAGGCTTATTTTTTACTTTATTTTTTATTTTATTAAATTTATACCCCACCCTTCTCCAAAAGGACCCAGGGCGGCGCACAGAAATTTAAAATACAATACAAAATCAAGTAAAAAATTTAAAAAACTTATTTGATACCATCCTGTGCTAAAAACAAATTAAAATCCCCAAATTTAAAACTGTCTAAAATAGTCATTTATGGAGGTTACGCTAGGCCGGCTAAATGGAACAAATGTGTCTTTAAACACTGGTGGAAGAGGCGGAGGTCGGAGATGGTGCGAAGTTCAGGGGGTAGGTCGTTCCAAAGGGCAGGGCCCGCCACAGAGAAGGCTCTTCCCCTGGGTGTCGCCAGTCGGCATTGTCCGGCCGACGGCACCCTGAGAAGGCCCTCTCTGTGGGAGCGTATCGGTCTAAGGGATGTATGGGGCAGGAGGCGGTCTCGCATATAACTAGGTCCCAAGCCATGAAGCGCTTTAAAGATGGTCGTCAAAACCTTGAAGTGCACCCGAAAGACCACAGGAAGCCAGTGCAGCTCGCGCAGGATTGGTGTTATATGGGAGTGTCTAGGCGCTCCCGTAATCACCCGCGCGGCTGCATTCTGGACTAACTGTAGCTTTCGAGTGCACCTCAAGGGAAGCCCCATGTAGAGAGCATTACAGTAGTCGAGTCGGGATGTCACGAGTGTTGAGTGACTGTGCGCAGGGCAGCCCGGTCCAGTAAGGGGCGCAATTGGCGCATCAGGCGTACCTGATGAAAGGCCCCCCTGGCCACGGCCGCCACATGGTCCACCATGGACAGCCGGGAATCCAGGAGGACACCCAAATTGCACGCCCTCTCCACGGGGGCCGGTGTTTTGCCCCCAATGGCCAGAGTTGGAGTAATCTGGTTGAACCGGGGTGCCGGGAGCCACAGCCACTCAGTCTTGGATGGGTTGAGCTTGAGTTTGTTACTACCCATCCAGATCCATACAGCTTCCAAACACCGGGACATCACCTTGGCGGCATCGTTGGGGTGGTCTGGGGTGGATATGTACAGCTGAGTATCATCAGCGTACAGATGATATCCCACCCCAAAACCACGGATGATCTCGCCCAGCGGCTTCATATATGTGTTGAATAGTAGGGGCGAGAGGACCGACCCCTGAGGAACCCCACAGGCTAATGACTTAATGGAATATTCTGGGCCAGCTATATTGGAAACTCATAAGGACAGTGAGACAAAGGACTTCTTCAACTATTACTCATCGTTTGTCTACTTTGTTTGGGGTTCACAGGGGAGGAAAATGATATCATGATATCAGATTGCAAGTACATAATGTAGCATCACATGATCATATCACTACACATTGCTCATCATTTTGCACCCATCTTAATTTTGCTGAAAATAATCCTACTGTTATGGGTCTTCTAGTCCTGTCCCAAAATTTATTAACATACCCCAATCACCAACTCATCACCAGTGAACTTTAGATTGTGACAAATATCATGTATAATAGTTCGTGTTTGATTCTCCCAGCAGAAAGCTAAATTCTGAGCAAATATTCTTTGCCATTAAAACAATCCTGCGAGCATTTTAACTTTTTAATTTTAAAGTAATGCTGCTTCTGCTGAATTATCTGGTGATGGTGGTGGTGAAATAAAAGCACTAGGAAAAAGGGCTAGCAAAAAGCACTAGCAAAAAGTAATAATACTTTTGACTTGGGCGACTTCTTGGATTCATCCATACTATGGAGGTATGATGCTATTAATTTTTTCCTGGAAGAAAAAATTAATTTAATCTCCACCAATTTTCTCAATATTTGTAACTTTAAGACTTCAACTCTGAAAATTATTCAGATAGCATTCAGGTATTATATAGGTCTAACTCTCCTTACTCTCTCATCTCAGTGAAGCCAGGTAAATATTGCCATTTGCTGGAATATGGTCCATTGTAAAAAGTACAGAGAAACAACAACAGAGAAAGGAAAGACAAGCCTATTTTTTCAATGTTTGTCTTTAGCCTGAATAGATTATGACATAATCTATTTATTGGAATTCATAGTTTGATATTACAGGACAATGAAATTTGGTTAGGATAAGTAAGCCTTTTAAAAGCAGTATATATTTCCAAAAACATACATTTGGTTCATGACATTGTTGGGAACAATAAATAAATAAAAGTGGGAACATGATTTTGAATTGCGGTTCACTGGATTCTACTTTTAAACTTTAAAAGAAAAAAAAAAGAACAATCCTATATAACAGGCTCACGGTTTTAAGATTTATCTCTTACATAATTAGGCTAAAGCAGTAAACTCAGCAACTTTAAGATGTATGAATTTTAAATCACAGAATTCCCTAGCCAACATGCTAACAAATACTGGAGTAAAATATTTAATTACAGAATAATTCTTTCATTGTCTACTCAGAAGTAAATCTGAATTTTGTGGTGGTTGGGATCATATCCTTTGAATAAATGAACATTGAATTGCAGCTTTAGCTATCTATTCTTCAGACAGTAAAAATATGCCTGATGGACCTGTAGCAAATAATGCTGAGATCAGACTCCATTGAGCTAATAGTAAGGAAAGGATATACTACCCAGCTATATTTTTATTTCTCAATGACCTTATTCTTTACCTCAGAAAAAATGTTTCTGGGAAGTGATCACCATTAAAAGTAAAGTGCCATATCAGTGGACAACAGCGTCAATGTGGAGTAGACTATCCCAGCCCAGATCTAGTTATGTTCCTCAAAATGGCTACTTGAAGTGACTGCTGCATATTCTTCCAATTTAGGACTATGTCTAGGATCAAAGGAATTGGGATAATAAATCCCTAGGAAAACTTTGCAAGTAGAGGCAAGTAGCTTAAGTAAGAAAATGGCCAAAGCCTCAAGCCTGCAGCAGTTAACTTATAAGGATTTAGACATCAGGCAAAATGAAAATTGTTGATTCCATTCAAATTTACAATTCAGTACTAAAAGTCTATTCAAACTGCTAGATCAATTCATAGATTTTTAGTTTTTGATAAAACTATGCTTGTATGCAAAAATCCATTGAATAACCAATCAATTTGAACATATATGACCTGGTGCACTGAATCATCTTTGAATCAAATTTTCATAATTTGTCATCTTTGTCAATCAAATTTTCATCTTTGCTTTCTTGCATTTATAGTACAAATTAAATGGTGAAGATGCAAATATATATATATTAAAGTCTTAAAAGGTAAGCTTGTAATTCAGCAAGCATATTCAAAGGAATAGCAAATGAAAAACACAATGCCTATATTTGTTACCAAGCCTGAATTTAAGGGCCTGGAATCTTTTGGAAGAATTGGGAAAACTCCTTCTTCAGATCTTGGAAATATACTATATTTTTCAGAGTATAAGATGCTTCAGAGTATAAGACACACCTTAGTTTTTGGAGAGGAAAACGAAAAAAAATCTGCTTCTGCCTACCAGCATCCATTGGCATTCATCTGGCTAGCATTCTTGCAGCTAATAGAGAACTGTCGTGTGCTTCAGCACATTATCGCAGACTGATTCAGTATGAGCAGCTGATTGGTGGGTGGATCAGCCAACCTGAATACCCCCATTCAGCTGTTCCAGGCTGCAGGGATTGCCACAGACCATTGTCACCTCCATGCGTCATGTTTTTGGCCTCTGTGCCTCGTGTTGTTGGCCGCTGTGCCTCATGTTTTTGTGCCTTGCATTTTCAACCTCCAATTGCTCTGTTTCAGACCCTTTAAAGGCTGCGAGGATCACAGAGCACAACACCGCTGATCGCCGTCTCCATACCACATTTTCTGCCTCTGCACATTGCATTTTTGGCCCCAACAACCCCGGTTTTTGGCCTCTGCGCGTCATGTTTTCAGGCAGTTCCAGACAGCAGAGATTGGCAGTAGCCAATGTTCATGTTGATGGGCCCTACCACATATTAAAACAGCTGCCCCTCATTGCAACAATGCTGTTATTGCTCTTCTCTCTGATGGTCTCTAGTGGAGAGAAAATAGTCATCTCTCCAAGATACTTCACTTTGTTTTTCTGCAGTGACCAGGCGTAACAGCCTCTCCTTGATCTATAATTCTGTGTTTTTAATGTTTCCAAATTTAAGTGTGTCAAAAAGGCAATGATAAGCTAAACAGCTCTGATGACAGCTACAGTTTCTGTAATATCTTGAGGAATCGCCTATTTCAGCAAACACTTGCCAATCCACTCACCTTCAGTCATATCTTACTACATAGTTATTCTCTCATTTATTCTCTTCTTTTTAATCTCTGAGGAGAAAACTTGTATTGATAAACTAGCAATTTAGTCATCTAAAAACTGACAATACTTTAGTGTCTAGAGAGGTCAATAATATTTTATTTGAACTGAGAAAGGCAACTATTAGAGCCCTTTACAGTTGTGAATATCCAATTAATTTTTGGATGCTTACCTGCTATCACCTTTGAAATTTTCTTGGTAGCAAACAAACACTGGCCTGCTTTGCTAAAATATTGATCCTTAATCTCTTTCCTGTTTTTATGGTGCTTTTTATATTTGAATAGTTTTTATACCCTCATCTATAGGACTTCAGGTTGGGCTGTCTGTCCTTAATGTATTTTTTTAATCCCTTAATTTGTTCTAAGACTAAAGGGTGGATAGACTAAATTGGCTGATTGTTTCTGCTAAATTGAAGAAACTGCAGATTGCTGTTGTTCTCTATCAACGTTTCCTATGTTCCTGAAAGAGAATACTTTGTTTTTCCCTTCATAGGTAGGTGAAATCTGACTGCAATCCTTTAGAACCACCACTGCAAGATAGAGAAGAATGAAAGGTTCAAATCCATGGAGTTCCTCTTATTTCTTCCACTCTGGTGAACTGGACAAAAGCCCTCAAAAGTCTCTCTGCCTATGAAATTTCAAAAAGAGCTCAAATGTGGAAGTAGGCATGAATTTTTCAAGTCAAGCCATCCCTAACATAGCGACACAATTCCTATGTACATTGATGATGCATCCCTGCCCTGATCCACATCAATGGCACCACATAGTTAACCAACAATTTAATGAGGCATTTTGAATTTACCTAAGATATCCCCACCAGCAGGAATCCTCTTAGCTTTACAAGAGTCCATCTGTTTAAATTCTCCAGGGTCATTATGAGTACTTCAGTTTTTGTTGGGTTTTGACCTCCTTTGCTGTGATTGTTCAATTAATTATGTTATATTTGGCTTGCACTTAGTGGATGCAGTGTGCATGTTATAAGTATACACACAGTTTTGTTATCTTAGTTATTAAAGGGCAAGCTAATACCTATAGAGAAAGCTCTCTGGTCTTTATGAAAACAGCTAGTAAATTTTTAATCATGCCATGCCTTCTTATGACTGTCTTTTTGAGGTAGATTTTTCAATGCATAAGCTCAGTTGGGACTGAGCAGATTTTCTTTTTCTTAAGCAGATGATGTATTAAATAGTAATAGGGACTAACTATGTTGAAAGAAAAAAAAATGCTGCACTAATGAATAAGGCTGCACTAATGCTTTAGTTATGTGAAAAGGGAAAAAATTGGCAGCTCTAAAGTTTCATGAACTTCAACTCCCATAATCTTTTACTATCAGGTGAGCTAGACCTCAAGGCTTAGACCTTGTCAATGGGGCTGCTCTTGGAATAGTAAAGGAGAGGCCCGCAGTGTGTCTGCCAGTGAAAATGCATGTGGTCCTCCTAAGCTACATTTTTGCTGGCAGAGCACTCGGGCCACCACAGGTGCCCCCAACATGAGTGACGTTGAGCTGGCCACGCCCCCAGCCCACCTGAGGTCAACCACAACTCTGATGCAGCCCTCAATGAAATTGATTTTGACACCCCTGAGCTAGCTGAAGCTTAAATGTCTTGCCTGCTCCAAATATCTTGCTTATATTTGGATATATTGCTATGTTTAATACTTTATATGTAATAATAATAATAATAATAATAATAATAATAATAATAATAATAATAATAGTTTAATTTCTTGACCGCTCCTCTCCCCGTAGGGACTCGGAGCGGTGCACAGGGAAACTAAAACCATAAATATACAATCAAAAACATCTTAAAAACAAATTAAATAGTACCTGTGCTAAAATACCCAATCTAAGCTAAAATTCCCACTATACAACTAAAACCCCATAGAGAGAGACTACCCCAGGCCGGCCAAGCAGAAAAAATATGTTTTTAATTTCAGACGGAAGGAGCGGAGGTCCGTGGTCGTTCTAATGTCGGGGGGAAAGTCATTCCAGAGGGCAGGGCCCGCCACAGAGAGAGCCCTTCCCCTGGGCATCGCCCGCTGACAAAGTCTAGTGGACGGCACCCAGAGAAGTCCCTCTCTGTGGGAGCGAATCGGCCGTGAGGAAGTATGGGGCAGGATCCGATCCCGCAAGTAGCTAGGTCCCGAGCCATGGAGCGCTTTAAAGATGATAATTAGTACCTTGAAGCGCACCCGGAAGACGACAGGCAGCCAGTGCAGCTCGTGCAGGAGAGGTGTTACATGGGTAAACCTAGAGGTACCCAGGATTGCCCGCGCGGCTGCGTTCTGGACCATCTGCAGTCTCCGGGTGCACCTCAATGGAAGCCCCATGTAGAGAGAGTTACAATAGTCCAGTCGGGATGTCACGAGAGCATGAGTGACTGTGCGAAGGGCGTCCCGATCCAATAGGGGGCGCAACTGGCGAACCAGGCGAACCTGGTAAAACGCCCTCCTAGCCACGGCTGTCACTTGATCTTCCATGGACAGCCAGGCATCTAGGAGGACACCCAAGTTGCGCGCCCCATCCACAGGGGCAAGATGTTCGCCCCCTATGGCCAGCAATGGAGTTAGCTGGTTGAATCGGGCAGCCGGAAACCACAGCCACTCGGTCTTGGTCGGGTTGAGTCTGAGTCCGTTACTTCCCATCCAGATCCGTACGGCTTCCAGGCACTGGCACATCACCGGTACGGCATCGTTGGGGTAGTTTGGGGTAGATATATACAGCTGCGTATCATCAGCGTAGAGATGATACTCTACCCCAAAACCACGGATGATCTCACCCAGCGGCTTAATATATGTGTTGAACAGGAGAGGCGAGAGGACCGACCCCATGTGATGACTTTATATGTATGGATTACTACCGGGAACCTTTATAAGGAAGTGAAGTACTGTAATACTAATTGATATATTTTTTGTCAAGACTAAACTATCATACAGAAACATCTTCAGACTTCATCAGCTGTAGATTAACATTCGCCTACCTGAGCTAAGTTTGAGACTAGCTTTATCATTTGGATCTTTTATTTTCATATAGATGACAATCATGTCTGAACTGGCAGTAGCTAGATAGGGATTCCAGCAGAGATGCAGCAAAATATTGATCTGTGAAAAGAATAAGTGCCCAAAGAATGGAATAAAAATACATCTGACAATATCATCATACCATTAATAAATTCTATGGTACATCACATTGAGAAAGCTGTCTTTAAAAATAGTTACTGTCGCACATAGCACAATCCTTTTAGTAAGTTAATGAAATAGCATTGTGGTGTTTTCAGAATTCAAAAACTGGAATAGAGTGAAAGGGTATCGTTCGTAGTTTATATTAGAGATTTAGGGAGACTTGGCTCCAAACTCATTGTCACAATGGAACATTTGCATAGATTATGCTTTTTTGTTTTTATTGTCATTGATGGATTATGTGCCATCAAGTCATTTTTAAGTATACCATGTTAGTATTCAGATGAGTGAAAAATTGGAAATATTAATAGGAATTTACTTCCCTGTATCTTTATTTATCATAGCTTGTCTAGACAGGAAAACATTGACTGGTTCATAATGTAGTTTGATTGGTGGGAGTATTTTATTTTATTATTTTAATGCCTTTAAGTCAGCCTTGACACCTGATTACTTTCTTGGCTTGACTTTGGAAATAATTTGCAATTGTCTGCTTCCTAAAACTGAAAAAGAGTGTCTGACCAAGGTCACCCAGGTGGCTTCTTGTCTAAATGGACTAGTCTCCTGGTACCTTAACCACTATAACAGACTTGTCTTGTTTGGAATAGCACGTTGCATGAACCCATCCATTTTGATTAGTGACCATGGTTTATATCTTAAAATAATGTGTAACTCCAGCTCTTGTGGCTTATACAACTAGCCGTGATTAAAATAGAAACATTGTTCTTTATGATGCCAATAATTTTCTGATCTAGAAACATTCACAAAGAGCAGTCACACCACTTTCAAGATAAATTCAGAAATGAAAGGAGTTGCTTCATATGCAGGAAAGGCAATTATTCTAAGCAGGCATGTCTGGAAGAATGTAATTGATTGACAAGATAGAGAGGGAGTTAACCATTGTTGTAAATGAAATGCACATGGGAAAACTCACTCTCACACACACACACACACACACACACACACAGGGAGGGAGGGAGAGGGGAGAAGGACAGGGAGAGGGAGAGAGGGATAGTTGAGGGGGGAGAGACAGAAATAGAAAGAGAAAGAAAGAGAGAGACAGAGAGAGAATTATAAGAAAATATAAAATGGAAAGCCATCAAGAACACAGGAGCATGAATGGTCAATTAAGTACCATGTAAAGATTTCCAATCTATTCACAGTAAATTATTTATTTAGCCCTTGCTTGCCATCAATATATTTTACAAGTTTAATACCCATATTATAGCTACCCACCCATTTATTGCACTGTAAATGAGTCCTAACTTATCAATGTGAATTCTTGTTCTAGGCAATGTCAAATTTAGATTGGATTTGGATGTATTGCTTTTAGCCTTATCAGGAGGCTTGCTAGCCTGGTTTTTTATTGCTATATTTAAAATGGAAAGTGGTTTTAAATAGGCTTGCCTAGAGAGCAAAACTGATCACTGCTCAGATATGTCATTTCCTTGCTTAAAACCTACTCTCATCTTGACTGTTGCTTTGAAGTTCTGCAGAAGCCCATTTACACCAAATTTGCTTTTTAAGCTGAATTCATGCATAAGAAGGAAGAGCAACTATAGGCTGAATGAATACAGTATAGCCCTTAAGTAAATAAGCCTATTTTCTCACCCATAAAGCCGATGAAAATTTACACTCAGTTGGAGATTTTATCAGGGAGACCAATAATGAAGAAGATAGCTTTGTTTATAAAAGGAATTCTGAAAGAAGAAAACTTCAGGATATTCATTTTTAACAGAACTAATGGCATCTGGCCATCTATTTATAATTTTTGATCTGTTAGATACAGTAAAGTTTTGCAGTTTCTTGGCAAAAATTTTCAGAAGTAGTTTGGCATTGCCTCCTTCCTAGAGCTAAGCATAACTGATTGGCCCAAGGTCACCCAGCTGGCTTCCTGAAGAACACAAGGCTAGAACCCCAAAAAACATTCCTTAATCCTGGTAGATGAAGAAGAGGGAACGGGAGGGGCCATGGCCCCGCCCATTGACGGGAAAGAGGAAGAAGAAACAATAGCAAGGAGACTCAGATCACAAAAATGAGTTTATTTTGAAACTATTATTGTAGTTCCTGAAAACGGATGTTAATACGAAACAAATGATTGAATGTATGAAGTTTATGACAGGATATATATGTATCTCTTGCCACCATTTACTTAATTGTATTTTCTACAAAGCCTCGGGGGCAGTCACCACACCTGGCATGGAAGTCCTAAAATGTTAAAAAAAAACACCTATATGCCCCCTTTCCTTTTGTATACTGTAAAACCAATAAAAATTGTTTTCAAAAAAAACCCCTAAGACTAGAACCCCAAACCTAATCTTCTGCTTTCTAGCTGATGCCTTAATTATTATGCCACTAACAATTTAAGGGCAATAAAGAGATAATTTGATGTTATCTGTAGTCAGTTGGAGTTTTGCAACCCAGTTTATGTACAATTTTCTCTTCTCCAATCTAGCCTGAATATCAGTCTACATACTGCAATCCACCAGTCCTTGTTCTGTCAGAAAAGTGCACTCATAAAAATTGTGGTTTTTTTACTCAATAATAGTGGAGATGCTGCTGTGTCCTTAGATGCCATCGAAGTGATGTCCCGGTGTCTGGAGGCCGTGCGAGTCTGGATGGGGAGAAACAGGCTTTGACTCAACCTGTCCAAGACCGAGTGGCTGTGGCTTCCAGCGTCACGATACAGCCAGCTGGTACCATCTCTGGCTATTGGGGGCGACTCATTGGCCCCACAGAGAGGGCTCGCAACTTGGGTGTCCTCCTGGACTCTCGGCTGTCATTAGATGATCATATGATGGCCGTGGCCAGGGGGTCTTTTTATCAGGCTCGCTTGATTCGCCAGTTGCGCCCCTTTCTGGATCGTGACACTCTACGCATGGTCACTCAAGCCCTCGTCATCTCCCACCTGGACTATTGCAACGCTCTCTACATGGGGCTGCCCTTGAGGTGCACCTGGAGGCTCCAGTTAATGCAGAATGCGGCCCCGCAGGGGATTCTGGGAGCCTCAAGATGCTCCCACGTGACACCTCTCCTGCGCAAGCTGCACTGGCTGCCTGTGGCTTTCCGGGTGCGCTTCAAGGTGCTGGATGCGGCCGTGCCATGGGACCTGGCTACTTGCAAGACCGCATCCTGCTACCAAATACCTCCCACTGACCAGTCCACTCCCACAGAGAGGGCCTCCTCAGGGTACCGTTGGCCAAACAATGTCGGCTGGTGACCCCCAGGGGGAGAGCCTTCTCTGTGGCAGTTCCTGCCCTCTGGAACAAACTACCCCCTGACCTACATACGATCACTGACCTACGCCTCTTCTGCCAGGCCTTGAAAACGCATTTATTCCGTGCGGCTGGCCTGGTGTAGTTTTTAATCGATTTTAATTGATTTTATTTAGTAATTTTATTTGGTTTTAGAACAGGAACCTGATTTAATTGACATTTTAATTGACATTTTAAAGTATTTTATATATTCATATCTTTGTTGTTTTTATTATGCCAGTTCACCGTCCTGAGTCCCGCAAGGGAGAAGGGCGCTATACAAATTCAATAAACATTAACATTAACATTAGAATATTTTTCAGAACAAGTTCAAGGAAGTGATTGGTGAGTCCCCGGCTTCATTTCTCCTTCCATGGAGAGTCCCTTGCTATTGGGAATACAGCCATCAATAGATATCCTTAATGAAACTGGGCTGATTTGCTGGCTGCATCCAAAAGCAATCGTAGAATGTGCAAAATGGCCCATCGCCATAGCAACGAAAATTAAAAAATATAACTACTCAAAACCTCATCAGCAGAAGCAGTTTAAAAAATCAGTCATGTGCTAATTTATGACAAAATTGGCCACACACCTGTCTCTCTAGATCAAGGCTCTGCATGCAAGATTAGTGCTTCCTCAAAAAAACCATAGTGCTGTTAATTAAACACACATTTTTGATACACTGTTCAAAAAAGAGCACTAACCCTGTCTCTGTAGGGAAGTCCCATAAAACTTGGCTAGAATTTCAGAAAGGTCAGGCAATCTGCACTCCACAGTAAAATGGCCTGGGAGGGCAATGCCCAGTTACCAGACAAAAGGGAGAAGCCTGCTCTATCCTAAAATGGCAATGGGAAATAGACAAATCCTAACCTTTGACCATATCATGAATCATTGGTAAAGAGAATACACCACTTCTACTGCAAAAGAACAAAATATTTCACTTTTCATCCAACAAACTTCAGCTGTGATGATGTGGGCAGGAGGAAAAAGGATAGGCTATGTTTCTAGACTGCAAAGCACATAAAGGAAGACAGAAGCCTTAATGCTGAAGTTTACAGAAAACCCCCAAATGCAGGTCATTATTTACATTTTGATTCTCACCACACACTGGAGCACAAAATGGGAAGGATCTTATATCACCAGACTGAAAATTTGCCAAAAGAAAAAGAACTAAACACATCAAAGAATCCCTCAGAACTTGTGGTTATTCTAACTGGGCCTTCATCAAATCCAGAAAAAGATTCAGCAGGAGCTCTTCCATTCAGTGGTGGGATTCAATTTTTTTTACTACTGGTTCTGTGAGCATAGCTTCGTAGGCATGCTTTGTGGGCGTGGCAGGGAGAAATCCCCATTACCTCCCCATCTCACTAATCTGCTTTCCAGCTCCGTTCTCCTGTTCAGAGCAACAAAAGAAGATCAGCTGGGAGTTAGCAGGGGTGGGGCTAGCCTATTTGCCAGTTTTCTGAACTACTCAAAATTTCCGCTACCGGTTCTCCAGCATCTGTCAGAACTGACTGAATACCACCTCTGCTTCCATTACAGAAAAAGAAGAGAACAACAACAGTAGAAATGTTAGCATTCCTTACATTGCAGATATATCTGAAAATCTCAGGAAGATTTTTAACTAACACAACATACACATACACTTTAAACCCAAGACTACATTAAGGCAGAAGCTAATCAACCCCATCGATAAAACACCCAGACAAAAACTGAGCAATGTGATATATGCAATACAATGCAGTGAGACATCAAAAGTTTGAAAGATTAACGGAATTAGACGGGACCTCAAAAGTCATCTAGTCCAACCCCCTGCTCAAGCATGAGGCCCTCAACTATGTTAGACCTGTCCAAAAGTATGGCTGTCCAAAAGTTTGAAACCAGGAAATTTTTTATTTATTTATTTATTTATTTATTTGTTCGTACTTTTATACAGCCCTCTCTCCCAAATGGGACTCAGGGCGGTGCACAGGAATAAGAAAATAAAAATATAAATATACAGACATCAAGGAAGTTTAAAATAAGATTAAATAAATTTAGCCCGTGCTAAAACTTAATTTAAAACCCAACTAAAAATTCAATAATATACACAACTATGTCAGGCCGGCCGCATGGAAGAAGTATATTTTTAGTGCTCGACCAAAGAGGCGAAGGTCCATGATTGTGCAGAGGTCGGGGGGCAGGTCGTTCCAGAGGGCTGGGCCTGCCACAGAGAAGGCTCTTCCCCTGGGAGTCGCCAGCCGGCATTGTCCGGCAGACGGCACCCCAAGGAGGCCCACCCTGTGGGAGCGGACAGGTCGGGTGGAGGTATGTGGCAGGAGGCGGTCCTGCAAGTAGCCAGGTCCTATGCCATGGAGCGCTTTAAAGATGGTCACTAAGACCTTGAAATGCACCCGGAAGGCCACAGGCAGCCAGTGCAGCTCGCGCAGGAGTGGTGTTATATGAGAGTGTCTACAGACTCCCAAAATCCCCCATGCGGCCGCATTCTGCACTAACTAAAGCCTCCGGGTGCACCTCAAGGGAAGCCCCATGTAGAGAGCATTACAGTAGTCCAGGCGGGAAGTGACGAGAGCTTGAGTGACCGTGCGTAAGGCACCACGATCCAGAAAGGGGCACAACTGGTGTATCAGGTATACCTGATAGAAGGCCCCCCTGGCTACAGCCGTCACATGGTCATCCAAGCACAGCCGAGAGTGCAGGAGGACACCCAAGTTGCACGCCCTTTCTGCAGGAGCCAATGTCTCACCCCCGACAGCCAGAGATGGAACCAACTGGCTATGTTGTGGCGCCAGAAACCACAGCCACTCGGTCTTGGACGGGTTGAGTCGGAGCCCGTTCCTCCCCATCCAGGCTCGCACGGCCTCCAAATATCAGTTCGATGGCATTGTTGGGGTGGTTAGGGGTAGAGATGTACAGCTGGGTGTCATCAGCGAAAATCTCCACACAGCAGTTGCCCCTGTTCTCTTCTTTCAGAATTAAGAAACACAGCTTTTCCAGATGTGGCTTCTGTAACTACAGCTGGCCAGTGAAGGATGCTGGGAGTTGTACTTCATCAACACCAGTGATGCAGCCATGCAGAAGCTAATGAAGTACATCCTCTTGTGTCCTCATCAGTAAAATGCTGGGGAAGTGCAGCCACATTTGGAAAACCTGACCAATTTCAACCCAGAAAGAAAAAAAAATGTTTTAGTGGAATTTAGTACTAGCTTGTCTTGCAAACAGGGCACTGTAGCCCCAAAAGGCCATGACTAGAGTTAGTGGATACTGTTTGGTTAATACCCTTAACCACAAACTATACGCAGAGACAGGACCAATCCTTGTTCTTATGCACTACTATTCCAGTGCAATAAATAGCACTCATAACACATCAAAGCACTGACATGAATATGCAATGCAATGTTTTTCATGTACATATGCATTGATGAAACAAAACAACCACTTCACATGCTCATGGCACAACAAAGCAGATTATACCAATTAGGAGAAGATTCAGCAATCTATCTGCATTTGAAAGGCAAAGATAATACTTTTGAAGACAGTAAAGTCCACATTTTGGATAGAGAGCATCATAAGTTTGAAAGAAGTTAAAAGAGGCCATTTATTGGTCAGCCCTCTTTCAACAGAGGAGGAGGGATAAGACAGTCACCTGTCTCATGCAGCTTTTGCAGCAGTGACAAGAATATTCCACAAGCAATTGCACCCGGAGGGCAAAGATAAATTCCAAATGGCCTCAAGAACTCTCATAGAGAGTGCTAATGGACCAGATGAATGCAAAGAAACGCAATCCTTCTAGCATATTTCCCCAAAAATATGACATGTCCTGAAATTAAGGTCATGCCAGATTTTTGGGGTAGGCAAAAGTATAAGCCTTCCCCTGAAAATAAGCCCCTTGGACAACCTGCCCCCTTTAGCCAGGCAGAGCACCACACGCTGACCTAGTGATGGCCTGAAGGCATCAAGCCATGGGAGCCGGGGAGGAAAGGCACTCCCATGACTTGGCACCTTTGGGATATCACTAGGTTAGTGAGAGGTGCTCTGCCTGGCTGGAGAGGGGGTTTGCCAGGAAGTTCTTTCCTGCGAGAGGTCTCCCAAAGACCCTGAGATGAGGATGGGAGGATGCAGGCACAGTCTCAAGGGTGAACGGCTGTGTTGCACTGTCTCAGCAACTCAACACAACAGCCATGAGGTGACCATGTTCATGAGCATGGAGGGAGATGTTCATGTGTTGGTGCCTTCAGGATATCCCTGGGTCAGTGAATGGTGCTCTGCATTACTGGAAAGGGGGGGGGTTGTGCGAGCATCCGTTCCACCTACCGCTCATGTACCTCCCAGCCTCAGCACAACCTGGGCCAGCTTTCCCTGAAAATCCAGCATTGGTGCTACCATCCCAGCACTGAGAATGTTTTCTTCTGCTGCTTCCAAACCACAGAAGTCTGCTGCCAAGTCTTCTGGCAACTGGGGCAGAGAGTCTTCTGGCAGCCAGCCCACAACCATTAAGCAAATTCCCAGAGTGGCCACTGGCAGAAGACTCTCTGCCCCAGCTGCCAGAAGAGTCGGCAGCAGACCTCCGAGGTTTAGAAGCTGCAGAAGAAGCCATCCTCAGTGCTGGGTTGGCGGTGGCGGTGGCGCTTTGGCCTTGCAGCACATACCAACATTGCAGGTCACATTGGAGGTACGTGAGTAGGAGGTGGAACAGGAACTTGTGCAATCCCCTTCTCCAGCTGGGCAGAGTCCCACTCACCAACCCAGTGGTATCCTGAAGGTGCCAAGCCACATGAGCACCTATTCCCCCCCTGGCTTCCACAGCTTGGTGCCATTGGGATACTTCTAGTCAGGGAGTGGGGCTCTGCCTGGCTGGAGAGTGCAGTAGCTGGGCAGCTTCTCTTGAGCATGGCCACCTCATGGTTGCTGTATTGCGCTTCTGCAGCAGCACAACACAGCTGTTCACCCCTGAGGGTGCCTCTTCAGGAGCCTGCTTGTAAGAGAGCATTCACCCAGCAACCCCAAAACAATAAGCTCTGCCTGATAATAAGGCCAAGCTCATATTTTAGGGGTAAAAAGAAAATAAGACACTGTCTTGTTTTTGGGAAAACATGGTATTCTCCCCCCCCCCAAAAAAAAATCTGGCAAGAACTTATCCTTCTATACTTCCATCACCCAGTCTCAACTGGTAGTACTGTGTTTTCCCAATAATAAGACCTGGTGTCAGCCCTCTACTTTGCTTGCTTGCTATCGGCTGCTATAATAACGGGGATGGTGGGGGTTTGTGGTAGTTGGGGGGCAATTGCTAGATGCTAGAAGAGTTATGAAGGGAGTTTTGTTCTCACCAACTTCTGTGCATGCTGATGGCTTGTGCTTGTGCTTAGTCAAGGTCAACTGTCTCTGCATACCAGCTGAATGAGGCCACTTGAAGACTCCACATGACACCTTTGGGAGTTGCAGATTGGACATTGGGATGGGGTAACTGGGGGGTAGGTCCTGGGTAAACATTTGATATGTACAAGTTTGAACTTTTTTGCTTCAGATCTTGCTTCACTTTTGTTGTTTTCATTTCATGTCCAGTAAAAGTATCTTTATCTCTATTCAAATGGAGTTGGGGTTTTTCTTTCTTGGATACTGAATAAGGCACACCTGACATTAAGCAAGAGCTCACTTCGCACCCATCTTGGATGGGGGGGGGAGGTGCATCAACATGTCTAATCCCTGAAGCAACTAGGAGGATATGGGGGCTGCTGGATTCTCCCTTCCCTTGGAAACAGAATGGATGGCTGAACTGAATCTGGAAGAAAAATTGGTCTGACCCAGATGGTCATTGGGAGTGGAACAGTTGAATGATCCTAAGGAGATGATGACGGGAGTTTCAACCACCCGGTGCCAGCGACCAGAGGCTGCCTGGCAGGAAGCTGAAAAAGAGGATTTCATGATGACCCATGCTTTACAACTTTTACAAGAAGCTTGGGGGAATCGCCGTATGCATGAAAGTCATACCAACAGAGAGATTGGAACTGCTGAGCAGGTGGAGGGGGGAGCAGATGCCCTAGCTAACCCCGAAACAGCCCTGAGAGCTGCTCCAAGAACTAGGCAAGCCAGAGAAGTTCCAGCTGACGCCACGGCAACAGCAACTCGAGCCCCATGAAGGCATCGAATTCCAAAGATTCCTCCACTTGGAGTGATGTACGGAGGAAAACCCAAAGCACTGGGATTTTTTTTGCCTCAAGTTTGGAATTACATGCAAGAGTGTGGAGAGGATTTCCCATCAGAGGTTGCTAAAGTGAGAAATGTTACTATGGCCTTGGAGGGCAAAGCAGCTGACTGGATGGTGGCTATATATAAAGATGATTCCCCCCAGCTGAGAGATTACAATGTGTTTATGACGGCCCTGAGGGCACACTTTGATGATCCCCTCACAAATTGGAAGGTAAGAACCAGGATGAAAACTTAAACCCAGGGATGGAGGTCTGTGACAGAGTACACTCAGGAACACACATGAGCTGCCAACTGCTACTCTAAGTTGGGCCCAAAATCACCTTCAGCTGGTGGGAAGAAAACCAAAAAGCAGCCAAGGAAACACGATGAAACAGTCCTGAAAGGCATGGAATTACTGATTGGCTTCCTCCAGGCCAGGAGAAGAAACCCTCCCTTTTTTCAGGGGAAAGTGAAACTGACTCCGATGACAACCCCATGGTAAGTCCTCATGCGGGGCCCATGATCATCCCAGTAGAACTAAAAGTACCCTCGACCAGTGCCCAGTGCCCGGTGGAAGATGCTGGCCCTTTTAGATTCTGGCTGCATCAGATATATAATTAGCCCAGAGGTGGTGGAAAAAATGGGTTTAAGACTGATAACTATGAAAGTACCCATCATGTTTTGACAGTTGGATGGGTCAGTTGCTGGGATGAGGGGCATCTTGTAACTGAACTGATAGAGATGTGGATGAGGGACTACCAAGAATCTTTGAGTTTCATTGTGGTGCCAGGAATGGCTCCTCATACTGGGATTACCTTGGCTGTGGAAATGGAACCCTCAGGTGAACTGGTAAAAGGTGTGGCTAAGCCAACAGAGGGGAAAGGGAAGACTTCCCACCTAGCCAAAACTGGCAGCATTTTCATGCAAAAAAATTGAGGGGGAAGAAAAAATTCTGAAAGAATACTGGAACCTCAAAGATGCTTTCAGCAAAAGGGCTTCTGACAAGCTTCAGCCCACACCGCGCCACTGATTGCAGCATAGAAATCCTCCCGGGGGAGAAACTCCCTAAACCACAGATTTGCTTGATGACCCCACATGAACTAGAGAAATTATGCAACTTCATTGATAAAAACTTGATTTTGAAAAAGTTTTATTGGGTTTTAACAATTTTTTAAGGGTAGGGTAAGGGTTTACAAAAACATTTTGAGAGCCTTTGCGTCAGAGTCCTTGGCCCATCCCGGGCTACATAATAAAACAGCAATACAGAAATATGTCAAAAGCAAATACTACAAGATAAAGACAAGTGAATACAAATCACATTTCCAATTCTGAGATGGTAGACATGTACAAACATCCTGGTATATAGAAAATAAAAAAGAGAAAGTTAATAAAAAAGAAGAAAAACAAGCAGAAAATCACTTTTTGGATCTAAGTCTTTTGGCAATTGTATCTTCTTTCCCTCCCGCCTGGCCCCCAGTGGGCGGGGCCATGGCCCCCTCCGCCCCCCCTGGATCTTCCTCCAGGACTGAGGAATGTTTTTTGAGAAAGGCTTCAGCCTCAGCAATTGTTTTAATTTTCACTCTTCCTCCTTCCCAGAACACCAGCATCCCTTCGGGCATCGCCCACTTGAACCAGACCCCGTGGTCAAACAATTTTTTAGATAAGAAGGAAAATTTCCTTCTCATTTCTCTGATTTTTTGGGGAACCTGCTTCAAGATAACGACAGCCTTTTGTTGGTAAATCAACGGACCCTCTCTCTGCGCCCTCAAAATCCCCTCTCTGGTTGACCTTCTAACAAATTTAATGTGTATCTCTCTGGGTACTTCATTTATCCTGGCATATGCTGAATTTATTCTGTAGACTAGGTCAATGTCCCCCCTGATCTCATCCTTAGGTTTATGCAAATAGTCTGCTAAAATTGTACTCATGAGATCAGGAAGATATTCACCAGGTTCTTCAGAAACATTCTGAAATCTTAAAAAATATGACATCCTTTCATAATCCATCCTAGTCATATGCCCAGTTAATTCCCCCACTTCATTGTTAACACTTTTAAGCTCCCCCTTTGCCTCAGTCAGCCCCCCTTCCAGATCTTCAGTCTTCTGTGTATTCTCCTGCACTTGCTTCCGAGTTTCCAGAAGTTCCTTCTTGAAGTTATTGTTATCTTCTCTCTGGGATTTAATTTCCTGGACCAAGGTCTGTATAACCAATTCCAGAGAAGATAATCTTTGTTCCAGGCCTGCCAACTCTGATTTTTGTGCCATGGTTAACTATTAAAATCAATGTCACTAAAATGGCGTTTTTTGGGTGGGGCAGCTGAGACAAGTCAGGAGATGAAAGTTTCAAATCAGGGCTGTAAAAAGTTCAGTAGCCAGAGAAGAAATACTTTTCTATATCAGTGGTTGTAGTAAAAAAAAAGGCAATCCAGACAGGGAATCAATTAATGCAAAAAAAAAAAAGGAAATTCTTCATTAAACGCAGGAGAGAATCCAAATCACAAAGAGGTGCTGGTGGTTTTCCATAAGTAAAATAGTCATTCAGGAGCAGAAAGTAGCCATCTTCCACCGCTCAAGCCAGGAGCCAGCCGGAGAGAGTAACAAAGAAAAAGAAAAAATTGTAACACGCCAATCGAGCTTAGAAACATTGTTGCAAGCCGCAAATCACCTTCACTCCAATCGAGCTTAAAAACATTGTTGCAAGCCGCAAATCACTTTCACTTGCTTTCACTAAGCTCCAGGCAATTCACATAAGAAAAAGTCCGTTCCTCGCAATGAGGAACCATTTAAAAGCGCCGCTTTAAATCCGAGGGGGGGTTTAACGAAAAAAACACCCCCCTCCCAGTTTTTGAGTCCAGCGCTGCCATCAGAGAGGGAAAAAAAAGCCAACAAAATACACTCACTCTTCCCCTTGCAGCCGAGCCTCGGGAGAGCCTTCCGACCCGGACGTCTGGCTCACTCCTCAGTTAAGCAGCTGTTCCGTTCTCCATTGGCAAAGGCAGAGACAGGCGTCTCCCCCCCGCAGCCAGCCTTCCCTCACCTAGGCTGAGGCAGGGGCCGCTCTCCCACCGCCGTGGGAAGGAAACGGCCCCTACGAGCCAGCCTTACGGGAAACCCCCATAATTGGGGCGTTTCGCCCCCGTGGGGGGGCAGAAAGAAGAGCGAAGTGGCGGACGAGCCAGGCACCCGTCCGTTGCTGCTGGAGGCGGAAGCGGAAGTCCTTCATTGATAAAAACTTAACGACAGGGTTCATCCAGCCTGCTAGGCCATGTGTGGCTGCACCTGTCTTATTTTGAGAAAAGAAAGATGGCTCTCTTCGCTTGTGCGAACTATAAAAACTTGAATGCCATTTGCATGGAAAACATGTACCCTTTATCCCTCATGAAAGACATGTTATCTTACTTGGCAAAGAGGAAATTTTTCACTAACTTAGATTTAAGGGAGGACTACTACAGAGTCCGAATAAAAGTAGGAGTGGAAGACTGCTTTCACCTGCCCTCTGGGGTATTTCCAGTTTAGAGTACTCCCATTTGGACTGCAGGGGGATGCCAGCCAGTTTTATGCAGTTGATTAATGAGGTGCTGCATGAATACCTGTATAAGGGGGTGTTAGTTTATCTTGAAGACATTCTCATCCACAGGGAAACACTAGCAGAACATGCAAAACATGTGCACTTAGTCCTGAAAAAACTCTGAGTCGCTGAACTTTATGCCAAATTGTCTAAGTGTGAATTCCACCAGGAGAAAATTGACTATTTGGGATACCTGTTTGCAGTTGAACCTGTTTTAAAACACCCCAACAAGGATGCACAATTTGTGGTCCAAGCAGATGCAAGTGATGTGGCCACGGAGGCCACGGAGGCAGTGTTACTTCAAATGAATGAAGATGGCAACCTGCAACCCTGTGTCTACACCTCCCGAAAATTAGCAGAGACAGAAAGAAGACGGGCAATTTGGGAGAAAGAGGCTTTTTCAGTCATGTGGGCCTACTAACTTGGCAGCATTTCCTCAAGGCAGCTAAGCACCCATTTGAGGTATGGACTGATCATAAAAACATTGAAGCATTAAAAAACACACAGAAATTGTCACCCAAACAAATTCACTAAGCACAGCATTTTAACCAGTTTAACTTTACACTGAAATACCTCCCTGGGAGAAAGAACTTTATGGCTGATGCCTTGTCCAGGCTACCTCAGTACAACAGTGCCAGGTGAGTGGTGATTCATCCAGTCATTCCCACCAAACATGTAGCAGTTCTGGTGGTCACTAGGAGTCAGGGAAAGTAGATTTGGAGGTGCCCATGGATTTGACGAAGAGGCTGAGGCCTTGCATCTTGAATGAGGCCTTGAATTGTTCAAGTTACACTCCAATGAGTGCACCATTCAGGATGGCCTTGCGTGGGTAGGAGCAAAGCTCTCTGTACCTGCCAGTCTAAAAAGTGTTGTCCTCCATCAGGCCCATGACTGGATGCTTTGATTT
The DNA here is from genome assembly GCA_039707465.1 of Rhabdophis nuchalis. NCBI lineage: Eukaryota > Metazoa > Chordata > Lepidosauria > Squamata > Natricidae > Rhabdophis > Rhabdophis nuchalis. The sequence continues at coordinate 50,793,357 of CM077647.1, read as the reverse complement.
TGTGAAAATATTACATTTTGTTAAAAGGCAGTTTTGGTGGCCTTCTCTGAAAAAGACATAGAATCCAACATTGCAAGTTGTCCTGTATGTGCTGCAGCAAAGAGACCACCAGGTAAACCCCAAGGACTACTTCAAAGTATCACCCAACCTAGTGCACCATGGATAGAGATATTGATGGATTTTATTGTTGAGCTACCAGAAAGCCACTTCCGGTTTGCTTGTAGGGCCTTTTTTTGCCTTCAGGAGCCTTCAGGCTTCCCTGAAGGCTCCAGAGGGCAAAAAATGGCCCTATGAGCAAACAGGAAATGACCTCCAGTTTTACCATAAGGCCATTTTTCACACTCCGGAGCCTTCAGGCAAGGTTCCTGAAGGCTCCAGAGTGCAAAAAAAACGGCACTATAGCCCTTTGGAGGGCAAACAACAGCCTTACGAGCAAACTGGAAGTCCATTCCTGAACTTCCAATTTGGCTGTAGAGCCAGTTTTTTGCACTCCAGGGGCTTTAGGGAAGCTCCTGAAGCCTCCAAGGGGTCTCCAGGGGGGCAGGAAAGGCTGTTTTCACTCTCCCCAGGCTTCTACAAAGCCGTTGGAGCCTGTGGAGGGTGAAAAAAGAGTGCCAAAAGCAGGGGGAGCTAGCGTGTGCATGTGTGGCATGCCTGCGCAGGGTCTCCCTGCGCTCCCCTTGCTTTTGGCACACAAGCAAAAAAGGTTCACCACCTCTGCTTTAGGAGAATCTAATCTGTGTTCCATGTAAACTTACTGAAACTGGAAAACACATCTTTAATGCATTCACATCAATCCCTGCCTCCTGTCCCCCTCCTTATTGAAGGGGAACAACATTTTGAGGTTAAGGAGATTCTGGGTTGCAGGAAAGAGAGGGGGAGAACACAGTAGTTAGTGTTCTGGAAATATTTCCCTCCATCCCATTCCATTTCCTTCCATCACCATGAGTGGGTGAATAAATCCAATGTCAGAGCTCCCAAACACTTGCAAAAGTTCCATTCTAGGTACCCTGATAAATCCTAATTGTGATGAATATATGTTTTGTTATTGTTGTTTTTGTTGGTGGTTTTATCTTTTTCTCCAGGGATGATGTCCTTTCTGCAGGAGGGCTGAATGTCAGCCTCTACTTTGCTTGCTATCAGCTGCCATAGTAACAGGGAGGGTGGGGGCTCATGGTAGTTGTGTGTGTGTGGAATTGCTAGTTGCTGGAGGAGTTATCATGAAGGGTGTTTTGTTCTCAACATCTTCTGTGCATGCTGATGGCTCATGTTTGGGCTTGGTCAACTGTCTCTTCATACCAGCTGAATGAGATGCAACCCACATGGCACCTTTGGGAGTTGCAGATTGGACATTGGGTTGGAGTAACTGAGGGGAGAGTCCTGGGTAAATGTTTGATATGTACACATTCACGTTTTTTTGCTTCAGGTCTTGCTTCACTTTTATTTTATTTTATGTCCAATAAATGTACCTTTATCTCTATTCAAATGGAGTTGGGGGGTTTCTTTCTTGGATATTGAATGAGGCACGCCTGACACCTGGTCTTATATATATATATTGTGAACAAAAAAAGGCACCAGGTCTTATTTTCAGGGTCTTACACTGACCCATCTTGTGGTGGTGGCATCGACAGCCCTGCCCAGCAGAAGTCCGTTACCATCCCGCTTCTTCTATGTCATGCATGTCATGCCCACCCTCTGTTTTGCTGTCAGAGGCCTTCCAGAAAGCCCTCTACAACCAAGAAATGGGGTCCAGATCGACATGTGCATCACTCCCTGGCTTCCATTTTGCCATCAGAGACCCTTCCAGAAAACCTTCTGCAGATTGAACTGGAGCTCTGTTGTTGGCTACAGAGGGCTTTCCAGAAGGGCCTCTGACAGCAAAACAGAGGCTGGGGCAATGCGCACAAGCGGCAGCAAATGGCCACAAAAGAAGTGGCCCAGCAAGGCAAAGCAGGTATCAGGGTATTCAAGGCCTGGCAAGTAGAGAAGCTCCAACCTCCATCCCCACCCTAGCTTAATTTTTGCCCATGTAACTTGCCCCACCCCCTGCACCCTGGAATGGGCAGGGTCAATTAGGGCTTATTTGGGAGAGTAGGACTTATTTTGGGCACCCATGTAAAAATCCAGCTAGGACCTACTTTCAGGGTAGGTTGTATTTTCAGGGAAACACAGTAATTATTCTCCATCCCCCCACCCACCCACCCCGCTCCGACCTCACCAACAAAGTAGTGTAATCCTCTAAAGTCTGCTACTGGTTTGGTGAGTCTGCAACCAAAGACGTGACCACACAGCACTAAAAAGGGGAAATTTTGAAGTTTTCTGAGTCTGCAAAGGTAAGTAGAATGGGGGGAGGGGAGAATCCACTGTGCCATGTGATTTAGATTAGCTAGAAAGCAGGATGATGAAGATGATTCTGAGACAACTTCCTGAGACAACTTCATCTTCATTATTACCAAGGTTCCTATCTGAAGTGTCTGCCAAAGGTTTTGCATGTCTAGGTCTGCCTTGAAATAATGCAATTGTATTCTAAATGTGATTGTTATTCTAGATACTTGTATACTACCACAAGGCAGCATACCTTCAGTCAGGGGAGGGATAGCAACTCATAAGCAGTAGACTACACATTGGACTCCATAGCCCATTGTTTACAATCCCCAAAACAGCCTGACATCACATCATCAAAATTTGGTGCCAAAAATGGGCACATTTCAGCATGCAATTTTGTGCACAAAAATACTAAGGTAAATCTTGAAATGCACGTTCTCTCTACTCTTAAATGAGCCAAGCATAGATTGTTTTGGTCTCTTTATTGTTCTAAATCTATTCTACTAATAGCACAACTGGTTTTTCAGTAGTAGTTGTGACTACTATTCTCTGACTTTAGCAAGTCCTCTGAAATGTACTCCTGATGATCTTGTTTACTTATCTGCAACCAAGCAGGACAGGAACAGATTCCAATGGACTGCAGAAAAAACAGCTGCAACCAGCCTGCCTTCCATAGAAGACCTGTGTATTGCCTGAGTCAGAAGGAGGAATGAGAAAATATCTACAGATCCCTTACATCCCAGACACCAACTGCTTCAACTCCTCCCCTCAAGGCACCATTGCTATATAGGGACAGTTCCCCCCACCCTTGTGCCACCTCTCTACTAAACATCTAATTCTCACAGTTCTGTTTTATGCCTAAGCACAGATAGTTCTCGACTTACAACCACAACTGAATCCAAAATTTATGTTGCTAAGTGAATTTTGCCACATTTTACAACTGTTCTTGCCACAAATATAAAGTGAACCAATTATAATAATTTTAACTGTTTTTAAGTATAAGTTTTAGCACTAGACCCATTGTATTTAATGTATTTTTAACTTTTATACTATTATTGTGTTTACTACTTTTTATCCTTTCTGTGCACTGCTCTGAGTCCCTTTTAGGAGATAGGGCGGTATAAAAATCCGATTAAATAAAATAAAATAAATAAAATGTTACTAACATGATTGTTAAATGAATCTGGCTGCCCCATTGACTTTGCTTATAGAATATCACAAAAGATGATCATTACACTCCAGAATGCTGCAACCATCATCAATGTGAATTGATTGCCAAGCATCTCAATTTTGATCACATTACCATGGCAATGCTGCAATGGTTATAAAAGTGAAAAAGAATCATAACTATTTTTCAGTGCTATTATAACATTGCACGTCCACCAAAAGAACTATTGTAAATTAAGGACCAGCTGGTTATTTACCCATGTTACATGGCTGTAGTAATATTATTATTCTCCTTATCTTGTTTACTAACCCCTCTTATTGGAATTATTGTTATGATTATTATTACTCTGTGGTTTTTCATGTACACTGAGAGCTTCTGGACTGGAGAGAAATTTCCTGTGTATTTAATCACACTTGGCCAAATATTCTATTCTATTCTATTCTATTCTACTCTACTCTACTCTACTCTACTCTACTCTACTCTACTCTACTCTACTCTACTCTACTTTACTCTACTGTCCCTAATTGGATTTTAGCAAGCTCTATGTGCGTTGATGGTGCACTCTTGTGATGAAAAAATCATTTAAATGAAAGTGGTTGCATTTTCTAAGTATCATATCAAAGTCTATTCAACTGAAAAATCAAGTTAAGCAAGTTAAGGGTTTTACTGGCATTTATTTCCATTCTTCTATTTCTTGGAAGCATCAAGCTTACAACATGGTTATGAATGTTTCATAATGCAATAATCAGAATTACAAGCTATCAGAGTAGAGTTTAACTGTATTCCAGCAGCAGTTAAACCAGTCAAACACGAGGTCTTAAGGCTTGTGCTGTTTTGTGCAATTTTGTGCTTATAAGGACATATCTGTATTGGAAACAGTTCAGTCAAGATTCATGAGACTATGCTAAGCAGCTGACTCATTTCTCTAGTTAGAGCTTAGCTTTGGCTTGATGAAGCTGCATGAGAATTACCTAGCGTAACCTCCATTACTGACTTTTAAATAGTTTTAAATTTTGGGATTTTAATTTGGTTTTTAGCGCAGAATTTTATTAGAATAAGTTTTTAAAAATTTTTATATGTTTTGTATGTATTTTTAGTATTCCTGTGCGCCGCCCTGAGTCCGTTTCATAAGAGTTGACAATTTTATGAGAATTTAGACCTTTATGTTTTAAATTTAAATTAATTTAGAGGAGCAATAACTGCCTTAGATCCATATTGCTAACTAGACATCAGATATAATTATCCTTCAAAATCTGTCATAAGAAGAAAAATGATTGACAATTGCTTTCTTGATATTGAAATGTAAAAGGCTGCAGGGCAGGCAAATTTACAATGGGAGACTGTGGGGTCCCCCAGTATAGACTGAGTATTGCCAAAGTATCTCAATCGGACAAGATTTACTTACTCCAGCAGAGAGTCAAACCAGTCAAGTCACTGGGAGCCATGAAGCATATAAATGTAATTTAATAATAAAAATAATAATGAGAACTAGATAGAAATAGCTTAAGATTCTGGGTGAGTGAGCCTCCTAGTCGTGAAAATATTTTCAGTATAACTCAGATTTACACACTGTACATGTTCTTGGCAATGTTCACTTTTGGCTTTTCCTATAAAGGAAGAGTGGGCATCATTTTATGATCTCCAAATTTTTACACTCACAGTTCAAAAAATAAAGACTAATCAAGTTAAGGTAGACTTTTGAGGACCGCATCCATATCATTTTCCTGGCTATGATGTAGAAGTTGTTTGTCGCTACTGTCTTGAATGCCTAGCCAATAAACCCAGAATTTCCAGTGATTCTCCATTCAAAACAGGATCAATCCTACTTAGCTTCTGTGATCAGTTTAGGTTGTAGCTTGTAAGAAATCTAATCCATGTCACAGCTTGGTTAAAGATTCTCTAATGTCTGGATATTTTTTTTACATGAAGAGTAATTTATATATGGACTTCCCATATATGGTGCAACATATTAACCATGATACTACATAGATTCTCAAATATCTTATCCAGATAAATTCAGAAATTAATTACTGTGTAAATGAGGAAGAGGGATAACACACATAGAAGTTTATGTGTGGAATGATTAAAGATATTCATTTTAGAAGTACAGAGATTAAGCAAAACCAAGTAATTATGTTATCAACGGTACAGAAAGCAGAATATTTTGATTTTAATTCTTACTCAGAGAGCTCCTTACTATAAAAAAAAAATCCTGTGCCTTTTCTTTTTCTCATCTTCTGATTTATCTTTGCTGCTAAACTAGTCTTCTGTTTAGAGAAGCTGATGTGGTAGAATCTTTAAGTCATCTGTGACCTAGGTCACCGGAGACAGAAACCATTCTCTAAAAATATTAATTGAAAACCTTCTGACAAGTCATCTTCTTCCAGATGAAGTTGCACTCACATCAACTGAGCCTGCACACTGATGTGACTGAAGATTTTCAATATCTCATAAACGGGCTCCTCAATCACTAGAATCTAATAAGGCTATAATCATTATTGACACTATAATGATTAAAATGAATAAAACCCATTAAGTAAAGTCATGTTGAGTTATTAAAAGTTTCGCTCTGTGTGATATGTAATCTTTTATCCATTTTTTATTATGAAATCTCTAACCATCTATCCAAGAAATACCATTAATTTACTGCTCTGGAGATGTTACCATGCTCTTTAGTTGAGTAGCTTATCATTGATTTCTTCAGGGAGATATTATATTTGAAGAAATACACAGGAAACAAAAAGCAGAATGTTGCTCTAAATTTGCTTCTGACAGGCCAATCAAAGTCCCCCTCCTGCCCCCACCAAATTGGCAAGCAATGACTTGGAATAAAGGTTCAGGAGAGTCAATGGTCATACAGAAAGGAGGACTGATGTGAAGCAGCAGATACATGTTTTCAAGAAACACACGATCTTCTAAGGAAAGGTCATATGCACACTAGGGGAAAAACAATAAAATTTCCATTAACTGGAGCCTAGTTAACCGGCTTATTGGCATCTATTAGAAACAAATTGCAAACAAAACCGATCCTATTATAAACTTTTCCTTCTTTTCTTTGTAAAAATAAAGTCACTGAGTGGCTCCACCGAAGTGGGGGAAGTATACAATTTGTCAGGCAACTTCCTTTATTTGTAAGGGAAGTATTGGGTTACATCAAGGAAAGGGCTTAAAAAATATGAAGGCAGAAAGCTGTGGTGTTATGAGCAATACCTGGTGCACACAGAGAGGCAGCTTGAAAAAGCTAGTTTCTCCTTTGTTCGCATTCTTCAATGCACTGCCTCCCTACCTCCCCTTTTGGCAAACAGCAATAAAGATTCTGAATAAAGGATGTGTACACAACGAATTGAACTAAGTGGTGGAAGACACTGAAAGAGGACCTTTTCTCAAAATATACTTTCCTCCTGTATCTTTATTGCCCATCTCCTCTTTAATGTTATTAATGGTACAGCCTAAAAATGCTTGAAGAAATCAAATAAAGGATAAGACTTTTTTATTATTCTACATTTGCCCCAAACTGACTAATGCATTTTGCTTCCTCCTAGTTCTTGCCCAAATGTGGCTTTCCCAGGATAGGGCCTTCCAAATGACTCAAAAATATACTGTCCAGAATTCCAAACAGAGATTCACATGTTGCATCCCCACAAGGTTGTAAAAGGACACCAAATTGCAGAAGATGGATCTAGATACTCAGCTGGTCATTGGGATGAAGAATGAATGTCATGTCCTAGGTCCTAAAAATCAAGAGACTCACTTTGCTTTTGAGAGCCTTTCATCAGAAATACTATATTCATTTCCTTCATGTGACTATCACTTTTAAATTATCAGATTTTAAGGATAGCTTTCTAATCACAGGCAAATAAATATATGAAGTACTCTTTAATTGAGATATTGTTTGATTTGAAACTTAACATGAAAGTCTAGCTCAGGTTTGGAATGATTTCCAATTATTTTTGGATCACCTCCAATCAGCGCTTCCCACCAGGGCACTTCATAACAGTTGGGATTATGGAGATTGTAGTTAACCTTGGGGACATGGCAGCTCAGTGGCTACAATGCTGAGCTTGTTGATCAGAAGGGTCGGCAGTTCAGCACCACGTAACCAAGTGAGCTCCCATTATATGTCCCAGCTTCTGCAAACCTAGCAGTTTGAAAGCATGTAGAAATGCAAGAAGAAAAATAGGGACCATCTTGGTGGGAAAGTAACAGCGTTCTGTGTGCCTTTGGCATTTAGTCACGCCAGCCTCTTGACCATGGAGAGGTCTTTGGACAGCGCTGGTTCTTTGGCTTTGAAATAGAGTTGAGCACCGCCACCTAGAGTCGGGCACGACTAACACATATGTGTGAGGGGAACCTTTACCTAGTTAATCTTTGCAGTGCCAATATTTGCTAGAAGACTTAAATGTCATTCCCATAAAGCTCTGCATGTGTATATTTTAATAAATCTCTAGTCCTATATTAGATACCTTTAACTTAAGAGATTTTCTCTCTCACATAATTTTTCAAAATATCATTTTAACTAGAAATAAAGGAAGTGATGTTATACAAACTACAGCACCATCTTTATTGTCAAAAATGCATCTGTGCCCAAGTTTCATCTCCATACCCAGTGGTGGGATTCAAATTTTTTTACTGCTGGTTCTGTGGGTGGGGATTTGTGGGCATAGCATGGCTTTGTGAGCATCACTTGTGGGTGTGGCAGGGGAAGGATAATGCAAAATCCCCATTTCCTCCCCACCTCACTAACCTGCTTTCCAGATCCCTTTTTAGAAAAAAAGTTGAAGGTTTTCTAGGGGGGAAATAGATAACATCTTCAATCTTTTGGTTGTAAACAGGAATTTTGTGACACAACTCACTCACAATGACAATTATTTGAGCAATGGTAAGTCTTCTAAGGGCATTCCTTTTCTCTGAAAGCCAATATTCCTTAAATTTCCAAAGTGATCTGTGCCACAAGAGATTTGGAGTCCATTGCTATATGCTTGCATAACTGAAGCTTTTTATTATTTTTTAAAACGCATAAGTACATATTTTTGTTATTTAAATTATGGGAGAGAGAGAGGAATATTGAAAAAATATCAAATACGATAGTGGCAAAATTATATTTTAAAAAAAATATTTCTAAGCCGATATAAAGCAAGTAAGATTTGATCTTAAGAGTTTAAGTACAAAACAGCTGTAGATGTGAACTTCTATGAGTTCTGGTTTACCTTTACATAGATTTTCACCTCCCCCACTTTTATATACTATTTTTATATACTGTATGCCAGATTTCAACAACAAAAAATAATGACAAAGATTCTTGAACAAATTTTGTATCTGTTGATCAAGAGAATAGATCTTCATATAAATCATTATTTCATTGAACACAGGAAACAAAGTACTGTAAAAAATAGTCAAATCTCCTAAAAGAATGAAACAAATTGTATTAAGCTACATTTTATAACTACTCTGAAACCCTAGATCAGAGAGCTGGAACAAATCATTTCATCCATCAGATCCAATCTTTGTGCAGTGCATTAATCCAAATATAACTATCTCCCACCTCAATTAATTGTTTAGTTCCTAGTTGAATACATCCATCAGTTACTTTGGTTACTGTTCCATTGTCAGTCTGCTCTTATCATTAGGTAAGCTTTTTCTAACATTCAACTGGAATCTACCTTCCTACAACTTTTTTTTTTTAATTCGTATTTATATCCCGCACCCATCTCCCACAGAGGGACCCGGGGCGGCTCACAGGAAAATTAAAAACAAATACAAATATACAAAATACTCCTAAAAACTACATTAAACTCAACCCTGTGCTAAAACATAATTAAAACCCCCAGATTAAAACTTTGATCAACTAATACTCAGTTCGGTATCGGGTAGTTAAGCTTATTATTTCATATACCATGCAATGTTTCACGTCACAATTCCAGCTACCCAAAAATACTTGACGTAGGGTCTGAGCAATGCAACATCATATAGAATGCCTACTTTACTTTCCATAGTTTCAAAATTATTGAAACTGTTCATATCTATTGATATAGGCTAAATTCCATTTGTAGATATGCCACATTGCTAAGTCATAATCAGTTTCTGATGAGTGATAATTCCACAAATAATTCCACAAACTATTCTACATTGATCTCTATTAAATTTCATTGTTATTTTCAGTCCATTTCTCTAAATTATCAAAATTATTTTGAACTTTGTTTTCTTTGTCTAAAAGTAGTAGCTATTTTGCCATTTTTGTGTTACTGCAATTTTAATCTGCAAATTTTAATGAAAGTTTTTATGCAATTATGTAAAAGTAATTGTATATTTTTAATTGCTTTGTATAGGTAATTAATGGAAATGTTCAAAACTTTTAGACAGAAAACAGAATCTTGTGTCATTACAGTTCTGATTCTTAATTATTGTTTATGAGAAACCATAGATGAGCACGCTGACTATAGTTTATGAAATAGTAATGGGTGCCACCTAAAAATACTTAACTAGCTTCCTAAATAAGAGGCCATTTGGAGAAGTCCAAAAGTATTATGTCCACAGTATTCCGAGTAAGTCCTGGTCATGCAGTATTTAGAATGCAGTAGTGCAGGGAAACTCTGTCCACAGCCTGGAGTTCAATCCTGACTGGCTCTAGGTTGACTCAGCCTTCCATTCTTCTGAGGTCAGTAAAATGAGGGTCCAGATCATTGGAGGGCAATATGCTGACTCAGAGAGGGCTTTTATCACATTATTAAGTGGTATGTGTTATTGCTATTTCTATCTATTGAAGAGAAGAACATTTCACCTTTGTTGAGAGAGCAAGACTTTGTTGCTCTCTTGATTTCTAGATAAATGTGGATTAATAGCTATTTGATCTGTTTAAGAACATTCTAAGCTACTGATATCAGACTAGTAGGTTTGAAGGTCACAGAATTCTCCTTTTTTGTGTTTTTGAAGACATATTTCTCAAATCATCTGGGTCTTCACCCATTCTTCCAATCCTTCAGTTGCTATGTTGCAGTTATGGAAATCATCCCATCAGGTTTCAACTAGAGTTTCCAGATTGTGTTGTTCTTCCTGTAATAAGAGTTTCAGTTCACTTGGAAGTGTCAATATATATTTTCTGCTACTTACTATACTGTTGATGCATCTATAAAAATGGGATCATTAGTGTAAGTGCATCTGGCCAGTAAATGCTCAGATCCATTCAGTTATCCCACCTCTATCTCAAATTAAGGGCTTACAAGGTCATAAAATGGGAACTTAGAATAGCATAAGCCAGTGGTCGGCAAACCGCGGCTCGCGAGCCACATGTGGCTCTTTGGCCCCTTCAGTGTGGCTCTTTCGCTGCGCCATCTCACATTCCTTGACTTCGGGCCACGGCCCCACTCCATGAAAAACATAGGCACGCGCCATACAATTACAGCCCGGAGCAGGAGCAAAGCCCCTGTCCCAACTGGCTCTTCCTCGCTCAGAGGGCTTTGGAAGGAAACTTCTGCAGGCTGTAGGTGCGCGCGCACATCTATGTTTTCTGGGAAGAATAGGAACACGAAGGGGATCCCTCCCTCCGCAGAGGAGCTCCGGACCAGTGGAGCCTCGCCCTTCTTTTTAGCCCGACGATCTTTAACCAAGTGATCTTTGGCTGCTGCACAAGCCCAAAGGCATACACTGCCTTCTTCTCTCTGATAGCCGCCTGGTTAAAAAGAAGGATGAGGCTCCGCTGATCTGGAGCCCCTCCACGGGGGGGAGGGATCCCCCTCGCATTCCTTGTCTTCCGGATCTGCTGGTAAGGGGATAGAAAAGGTTGTTCTCCAGTCCCAGGTTTCCGCTTCCTGGCTTCAGTATCTCTTTCCAGCTTCTTTTGTTGAGCCAACAATTAAGGTTCTTTTTTATGTCTTAGGAAAGATCGCCTGGTTAAAAAAAAGAACAAGGCTCCTCTGGTCTGGAGCCCATCCACGGGTTGGGAGGGAGAGACACACAGACAGAGACACATACAGAGAGAGAGAGAGAGAGAGAGACACACACACACACACAGAGTGATTAAGTGAGTGAGTGAGTGTGAGACAGACAGACACACAGACAGAGAGGAAGGTAGGGGGGAGAGAGAGAGAGAGACAGACAGACAGACAGAGACAGACAGACACACAGAGAGAGACAGACAGACACACAGAGAGAATGACAGAGAGAGACAGGAAGGGAGGGGAGAGAGACATAGAGATAAGAGGGAGGAGAGAGAGACACAGATACAAAGAGGCAGACACATAGAGAGAATGACAGAAAGAGACAGAAAGGGAGGTAAGGAGGGAGGGAGGGAAAGAGCCACAGAGAGAGAGAGAGACAGACACGGAGAGAATGACAGAGAGAGACAGAGAGTAAGGGAGGGGAGAGAGACACAGAGATAGAGAGGGAGGGAGGAGAGAGAGACAGAGAGATACAGAGAGACAGACACACAGAGAGAATGACAGAAAGAGACAGAGAGGGAGGAAGGGAGAGAGATAAAGAGCCACAGAGAGAGAGACACAGACAGACGCAGAGAGAGAGAGACAGAGAGAAACAGAAAGAGAGAGAGAGAAAGAAGGGAAGAAAGAAAAGAAAGAAAAAGAAAGTGGGAGAGAGATGAAAGACAGACCACAATTGAGCCCAAAATTTTGGTTGCTAAGCAAGACTGTTGTTAAGTGAGTTTCACCACATTTTCCAAGTTGGCCACGCCCACCCAGTCATATGGCTGCTGAGCCACTCCCACAAAATAGGCCACACCTTCTGGCTCTCAAAATAAATTTCAATCATTGTATTGTTGATATTTGGCTCTGTTGACAAATGAGTTTGCGGACCACTGGCATAAGCATGTCATAATAATGCAGAAAGACAAGTATACAACCATTTACAGTCAGAAATATGGCTTAGATAGAAAGCAAACTGCTTTTGAAAATGCCTACCTATTAAAACATAAGACACATAAGATATCTGTGAAAGCTACTTTGTTATAATGGTATTAAAATTATATATATTTCTGATGAGTAGGATGGTGAAGAATTTATCACTGAATTATTATTTTTTTCCTTTGAATTTAATCTACCTTTTTAAATTTAACCATAATCCTCTGGAGAGGATTTTCTCAGAGACAAATGAAAGATTGTGAAGTGTTCATGTAGCGGTATTAGAATAGCTTGCCACCTTGCTAGTTTTAGTGAAGCAATGCTTTGGCAAACTGCAATTATGGGCTGATGAGTCGGCACTTCTAAATTATAGGTGGAGTGTGATAAAATCTTGCTGAGTTTGCTTATTAAAACTGTATGGTTTCATAAATAGTCTAGTGTTGGTCTCGGCAGGTATGAGCTGCATTTTAGCATCATCCACATTATAACATACTGAGAGCTGCAGTAGATTAGGATCAAAGGGGGTCACCTGAAAAATTAGTGGGGTAAAAAGTCCAAAGGTTAATTACCTGCTTAATTATTTTTTTAAACGAAATGATATAATGAGAACAAACCAGACTGCTGAAATTTAGAAAGAATGGGAAAGTCAAAAAAGTAATGGATTATAGTTGCCTTGTAGCCAGAAAAATAAAGTAAAAGATTGAAAAATCATACGGTTGAAGAACTAATAAAATGGAGGGTCATAGGGTGAGTGGCAGATTGCCTTTTGTAGGAATATTCCAGTTTATTTTAATTTTTAATTAATAATTAATAATTTAATTTAAGAAGATGAGATAGGAAGTGATGGGAGAGGCTGAGACTTGGAAAAGTGTCAGCATTCGGAATAAGGACTATTGAGTATGTGGAAGAAGGACAATCAAGGAATGAATATCCTGTAGTCCCAGGAACACCTGAACCCCCTTCCCTCCCTCTTGCCTTTTGTTTGTTGAAAACTGCTGGATAATTTTTGCTATGAACTCTACACTACAAGGTCTATAATATTTTAAAAATAATTTTAAAAAATGCAGGCAAATCCCTGAAAATTTAGACACAGATCTGTTTTCAATACCTACTATACCCTAAATTTCTCCACTTTTCCAAGTTTAAACATGGTCTGTGAAAGCTTTCCTGCCCAGTATTAGGTTTACAACTACTAGTAAATTAGAAATCAGGTTTTCAGAATTCCAGCATTTCAAAAACTGGAGAGGGATCTATTAGAGAATGGTTTTGGTCCATTGTGAACCAGACATAAGAATTAGTGATCCTTTGCATTCCTTTGATCTATCAGCATATTAAGAAAGTTCCAGTGGCAAAGCAACATTTTAAAAGGAATTTCATACCAACCATTATATCAACTAAAATTGAGTGTATCTGAAATGTTGGCGACCTGGGATAATAAAATCTGACTGATGAAAAGATTTTCTTATTGATTGCTATCACTATTGTTTTAACCATCCTGCCTGAAAGTAAACAACTTGTGAAAACTCTTTGATGAAACACTCCTCAGTTAGTGGTTTTTATTAGGCAAACATGATGTTTTAAAGAAGTTTTTATTTGAGTGCATAGCTCTGATATCTTACAAGAGACTTGTCTGAGCTGGCAAAGGGCTGCACAAAGGGCCAAGAACTGCAGCCTTATGATTCAACTGTCACCAAACAATTCCTATATATTATCAAGAAAGAAATTCTTGAAAGCAAAGATATTTTAATTTCTATTTGATATCAGATCAACATTTTTCATTTATTATCTTGACAGGCTTGTTCTGAAAATAAAATTAGTAATTGCTCATACATACCAATGAAATAGATTAAAAGAAAACTTTTCACCACCTATATTACACATCATTAAATTTGCGTATTATAGGAGTACCTAATTAGCTACAGTTTGGAGAAACTATATCATAGGCAGTCCATCACTATGTTGAGCACTTAGGAGTACAAAAATTTGCATTGTCCAGTTAGATATTCTATAACAGTGCCTGAGTTGCAGAATATAGATGTATTTGGTTGCATGCTTGAAAATAGGTTTTCTGTCAAGATTACACGTCTCCTTTCTTTTCTGTGAGCTTTACCATTGTCACTGATTCATTTGAAAACCTTTTTATTTAATACTAGCTATACCTGGCCACACGTTGCTGTGACCCAATTTGGTTAAATGGCCAACCAATCTGTGTGTAGATCTACACCTGCACACATATACACAACCACCATACAACCCCCAACCTACCTACCTACTGTATTTCTCCCTCTCTATCTATCCCTCTACCTACCTACATACCACATTTCTCCCTCTCTATCAATCCCTCTACCTAACTACCTAATGTATTTCTTCCTTTCTCCCTCTATCTACCTACCTATTGTATTTATCCCTCTCTATCCCTCTACCTACCTACCTACCTACTGTATTTCTATCTATCTATCTATCTATCTATCTATCTATCTATCTATCTATATAATAATAATAATAATAAATTTATTTTGTATACCGCGTCCTCTCCCCAAGGGGACTCGGAGCGGTGCACAGGGAAAAATTTAAAATACTATAAAATACATACAGAGCATAAAAACAAATTAAATTAGAAATGTCCCTGCGCTAAAATCCCCAGTTAAAACACTAAAATTCCCTAACACCCCAGAGGTAGAGACTAACCTAGGCCGGCCAAGCAGAAAAAGTATGTTTTAAGTTTTTGACGGAAGGAGCGGAGGTCCGTAGTTGTTCTGATGTCGGGGGGAAGGTCGTTCCAGAGGGCTGGGCCCGCCACAGAGAAGGCCCTTCCCCTGGGCGTCGCCCGCTGACAAAATGTAGTGGACGGCACCCGGAGAAGTCCCTCTCTGTGGGAGCGGATCAGGCGTGAGGATGTGTGGGGCAGGATCTGATCCCGCAGATAGCTAGGTCCCGTGCCATGGAGCGCTTTAAAGATGACAACTAGCACCTTGAAGCGCACCCGAATGATGACAGGTAGCCAGTGCATCTCGCGCAAGAGTGGTGTTACATGGGTGGACCTGGAGGTCCCCATTATTGCTCGCGCGGCTGCATTCTGGACCAGCTGAAGTCTTCGGGTGTACCTCAGGGGGAGCCCCATGTAGAGAGAGTTACAATAGTCCAGTCGGGATGTCACGAGGGCATGAGTGACTGTGCACAGGGCATCCTGATCCAATAAGGGGCGCAACTGGCGTACCAGGAGAACCTGGTAAAACGCCCTCCTGGCCACGGCTGTCACTTGATCTTCCATGGACAGCCAGGTATCCAGGAGGACACCCAGGTTGCGCGCCCCATCCACAGGAGTAAGGTGTTTGCCCCCTATGGCCAGTGATGGAGTCAACTGGTTGAATCGGACGGCCGGAAACCACAGCCACTCGGTCTTGGCCGGGTTGAGTCTGAGTCTGTTACTTCCCATCCAGGCCCGCACGGCTTCCAGGCACTGGCACATCACCGCTACAGCATCGTTGGGGTGGTTTGGAGTAGATATATACAACTGCGTGTCGTCAGCGTAGAGGTGGTACTCTACCCCAAAACCACGGATGATCTCACCCAGCGGCTTCATGTATGTGTTGAACAGGAGAGGCGAGAGGACCGACCCCTGAGGCACCCCACATGTGAGGGGTCTCGAGGTCGATCTCTGCTCTCCTGCCAACACAAATTGTGATCGACCGGAGAGATAGGAGGAGAACCACCGTAAAACGGTGCCTCCCACCCCCAACTCCCCCAGCCGATGCAATAGGATACCATGGTCGATGGTATTGAAAGCCGCTGAGAGGTCTAATAGGACCAGGATGAAGGAACAACCCCCATCTCTGGCCCTCCAGAGATCATCTACCAACACGACCAATGCCGTCTCGGTGCTATGCCTGGGCCGGAAGCCGGACTGGCGTGGGTCTAGATAATCAATTTCCTCCAGGTGACGGGGAAACTGTTGTGCCACCACACTCTCTACAACCTTCGCCAGAAAGGGAAGGTTGGAGATGGGATGATAGTTTACTAATAAAGCTGGGTCCAGAGAGGGCTTCTTCAGGAGGGGCCTCACCATAGCCTCTTTAAGGGAGGCAGGCAAGAAACCCTCATTCAGCGAAGCGTTGACAACCTCCTGGAGCCAGCCTCGTGTCACCTCCCAGGATGCCAGTACAAGCCAGGTAGAACACTGCTCTACCCTGTAATGGGGTTTCCCGCACCCTCTGTTGTAGGAGGGAGCGGGTCACCCTAAACAGGGCGGCAGGGCGGTTATCTGCGGATGCTATGAGAGTGGCACAGTGATGGCGTTTGGCCACTCTCAGTGCCACAATGTAAGTCCGTAAATGGGCTCTTACCTGTGTCCGGTCGGATTCAGATCGAGTAGACCTCCATCTTCTCTCTAGGCATCTCTTGTGGCGTTTCATCACCCTTAGCTCCTCGGTGAACCAAGGGGCCAGGGTGGCTCGCCGCCACAAGAGAGGCCGCAAGGGCGCGACCCGATCCAAGGCTCCCGTGGCCGCAGTATTCCATGCGGCCACGAGGTCCTCCATCGGGGCACGGGTCAGGGGTACAGGAAGTGGCCCAAGCGCCGCCTGGAACCCATCGGGCACCTGGGGCGGAACCAAATAGGTGACTCAGGTCCCGCCTCCCCGCGGTGGGGAGTAGGGGTTGGAAAGTCGAGCCGGAGAAGTGAGTGGTCAGACCATGACAAGGGCATGATGACTATATCCCCTATATCCAGATCACTCTTCCATTGGCCTGAGACAAAGATGAGATCCGGTGTATGTCCACCCTCGTGGGTGGGGCCTTGAATTAATTGGGTCAGGTCCATGGCCGTCATGGAAGCCATGAATTCCCGAGCTACCTCGGATGATTCGCCCGCCGATGGCAGGTTAAAGTCCCCCATGACTAAAGGTCTGGGGGTCTCAACTGCCACCGTAGCGATCACCTCAAGGAGCTCGGGCAGGGCTGCTGTTACATAGCGGGGAGCCAGGTATACAACCAGCAAGCCCAACTGCCTCCCTAGGCCCCACTTCACGCAGAGGGACTCACAACCGGTGGTCTGTGGCACAATGGTCTCTCTCGGCTCAAGACCTTCCCTAACAATGACTGCTACCCCACCACCCCTACCTAGGGCCCGGGGCTGATGAAAAGTGTGGTAACCTGGTGGGCACATTTCAACGAGGGGGAGTCCACCCTCATGGCCCAACCAGGTCTCCGCAATTCCTACCAGGTCCGGCTCCCCCTCTGACACAAGGTCATGGATGAGGGGGGCTTTGTTGACCACAGACCTGGCGTTGCAAAACATCAGCCGCAGGCCCTGGCTCTGTACTCCCTGACCACCCAGCCTGCGTGGGTTGTGGCACTTGACCGTTTGCAACCAACGGTTCCGTGCCCCCAACCGGGAGGATAGAACTTGTCTCCCCTCGGACCTGCCTCTCCCCACGACCCTTTGGATGGGGGTGCCCTCCATCGGAACGACTCGTGTTCCCCCCCCCCTGATGGATCCTTCCGCTTCCCTCCGTCGCCTGCTGGCCTGGCCCTCTCTTTTCTCGCCCGTCTCTACCTGTCTATACCCTCCCCCCTCCCTGGTACCCCCTAAAACAGACAATAATTTATGAACTAAAAAACCCCTGAGACCACGCTTCGCCCACCTCTCCGGATTAATAAATCCCTCATCAAGGCGGGCCCTCGTTAAAGCGGAGGGCCAAACCTGCGAGAGCGGGGACTCTCGCAGTAACAGTAGGTCGGTTCTGGAGTACATTATGACATGATATATATAAATAATTAAAAGCTAATTATAAATAAATATACAATGTAAGAATATAATTCATCAATGGGACATGGGTTAAAATAAATTATTTTAAAAAGCATCGTTGGCCTTGATTTAAAATATAAATTTCATAAATAGATGATAAATAGATAATGAAATTAAAGTGCATCAGTGAGGAGTAGTTCGGAATATCGATTTGGGGTATCAGTTCAGTTGTTTCAGTCCATAAGGTCTTTAGAAGGACTTTAAAAGGTCTTTAAAAGGTCTTTAACGGACATAGTTCTATAAGATCTTATGAAGACCAAAGGGGGAAGGATTTCAAAGTTCTAATGAGTTGCATCTTAGGACTTAGATCTTTAAAAGTCCGCTGAAGAATTGTAAATTTGGCGCCATCTGCGCTGAATAGATCTATCTATCTATCTATCTATTCCCCTATCTACCTACCTACCTACTGTATTTCTCCCTCTCAATCTATCCTTCTACCTACCTACCTACTGTATTTCTTCCTCTCTTTATTCCTCTACCTACCTACCTACTGTACTTCTCCCTATCTATCCCTCTACCTACCTACCTACCTACTGTATTTATCCCTCTCTATCTATCCCTCTACCTACCTACATACCGTATTTCTCCCTCTCTATCTATCCCTCTACCTACATACCGTATTTCTCCCTCTCTATCTATCCCTCTACCTACCTACCTACTTACTGTATTTCTTCCTTTCTCCCTCTATCTACTGACCTACCTACCTACCTATTGTATTTCTCCCTCTCTATCCCTCTACCTACCTACTGTATTTCTCCCTCTCTCTCTATTCCCCTACCTACCTGCCTACCTACCTACCTACCTACCTGCTGTATTTCTTCCTTTCTCCTTCTACCTACCTACCTACTGTATTTCTCCCTCTCTATCTATCACCCTACCTATCTACCTACCTACTGTTTCTCATTATCTATCTATCCACCTACCTACCTATCTACCTACTTACCTACCGTATGTCTCCCTATCTATCCCTCTACGTACCTACCTACCTACTGCATTTCTCCCTCTCTATCTATTCCCCTATCTACCTACCTACTATAATACAATAATACAATAGCAGAGTTGGACGGGACCTTGGAGGTCATCTAGTCCAACTCCTTGCCTAGGCAGGAAGCCATATACCATTTCAGACAAATGGCTATCCAACATCTTCTTAAAGATCTGCAGTGTTGGGGCATTCACAACTTCTGGAGGCAAGCTGTTCCACTGGTTAATTGTTTTAACTGTCAGGAAAATTCTCCTCAGTTCTAAGTTGCTTCTCTCCTTGGTTAGTTTCTACCCATTGCTTCTTGTTCTGCCCTCAGGTGCTTTGGAGAATAGTTGGACTCCCTCTTCTTTGTGGCAACCCCTAAGATATTGGAAGGCTGCTATCATGTCTTCCCTAGTCCCTCTTTTATTAAACTGTATTTCTCCCCCCCCCCTCTCTCTATGGGCCACCTGGGAATTTGCTATCTCAGTGCCTTTTTGGCCCTAAGAGGCCTCCATACGTTGCTGAGGAAATGACTGTTGGGAAAGCAGTGGGTGGGAGGAGTTACAGGGAGGTGAAAACCTGATCAGTGGATACATTTAACATTTGTGTACCTTGCACATGACACACATGTGCTAGGCACAAAATGAGTATATATTCTATTATCGGAAGTCCGTGGGAACATTGTGTCAAAATTTGGTGTAAATCGGTCCAGTAGTTTTTGAGATTAGCGGCTTCGTACAAACTATTTTACATTTTTATTTATATAGATTGCTTTAACAGAAAAATGCCACTTCTCTTCTTGGCTAGTTAGTTATCCAGAGACTCTCTCTATTGTAGCTTAAGGTAACTTCTAGATACATCCTTATAAACAGCTTTAGCATTAAGAGAGAACATCCTGTAGTGCAAAAGTAGGAGCTATTTGAAATTTTGGAAACACTTTTCAAATAATTAGTTCTGGAACTGCAGAAATAGAGATGAAGGGAAAAGAGGAGAAAGGAAGAAAGAATTGGTCAAACTCACTCATTTGTGTTCACCAACCACCAGAGTAAATATATCTCCAGGGATACTGCAGTTGTCTTCAGATATACTGTACATGGTAAAAAGGTGGGGCACTAGATCAGAAATGAACACCATTTTTTCTACAGCCATTTCTATTGAATGCAACAACTGTATAATACCTCTCTCTGATCAAACAGTCCAGTAACACTCTTAAACAAGATGACAACCTATTTGTCTACACTTTGCACAGGTCCTCCTTGGCATACCTGCTAGTGTGTGTGTGTGTGTGTGTGTGTGTGTGTGTGGGCACGTGCGCGCATTAATATATTTATTTATTTTTATGTATTTATTTTATTTATATGGTGCCCATATCATAAAATGGATGGTGTACCATGTATAGGTCATGATGTTCAAGACTGAAACAATAAGTCACATCACCAGCAAAGCTAGTTAAACTTTGTGGTTAGACTAGGTAGAACATATCTTGGTAGAAAAACAAACAGGTCTTCAGAGAAAGTTTATGAAATGCTAACAGGATCAGGTCCATCTGGAAGTGCTATTCCCACAGAGAAATGCAATTCCTCAAATCAGGGAGTTAATAGAAGAGACCCAGAGCATGCCCTCTGTTAGAGCTGGTGAGCCAATCAAAAACAATGGAGAAGAAGCAAATAGCCTGGTTCTATACCACAGAGCACTTACTGTGTGATAAATAGCTGCTTAAATCACTCTTAGAAGCCTTCTAGGAACTTATATACTGTAGCTCATGGAATAATTGTGCTTTATGAATTTAATGAAAAACTTCAAAAACTGCCTGTACCATTGCATTCTTGAACAGCCTAGTTTCCAATCAGCCTCTTCAAGAGCAGCCCAGGAAGAGCAAATTATAATAATCCAAACAAGAGATGACTAAGACATGAGCCACTATAATCAGGGCTTCTTGGTCCAGGAATAGTTACAATGATAGTGCACATCAATTTCCTCAGCAGGTAAAAGGAACATGTATGGAAAATACCCTATTTCCTGAAAATAAGATCTACCCCCAAAATAAGGCCTAGCATGTTTTACATGTACACCTAATATAAGCCCTAACCCCAAATAAGCCCTACTTAAGAGCCTGTGCAGCTGTACAGCCGCCCATTCCATCTGGTTGCTTGCAGTGCCACAGCCATGAGGCGAGGTAGAGCAGTGGAGCTGCCCCACACAACCCATGAGTTTACCTCAGGGCTCCCACAGCCAGGCCATCCAAATCCAAACACCTGCCTCATGGCAGCAGCACCAGCAACCATCTGCAGCAAGAGTCCATGTGGCGAGTGGCCCACTAGTTCTGCTTGTTCGTGGCTGCAACGGAGCAGGAGGCTGAGAGGTTTGCTGGTGCTGCAACCACAAGACGAGGCAGCTGACAGGGCGTGGATGGCCTGGCTGAGAAAGCCCTGAGGTAATCCAGTGCAGGGTGCATGGGACAGCTTCACCCCCACCCCCACCCCCTTGTGGCCATTGCTTGGCCTCCTGTTCTGTTGCAGCTGTGAGAAAGCAGAAGAAGTGGGCCAGCAGCCACCTGGGTTCCTACTGGATGGAGTTTATGCTGCAAGGTGAGGCAAGTGTTGGAATGGGCGGCCTCATGGCAGGGGCCCTGAGGTAAGCCAGGGGGGGCATGGGGCAGCTCCATCCCCCACTTTGAAGTGGCCCTGGGGCACCATGCTGCCTCCTACCGCATTATGAGCAAGTAGAAGTGGGCCTACCGTATATGGGAGAAAATAAGACACACACACCCAAAATAAGTCCCAGTGCTTACTTGGGGCCCACAAGAAAATAAGACCTGACCTTATTTTCAGGAAAACATGGTAATTGGAAAAGTAAAGTGTCAGACTCTATATCAGTGATGGTGAACCTTTTTCTTATGGTTTGCCACAATTGTGTGCAGGCATGCTATCATGCGCATGTGTGCCCACACCAATTCTATCCTCCCCACCCACCTACTTGCGCATGCGCATGTGACCCCTCCCCAGGCTCCAGAGGCTTTCCTGAAGCCTGGGGAGGGCAAAACCACCCCACCGCCCCCTGGAGACCCTCCAGAAGCTGGAACGGATTGTTCTGACTTTTGGTTGGCCCATTGGGGTCATTTTTCACCCTCCCCAGGCTTCAGGAAAGCCTCCGGAGGCTGAGGAGGGTGAAACAGGGCCCAATGGGCCAACCGGAAGTTCAGAAACAATCCATTTCTGGCTTCCAGAGGCTCTCTGGGGCAGGGTGGAGGCTGTTTTTGTTCTCCCCAGGCTTCAGAAAAGCCTCTGGAGCCTTGGGAGGGTGAAAAACAGGCCCAACAGGCCAACTGGAAGTTCGTTTTCAAACTTCCAGATAGCTCATTGGGGCCATTTTTGTCCGCCCCACCTTCAGAGGCTTTCCTGAAGTCTGGAGAAGGTGAAAACAGCCTCCCCCCAGCTCTCCAAAAGGCCAAAAATCAGCTGGCTGACGTGTGCATGCATGCCGGAGCCGATGGCTGGCATGCCAGAAAATATGGTTCCACGTGCCAACTGTGCCACGCGTGCCATAGGTTCACCATCATGGCTCTATATATTTTAAATAATGGTTCTGAACCTATAAAGGTATTCTTGGAAAATAAGAGTGGTAGAAAATATAGGTGATTACAATTCAGTACCGTATTTTTCAGAGTATAAAACACACCTTTTTTCCTCTAAAAAGAGGCTGAAAATCTGAGTGCGTCTTATACATCGAATACAGCATTTTTCGCCTCCCAAAACCCCGCCCCTTCACCAAACTGGCTGTGCCTAGCCTTATGGAGGCTTCCAGAGAACTCCTGGGGGCAGGGGAGGGCAGAAATTAGCCTCAAACAGGCTGTTTTTTGCCACCCCCCAGCCCCAGCAGCACTCTGTAAGCTTCCATAGGACTATGCATGCAATTTATTTGTCACAAAAATAGCTCGTTTTCACGATAAATAAGCCATTGTTCTGCTCATTTTCCACCCACCCCCCCGGAGCACTCTGCAAGCTCCCCCATGGCTAGTCATGCTTTTTATTTGAAGAAAAGCAGCCCCGTTTTCGCAGAGAAACAAGCAGTTTTGGGGAGGTTTGCAGAGCTCAAAATACTTTCGGAAAGCTCTTTTGGAAGGCTCTTTAACTTTTTCTGTGCTAGGAGAAACAAAGTCTTAAGGTTTGTCAGTGATTTCCTTCTCCAGGACATGGATAAATACACCTGGAAACATCAACCCATCTACCTACTCTCTCTCTCTCTCTCCCTTCCTATCTACTGTATTTCTCTCTCTATTTCTCTCTATCCTTCTACCTACCTGCGTACCTACACACTCTCTCTCTTTCCCTACCTACCTACTGTATTTCTCTCCCTCCTCTCTCTTTTTCTCTATCCTTCTACCTACCTACCCCCCCACACACACTGTCTCTCCCTACCTACCTACTGTATTTTTCTTATCTCTCTCTATTTCTCTCTCTCTAGTCCCTTATCTACCTACCTACCCTCTCTTTCCTTACCTATCTACTGTATTTCTCTCTCTCTATCCTCTCTCTATTCCTTTATCTACCTACCTATCTATACACACATACTCTCTCTCTCTCTACCTACCTATATTTCTCTCTCTTTCTATTTCTCTCTATCTCTCTACCTACCTATCTACACTCTCTCTCTCCCTACATACCTACTGTATTTCTCTCTCTCCCTTTACCTACCTACCTACACACACTCTATCTCCCTCCCTCCCTACTGTATTTCTCTCTTTCTATTTCTCTCTCTATCCTTCTACCTACCTATCTACCTACACATACTCTCTCCCTCCCTCCCTACTGTATTTCTCTCTCTCTATTTCTATCTCTTTCTATCCCTTTATCTACCTACCTCTCTACTCTCTCTCTCTACCTACATACCTACCAACCTACTTACCTACCTATCTCCCTACTGTATTTCTCTTTCTTTCTCTCCCTCTCTATCCCTCTATCTACCTACCTACTTTTTTTGTAATTTGCCTCTTCAAAACATTGGTGTGTCTTATACTCTGGTGTGTCTTATACTCCAAAAAATACAGTACTTTGTTTGGAAGAACAAATGAAGAAAACATGAATGATAGTCCAGAATATTAGGGCGCATGTTGGAAATTAATGTCTAATAATTGCTGTTTTGCAATTATTTGATTCTGCCCACTATGGCAATTGTTTGGGAAAATATATCTCCAGTAGAAACCATAGGATAAGATTACTCACGATGTGCTCTCAATTCCCCAAAACAATTACCTAACTTCAGGTCATCCATAGAGAGGTTTCATGGATGCGTGCATGTGTTTTTTTTAAAAATAACTCTAATGTGTTTCTTATTTAGAGGTTGATTGTTTTTCTGGGAGGAAGTTCTTTTAAAAAAAAGAAAATGTGAGAATGTAATGGCAAATAGGACTGCAGTATGTAATGGTATAATCAGAATTTAGAAAATAGCAGCTACAGAAGGACTAGAGTACTTTCTGCTCATCATAAAGCTCATAAGGGATCTGTTACTATCATAGCAGAATCCTTAAAAGGTAGTGATGACAATTTGCATCTACTGAATCTCTGGAATTCCTCTCTGATCTGATTGCTGAAAACTGAAAAGAATTCTCTGTCAATTTTAGGTGGGAAAATACAATAATTGTAGAATAAATAAAATAACAGCTATGTGCAAATTTCAATTTAATATATCAAGGATGGTCCTAGATTCACTTTGACCAAATTTGATTTGCAGCGTTCACTTTGCAATCTTTGTATATTAATCAAACAAATCAATGAAAAGTAATACAAATGAAATATTAAATTTTGTCCTTGGCCTCTGAAAGGATATTCAATTCTGTTGAAAGGGTAAAATATTGTCAGGATAACATATTAGGTGGAGGGGGCAAGAAAGGACTTGATATATAGGCAAAATTAATAAGAAGAATGAAGACCATTTTATGAGATATTTGCTGGTCTTTTTAGTTTACTCTGAAATTTTTAAAATATTTTTCACTGTTTTTAATATCTTCTTAAATAAAATCCAGTCAGACATGATTTGCATCATTAGGCATAAGAAAGCATCAACTGTTAAGCAAATGCAACCTTCTGTAGTATTCAAAAATATATGAAGGGAAATAATTTGTTCCTGTAATAGTAAAACCACAGTGAAATCTTCTTTGCATTTGTTTTCCTCACAACATCAGAGCATGGGGGCATGTTAATGCCCCCATGATCTTGTAATTGTTAAATCAGATAAGCCATTTTAGCCAATGAAAGCAAGCAGAAATCAAAATCAATAGATTAAATAAATTAGCTAAGCAAGTTAAATGCATCAGGAAGGACTACCAAATGATATGGTAGGATAGGTGAGGAAAAGGGAAGTTCTCTTTCCTTTGTTTAATAGCAATTTAGTCAATGCAGGCAAAACTTTAAAGAGCATAGAAATATTCATTTCTCTATAGTAAAATGTCCTCACAACTTTTAGTTAAAGCCCAATTATAAGGAGATTAGCAGCAATATAGCAGAAAGAAGCTACTATTAAAAGGATAAAATTGTTGCTCTACTGTCTGTAGAAAGTGGAAACATCATACTATCCAAAAATTTCTGCAAGAAGTTTGGGGAAGGAACATCAAAAGTTAGCAATGTACAGTATATGCAATTAAATCTATTTTTTATATCAGACCCAGCAGCAGCCATGGTTGATAATTTCAGCAGGTATCTGGACATGATCATTGATCAGACGAGATCCAATAAACCAACTGTCAGTGCAGTTAATCAGTCCATGGGAATTGTATTCATCCAATGCTGAATTGCACCATCCTTACTTCTAAGTCTGGTTTGTTAGTACGGTAACGTTAGTACATTGCCATACATTTTGAAGCTTTTATTGATTTCCTATTCCTCTTAGATTTGATGCTTTTGGCATGTTATCCAGGCTGGATTTTTATAATGCAGAAGTAGCCATCCTGGAATGTTTGAATTAGTAATTACATAATGGCTTGTCATTAGCATTATGCACATTTCAGTTAGAGGTCAACAATAACCAAGAAGAATAAGATACTGCAATCATTTTACACTCTGAAAAATCAACAAGCCACTTTCTTGGACATTTCAGGAACGTGAATTATCTGGGCAAAACGCAAGCTGCGGGGATTTTTAGTTAGTTTTTTAACCCGGGTTTTAAGGAGTTCCAGGGCGGTGGGTGGGTTTATTTATTCCGGTTCAACCAGACAGATTACTAGACCGGCCGATGGCGGCGAAATGGAGGGTAGAGGGTCCGACATAGAGAGGGGGTGGGGGTCGATCCCATTGAGGGCCTTTCCATCATGACGGTCCTGGGGAGGGGCAGGTATGACGGGAGCCGGGGGCCGTGTCAACTGTCGGGGGGGCTTACCCGCTGTCTACAAGCGGTCGCCCGCCCCGCCCCCCTGAGCTCCTCCCGCAACCTAGGAGGTTGGGAATCACAGAGCCTGGGCCCCAGACCAGAGGCGTAGCGTGGGGGGTGCAGGGGGTGCCGGCCGCACCGGGCGCAACATCTGGGGGGGTGCACTCACACTCGCAGCTCTCTGCCCCTGCCTGGCTCACTCACTCTCTCTGCAGTGCTGGCTGTGCGAATCCGATCCGAGCCGCCGGGTCGCTGCCCACTGTGGAGGGGGGGGTGCGTACTCAAAGCTGTAAGGGGTGTATTCAACTGTTGAATACACACCTTACAGCTTTGAGTACGCTCCTATCTAGGGGATACTATCCCGAGAATTAGCTCCTTCACCCTATATTTTGCGGCGGAGGGGAGGAATTCCCGTTAAAAAGAAGGAAAAGGGAAAGTTTCCCTTTCTCTCCTTTAAAGTTAGTTCCCGCAGATGCTGCAACCATGGACCCCAACACTTCCTTGCCACGCGGGCGCCTCGTTGCTAAAACTGTAGAGATATATTGACTGTCGCCCGATGATCCTTCTCGTGGGCAAAGCGAAGGGCACCACTGCTACAGCAGCCCTTTCCCGAAAAAGCCAAACTCGGGAGTGTCTAAAGTTGCGGCGGCGGCGGCAGCAAAGACGAAGACGAGAATTCCGCTCGGCTTCGGTTCCACACAAGCCTCGTTTGGCTCCGGCCAGGAAACGGCTTCGCTGCTCCTCAGTGCTCCTCGAAAGGAAGGCGGCCGAGGGAAAGGCTTCGCACATGCTCAGAAGGGTCGAGTTGCCGTCCCTCCGGGCTGGGGCGGCTGGCAGCGTCAGGCGAGGCGGCCGCCTCGGGAGCGGAGGGTGCCCCCCTCGCGTTGTCATGCCGACTCCTCGCCGCTGCCATCCTTCAAGCCCGCGTGAGAGTGCTGGCAGCGGCGGCGGCGGCTGAGGCAAATGCCGGAGGAGCCCCCAGCCAAGTCCTCAGCCTCGGCTGCCGCCGCTCTGAACAACGCTCGGCGGCTCCAGCCTCTTTAACAAAAGGATTCGGTGGCAGAAAGGTGGGAGAAGCAGGACGCCGCGCGCGGGGCGCCCGGAGGCAGCAGCAGCAGCAGTAGGGGGCGCAAATTACTTGCCTTGCCCCGGGTGCTGACAACCCACGCTACGCCACTGCCCCAGACTGATGTTGTGCAACACCAGGTCCGTGGTGAACAAAGCCCCCCTCATTTACGATCTAGTTTTGGAGGGGGAGCTGGACCTGGTGGGTATCATGGAAACCTGGTTGGGGCACGAGGGAGGTGAACCCCTCATAGAAATGTGCCCGCCCGGTTACCTGGCACTCCATTGGCCTAGGGCCCAGGGTAGGGGTGGGGGTGGGGGTGGTTATTATTAAGGAGGGTCTTAAGCCAAAGGAGGCCACTGTGCCTCAGGTAGTCGGGTGTGAATCCCTGTATGTGAAATGGGACCATGGGGGGCAGTTGGGCCTTCTGGTTGTGTACCTGGCTCACCGCTACGTATCAGCAGCCCTACCCGAGCTCCTCGAGGTGATCGCCGGGGTGGTGGTTGACACTCCCAGACTTTTAATCATGGGGGATTTCAACCTGCCATCGGTAGGCGAGACATCCGAGGTGGCTCGGGAGTTCATGGCCTCCATGACGGCCATGGACCTGACCCAAGTAATTCATGGCCCCACGCATGCAGGGGGAAACACACTAGGCCTAATTTTTGCCTCTGGCCAGTGGTTGAGTGAACTAGGAGTAGGGGAATTAGTCATCGAACTCCTGTCATGGTCAGATCACTCTCTCCTTCAGCTTGACTTCCTAACTGCTACACCCTACTATGGGGAGGTGGAGCCAGAGATACCAAGATGGTTCTGCCCCAGGCGCCTGATCGAACCAGAGAGGTTCCAGACAGAGCTTGGGCCTATACCTGTGGCCCTAACCCACGACTCAACTGAGGACCTAGTGGCCACATGGAATAGTGCAGCCATGGGGGCCTTGGACCAGGTCGTGCCCTTGCGGCCTCTCATGCGGCGCCGATCCACCCTGGCCCCTTGATTCTCCGAGGAGCTAAGGGTGATGAGCGATGCCTGGAGAGCATTTGAAGATCCACTCGCTCTGAATCCGACCGAACACAGGCTAGGTCCCATTTAAGGACCTACCTAGTAGCGATAAGAGTGGCAAAACGTAGCTACCTCGCCACTCTTATCACATCCGCAGATAACCACCCTGCCGGCCTGTTTAGAGTGACCCGCTCCCTTCTCCAGCAGGGGCCATGGGAAGCTCCTTTGCAGGGCAGAGCAGAGGAATTTCGAGATTATCTGCAGGATAAAATCGCTCAGATCTGGGACGAGCTGGCCTCCAATGAGATAGATCTGGGCAGACCGTCCGAGGCAGGTCTTGAGACTGTTTTATGGGATGAGTTTGACTTTGTTACCTCCAAAGACATGGACAGGTTGCCGAGGCGGCTGAATGCCACCACATGTTTATAGGACCTGTGTCCCTCCTGGCTGATACTGGCCTCCTGGGATGTTACACATGGCTGGCTCCAGGAAGTAGTGAATGCTTCCTTGAATGAGGGGTTCTTGCCGACCGCCTTGAAAGAGGTGATGGTGAGGCCCCTCCTCAAGAAGCCTTCCATGGACCCAGCATTAACTAATTATCGTCCGGTCTCCAACCTTCACTTTCTTGCGGAAGTTGTTGAGAGTGTGGTGGCACAGCAGTTCCCTCGTCACCTGGAAGAAACTGATTATCTTGACCTGTGCCAGTCCGGCTTCCGGCCCGGGCACAGCACCAAGACAGCATTGGTCGCATTGGTGGATGATCTCTGGAGGGCCTGAGATAGAGGTTACTCTATAGACCTCTCAGCGGCTTTTGATACCATCGACCATGCTATCCTATTGCATCGACTGGGGAGGTTGGGATTGGGGGGCGCTGTATTACGGTGGTTCTCCTCCTACCTCTCCGGTCGGTTGCAATTCATGTTGACAGTGGGGCAGAGGTCGACGTCGAGGCCCCTAACGTGTGGGGTGCCCCAGGGGTCAGTCCTCTCGCCTCTCCTGTTCAACACCTATATGAAGCTGCTGGGTGAGATCATCCGTGGTTGTGGGGTAGACTACCATCAGTACGCTGATGATACTCAGCTGTACATATCTACCCCCAACCACCCCACGATGCCGTCGAAGTGATGGCCCGGTGTCTGGAAGCCGTGCGGATCTGGATGGGAAGTAACAAACTTCGGCTCAACCCGTCTAAGACCAATGGTTCCAATGATGTGGTTCCCAGCATCCCGGCATAACCAGCTGATTCCATCGCTGGTCATCGAGGGCGAGTCACTGGCTCCCGTGGAAAGGGCTCGCAACCTAGGCATCCTCCTGGACTCACGGCTGTCCTTAGATGACCATGTGATGGCTGTGACCAGGAGGGCCTTTTACCAGGTTCACCTGGTACGTCTTTCTGTGCACCGCCCTGAGTCCCTTTTAGGTGAAATAGGGCGGTATATAAATCGAATAAACTAAACTAACTAAACTAGTTGCACCCTTTTCTTGACCAGGACGCCCTCCGCACTGTCACTCAAGCGCTCGTTACATCCTGCCTAGACTATTGTAATGCTCTCTACATGGGGCTCCCCTTGAGGTGCATCCGGAGGCTCCAGTTAGTGCAGAATGTGGCAGCGCGGGGGATTTTGGGAGCTTCACGATGCTCCCATGTAACACCTCTCCTGCGCGAGCTGCACTGACTGCCGGTGGCCTTCTGGGTGCGCTTCAAGGTGCTTATTACCATCTTTAAATCGCTCCATGGCACGGGGCCTAGTTATTTGCGGGACCGTCTCCTGCCACACACCTCCCATCGACCGATCCAACTAGCGGTGCCCAGGGGAAGGGCCTTCTCTGTGGCAGGGCCAGCCCTCTGGAACGACCTACCCCCCGAACTTCACATTATCACGGACCTTCCCCTCTTTCGCCACTCACTTAAGACGTACCTTTTCCACCAAGCCGTTCTAGCCTAGAGCTTAGAGCTCAGATGCGATTTAATTTTAGCAAATTTGTAAAGGGATTCTAGAATTTATTAATTGGAATTTTTAGCACAGGTTATTTAATTTAATTCATTTTAAATATTGTCACTGTATCTATTATTTTTGCTGGTGATTTTTAATTTCCTGTGCACCACCCTGAGTCCATCTCGATGGAGATAGGAGCGGTATATAAATCAATCAATCAATCAATCAATCAATCAATCAATCAATCAAATACATAAATAAATAAATAAATAAATAAATAAATAAATAAATAAATAAATAAATAAATAAATGTACTCTAACTTTGATAAAATTATTTAGAGCTGGAGTCTACATTGACAAACATCCCTTTCTAGTTAGAGGTGGGTTGCTAACAGTTTGCACTGGTTCAAGTGAACTGGTAGTGGAATGTTGGCCTGGGTCAGAGAACCGGCAGTGATCCAGGCTGGCCACACCTCCGAACCAGTTCCCTGATTGCTGCAGCTTTTTTGGCATTTTTAATGTTCTGCGCATGCTCAAACCTATTTAGAGGCAACTGCACAAGCAACTGCACACATGCACTGAACCGGCAGTAATGCTGGTAGCAACCAACCCCTGTTTCTAATGTAATCTGACATGCAAACAACAATGGGAATGAATATGAAATATTTAACATTGTCAATACCCAAATAAAGTTGTAAACATATACATTCCAAATTCCCGAACAAAAATAAGTATGCCAAATCTCTGCAAAATACTGATTACAGTTTTGCCTTGCAAAAAGGTTGCTTTGATTTTAATTTATTTGAATCTCTGGAGTGATACTATTCCAAAAGACAGCTACTCTGATGTTCTTAATGAGAGAAAGGGATCCAGTGGGATCTTATGGGATGGACAAAAGGGATTGGAAGGAACTAATCTCTGATGAGGTAACCACCACCTTGAATTTCATCTGGAAACTCACCAGTAACCAACGCAGCTCACATAGCAAAGGTGGTACATTATAACTGATGTTTTAATGTAAAGACAATATAGAACGACTACCTGTTCTATTCAAATATTCCATTTAGTAAAAAGTATCCCTCATTTATAGATGCTACTGTTATACAATTTTGAAACATTTAAGAAAAACTGATCCACAAGAAACAATAATGCAGACTATTTTCAGCTGAAAGAATATTCACCTTAATTGTCAATTGTATGATATTTGTGTATGGACATATTAAGTGGAGCGTAGGTTTTAACTTTGAAATATTCTGTTTCTTTAAGGACTACACTGAACCGGTCATTCTTACAGTTTCCCATGTTGATGGTGGATTGATACCTGCAAAATTCTTTCTAGACATGGTGTGGCAAAAAAATAAAGGTATGTTAGGGTTCTGAAAATCAAGAAGTAGTTTAGATCAGGGGTCCCCAACTCCCGGGCCGCGGACCGGTGCCAGTCCGTGGCTGGGTGGGAGCCGGGCCGCAGGGCTGGAGAGGAGGAGGAGGGAGGAGGGGGCAGCCCCCTGAGCAGAGCGCGCGGGAGAATGCAGGCGCGGCTGTTCGCGCCGTTGGAGTGTGGCTCTTCCTCCTCCCTCGTCGGCGGAGGGACTCCTGGGCGCCGATTCCCTTCCCTGCTGGCATACCGGCCACTCGTTTTTTTCCAGGGGCTGCGGAGGCTCCACCAGCAGGGGAAGGAACTGGCTGGAGAGGAGGAGGAGGGAGGAGGGGGCAGTCCATTGGGCAGAGCGCGCGGGAGAACGCAGGAGGATGGTGGGGGCTCTTCCTCCACCCTCGTCGGGAGGGTGGCTCCGGCGGTGCACAGGAGTCCCTCTGTCGACGAGGGTGGAGGAAGAGCCCCCACCATCCTCCTGCGTTCTCTCGTGCGCTCTGCCCAATGGACTGCCCACTCCTCCCTCCTCCTCCTCTCCAGCCCTGCAGCCACGGAGCCTGAACGAGCGAACGAGCGACCAAGCGCGGCAGGCGAGCTGAGGAGGCTGGGGGGGGGGGGGACGACGACGACAGACACACATAGAGAGACAGAGAGAGGGAGGGAGGGAGAGAAAGATAGACAGAGACACAGAATGAGTGATTGAGTGAACGCAAGACAGACAGACACACGCACACACACACAGAGTGACAGAGATGGGCGGATGAAGGAGAGAGACAGAGAAAGAAAGAGAAAGAAATAGCGAGAGAAAGGGAAAGAGAGAGAAAGAGAGAAAGAAAGAAATAGCGAAAGAAAGAAAGAGAGACAGACAAAGAAAGAGAAAGAAAGAAAGAAAGAAAGAAAGAAAGAAAGAAAGAAAGAAAGAAAGAAAGAAAGAAAGAAAGAAAGAAACTTATGACCACAGTTGAGGCCAAAAGTTTGGTTGCCAACCAAGATCATTGTTAAGTGAGTTTCACATTTTCCAAGTTGGCCCCGGCCACCCAGTCACATGACTGCTGAGCCACTCAGCCGGTCCGCAGAATTTTCTTTAAAATGAAACCGGTCCCTGGTGAAAAAAAGGTTGGGGACCCCTGGTTTAGATGATTCACTTCCTGAAAACTGCTGGATGATCCTTGGAAAAGCACGCCTAGTGTGGTCCAAAAAAGTAAGTTAATATTAAGGCATTATCTGGAATATTCTGATCCCATTTTACAAACCTATGGATTAAACTACCCTGCCTAGATCATGCCAGCACAGAAGAAATGATTCACCATCATTGACTGCTGTCTTATGGCTGGTATTCACCAAGGAGTAAGTAGCAGAGCCACAAATCCTTCACTCAGGTCCAGTATTTATGGAACCCACTCCCCTTATTGAAATATGTTTTCAGGTATAATATATACAACCAGTAGAAGTTTGGTGTCTGTAAATGCAATGACATAATCCCATCAGTACATATCTTTAGCATTTCTCCATTAATAAGAAACTCACTCACTCACTCACTCACTCTCTCCCTCCCTCTCTCCCTCCCCCCCCCCTCTCTCATACACACACACACACACACACTTTCAAAATGCAGCAAGGTAAGCCTCTATTTAAAGTCCAAACCATTTGGATGCCTTACAGATATTCTTCCCCTTTCCTATTCTATGCTCTCAGTTGTCAAAAGTACCTACCGTAATCCTTGTTTATCTGTTTCAGGATTTCCACCGTTACCACCACAAATAGAACCAAGTAATTTTCTCCCAATATATTTTTACATTTCTGTAATCACTGAAATGTAAAATATCTGATATCACTCTTTCTTATGGATAAATGATGCTAATTTGTGATCATGAAATTTTGGTCCATTTAGCAACAGGGGCCAGAAAAATAATGCTTTTTGCAGATAGAATTGCAATATGGATTTGCAGTATGGGCTACTGGGATTATAAAGGTACATTGCTTAAAGGCAACTTGCTAACATTGTTATTAACAGACTTAGGAGATAATAAAAGCAGTTGATGACAATAGCTCAGAATCAGAGGTGGGTTGCTCCCGGTTCAGCCCGGTTCAGCTCAGTAGTGGTGGTGGCAGTAGTAGGAGGTTCCACCTACCTGCCTGGGCACTTCTGCAGTTAGCAACCCACCATTGCTCAGAATATACATGGGGGAAAGTGCCATGAGATAGAATGGGACAACTCATCACAACCAACTTGTTGCAACCAATTCACTACAGTCAATTTGCCATGGCCAACTCACCTTGGCCAGTTCACCATGATCAATTCACCATGGAACAATTTGCCATGGCCAATTTGCTGCAGGAAAACTTGCCAATTCAACAATTTTTCATCATTCATATTTCATTTTGTTCCTCTTTCTGTATCCTTTCTTAAATTATTCTATTTTACCATTTCTTCATTATTAAGTAACTTTTGTCCAATGGAAAGTTGTTCCATATGAGCTGGGCATGGAGAATTGTCCTGTAGTGAGTTGGTGAATTGGCCGCAGAGAGTTGGATATGGCAAGTTGGTCATGGTGAGTTGAATGTGTGAGTTGTTCCATGATCATGAGAAGCCCCTTTTTCAGTGCATTATTATTGCATTTTCTTAAAGAAACAATAATATATCCGATCATTTTTAATATCTAAGAAGACCTGGGCAAATGAATAAACTAATAAATGTGAATATATTGTTAGTGAGAATAAAGGCTAGTCCTCTTATAACATTTAGTAAAAATAGCAATAGCAATAGCAGTTAGACTTATATACTACTTCATAGTGCTTTTACAGACGTCTCTAAGTGATTTACAGAGTCAGCATATTGTTCCCAATAATCTGGGAAGAGAAATGATCTCTTCCATAGCACTGAAGCGGAGCAGATATGAAGAGTTCTTTTAAAGTATAGAAATTGATTTTTAATATGATAAATAAGTTACTTCTAAGGAGAACTGAGAACTGCCTTCACAATCTTCAGTAGATCACAGAGAATACCATAGGCCCAAATTTTAAACTAGTAACAATAGGCTTTACTTCAAAGGAGCTTGGATACATTTGGCCAATCTGCTTTACCAAGCCAGCCCTTGCTGTAAGGATATGCTAATGTGTAATTAAACAGCACACTCATCACACCATATGGTACATTTGAAACATAAAAGACACAAGCGTTCCATTATTTGAATGGGCTTGTTCAGAGGAAAAAAGAATTAAAAGACAGATACAACCCCAGGGAAAAGGGATAGCTTTTTCTGTCCACCCACACTTTACATATCAAATTTTAGCCCTGAACACTGTTATCTTTTTTTTTATAAGATCTGACAGCTTTAGGCTAATGGGCCTTAATTTTCTAGTCATTGTAGACTTCTGCCCATAACAAATAACAGAGTCACTTTGATTCCTGTTTAGTCATAATTAAAAGTCTAGATAATTAAGATATTGATGTTAGCTTCAAAATCTGTGCATACCTGCTTTGACTAGAAATGAATGTCGGTGGCATGGAGATTTAGATTCTGTGTCTATCCAGTTCCCTCTAGAGCTGAACATGGGGCAGTCATCATTTATTTCAAAAGCCAGATGATTGTATATTCTTCTCTGAGACTTTCCAACATTGTATTAATATGCAAGTCAGGATGCAGAAGCTGGATGCTGGCTTTACAGAAAGAACTCAGCTATTAGGTCTATAATTATATAGCAGCACTTGAATGATGTAGCAATAATAAAAATGATTTTACAAATAAAACAATGAGTCTCAATTAATTATACCTGATAGTATTATTCTATGGGCATAATTGGAATCAAACTGGCATTTCATTTTGGCAACCGAAACTAAAACAAGCTAGAAAAAAAGGAAGTCTGTTTTAAAACAAAGCTGTTGTCTGTTGCAGATATTCACTTCTGCATGACACACAGGCCAAAGTTTGGTCGAATAGACACTTTGGATGGATAATCAATTCCATTTTAAATAAACCTCGGATAATGTTACATCTTATTCAAATATGGATTTCTGTAAAACCCAATTGTTCTCCTTTAATAAAACAAATTTGAGATACAGTATTTACCTTTGACTAAAAGTGTCTGAATATTTATTTCTGATTCCTGCTTGTCATCTTTCCAACTCTAGATTCAGAATTTACTGTGTAATCCAGCTGTGGCAAAGTGTTAGAACTGAGGCTGGAAAAAAAGATATTTTCACATAAAATCATACAAATGTTTTGCTGTTTCTGAAAATAATTGTTCATTTCTGTTCTCCAGAGTTGTCTCTTTCCTTGGAGTGATTTAACAAAAAAAGAATATTTGTATAACCACTCAATAAGGGGAATCACTAGCAAATCAGACCAAATTATATCCATTCCTCCTACCTATAGCTATTGCTGTGTGTATGTTCCATGATATGTGCAGGCTTTGGTTTCTGTAAATGCAATCAAGTGTGTCCTACTGCTCACCATATATTCTGATTATCTGATTATGAATTCTAAGCAATCCAAAATCCATCGATCTATAGTTGTCATTAGTTGACATATCAAGTGAACAAGGCTTATATCACCCCACAAACTAGATGTCATATGGGAAGAAAAGGGTGATAATAACAAAGATGGCAGTAAATATAAAATCCTTCCACTGATATTTCATAATACAAATCAGACTATATTCATTTTGTTCAACAAATGTTTGCTATTATATCATTATCTCTCTCTCTCTCCTTCTGTGTGTTTGTGTGTGTGTGTGTGTGTGTGTGTGTGTAAGAAGACGCAATTAATATAAATACTGAATTTTACTTTGCCTCCCCAGACATTCATAATTTCATTATGTCTTGATGAAGCTATTTGAATTCTAAAGCCGGAAGATAGGAATAATGGGAATGAACAAATGCATTTTAAAAAATGAACACATATTTATATTTATTTCATTTCCTTTTGGAATTACTAATAAACCATAATTCTTAATTAATCTGACAAGGTCAGGAGTATCTGGATATAACTCTTCCCAAATTCATTACTGCAATTCTGATCCTCAAAGGTTTATATCTCATTGGCATAGCTGGGGAATCAATATTTTCATTAACTGAAATGGGCTGGCTAGTTTTTACACCAGGTAAAACATTTTCAGTAGCATAGCCTATCTAAGTATCAAAAGAAGGTGGCAAAATAGACTCAGTACAGGAAGGATTATTGCTTTTCCACCACCCCAAAAGTTCACTCTGTGGTGAACTTTTACTTAAGTTCATGCTTTCCATAGGATGAAACTAAGATTAATGCTTCCACTACCGTGAGTATGTTTGCTTCAGTGGACAATAAAATAGCTACATTCCCCCAATATATACATGGCCATGACATGTTAGTGTAATTGGATAAAACTAATATTTTTATATTCAGAATTAATGTCCAACAAATTCATGTATAAGTGCCTGATGCTAGGATGGGAGGGGTGTCAAAAATGTCAAGACAACTGAGAATCTACAAATGAAACTGTTCCCTTTTTACTAGTACTGTGCTTTTAAAAAAAGGTCAGAATCTTTTTGGTCATCTTGACTTTATTCAATTTCCCTGTGGCTAACCCTCCTACACCCCCCCCCCCATAGGATTTGGTGTTTCTAGTGTGCACAAAGCTGGATCACAGCCCAATATAGGTTATGTTGTATTATTTTGGGGGAGGGGGGAGGTCGTGTCACCACTTGACCATGTTTGCAAAGCTTCCTGTAATCCCTGTCAGTACAATCTAGATTTAGGCTATCCAAGCTGTTCTTTGATCTCTGAACCCTGTTTGCCCATTTTCAGAAAACCCCCAAAATGTTAGAGACAGAAATTCTGAAGGTTATTCGTTTTTGAAAGATTGCATCCCCCACTCCCATTTCAATAACTTAAGACACCAGTCAGTTTTCCTACTGCAGTTTATTGAAGTACCACCATGCCTTGACAATTCTAATCTTCCTCTTGATCACACATAGTTTTCATCATGTCTTCAGCTCTCAAGTGAAGCACCCTTAAATTGATTCCCATAAAACCACATATGCCCAGTAAGTACAATGTTTAACAATTTGTTTAGCCATTACAAATGAAATATTTATTCAAAGTTGGACACTACAGAGGTTACAACACCCACTGCATAAGTCCCACACAAGATACTTGACAGATTCTCCTTCAGTTT
This sequence comes from Rhabdophis nuchalis, assembly GCA_039707465.1. Classification (NCBI taxonomy): domain Eukaryota; kingdom Metazoa; phylum Chordata; class Lepidosauria; order Squamata; family Natricidae; genus Rhabdophis; species Rhabdophis nuchalis. The sequence continues at coordinate 50,755,347 of CM077647.1, read as the reverse complement.
TCTTCTAAGCATATTAACATTGCTGGAATCTAGGAGTCTTTCCTGGAAACAAATTTATGATTGGGATACATTAATTGTCTGATTTTTTACAACAGTCAATAAAGGGCCCAATTAAAATAAAAATGCCCTATTTCTGCAAAAGTAATAATTTCAAGACATTTGACAAAAATAATAATTGCTCTAGACTAGAACAGTTTGTTAAACAAACATTGTTTAACAAATCATCTTCATGAAATTTGTAGCTTAAAGACTTTACTGAGAAATGGGAAATAAAAGACAAAATGCAAACTCTTCATCTCTTAAACTGCAGTTCCAAAAATTATTACTTATGTCTCCTATTTCTCCTCTTCTTTGTCTTCTTCGTATTCTTTGTATCCTTTTTTTGGTTGTACTTGATGTATTGGCTCTTCTTGTTCTTTTTATTTTTTTGTAGCTTTTTAGTCTTCATCATATCCATTATCATCCTCACTTTCGTAACCAACATAATGATGATGGTCTTTATAAGCATGATAATTAACACCAGAGACATGATAGCTATTTTTAAAAGAAAAAACACCATTAGGAAATATTGTATTACATATGCAATATTATTATTTAGAACTATATACAGTTTGCATGTTTTAATGGCAATTTTAATCTAGCATGTATATCTTTCACTTGATTTGTCATCTTGGATGACTCCGTTCCTGATTTGTTAAGGCTGAATGTTTAAATCAACTCTATTGAGAAGTAATAGCAATCTACTTGATGGGGCAATGAGCTAATGAAGCAAAAATGTCTGTCCCTCCTTTCTCCTCCCCCCCCTCTCAATTTCTGAACTTTTATAACTTTTGTAGATTGAGCTAAACTCATTTGTTCTAGAATATTTTCTAAATGGAAACATGGGTAATCATAAAATTAATTTGACAAGATTTGCTACTGATGTTTTATTTTCTTTGCTGATTCCTTTTAGCCATATTGATATTTATTGCAGTTTATAAAAAGTAGAAACTAAAAAGATGAGAGAAAGAGAGAGAGAAATAGAGATACAGATACAAATAGAGATACAGAAGGAGAGATATATTTTCCCTTCACTGAAATAAAGCTTTTTGCTTCTTAGTTGAGAAGCAAAATATTTTCAAAGAAAAAAAAAAGAAAATCAAGTTTCTTTTTGGACAACCATGACTTGGATGATTGATATTCTCCTTAAACATTCCCCAAGCTTGTTTGTGAAAAACCCTTCAAGCCTTAAGCTTACAGATGGGAGTAGAAAAAGTTTAATTGTAATATTGCTTGATTTGAACCCACGTGTGAAACACATTCTCTACTAAGCCAACATTGGTTAGTTTTCACAACCTGCTATGTGTCAAATGAGCAACACCCATTCTGGTTTAGCATGTTGCATCCAGTGTCACTGCCTGATAAAGATTCACAAGGGAAAAAATAGGTTTTTCTTCAAGCACTACTAGGAAGTTAGTTCCATTGGAGTCAGGGACAGGCTTATTTAGGTGGTTAATGGATTGGAATCACTTTTGTCTTGCCTTTTGTTTAATCAAGCAAGGCAGGGTTACGGTTAAGAGTTTTCTCTGTTTATCCTATCATGGTCACAAGGTAAATTCTGGTCATGCATTTACTTGTTCTCATCAAAACAGTCTTTCTCTACTTACAATAAACATTTCTGGAAGGGTGGTGGATAAGAGATTGTCATTATTGATAAGACTTTTTTAATCATGCCAGTTCTAATATTCATTAATATAAGTGAAGGAATGTATTTGCTGTATTTTGCCAATTTTATTAATGAGCAAAATACAGCAAACAATACACTTTCCTTCACTTAAAGTAATGAATTCTGAAATAATGTTGAAAAGTGAAGAAATGTATTTGTTCTATTTTGCTCACAAGCAAAATGGAGCAAATATATTTCTTCACTTTTCAACATTTTTCAAAAAAATATTTTAAAAAGGAAAAAAAGGCAAAACTCACTCTTCTGTAGGCTTTCAGGTATATAAATCACACAGGCGGCCAAACTATGAAATTTCAAGGGCAGGACTTAAATATACAGGGCAGCCAGCCGCTTTTCCCAAGCTGACCACTCTCCCAGTTTGAGGAGGTTACACTTCCCATATGGTGTGGTCAACAAAGATGTTGGCCCCAGTGGTGTGATCAAAGCGCAGGCTATTTTATCTGCAACCTACATTGAAAAATGGACAGAGTTTCAATTACACCACCATGGACATCATCTTGAAAGTTTAACTAAACCTTGTATGAACCTCTTGTCTCCCATGGCAGTGCTTTGCAAGCCTTGTCTGTTGAATCCTAAACAAGAAAACGGCCTTTACTGCTGCATATGAACCCGTGTTCTCTGCACTTAACCCTTCGTTAAATTATATTTCTAAAATCGACCTTAATCTTATTTCAGGTAATACAAATGCTCCTAAAATATCTGAAATGTGATTTAAAATGGAAGGAGCGCCTTGATTCAGGTCCACTTCTCCTTCAAAAACTACACTTTAACAGTGTAGTCTTTACTACAAGGTGTTGCTAATTATACAAAAGTAAAATAAACAATGTATTATTAGTAACAGGAAACGCCTGTCCCTGGAAAAGCCACAGCTCGTACCAAAAATTAGCAGGATTGGGGTGTCTCTGATTGCCCCGAAATACACCAATTAAAGGTATTAATTGGACAACAAAGCGTCCAAGTCACTGCGAAGATGGAGTCCCCTGGAGCTCCAGGAACCCCTCTCGCTGAGCTTCGTTTAAGCGCCGCACCACACCATACCACACCGCCTTCCGCCGCAAGGTTTGTTTGCCGACTTGCTTCTCGCTTTTTAATTGATCCGCAAGAGGCGGCGGCTCTCTTCCTCCACCCCCTTTTAGCTTCAGTGGCCCGGAGGTCTCGTAGCCAATTAATTTGCTCTGAAGCTGAGTTGTTCCTGAGCCTAATGATAGCCCTACATCAATTAATTGGAGCAGGGGGTGGCTCCTGAAAAGAACTGAGTTCATTCTTTCACAGGATTTTCGTTGAGAGGGCGATTCTGTATAGGTTTATTTAAAAATTTCCTCTTTTGCCTTTGGAGCAACTACTGCACAGAAATGCACATATTAATGCAGGACTCTAGGAGTGTCCTCAGGACACGATTAACAAAAAGTGCAAGATGCCCGGGGTACTGCAATCGAAGCTCCACCTGCACATAGAAACAGGGAACCTCCAATCACACTATTAAGGCCACCATCTTCACTCTTTTCCTTCAGATATTTCCTGGGGGATTTGGGAACTTAGCATTGTGGCTCCCAGCCATCTACCTCACAGGGGAGATGTGGGGGGAAATAGGAGGAGAAGGTTTCTATGTATGTAACCCTGAGCTTCTAAACTAAAAGGTAGGATATAAACATAACACATGTTCACTGGATTGTAAATTGTCGTTGCACTCAGCCCTATGACTCATGTAAATTAGAAAACTGTATCCATGCTACTAAAAGCAAGCAAACACTTTTCCCCAACAACTTTTTTAGGTTAGTTTTCTATACCTCTTTGAGGCCCTACAAGTGACCATCCAGACTTTTTGCCACTATGCGTGTGGTTTAAGGATGCAGACTGATCATAATTAAACTTAATTAAAAATCAGGGAAGGCGATGTTGTATGAATGCAGCTACTGAACAAAGTAAAATGTACTACACATCAAACCTTTTGTTTCAAACTCTAAATACTGGCATATAATCCAGTTTGCAGAGGGGAAGGGAAGATTCTGAATAGGCACACCTGGAGGATATTTTGCTTTGACTTCCACTGATTCCTTTGCATGGGTTTTCTATTAAAAACCTAATACTAACATTTTCTTGGGAAAAAAGAAGTTTGCTTTTAAATAAATACATATAGTGAATAATCCCCTCCAGATCTACTTTGCAAGCAACCCCCAGTAAGTTCAATGGTAAGTTACTCTCAAAAAGAGTGTGACTTTTTTAACCACAAGAACTCAAGTTGGTTTCTTAAATTTAACATATTGAATACAGCCATTATAATAATTATCTAAGGTTTGATTGTTAGCAGTAACAAACTTACTAGGATTCTGCTTTGTTACTTAATAACAAACTTACTAAGATCTGATACCAATTGGCCAGTTTTTGCTAAAGACCTACATCCCTAGTAATGTCCCTCATCAAATCTACACAGATTTATGACCAATCTCTGTGTTGTCTGGGCCTCGGTTCAGTTGGCATTTAAAGATGCTCATTAACCTTATAAAATTTGACTCTCCCCTTCTTTGCTATGACTTTCCAGTTTCACTTGGTACATACTCAAGAAGCAGGTTTGTTTCTCAAAAACATCTACTAATTATCCTTTTGCACTTATAATACTAGGAAAATGGTAGAATATGGGGTCATCCTGATCTTTATTGTGAAAGCTTTTCTGTCACCTTTCGCTCAGAGCGACTTATTATTTAAAGGAAGCTACATATTTTTCCAAGAACAAAATCCAGAAGAATGAAACAGTGAAGGTACACCTAGCTTGAGTTCTGTATTCCTATAACACCCAACACTCATCCAAACTAGCAAACTGTGCCTTTGGACATGATGGTTAATTACACACACAGACACACACACACAAGCACATGAGTCTTGCTCCCTGTTGCAAGTTAAACTCCTCTTCTTCAGCACTGACTATAAGGTGTATGGTATAGTATATTTTTCCTTTTTTGCACCAGGTTAATCCAAAGGATGCAAAACAGCTGTTTTCTTTTCAATGATTTAAGAAAATGTTCGTCAGAAAGGTTACTAATCCTTCTGTTTCTTTGGTACTATAGAGGAACAAGGCTCCAGGGTAGAATGTCTACAGCATTAGCCTTTTGTTTATCTCTAAAAGAAGCTCTACTTTACACCTTCTGCTTTACAGACAGAGGATAGATAGATAGATAGATAGATAGATAGACAGACAGACAGACAGACAGACAGACAGACAGACAGACAGATAACCACTTTGATAAATGATAGGTAGCTAGATGATATGTAGCTAGATAGATGATATAGATAACTAGATGATAGCTAGATGATAGATGCTCAATAGATGATAGATAGATAGATAGATAGATAGATAGATAGATAGATAGATAGATAGATAGATAGATAGATAGATGGATGGATGATAGCTAAATAGATGATAGCTAGCTAGATAGGTGATAGGATGATAGATGGATAGAGATAGAGAGGGGGAGAGGGAGGGAGGGAGAGATGAATTATAGGTACATAGATGATAAACAGGTGTATGATAGATAGATGATGGATGATAGGAAGATGGTAGGTAGATGATAGATGGATGGATGGATGGATGGGTGGGTGGATGGATGGATAGGTAGGTAGATGATAGCTTGATAGATGACCACGAGATGAATGCTAGGTAGCTAGATGATAGTAGCTAGCTAGATGATATAGATGATAGCTAGATGATAGCTAGATGATCTATAGATGATAGATAGATAGATAGATAGATAGATAGATAGATAGATAGATAGATAGATAGATAGATAGATGATATAGATGATAGCTAAATAGATGATAGCTAGCTAGATAGGTGATAGGATGATAGATAGTTGATAGGATGATAGATGGAGATAGATAGAGGGGGGAGAGGGAGGGAGGGAGGGAGAGAAAGATGAATGATAGGTAGATGGTAGGAAGATCTATAGATATCCATCCATCCATCCATCCATCCATCTATCATCCATCTATCATCCTATCATCTATCTATCATCTACCTATCATCCAGCATCTATCTATCATACATCTGTTTATCATCTATCTACTATCTATCTTCCTACAATCTACCTATCATTCATCTCTCTCTTCCTCCCTCCCTCTCCCCCTCTCTATCTCTATCCATCTATCATCCTATCACCTAACTAGCTAGCTATCATCTATTTAGCTATCATCTATATCATCTAGCTACCTAGCTATCATCTAGCTAGTTATCATCTATCTATCTATCTATCTATCTATCTATCTATCTATCTATCTATCTATCTATCTATCTATTTATCTATCATCTATTGAGCATCTATCATCTAGCTATCATCTAGTTATCATCTATATCATCTAGCTAGCTACATATCATCTAGCTACCTATCATTTATCTAATGGTCATCTATCTATCTATCTATCTATCTATCTATCTATCTATCTATCTATCTATCTATCTATCTATCTATCCTCTGTCTGTAAAGCAGAAGGTGTAAAGTAGAGCTTCTTTTAGAGATAAACAAAAGGTTAATGCTGTAGACATTCTACCCTGGAGCCTTGTTCCTCTATAGTACCAAAGAAACAGAAGGATTAGTAACCTTTCTGACGAACATTTTCTTAAATCATTGAAAAGAAAACAGCTGTTTTGCATCCTTTAGTTTAGATTAACTTGGTGCAAAAAAGGAAGAATATACTATACCATACACCTTATAGTCAGTGCTGAAGAAGAGGAGTTTAACTTGCAACAGGGAGCAAGACTCATGCATGTGCTTGTGTGTGTGTGTCTGTGTGTGTAATTAACCATCATGTCCAAAGGCATAGTTTGTTAGTTTGGATGAGTATTGGGTGTTATAGGAATACAGAACTCAAGCTAGGTGTACCCTCACTGTTTCATTCTTCTGGATTTTGTTCTTCTGGATTTTGTTCTGGAATATGTGGCTTCCTTTAAATAATAAGCCACTCTGAGCGAAAGGTGACAGAAAAGCTTTCACAAATAAAGATCAGGATAACCCCATGTTCTAGCATTTTCCTAGTATTATAAGTGCAAAAGGATAATTAGTAGATGTTTTTGAGAAACAAACCTGCTTCTTGAGTATGTACCAAGTGAAACTGGAAAGTCATAGCAAATAAGGGGCAGTGGTCAAATTTTATAAGGTTAATGAGCATCTTTAAATGTCAACTGAACCGAGGCCCAGACAACACAGAGATTGGTCATATGTCTGTGTAGATTTGATGAGGAACATTACTAGGGATGTAGGTCTTTAGCAAAAACTGGCCAACTGGTATCAGATCTTAGTAAGTTTGTTATTAAGTAACAAAGCAGAATCTTAGTAAGTTTGTTACTGCTAACAATCAAACCTTAGGTAATTATTATAATGGCTGTATTCAATATGTTAAATTTAATAAACCAACTTGAGTTCTTGTGGTTAAAAAAGTCACTCTTTTTGAGAGTAACTTACCATTGAACTTACTTGGGGTTGCTTGCAAAGTAGATCTGGAGGGGATTATTCACTATATGTATTTATTTAAAAGCAAACTTTTTTTCCAAGAAAATGTTAGTATTAGGTTTTTAATAGAAAACCCATGCAAAGGAATCAGTGGAAGTCAAAGCAAAATATCCTCCAGGTGTGCCTATTCAGAATCTTCCCTTCCCCCCTGCAAACTGGATTATATGCCAGTATTTAGAGTTAGAAACAAAAGGTTTGATGTGTAGTACATTTTACTTTGTTCAGTAGCTGCATTCATACAACATCGTCTTCCCTGATTTTTAAAAGTCCACACAATGCTTTTACCACCCTAGTTTTCTGCAAATAATCAGTGGGGCTTACTCCCATAAGAGGACACAGTATTTCAGCCTACAATTAATAGGTGCATTGCAGTATTAAGAACTCTTACCAGGAAAACATTTCCATTAAGATTAATAAGGCCTACTCTGTCCTGAAGATAATATAATTGTATAAATATTTGTGGGCGAGATAAATTCCATTGTTTTCTTCACAATTTATGAAACACATTGACAAGAAATAAAGCCCAATGTTATTCCAGATTCTTCATTCAAAGCAAATTGCTCAGAGCAGATCTACTCTGCTTCAACTGAAAAAAACTGAGCACGGAGAACAGCAAGGGCCAAAAAAGAAAGTTTTAGCAAGCTTCCCCCCCCCCTAAAAAGGTAATCTTTTGACATATAATAAAAGTGCTAGGAATAGAGTGATAGGATAGATCCATCCATTCATCTATCCTCCATCTAGCTACCATATAGTTCATCTATCTATCAATCACATATCTTCTATCTATCCATTATCTATCTATCCATCCATCCTTCCTTTCTTCCTTCTTTTTTTCTTTCTTCATATCTATCATCTATCTAGCTATCTAGTTGTCATCTATCTTCTATCATCCACTTACGATCTATCTATCCATCTATCATCTATCTATCATTCATCTATCATCCTACCATCTATCATCTACCTACTATCTATAATCCATCATCTATCTATCATCCATCTATTAATCATCTATCTATCATCTACCTACCATCTATCTTCCTACCATCTACCTATCATTCATCTTTCTCTCCCTCCCTCCCTCCCTCCCTCCCTGTGTGGACTCTGAAATAAATGTTTGTGTTGAAAACTCTCTTCAGATGTTGTCCACGTGGTTAAAAGCAATCTGGAAGGTAGAGTGAGCTTGCAGCGTGTGAAGTCAGACGAGGAGCTTCCTTACTGTTGTGGCTCTCTATCAGGGTCTAATCTGTCGTTCCCCAACCTAATTATGCACCTTGATCAGGTGGGGCTTATCTCATTGTGGTGTCCATCTTTGATTCTTTTAAGAGCACTGTGAGGGCACTCCCACCAGGAAAAAATTCCAATTTTAAGCCATCCAAATATGGTTTGTTGGTTTGTAATCAAATGTTCTACAACTGGGCACCTTCCCAACATCTTGGTGTACAATGCCTACTATCATCTGACAGGAGGGGGATAATGGGCAAGGTAGTCCACCAAAGTGGAAGTTTCAGTTTGGGGACAACTTGAGCTTTGCCTCAAGCCACCCAACCCTTTAATGCCATCCTCACTTCATTTTGTCTTGCTTTTATTGGTCTCGTGTTTCTCTATAAATAATCTGAATGAAGTTGCAAAGGGATATGACTTTCACAAGATTGGACAATTGATTAAATCTGTGACCTGCAGTTGAGAATAATTTTGAAAGGCTATTTAAACAGATGAAGGCCTAAATTGTCTCGCTTGTATCTGAATTAATTTCTCATTCATCATCATTATGGAGTGATTGGTCTATTCAGGCGCCTCATCCTGCTGGAACGATGCTGGATTTAAATGAGATTGTAGCACAATTTAAGTGCTCTCCGAGCTTTAACGAGGCCAATCAAGCAGCTGCAATAAATACAAATATTTTTCTAAACAGCCTTCTTTTAAATAATTGCTTACTGCTTTCATATTATATTTTAAGTGGCAATCTTGTTCTCCCCAGGCAAAGCAGCCTCTTTTTCTTTCCCCTCCCACTGCTGAAAGAAAACCTTTGAGTAAATTTTCTGCATGGCTATGAAGATCTTAGGAGCTCTGCAAAATTTAGATTTTGGTGAGATACATAATAAAAGTGTGCAACAAGGACCTATGTGTGGTAAATCTCCAAACTGGAAAGGCACTTAGGAACAGTAGAATAACCCTAACCTCAAACCTTTTTCCAACAAACACATCTTTGGCCCATTTTGAGTTAAAGGTTTCCAACTCTAAACATACTTATGTATTGCAATTTTCTGATTTCTTTCAGAACAATAAGCCACCATATTTGGCCTGAATTCTTTCCTGCAGAAATTTATTGAAGAGATTTTTGTCTGATGACACAAATAAATTTACTAGGAAAAGGTCCTTTCATCCAGCCCCACTCAGGGTGATTTCAGGGACTTACTTGTCTCTGGAGGCAATAGAACCAAAGTGGTCTGCCATTATCTTTTGGGTGATAATGTTAAATTTCTCAGTCTAGACTAAAATCAAGGTGCACACCGGATTGGCTGATTATAATCGGTTATTTTGAAGAAAAATGTTTTCTTTCTGTTTTTCTATACAACAGTGTTTTTATGCAACTTAAAGAATTGTCATGCTGGCTGGGGGATTCTGGGCACTGAGTCCATTCACCTTAAAGATTTACATTTGAAAAACTCTGCTACGAAACTTCTCTCCTAGTGATTTCATGGATTTGTAGGGTGGTGGTTTTTTTTTTTGGCAATTACAGGGGCAACTTCTGGTACTGTTTCTCCTTCCACTCATCTTACAGCTGTAATATCCCTTGATGGTCTCTCATCAAACTACAGATACTCCTTCAACTTATGACCACAATCGAGTCCAAAATGCATGTCACTGAGAAATTTATTAAGTGAAGTTTGCCCCATGTTACAACTTCACAACAAATCATGTGACCATGGGGATGCTGAAAGAGTCATAAGTGTGAAAATTTGACATGTCACTTTTTTCAGTGCTGTTGTAACTTCGAACAGCCACTAAACAAACTGTTGTAAATCAATGACTATCTGTAGTAATCTGATCCAACACTTGCTTAGCTTCCTAACAAAGCTAAAGTACATGCATTTCAATCAGTGGTATTGAACCTATTTCTCTAAGATAAACACCTTGAAAAGTTGGACCATCCATCTTATGTTCTTGCTGTACAAAAAACAAACAAACCCACATTTATTTTGTGTACAGTAAAAGAAGATTATTTTCCTCTTGTGGAATCTAGGTAGAATCTTTTTTCTATATCAACTTGATTTAATCCTGAAATACTGGGAACTGGTCCTAAATAATTAATTTGTCAATAGAAGTCAGGGAGAGGGTTTTATACTCAGGTTCTCCAGCTAATTATCAGAATTATTGGGAAAAATAATTTAGGACTTAATATCTGGATCTCCGTTCTCCCTATTGTATATTCAGTCCTTCATTTGCCTTTGCATTGACTGCTTCCATCAGCGGTCTGGAATGTGGATTGGATTGTTTTACTGGGAAGGGTGGTACTTTCAGTCACACATTAAGGATCTGAAGAAAGATCATTTGCTCAATTCCCATTTAGGGAAGAGAGCAGAAGATAATAAGCTTTTTAATGTAGATTTAACAGTCTTAGCTTCTGTCTTTAGATCCCTAGCTCACTTTATTTTGCACTGGTAAACCAGCCTTGGCTGGCCTTACTACATGCCCCTCCCTCCCAAATCTGGGCCCTTGCCCACCCCGCCCACCCCCGCAAAGGGCATTCTGCTGTGCCATCACGGGCAATGAAAAGGAAGCAGCTAACCTTTGATATCTCCCACACACTTGCCAGGGTTCTAGGCAAGATTGGGTGCATAAGGTGGCTAATGTCTGCAGTGGTTCCATTTCGGATTAAAATAATGCAACTAAAGAGTGAGAGGGGGGTGGAGCGCAGGAGAATAACGGGAAGAAGAAACTGCCTTTTTCAGGGATACCCTGCACCCTCCCTAGATGCAGCTGCCGCCAAAGCTGCTAACCACTAGGAACGGGGGAAGGGGGATTTTAGGAGTGCAAAGAAGGGCTACCGAAAACCGATCCTGAAGAAACCGTTCATTTTGGGCCTTCGGTCTGTTACTGACTCGCATGTCATTGGGTTTTTTCACTCATTGCACAATAGCTCCTTGAACGGGAGGAAAGCTGTAGGGAGTCCCCACTCACCCTTTCCGCCCAGAATGGAAAGAATAATTTATTCGAGTCACTGCGAACACTGATTCTTGGCGGGATCTTTCGCCCAATTGCAGTTGTTTAAATATTTTTATTACTGTAAAAGTAATAAAAATAGATGCGTATCCCTCCAAAGTGATGCGAAGTAGCAACATGGTTTCTGCTCTTGGTTCACAGCGGCCAGTACGGATCGGCTTTCCCGCTGCACTCACAGTCCACTCCACCTGGAAAGAAATCAATTCGGAGTTAAACGAGGGTGACGAGTCCCCAATTATAGACCTTCCGGTAACAAAAACATCCTTGGGGTAAGCAGGCCCTTCCTTCCAGTTGCCTTTTGGGCGAGAATGAGGAAGGTCCGGCAAACCTGATGAGAAGGGAAGTCTCGGTCCCCCGATCAGAGCCTGCCCCTTTTTCGCCCCTCCAGGTCGACTCGGTCGGTGGGATTATTGAGTGCTGACCCGTGTCTCGCCTGCTCGCTTTCCCTTCCCTCACTTGCTTAAAATGAGCATTATTTCTAACATATGCAGTGCAATCCCTTCGGTCACACTTACAAGAACACGCTTTAATAAGGCAATCAATCACCCGCTAACAACCCGCCGCTGGCCTGTTGGAGACGAGCAGGGCTGGCTGGCAAGTGGCACTGAGGCGGGGCCGGGAGACGAGTAGCTTGAGAAGGGAAGAGAAGGAAAGGAAGGCAAGCAGGCAGCTTCATTTTCCTCCCGGTGCTGATCTGGGCTGAGCCTTTAACAGATGAACAGAGTTGGAAGGTACCTTGCAGGTCATCTAGTCCAACCCTCTGCCCAGGCAGGAGACCCTACACCTGCCTCTACCTAGGATCGAACTCACAACCTCCTGATTGTAACTTCCTAAACTCAGCTCCGAAATGCTGTCTCTGGACTCCCGCCCCTCCCTCTTGCTCTCCGGAGAAAGTCATATCAGATTTCGTGGGGGTCTGGGAGTATTTTGAAGGCGGAAAAAGACTCGATACGTGACTTATACACAAACGCGCTCATTCACCCACCCCCACTCAGACTTTCAAGTGCTCCCCGAGTTTCCTTCATCAAACCGCTTTCATACCCTGAACGTCCCCAGGCCGGTTCCCTTCAGTCGTGTGAAACTACCACTCCCATCATTGCCGGCCTTCTACATTCCCCTCCCCCCGCGCAAGAATAATTTTTCGTACACCTCGCTCTCTTTGCATTTTCTCCTGGAAACTCTTGCCAAGAAAAAGGAAGAAAGAGCAAAAGGAAAATTTCATTATGAAGTAATGAGTAATTCCTGGGAGAAAGATGTATTGTTATATCTTCCACTTCAATTTAGAGGCAGAGTGGCTCAATTACCTAGAAAATACAGCCAATTAAAGGCTGCTGATTGGACACAGGGCGAATCATCGATCTTGTAGTTTCCAATATCGCTTCAGACACCTCATTTTCTCTCCCTATTAACTGAAAATACGCCTGGCATCGCCGCCCCCTCTCAGCCTGTTTACCTGGGCTCCGCAATCTTTGCCCCCGGATCAAGATGGGGGAGGCGGTGGGTCATCCCTGGCAGGGTGGAAAAGATCGAAAGGAACCTCTTGAAAAAGACAATGCCTCGAAGGGACCAGGGACATGGCGGAGGCTGATAGTGTGTGTGCATACATACATAGTTACACACACACACACACACACACACACACACTCTTTGTGTTTTGGAGCCACTTGTTAAGATTATCCGGAGACATTTCTTGGCAATATTTAGGGGGGGGGGGCGATTTGCCCTTGCCTTTTTCCTAGGATACTAAAGGTATGACTGGCCCAAACACATAGAGATGGTTTGGTGCCTAAACGACAATACAGGGATACTGCAGACTGTATTATCTGTAATACTATATATACCACAGTACTTTAGACCCCTTGGTCTCCATTACACCAATATCTATCTCTCCCTCCCCTCCATATGTACGCAATGTGAATTTCAGCTTCCGGAGTCTCCCCCAGTTAGAAACCAACGCCTTGGCACAGCAATCCTGTAAATATTTGACTCATCAAAGTGGTTAAGAAATCACCTAGATTTGCCTGAAGCGGAATTGACACTTTAGGACGAAACCGCCCATTTGGAGGATGAGAGGGCGTCTCTTTAAATCCCTCCCGCTGGTCCCCAAATCGGTCCGCGGATTCGCATGGGGCCTTGTCGAGTATTGGTACCTGGAGGGTGCGGAAGGGATTTTGGGATTTGGTAGACTGGCCTTTTACAATAGAACAGGGTTTCTCAAAGTTCGCAATTTTTGGACGTTTGGACATTTCTATGCAGTCATGCAGACTTTCGATCTTCTCTGGAGAATTATGGGAATTGAAACTCACGCATCTTAAAATGTAAGATTTTGAGAGCCCTCCTGCATCTTCCAAATGCATCAAACGACCATCAGTCCCAAGGAAGCTGGTTGAATCTATGGGAGATGTCGCCCATACATTTGGAGTCTGTGCTACTTGCTTATAAGATTGTAGGGGTGGGGTGGGGTAGGGGGGATAAACAAGATACTTTTCATGAAAAAAAAAATCGCCGTTCTGAAATTTACAGCCTTCGTTATCACTCTTAGTTGGAAAAATAAAACATTTAACATGTGAACATTTTTGGGCTTGTCGAAGGCAAACTTCCTACCTTTTCTGATTTGTGGACTTCCCTTGGAAGCTGACTTTAGGATATTGGGATGGCATAAGAATTATGATCTCAGCAAAGGTCTTAAAGCTGAAGCTCACAGCTGAAACTTTCGCTGAAATTAGACCAATCACAATTTCTGAGGGTTTCAAGTCTTTACCCTTTACCCAAACTGAGTAAGTATTTGGTCAACATAAGGACAACCTTTTCCCGTTGTACCATTATAATTAACATATCGAGATTTCCAAGCTCTCCAATCCACTCAAAAAAAGGGTGGAATGGATAGAAATCCATTAATTTTAATTTCTTCTATACATTTCTAATAAAACGATTGCAACTCGGTTGGATTACAATTCGCATTATCCCCAACGGAAACAGAAGATGAAAGAAAAACTGAAGAAAGACTTTAACCTCAATCTGTGTTCCCCTTTAAGAAGTCCCAACCACGCATTGGTCAAGCATTTCGGCATTAAAAGTTCGGAAATTCTAGAGATGGGAGCCCAACATATTTTCATTCCTGATCTAGAACTTAATTTGCACCCCAAAGTTAACCACTTTTTCTCAGAACTAAGTCTTACTGATTTTTTGTGGGATTTATCAGTCTAGGCGTCTAGGGAATTTTCAGTACGTTTTAGGTTAATCTTATGGTTTGCATGTTTATTTGTTTAGGATATTGTGCTTTAAGCAATTTTAATAATACGGATTACATAAAATAATTGTTCCTGTTTTCGTTCATTTTCTTTTTACTCTTTTGAGTTTGACATCTTTCAATTTGCTTGGAGAGAATAATTTGGGTATTTAGGTTTTAGAATGAGCCACAAACCTTTCTTGACATAAAACTCTCCAAAAAGTTGGTTCCTCCTTCCTTGTCTTTAGAAACTAATGCAGTTTTAAGGTAAAATGAAGGATTTTTACCTTCAGGGAAATTCTCTTGGCCGTGAGTCCATTAAAATGAATAGGTTCTCCCCATTGTCATGTTTCCTTGATCAGTATGCTAAAGTGGATTTTTTTACAAGAATTAGTGAGCTCGTCTTTAGAAGAACAAAGCTATTCGTCATCTTCCAATAGGTTATCGGAAAGCCTAGCAATTAACACCAAAGATTTCCAGCAAAATGGCAAAAACGTTGCTTTCATACATTAACATTGTTAAAGGATCAAGTTTTTTTTTTTAATCCAGAGGTTTTCCTAAAACCTATTTACAGTGTAGACCTTTTATTCTATCTGATTATCAGGTTTACTTCACTGATGGATTTGGATTGTAAATTATGAAGTCCTCATGACTTCCTTTGAGATTTATCATAAATTAGCAGTGTATATCCAAATAGCTATCTTTTTGCTTTCCTGTCACCAATCTACCTTTATTTCTTCCTTCCTTCCTGTCACTAATCTCTCAAACATTTTCCCTCTATTTCAATTATGTTTGAAATCGAAACGAAATAATTTCTTGGGCATACAACATTCCAAAAAAATGTTTTTAAATCTTCTGTTCTACTGCAAGTAATTTCCTGCTTTTGTTTCACTGTATAATACCTTTTAAAATAATGCAATATTTTAAAATTAGTTAATTAACTCAAGTATTTAACACCATTTTTTGTGGTCCCAATTAAGCAAGGAGAAAAAGCCAGCCTATTTGTAAGTCTTTGTGTTGAGTAAAATTGTTATTCAGTATTCAGTGTGGAGGGATGTCCTTCCATCAATAAAAAAAATAGGTAACCCAAGGAGCTGGGGATAATTTCATTGAGATAAAAGAAGAAACATATAACATACCCAGGAATGGGTGGGGGGAGGCAGAAATGGGGAGATGTATGCCACATATGGAAAAAAGGAAATTAGAATAACAAATATAGTGAATTATACAGAGGCAGAAAATCACTTCTAAACCCAAAGATTGTTGGGGAACTGAAATTAAACCCGGAAAGAGAAGGAAACAGATTCGGCTTTCATTTGCAGGCCAGTGATTGAGTGATTGCAGGGAGAAAAGAATCCCGCTTCCTGTCGTTTAATCTCTTCCCTTGGCGGCTTGTTAGTGTTTGGCAGTCATGCTGGCTCTGTCCTGAGAATATTAGCCTTGCAGCTGATTCCCTTTTCAAAAAGGAGTGTGTGTGTGTGTGTGTGTGTGTGTGCGCGCGCCTGTGCAAACCTTCCCCACTACATATACATCACTTGTTAATTTGGTCCGTGTGGTCACAATTCAGCACCTGACAGTAGAACGCTGTTATTTTAAAGGACAAATAGCTTTAATCCCCCTGGGTTCCCTGTGTCACTCCTCTTTCTCACTTCCCTCCCTCCCTCCCCACTTACTCAGCTGGTGCACAGAAGGTCTATGCATCTATGCATGTGTGGAACTAATATTTTCAAAAGTTATATTTTAACTTTTTTTAAATGTATAGTTCATAGTTCTTACTTTTTAAAGGATGTCGGACTAAAGAGGGGAAGAAAAGCGGTAGAAACAGATTGACACTGGCAAATCCACAAAAGCCCTTCTTTTGCATTATTTTTTCTTTTTAATCTGGCAAAGAATAAATCTTTACTTTCATCAGACATACACCTTTTTTTTAAGCATCGACAATTTCTTCTTTCAAGTATTTCCCTTTTAGTCACATATAAGGTTATGCATAAAGTATTGGCGCCGTGGTTTAGTGAACATCTGCCCTGATAGGCTGGAGACAACCCCCCCCCCTCTTGGCTTTGGCAGAAATCACCCCCCACCCCACCCCATTCCCATCTTTGGGGAATAATTCGCCAAATCCCGCTTTGGCCAAGGTTCTTCCGCGGATTTGTGCGCATTAGAAATCTTCCCCATCTTCCAGGCTTATTTTCGGGAGGGGGGTTGTTTCCATTTGTTGATGTCCACTGATTGACGGGATTAAACATTAGGAGAGGAGCGATCACAGACCGGGTGGTCTCTGGGAAGGAGGGCGGCCGGGACGGGGAGGGCAGGAGCAAAAGAGCGCAACCTGAGGTGGGTCCTTTATCTGGTCAGAGGGACTTCTTCGCGCTGGTCCAGGGGAGCCGAGGAGGCCTTGCTCAGCACCGAAGGTGTAAACGTGAGAAAGGAGTCCGTCCGGGTGGTGGCCGAGCAGCTAAAGTCCGATCCCGAAGGCCGCTGGACTAGACCGGTCGCTTGACTGCCGTGACAAGCCAAGCAGGAGCAGGGGCTCCCTCCGGCACCGCTCAGCCCGTGCGTCGGGCCGGCATAGAGAGAGGGGTGTCGGAAGGCGCACAGCAGTTCTGGTCGCGGGTATGGGTGAGAGAGGACGCGAAAGGTGTCCAGCGGCCTCAGAGGGGAATTGAAAGGGGCGGCTGCTGCCGAAGCCGAAGCGGCTCCGAGGCCCATGTGGGAATAATAAGGCAGGGGCAGGTGGGAGGGGAAGGGGTAGGGCAAGTTGCCGGTGGCCGCCGCGTGGCTCATCATGTAGGTATAGAACGCTGGATCCGCCGGGTGGGGCCAAGTCATGGCCAGGCGCTGCCTCTTGTCTTTCATCCGCCGGTTCTGGAACCACACCTGGGTGGGGGGACAGACAGGCAAAGCAAAGGAAGCTCTGAGTCGCCAGCAAGGCTGGGATCCCGCCACAACCCTCCACTCCATGCCCGAGCTCGGCATCTTCCCCGAAAGGGGGGGGGGCAGCTGTCTCTGTCTACTGATGGTATTCAAGATTTTGATGGCATGGGACTTGTGTGCCCAGCATTTTCTCCCATAGCACCTTTTAAATTCAGGCTGGGAGGCTTCGTTATATTTATTGATGTTTGCAATAATGTACTTGCCAGATCTGCACAATTATCAAGGAGTGGAATTGTTTATGGCCCACACATTTAAATAGAAATAAAACAAAATTATTGTGAATGGAATAAATGAGTGAAAAAAATGGGAGAAGTGCAGATCAGTGGACTAATATGAGCTATGCAAAAATACGTTTCCCATGGACCATCTATAAATTATATACTGTTATTATACTCTTCCATAATAGGCACAAAAATATTCTTTTTTACACCTACATAAGTCTAATGCAGCAGGCAATCAATGCTATTTTGATAATAATTGTAATAACAATGGTATTAGTAGCAGTAATAATAGGTAGTAATGCTTAATTACGACCTATTATTAATAGCAAGATTGCTTCCTATGTGCCTTTCTCTTCTTTCTTTTCTGCCAGTTTTTAGTCTTTGCCAAAATATGTCCAGGATCTTTCAGACAATTCTCATCTCTAAGATGTGCAGTAAAGCTAACAGCCTGAATGACAGCCTGCCTAAGTGTACAGGAAGTTCCTTAATACAAATGTGCTGGAAATGAGTTAATATCTTTAACATGCACCCAGAGAGGTTCAAATTAGGCAATTCTGTTTCAGGAGAGATAGGCAAAAAGTAAATAAATCCCACCTATAACATTTCCTAGGAAGTCTCCCTAGTTTTAAGGTGCTTATTCCCCAATAAATCTGCTCAACTGCTACTTTGTATAATGATACAGATATTATTTAAGCCACTTAAATTAGGCATTAGAATGTTTCCATTCCATTTAAGCATTAGAATGGAAACATTCTAATGCTTAAAGCCTGACATTTTAGTTTAAATGCAGTGTCTTCGGAGTAAGTGTTATTGATTTCAGCAAGCCAGATAACAAGTGGATGTTCGGTGGGTGTGGGGGAAGGGGGAGTTAAGGTGTGCTCAAAATAAACAAGCAAGCAAGTGTTGGGGAGGGTTCAAGAGCTTGACCATCCTCTTAAGCACTTTGCATTACATGGAACTGATTTTTGGAAGTGACTGACACTTAAGTCCCTAAGAAAAAGTCCCTAAGGAGACTGTAGACCTACTCCCTAAAGATGTAGACCTAGTCACACCCACCCGGAAAGAAGTTTCACTGAAAGGAGAAACGAGACTTATCTCCCAGCTAGTCCATCTTCTTCCAAGAAGAAACCGCTGCAGAGCTGGGATACCACCTATCGTATCCCGAGGTAAAATCAACCATTTACAATGGCGGATCAAGACCCCACCAAGATCCAGAAAGAGTGCTGTTTTTGAA
This sequence comes from Rhabdophis nuchalis, assembly GCA_039707465.1. Taxonomy (NCBI): domain Eukaryota; kingdom Metazoa; phylum Chordata; class Lepidosauria; order Squamata; family Natricidae; genus Rhabdophis; species Rhabdophis nuchalis. Next base: position 50,736,284 of record CM077647.1, on the reverse strand, counting down.
ACGATTTGACAGTAGGAAGTGGGGGTGGGGGTGAAGAGGACTTGGGGAGGGTCGAAGTCCCAGACACGTGGAAACGCTCAGAAATCCAGTGAGGTTTCTTGGGTTTTGGCCAAATATACATGCAAACCTACCTTGATGGTGGTTTCGGGTAAGTTTAAGGCGGCGGCCAGCTCACATCTCCTGGGCCTGGATACGTAATTCTCCCGGTAAAACTCTTTCTCCAGCCTGGCTATCTGCTCCCGGGTGAAGGCGGTGCGATAACGGCGCATTTGATCGCTGGCGCTGCAGGCCAGCGACCCCTGAGAACCTGCTCCACCACCTCCTCCACCGCCCTTGGAGAGATCGCCTTCGCTGCTAGGGCTCCCTGCTGAAGTATCCGAGCACTGACCTGCAGGAGAGAGTAGAGAGGAAGCCATCCAGAGGGAGAAAGACAGCTGGAGCTCTGACATGTCCCCCCCCCCAAATTTCTAATTCTTCCCCCTCCCACAACAATTCGGCCAACAGTGTCATCAGGATAGCCCTTGGGAGCAGAGGCTCAGGACATGGGGCTCCTCTAGAGTACTATTGAAGAGACCCTGGAGAGTTGACAGGGCTGCTTCACCACGTTTGAAATAAAGCAAGTTAGTCTCCTCGACTTCTGAAGATGCGGGACCCAGGCAGGTCTTTAATCTAGGAAAACAAAGTGTTATATATAGTGCGCATGAATAGTAAATAAGTTAAAACGAATAGCGAACGAATAAAAACAAGCTTGTCGGACAACAGGTTGATTGGGGATTGGGGGGCAGCACGATGACCAGTTTAATCCTCAACCTTATTAAACTGGGCTGCTCAGATGTAAATCGCACGCCCCGTCAATCCACTGGACTTGTCTATAGGCACGTTTATTCGGACTCTAAATTTCGTTAGGTTGAATGGGTTTTACTCTCAAGGCTTGAGCAACCTGTGAGTTGCATTTAATCAGGCGTGGTACTCCAGGAAGAAAGAAAAGTTCTTTGAACTCCTTGGTGACCACCCAGTGATGCCCACCGAATACCCAATCTAGAAGCCAAATTTTCCTATCCGCCTTTTTGCTCCGTCTTTCAAGTTACAATCCTAAAAATACCTACCGAAGAGTAAATCGAATTAATTGTCTCCATTTGAACATGTACCCGTTTTTTCTACCTGTTTTTCTATTGAGGATACAGAGTCATTCAGTGCCAATCCCATTTTGTGGTGTTTATACTGCGCATATGAATCCGCAATCCCAGGTCCACACTCTGGAATAAATTACCCTTAAATCTACCCGACACAGTTTCCCCTAAATTGTTTTTTCCCTTTTCCTGGCAACGTTTTATTCACAGATCACACTAGTTTCTGGCACCGAGACTGCCATCCGGTACAAAGCTATCCGATGCAACGAAAGGCTCCTCGTTTAAAGCCAACGTGTCAGGAGACCTGAGGAGGAACGTATCCCTGTGTCCACTTGGACACAACGGCACCTCTGGTCTGTAAGCTCCTTTCCGGAAGCGGAAAGAATGGCAAGCTTTTCTCTAACATTTATTTGGTAGCACCTGCAGTCGAGAGGAAGTTGCAAGAGCGGAATAAAAATCCGAGATATCTCCCCCCCCCCCCGCCGCCCCATCCAATCCGGGTGTGTGTGTGTATTTTAAGGGCTTCTATATCCCTTCTTGCCAAGAAAAGGGAAATCGTCAATATTGTTATCCTGCACCGCATCCAATGGACCTGAAAATTTTGTGCTACAATAAGTGCCCTCACCTGTCTGTATTTTGTGTTGCGATAGCCTCATTCTGGAAGTGAAGGCACAGAAGAGTCCATCTTCAAACACATACAGAGAACACCAGTGAACAAGACAGGCAGGTCTACATTGGATTACACACATTGTAGTGCATTATTGTACTACAAAACATATTGTAAAGGAATGGCACTGGATCCCACTCGGATTCCCCTTTTCTATTGCGTGAAAGAACTGGCACTCCAGCCGACAACATTTGGGGCCTGGTAAAGAGACTGAAAGAGGCTGCCACGTCTCTCTCCAAGCCCCCGCCAGTGCCCAGCAACCCGCGATAAGAGAAGCATGTCTATAAACGCCAACTACACGCATCTGGTCTCTTTCGCTGTTTCTTTATAAGGAATCGCGTCCCCACCACCCCACTACCCCACCCCAAAAAGCTCCAGGTGAAAGAAATTCTCAGAAGCAAAACAGGAGCTTTCATTCTGGGCATCCCTTTCACAGAAGGCGCCTAGGGTTGGGGTTTTAGGAAGGGAAGAGAAAAGCAGGGAGTGGATGGAAAGGCCCTTGATCCCGGACTTTTGCTTTCCATTGCAGACAATTCTCAGGGTGTCCTCCTGAGACCAAAGGCATTAAACCCCACAGCCATTTCCGAACTGGCGCCAGAAGACAGGGAAGTGAAGAGCAATTGGGGCCTCGAACAAACCTGCCAAGAGGACGTGATAACTGCAGGGTGTGCAGTTGAGAAAAGGGCGGCAGGGAGTAGAGAGAGGAGAGAGAGAGAAAGAAACAGAAGGGAGAGAGAGGGAGAGGGAGAGAGAGAAAGAGAAAGAGACCTCAGTCTTTCTGTCGGAAGGAGAGAAGGTACGTGAACGATGTCGCCTGTGCTGTGATTGCTTCTTCATTCGTCCAGGCATCCTGCAATTTGCTAGAGAAAATTGCTCGCCTGCTTCCTTGCAACACAGCCTTTGGATAGGACGGCCGGCAGGAGCGGATGGATGCTTTTGATCTTGCTGTGAAATGTGAAGAAGGAAGCTTTCCTTTCCTGTTCCGCGGCAATAGGAAGGGGGCAGGGGGTACCACGTAGTCCTATAATCTTGGAAGGAGGGAGCATCAAGAAGGTGCTAGGCACAGCAATAGGGAAAGAAAGAGAAGCTTCTGGGGGATTTATTGCAATCAAAGTCTAGGCTTCGGGGAGCGGGAATTCTGCAAAGCTTTTAATTCTTTGTTGCAGCGAGGATGCGATTTCACGTCCTCCGGTAACATGTCGTTAGACTTCAAAGGGGGAGATGTGTGTGGCTTATTGCAGATGCCTCTTGGTGGGCAATTAGAGATGGAAGCGACCAAGTCTCAGGATTTGGAGACCGGGAGAGGGCAGTTCAAAGAGGGAGGGGAAGAAAATAAAACGCAGGCGGCGATCCAGAAATCACCTAAGCCAGACTGAACAACCGGCTGACAGTCGCCGCTTTGAAGCGCTCTGAGGACTGAGCCAAACAGCAGCGCTAGTCTTGTCCCGTCCCACCCAGCTGCGAATCCAGATGGGTCTCCCCAGGGAGCTCAAGAGAAGGGAAGCGGGGAGGGATCGGGTACCTTTGCTGTGCTGGAGGTGGAATTCCGCGTTGTCAGGGGCGCAGTCCGGGGTGCAGCTCACCTCGATTTCCTCAAAGAAATCCGATTCGGTGTCGGAACTGCTTTGGGGGGCTTTGGTGGGGGGAAGGCGGTGGAGCGAGGTCTGCTGATTAGCAGAAAGAAGCGCTGCTGCTGCGGAGCGGTTCTCTGGGACGGTCCCTGGCGCTGGTAGGACTTCCACCTCCTCCTCTTCTTCCTCCTCCTCCTCCTCTTCTTCTCCTCCTGCACCTCTTCCCGCTCCTCCATTTCCTCGGGATGACAAGGAGGCAGCTCTAGAGCTCAAGCAAATCCTGGGCATGATCTTGTCTTGTGGATCCGGGCCCGGGGCCCCCACGGCCTCTGCCATATTAGCCACCCTCTTGCCAGCCAGAGGGCCAAGTTGAATTCCGTCCAGAAACAGCACCATCTCCTTTCTGGTTTCCATCGTGGATGTCTTTTAAAGCAGCCCAACCGGGTTCTTCCTCTCGCGTTCTGGCGCTCTTCCCCACCCCCACCCCACCCGAGCCTCCATCCACTCCGGGGCGCCTTCACCCCCTCCCGCCCGAGTCTTCTTCTACCGAGGCGGAGGGGAGCCGCGAACGGGGCGAGCCGGGGGGATGACCTTGTGATGCGAACGCTCCAGTGTGCAGCGCCGGCTCTGGGAGGGAACTCACCATTGCCCTCTTCTTTCTAATGCTGTCATCCCTTAATGGTGCACTCGTCATTACTGTTACCTCTGATGACGCCACTGGCTTGATTGCCGGGGGATAAATAGGAGCGTCTGGCGGCCGGAAGATGAAAGGAAGAGCCGGAGCGAAGAGTTAAGGGGGGTGGTGGAGAGGAGGGGAAAAGCACCAGGTGTAACCAGTGCAAGGGAAGGAGGCAGGAAGCAATGCAGGCAGGAGAGAGGAAAGGCTATTATCACACGACTGCCTGTTCGAGGTCTTCACCTGAAAGGCCAACCTCCTTTAGGTCCAATTCTGCTGCGTACCTGGTTTTAATGACCCCAGCCTTTGATCCACCACACGGGAGACGTTTCAGAGTGGCGCCTCTCCAGACGCGAAGACATATCCACAGATCGCTGATTCCGAAGGAGTCCTACCTTTCCAGCTGGTACAGGCCAATGGTTTCCAAGATGCCCTTGAAAACTAGGTTAAGAGCTTTCGTTCCTGATGACCGAAGTGGCCTCTTGCGATTTGTTTGACCCCTTTCCCTCCTCCCTTCTCTTTCAAAGGCATCACTGGATTTCAGGTTTTTGGCCCATCTGGCTGGAACTCCAGAATTAGGAGCAATCCTGGAAGAGGGACAGCTTGACTGATGCCCTGCCTCCAGTGCTGATGGTAGCTAAGGATAACTTTATGTATATGCGTTTTACATATGCAAAAATATGTGTTTTTCTTGCTTTAGGAGGAAAATCTACCAGAAGGTGTTTAGCACATTTCGACCCTGGAAAGAAAGAACAGCTGGCTACTAATTGGAAATGACACAAGTCTAGGAAGATTTGTGTTGAATGTATAAAATTTAGGAGACCAAGTTTTGTAGAAGTTTTTATCTTGCAAATGTAACCAACCTACTTTAAGATATATAATGATTTAAATATTTGTTGTTGTTTTATTCCTCCTTTGCAGGCAAGTCCAGTCTCCCCCAAATCCTATGCGTTCAAGAACCATAGAATAACACCTCACCCGTAATCCATTCTTTGTAAATCACTCTTATTACGATTTTTTTAATTTAAAAAAACCCTTTTGCATTTAAACTTTCGTTCAGTAACGTTTCTAGTACGGCAAACAATTAGAGATTGGTTTTTTTTTAATGTGTATAGTGCACAGAAGCCGTCCAATTTTTAAACCAAAGCTGCACAAGTTCCCATCAGTCTAATAATTTGAATAGGACAGGTTAGGACTGAGAATGGTGAATAAGAGTTCAGTAATCGTGTAGTGACATTAATGAAACAAATCTGTTTCTAGCACAAAATGCTTTGTGACTGACAATTATAAAACAAGTTGTAGAAGCAGCTAAAGACCCTGCAAACACAATTCGTCACTATAAAGATATTTCATTTTGATTGCTGGTAGCCTGCAGCCTCCCGTTTCGTTTTAAACTCTTTAATCCCACCCTTTTGTAAGAAGGGGAGTCCTGCAATCTTCTCCCAATCCATATCAGTAGGTTTGGCCTAGAAGTTTGGATAGCGCCTGGCCTGCTGCTTCTTCAGAAATAAAACATTATGAATTCAGTAGAAAATACTGAATCCGAATTGCATAGAAATTTGTTTGGAAAAAGCATATTTCAGTCTAATAAAGCAGGAAAGTTTGGTCCCTCGATTGCTGGCATTTGGTAAAATCTCACAGCATTATTTGCGGCCAGTATAAGGAAAAGTGATATTGGTTTTAAAGCAGGTTCAATTGTTTAAGTGAGCTGGAGGAGTGGTGCCACTGTGGGAAACACCAAATTATCGATTCCAGAATGGCTGAAAAAGAGAGGCGCTTTCAGATAACATCCATGATCGTAAATGTAATGCAGCCCATATTAGAGGAAAGATTTGTTAAATTCACTGACTCTTAATTTCAGGTGAACAACCCTTTAGAGCTGAACAGGGTAATAAATGAGTCCTCAGCGTCTGGGTTAGGCAGCTGGTTGTCCTTAAAAAGCACCCCCGTTGTTAGTTTTACTTCTCTCCAGGGCAAAACTTGAATAGTGGTTCTGGCCAGCGGGAGAAATTAAGGTAATGCACATAGAGCAATGGAGATGCATAGTGCAATCATTCCTGGATTTGAAAAAGTGAGGGTGTGCAGGCTTGAATCTAGGCAATAGAGAATGTGCAGAAGTGGCTTTCTTTCCCAGTGTGCAGAAGTGGGGCAGGGGGCAACTTTACATTGTCCTCTGGTTCAGAAACCAGAAAAGAATCTCCTGCCCACACACTTGTTCCTCGCTGTTTATGTATTAGTTGGAAGTATGGAAGTCATGTCGAAGAGAATTTGACCTCTCCAGTCACACTTGGACTTCCTGGGCTGGATGACCAAGACTCAGCAGAAAGCAGATCTTCTTTGTTGCCTGTCTTTCAGGATGACCTTGAGAACTTCTGGGTCCTTTGTAAGGGCAGGGTGGTGATGGTGGTGCATGTCCTTTGTATGTCTGAATCCCTCTCTTTCAGCTATTTAAAAGTATCAAAACTATTAGAGGAGTTAATCCTTGTTGGTTTCCATATGCTGTGACAAATGGACCTACTACTTTGCATGGTTCAATGCCTTCCAAGCAGGATCCTCAGGAACAGTACTGCAGGCTCTTGGCATTTACAACATTTGAGTTAATTAAAAAATAACCCGATTAAAATTAAAAATTGGCCCCTGCAAATGGAATTCACTGAGTTAAAAGCAGCCTTGAGATGTGCTGTCTCTTTTACATAAGTGTACTTGCTTCTCCCCCAAACCACCAGGAAGGATAATTCAGGAGGGAGACAAAATGTGTAATTGTTCTGCCCACCTTGGGATAAGAAATTATCAGCTATACCTTGAGATATACCAGTAATCAAAGATCTACATTGCCAAGGGCTGATAGTTCTAGTAAAAGATGGCACAAACAAAGTAAAAGAAACTAAAGACAGGGCTTATTCATAACACATTAAAAGTGTACAGAATAAGAGGTTGAAATCCATGTGGACTAAAAGGCATTAATATTAATTTATCCCTCTCCTTCTTTTACTTTTAGAGAATTTTGAATTAATTGATTTGTTGATCTACTTGCTATTGTATTGGTAGCTCTGTTTTACAAAAACACAGACTTAAAAAACAAGTCTTACAATAAGGTCCTGGAAAAATATCATGGGCAGAATAATAATATTAATAGAAAGTAATTAAAACCCATATATATGTTTAGTTGAGACTTTGGTGGTAAATAATATGATTTTATCTTAATCTTGTTTGAGAGCCAGGCCTGAACATGCAATTTGCTGATGTGGAATATGAAAAGAACATTTCCTCCTACTGTTAATTGTAAACCTTATGTTGATTTATTTGTGTTGGTCCAATTTGTATTCTGCATTTCCTCCAACAGTTCAGAAAGGCTTCCATGGGAACCTCTTTTCATTGCATTCCCAGGATACAACCCTGAAAGGTAGAGTGGTTGTAGCTGGCTCCAAATCAACCAGCTGTCATCCAGCACTAAGGAGAGAGATGAACTTGAGTCTTACAATTCCTAGTTTAAAATTCCTTCGTAAAACAAACAGCAGTCCTAGGTAAGGGTTCTTCTCATTCTCAAAGAGGGCACAAATTTGCAATTATTTCCATCTGAACCAGCAAATACATTGCCCATTAGAAGAATGGTTTTAGTAAGAGTTGCCCCTTGATTCTCTTGGATTTACGTTATATGATGAGACTTGAGAAGTCTCCTACACCCAGATCCCTCCCTGACTTCTGCCTTGAAGATTTTGTACTTTCTGGATGTATAAATCCAATAGAAATGGCTTTGTCCTGAACTTGTCCAGTACTGAAACAAACCCCAGTGTTTTTTCAGCAGTCCTTAGGGATCTTGAGAAATAGGTCTCTGTTGAAATTAATGCTCATTCTGTGTGTGTGTGGAGGGGGGGCATCATGCCACCTATATTCAGAAGGAAGACCATTTTGCTCAGTGGGAGTAATTCTAAAGCAAATAGTACATCTGAAATCTGTGTCTAACAAACAAATCTTGGAAATACAGAAGTTTACACACCTATGCAGCTGAAGGTTGTAAAATTGTGGGTAAGTTTGTGAGTTTTCAAATGTACTTCATTGGTCATGGATAGCCTCCTAAATATGTTTTTCACCCTAAAGCCATGTTAATGACTCCGTTTCTATGCTTCTCAGTGTGTGTTAAACAATTCACTTGTTACCTAGGAAGTTTATTAGTTGAACTGTAGTGTTGTGATGAAGGTGTCAAAATGGGCTAAAAAGGGTCAATTCTCCACTTCTCTGTGAAGTTCACTGAGTGATTTGGGGCCACACAATATTTTTCAATACAACCCACTTTGCTGGTATGGTGGTGTGGAGATAAAGGAAGCCAGATTTCTCTTTCCATGGCCTTAGGCTCTCAGACAAAGGATGTGGGATTGATGCTATTGTATTACAGCAATTGTAAGAGAAATTAAATAGTTCCTGATGTTGTGGATGTTTCTTATTGGTTTATAGATAATAGATTGTCAATACAAACAGTAGCTCTGTCAAATTGTTGTGGGGAAAACACCAAAGGTTTCATGATAACTGTTAAAGCACCAATCACAAGATAAACTTTTTTCTAAGCAGCATCCATATCATCAAATGCAAGAAAGGTTGTGCTGTCACCTTTAAATATGTATAGGAGCAGGAAAGAGATTGCACATCAGAAGATCAAAGGGAAAGGACATGCTGGAAATCAGAGGTGGCTATTTATTGCATTTACTCTCCAAGGAATTCAGAAACCAGTTATGAGGTAAGTATTGTCCACATGTCTCTGTCTGTGTGTATTTCTTCCTCTTTAAAATTATTTGAATTTTATTTTTAGGGAAGATAATTCTACCATACCATGAATCATCACACAGTGTAGTTGAGAGTAAACATGACTACGTATGCTAGCAGGAAGAGAAACAAACTAAAGGACAATGGCACCTCTTCAGAACACAGGAAAAGGCTTCTCAGAGGTTTCTCGCCTTGATAATCAATATGGCCAAGAAAGTGGATTGCAGTAAATGCACACTCTATAAGACTTTATTTTATTTATTTATTTTTTATTTATTCAATTTATACCCCGCCCTTCTCCAAACGGATTCAGGGCGGCGCACAGAAATATAAAACTTTAAAAAACTTATTCAATAAATAAAATCCTGTGTTAAAACCAAATTAAAAATCCCCAAATTTAAAACTATCTAAAGTCAGTAATGGAGGTTACGCTAGGACGGCTAGATGGAACAAATGTGTCTTTAGACACTTGCGGAAGAGGCGGAGGTCGGAGATGGTGCGAAGTTCAGGGGGTAAGTCGTTCCAAAGGGCTGGGCCTGCCACAGAGAAGGCTCTTCCCCTGAGTGTCGCCAGTCGGCATTGTCCGGCCGACGGCACCCTGAGAAGGCCCTCTCTGTGGGAGCGTATCAGTCTAAGGGATGTATGGGGCAGGAGGCGGTCTCGCATATAACTAGGCCCCGAGCCATGGAACGCTTTGAAGATGGTTGTCAGAACCTTGAAGCGCACCCGAAAGACCACAGGAAGCCAGTGCAGCTCGCGCAGGATTGGTGTTATGTGGGAGTGTCTAGGCGCTCCCATAATCACCCGGGCGGCTGCATTCTGGACTAACTGCAGCTTTCGAGTGCACCTCAAGGGAAGCCCCATGTAGAGAGCATTACATCTTATTTAATAAGATGCTTGTCAATAAAAAAAGTCAGCAGTTCAATGGTTCGAATCCCTAATGCCATGTAACGGAGTGAGCTCTCATTACTTGTCCTAACTTATGCCAACCTAGCAATTTGAAAGCATGTAAAAATGCAAGTAGAAAAATAGGAGCTACTTCTGGTGGGAAGGTAACAGTGTGTTTAGTCATGCTGGCCACATGACCACAGAGGCGTCTTTGGCCAGCACTGGCTGTTTGGCTTTGAAATGGAGATGAGCACTGCCCCCTAGAGTCGGAAATGACTAGCACATGTGTGCACAGGGAACCTTTACCTTTATAGGACTTAACAAGAGCAACAAAACTAATAGGTTTGATATGCTTTGGTAAAAGTTCTGGTACAAAATGCCTCTGTTCTGAAGAGAAAAACTATATTTTTCAGACCCTGTAAAAAAAGTGTTTTCCAGCTTTTTTAGCCTGATGGACATACTTTGATATTTGGAGATATATGGGGCAATGGGTTTATAACATGGCTACTTGGGAAGAGTATTGGCATGATAGCTACTTACAAACCCTGATCTACCAGAACATTAGCTAATACTCAGCCCATTCTCACAGCACCTTTCCACTCCTCCAAAGCTCTCAATTTGTCTTTGTGTCTTTCAGTAGCAGATGGGTATATTACCAAACCATTCTTGTCATTTGCTGAGGAGGCTAATAGAACTCATTGAAGCTCTGAGACATTCTGGATAGCAAGATGATGCTAAATGTTGGTGCTGGACTTTGTATGGAGCCAGATTTTAAGTGTAAAAAGGCAAGTAAGGCAAGAAGTCTAGCAGTTGTCATGGGAAGTGTTTATAGCTATATTAGTGTCCATGTTAGAGATCATGACTGAAAAAAAGGGTCCGTCTTGAATGAAATAGAAGTACATGCATACTGCTATAAAAAAAAGAGTAAAGAAAAAAATAGAAAATGAAATGAAATTTTAAAGGCATTTCAAAATGAAACTGAGCTATTTATCTCTACTTATGGTTGCTGCTAATTCTTTCAACAATCATAATTGTCAATTATCAATTTTCATTACTTTGAATCAAAAGGAAGAGCAAGAGTATCCCATACTTTTCAAGTGCAACAAAGGGAAAGTAATCTTTACTAATTACTTCCTGAATACCCTCAAACATAAATACTGAAAGTCCTTGCATCCTTTTAAAGATATTCAATCCTTGTATTCAGCACAAAAGATCTGTTAAAGAGAAACCTTATCAAGTAAATGGGAATATGGTTAAATCATTTTTTTAAATTAAAGATTACTTTCTAATAAAATGCATTTTAGTATTTTAGCCTTAAATCACTGCAAATGAGGGAAGGAATTCCAGTATTCATTTATTCTCTGGTTTGCACATAAGTTGATACAATAGAAATAAATCACTTACAAGATATTAGACATTTTTTTCTTACTTTTTTGGCACCAGGATAGAAAAAGGATTCTGCAACTTCCATGTTTTGGTAAAAGCACATTTCATTTTTAAAGCATTACATAGGAACTTCTAAATATCACTTTTTAAATGCCTGTTTTTAAGTACTTAAAATCTGAAAGAAATATGCAAATTCACAACAGTGTGATGCATGGATAATTTCAGGACTGAAAGATGCAGGAAAATATCTATAATTATACAGCATGTGGGAGAGGAATGTATGTCTATCATACAATGTTAAATTGGGCCACATTTTAAACCATGGTGATATTAATCATGATTTGTTTGGGACACTGTTAGCTGGATTCATATGTGTTGCTGATCATGGTAACTGGTTTTGCTTAGATTGTGTGACTCTAATACTGTTGATTAGCAGTTCTATATATCTTAAATAAACTTTACTTAATGCAATGGGGATAGATGCTGAATAAAGTTTCCAAAACTATGCTTTTAAATTGTTAGTCCAGTTCATATCTAGTGATAAGATTTTAACTATTTTATTTTTAGACAAAGGCGACAAAGATCATGTCTGGAGCCTAGGACCTACTCCTATAAAAAAAGAAATATTTCAGGAATTGAACTTGGGTTTTTTTCAGGAGAAAAGACCAGCAAGATAATCATCCTCATATATTTGAAGGACTGTCACACATATATGATGGAGCAGGTTTACTTTCTGTTGATTCAGAAAGCAGAGCTCAAACACATCCATTCAAAGGAGAAGAAAGAGCACTGAGAACATTTCAGAACTGATTCATAGATGTACCATCAATTCTTTCTCAGTAGAACAAATTGCTTTGGAAGGTGATGTGCTATTTTTGAAGTTTTGAGGAAGAGCATAGGTGATCATTGTCTATTAACAATTTTATATTAATGAAGTTCTTGTATGAAATAAGAGGGCTGGCTAAAAAAGCTTTGAGAATCCTTCCGGCTGTAGGATTTTATAAAGTGACACTTGGAACATAATTTCCTTTCATTCATCCCTATTATATTTATTTTATTATTTATTTTTAACTTGTGTAAATAATTTATTATGCAAAGGTCCAGAAACACAATTATCCTATCCAAAGGAGGTTGTATCTAAAAGAAGTGGAAGACAAAGGTATATAGGAGATATTAAGAATGTATCTTAACTACTGAAGTGTCAGATTTTGTTGCAGCAATTCAGCAATCAAATCCAGAAAGCACATACAGGTAACTGATTCAACAGAATTCATTAACTTCTCTTTATATACATAATATAACACATGAGACATGTATACAATACCAAGAGTGGTTCTTCCAACATGGTAGAGATTACGAGCAAACACAGGCAGAAGAAAGGACAGTTTCCAGTTTCATTTTTAGGGAGCAGACTAGTTTTAGTTCTAGCGCACACTCAGAGTTACATAGCTAAGCTATGCCCAGGCTTCAAAGGATTTCAGCTCCCATTGGTTGATCTTGTTACTAAGCCCTATTCCAGTTCATGAATATACTCTGACATGAAAGGGGGAAAATGCAAGTTTAAATTGATTTATGTATACATAAATATTAAGTATAACAGTAACAAGAAAGCAAGCATGCCTAGCAAATTGGAGGAGGGGACAGGGAGAGAGAGGAAGAAAAATTAGCTTGTATGAGATTCATCTATTTTGACAATTTGTGTGCTTCATTTTGGCAAACCAACAATTAACTCTTGAGTTCACTGACACAATTTATTCCCAAATTAGTATCAACTAAAATAGTGATTTTTTAGTGTAAGACTAAATACAGATTGTTGTTTTTTTTGTTCACACAGAACAGAACAGATCTCTTCCTCTTTTTTTTCCATACACACATTCATAAAAGATGATTCAATATATACACAGCTAATTTAAACAAAACTAATGTTCCAAATATATTTCCAAATATTTTAAATTACTGTCATATTTGTTATATGGCAATATAGCTCTTTGCAAAAATACAACATCCAAGCCCAATGAATCATTTTCCAAGCTGGAGATTTTAAAAGACATTTAATTTATTTTATACTTGGTAGAAATAACTTCCATAAATTTTAAAGATGTAGTTGCAATCTGTACATGCTTGTTCTAATTGCAATTGACGTAATGTCTCCATAACAGTATATCATATTTTAAAGAGGAACAATATTTTTATAGCTGCAAACATGCAATCAATGTACGTTCACATGCATACATTCAAAGTGTAAACTACAATTATTTTGTTGCAGCTTTAAAAAAAAATTCAAAATGCTTTTTTTCCAGCAGTTTAATGTCAATAAGATGACCGAGAATCCAGAATCCAGGTTCGTGTTAGCTTAAGATTAGATATCCTGATCAACATGGAAATATGAGTGAACATGCAGCAGGAAACTACTTATTTTCCTTGATAAAATGAACTAAAGAGCCATTTCCTTTTCTTCTGTGGGTAAATGAGGCTGACTATAAATTAAACACACTACCTTTCAAATGGGGCTGTCCTGATCTAGGGACTTTGTCCAAAGAGGGGAGAGCTTTTCACTTCTCTAAAACTGACAACTCCTACTTCCAAATTCTAAGATTTACTTCAGGAGAGACAAGGGTTGGTGGAGAGCAAATGGTGTTTACTTTTGATGAAGACAGAGCTTGCTACTAAAGAAGTGATGCTGGTGCCACAGGACCCAGGGGCCATCTGAGGTCAGATCTCTAACACTGGGGCAGTTTTGACCAACGATAAGCATCTCTTGTTAGAGGCACCAGGAACAGCTCCCCTTTTGATTTGGCTGGAGAGGGGGCTAGTATGGGCTTAGATCCAGTTATTGCCTCAAGGATTTGAAAGCAGTGAGGGCCCTGTTAGAAGATGGCTCCTAGCAGAACCCTTTAGTGTGTTGTTAAGGAGAGGAAAAGCATGTAACGGAAGAGATAAAGGTTTTGGTGTACTTAGACTGAGGTTCCTCAACTCATGTGTGGGTCTGTTCTCTTCTCTGCATCTCCTTTTGGGCAACACTGGCAGCTGCATCTTCGAGGACATAGAAGAGTAGATGCTATTGGTTAGGGTTAGTGCTAGTAAGATATATTCCAATGGTATCACATAGCAGCATATTTCCATTTCTTCCTCACATTGTTTTAAAAATCCAAATGTCACTTAGAATAAATCCACTGCCAATTTTGTCCCAATTGAATTTAACTATATTAATATTAGGATAGATTAGTTGCAATAAATTGACTGGCTAGTTTTAAAAGACATTACTTGGATTCTGGTCCATATGTTCAAATGGATATTAATGTTGCCTATCAAAATCTACATACGCATGCCTTGCTAGACAATGAAATCAAATCATAACTGCAAAAGGGAATTAAGTAGAATATTAACTAAGATCTGAAGGTTGTCAGGGCTCCATGATCTTGCATTCCACAATCAAATATGCTAACAATTAAAGTTATTAACCATCTGAAGTAAGCTTTTCATCTGACAGATCCTTTCAGAAATGGTTATATTATAAAAGTGAAGAGGACTCCCATTTTGGAAAAAGAAATTCCTTGCTAACAAGGAAGAACAAGAATAATAACAACAAATATGACTCGATTCTACAGAAACAAAAATTCCAAATATTACTGTCCCTCTCCCCATTCATAATAATTCTTTTTACAGCTTTCTTGTAAAAAAGAGTACAACAAAGGATGACCTGTGAATATTTTTTCACTAATATAGGTCATATTTTTAATTAGAAAACATAAAATCCTGCTTTGAAAACAATACTGTTTAATTGTAAAGGACTGATCCTCAGAAAAAAAAAAGTAATTTGTACATTTTGATAAAGATAAATAACTGGTGCCTTTTAAAAGTTTTATTGAATAATCTAAAGCAAATTCTGTAACCATGAGCTATAATTTTGATAAAGTAGGGTAAGGTGGTAAATTCAAGCTCCATATTAAGGAAGGAGACTGAGTTGAGAGAGAAAAGAGAAGATCTAAAACAAACAAACAAACAAACAAAATGTCTGTTTTAGCTATCTTCTCCTAACCTTTAAACTTTTGCAGGAAAATCATATTTCTATGTTTGAAGACAAGGGTTTACTTCAGCTTTTTACCTTGTTTCAGTGAAAAGAAAGCAAAAATAGAGAAAATAAGGAATATTTTTACACAATTCAGCCATAGTTCTACAAAATATTTTACAGGTCTAGTTTCAGAGTAAGCAGTTTCTCATGGGGGAGGGGCTCTCATCACCTGAATTCCGACTTCATCTCTCAAGACTGTCATCACTTTACAACCTTTTCCAGGTTCTGAGCAAGAAAGTAGAAACTTGAATACAGAAGATATTGAGAAAAATGCCCCAAATTTATGTGATTCTGAAAATGTTGATTTAGGGTACTAATTAGTTTATATAGAGGAGAGAATAAAAAATATTCTTGCTGCAAATCATACCTTTTTCTGTGCTGGGATTTTATAGCTCTCCTCTTGATGAAACCTTAAGACAATGTCATGGACTAGAGAGGATAGTAGGTCCCCTGGTGGTAGCCTGATTTATTTGAGAGGTAGTAATTTTTTCCATTGAAATTTTGTACTGTGTGGGTTTTTTTTAATGTATATTATGTACTACCAGAATGGTATTGGCATTTGGCTTATAAACATAACCACACAAAATAAGCATAAATAAATATAAGTTACACGACAAAAATATTAAAGTAACATTGAACTAATGCAAACTAACAGCTTAGGTTTAGGAAGAAAACTTTTCAGCTATAATCACTTCAGGAATGCCTGTCCTCTGTCTCACATAATCACAGTTTCTGTGGAATGTATAGAGTATAGAATAACAGAGTTGGAAGGGACCTTGTAGGTCTTCTAGTATTGTAGGTCTTCCTGCTTAGGCAAGAAACCCTACACCACTTCAGATGAATGGTTATCCAACATCTTCTTAAAAACGTCCAATGTTGGAGCATTCACAACTTCTGGAGGTTGTGTTCTGAGTTCACTTGGCCAGGGGTGGGTTCCTGCTAGTTCTAACCTCTTCTATAGAAGAGGTTCCACAAATCTACGGTGCTGTTTAGAACCGGTTCCAGCTTCCTGCCCTCACCCGTCCCCACATCATCAAGATGAAGAGCGAGAGGAGGAATTCTGGGAGTTGAATCGACAAGTCTTAAAGGTGTCAAGTTTGAACACCCCTGGTTTTTTTTTTCTAAAGGGTTACGGCTGCAAGGGTCTTGTAACTTGACAGCTTTTGAGACTTGCGTGCTTCAATGCTAGAATTCCTGAGCCAACATTTTGGTTGCTAAGCAAGAGCGTTGTTAAGTGAGTTTCACCATATTTTACAAATTGGCCAAGCCCACCCAGTCACATTTTTATTTATCATATTTATATCCCGCACCCATCTCCCACAGAGGGACCCGGAGCGGCGCACAGGAGAATTAAAAATTCAAATATACAAATATACAAAAATACAAAACTCTTAAAAACCATATTAAACCCAACCCTGCGCTAAAACATAATTTAAAAAACCCCAAATTAAAACTTTGATCAACTAAGAGTCAGTTTGGTATCGGGTAGTTCATGCCAGGCCGGCTAGATGAAACAGGTGCGTTTTTAAGCGCTGGCGGAACAGGCGGAGGTCCGAGGTGACACGGAGTTCGGAAGGTAGGTTGTTCCAGAGGGTTGGGCCCACCACAGAGAAGGCCCTTCCCCTGGGCGTCGCCAACCAGCATTGCCCAGCCAACGGCACCCGGAGAAGCCCCTCTCTGTGGGAGCGAATCAGTGGTAGGGACGTATGCGGCAGTAGACGGTCTCGCAGGTAACTAGGCCCCATGCCATGGAGCACCTTGAAGATGGTCATCAATACCTTGTAACGCACCCGAAAGGTCACAGGTAGCCAGTGCAGCTCGCGCAGGAGAGGTGTTATATGGGATTGCCTTAAGGCTCCCATGATCACCCGCGCGGCCGCGTTCTGAACTAACTGTAACCTTCGAGTGCATCTCAAAAGGAGCGCCATGTAGAGACCGTTACAGTAGTCGAGACGGGAAGTCACGAGAGCTTGAGTGACTGTGCGAAGGGCGTCCCGGTCAAGGAAGGGGCGCAATTGGCAGACCAGGCGAACCTGGTAAAACGCCCCCATGACTGCCAAGCCACTCCCACTCGGTCACATGGCTGTCAAGTCACTCCCACCCAGTCACATAGCCAGCAAGCCACTCCCACCCAGTCATATGGCTGGCAAGCCAATCCCGCAAAGCAGGCCACACCTACAGAAGAAGTTCTAAAAGAGTTTGAAACCCACCACTGTACTTGGCTTACCAGAATCTGATGGCATTCTAGCTGAAATTAAAAAATAAAGTTTGACACAACAATTTTGCTTGCTTGAAAATGTGTATAATGAAGAAATAGAAAATGCCTATATATAATAAGAATTCTGGGATTTGATGTCTGCACACCCAGAGATCTGCCTACTTATTTTTATTTATTTTATTTTATTTAAATTTATATCCCGCCCTTCTCCACAGAGGACCCAGGGCGGCGCACAGGAAATTTAAAAACATACAAAATACAAAAAATAAATATAATTTAAAATAACTATTAAATAATCCTATCCTATGCTAAAATCAAATTTTAAAATACCCAATTTAAAACTTCCTAAAAAGTCCCCATGGGAGGTTAGGCTAGGCCGGCTTGTTGGAACAAATATGTCTTTAGACATTGGCGGAAGAGGCGGAGGTCGGTGATGGTGCATAATTCAGGGGGTAGGTCATTCCAGAGGGCTGGGCCCACCACAGGGAAGGCTCTTCCTCTGGGAATCGCCAGTCGGCATTGTCCGGCCGACGGCACCCTGAGAAGGCCTTCTCTGTGGGAGCGTATCGGTCTAAGGGATGTATGGGGCAGGAGGCGGTCTCGCATATAACTAGGCCCCGAGCCATGGAGCGCTTTAAAGATGGTCGTCAAAACCTTGAAGCGCACCTGAAAGGCCACAGGAAGCCAATGCAGCTCGCGCAGGATTGGTGTTATGTGGGAGCATCTAGTGGCTCCCATAATCACCCGCGCGGCTGCGTTTTGGACTAACTGTAGCTTTCGGGTGCACCTCAAGGGAAGCCCCATGTAGAGAGCATTACAGTAGTCGAGTTGGGATGTCACGAGAGCTTGAGTGACTGTGCGAAGGGCAGCCCGGTCCAGTAAGGGGCGCAATTGGCGCATCAGGCGTACCTGATGAAATGCCCCCCTGGCCATGGCCGCCACATGGTCCTCCATGGACAGCCGGGAATCCAGGAGAACACCCAAATTGCGCGCCCTCTCCACGGGGGCCAGTGTTTCGCCCCCAATGGCCAGAGTTGGAGTAATCAGGCTGAACCGGGGTGCCGGAAACCACAGCCACTCAGTCTTGGCAGGGTTGAGCTTGAGTTTGTTACCACCCATCCAGATCCGTACGGCTTCCAAACACCGGGACAGCACTTCGGCGGCATCGTTGGGGTGGTTTGGGGTGGATATGTACAGCTGAGTGTCATCAGCGTACAGATGGTACTCCACCCCAAAACCACGGATGATCTCACCCAGCGGCTTCATATATGTGTTAAACAGGAGGGGCGAGAGGACCGACCCCTAAGGAACCCCACATAAGAGAGGCCTCGAGGTCGACCTCTGCCCTCCCATCAACACATATTGCGACCGACCAGAGAGGTAGGACGAGAACCATCGCAGAACGGTGCCTCCCAGCCCCAACCCCCCCAGCCGGTGCAATAGGATACCATGGTCGATGGTATCAAAAGCCGCCGAGAGGTCTAATAGGACTAGGATAGAGGAATAACCTCTATCCCGCACCCTCCAGAGATCATCGACCAACGCGACCAATGCTGTCTCGGTGCAGTGACCGGGTCGGAAGCCGGACTGGCACGGGTCTAGATAATCAACTTCCTCCAGGTGTCGTGGGAACTGTTGGGCTACCACACTCTCAACAACCTTCACCAAAAAGTGAAGGTTGGCGACCGGACGATAGTTCTCTAATAATGCTGGGTCCAGGGACGGCTTCTTGAGGAGGGGCCTCACTACCACCTCTTTCAAGATGGCAGGTAAGGACCCCTCACTCAAAGATGCGTTGACAATGCCCTGGAGCCAGCCTCGTGTCGTCTCCCAGGATGCCAGTACAAGCCAGGAGGGACACGGGTCCAATAAACATGTGGTGGCCCTAAGTTTCCTTGACAGCCTGTCCATATCCTCGGTGGTAACAAAGTCAAACTCCTCCCAAGAAGGAACCTCAAGACTAGTCTCGGACAGTCCCACAGGACCACTGTCGATGGAGGGTAGCTCATTCCGAATCTGAGTGATTTTCTCCTGCAGATAAATCCCAAATTCCTCTGCTCGCCCTTGCAAAGGGGCTTCCCGTGGCCTCTGATGAAGGAGGGAGCGGGTCACCCCAAACAGGGCGGCAGGGCGGTTATCTGCGGATGCAATAAGGGTGGCACAATACTCATGTTTGTCCACCCTTATCGCCACTAAGTAAGCCCTAATATGGGTTCTCACTAGTGTTCGGTCGGCTTCGGAGTGAGAGGATCTCCATCTGCTCTCTAGGCGTCTCTTGTGGTGCTTCATCTCCCGAAGCTCCTCAGTAAACCAGGGAGCCTGGGTGATTCGTCGCCGCAAGAGAGGCCGCAAGGGCGCGACTCGGTCCAAGGCCCCTGCGGCCACACTTAACCATGCGGCCACTAGGTCCTCAGTCGAGTCGCGAGGCAGGGTCACAGGCATTGGCCCAAGCTCCCTCTGGAACTTTTCCGGGTCCATTAGGAGCCTGGGGCGGAACCATCTAGGAGTATTCGATTCCGCCTCCCCGCGGTGAGGTGAAGCGATTGGAAAGTCCAGCTGAAGGAGAGCGTGATCTGTCCATGACAAGGGAGTAATGGCTAGATCCCCTATTCCCAGATCACAACTCCACTGTCCCGAGACAAAGATCAAATCCAGCGTGTTTCCCCCCTCGTGAGTAGGGCCTAAAACTACCTGGGTCAGGTCCATGGCCGTCATGGAGGCGATGAACTCCTGAGCTGCTCCAGACGGCCGTCATGGAGGCCATGAACTCCCGAACTTGCCCGCCGACGGCAAGTTAAAGTCCCCCATGACTACTAGTCTGGGGGTCTCAACTGCCGCCTCGGCTATCACCTCTAGGAGCTCGGGCAGGGCTGTTGTTGCATAGCGAGGAGCCAGGTATACAACTAACATGCCCAACTGCCTCCCTAGGCCCCATCTCACGCAGAGAGATTCACACCTGGTTGTCTGAGGGACTGTGGTCTCCTTCGGCTCAAGACCTTCCTTAACCATAATCGCCACTCCCCCACCCCTCCCTAGGGCCCTAGGCTGATGGAAGGCGCGGTAACCTGGTGGGCACATTTCCACGAGGGGTAAACCCCCTTCGTGGCCCAACCAGGTTTCCGTTATACCCACCAGGTCCGGGTCCCCCTCTGACACAAGGTCATGGATGAGGGGGGCTTTCTGAACCACGGACCTGGCGTTGCATAACATCAGCCTAGGGCCCCGGGTCTGTGATTCCTGCCCACCTAGTCTGCGATGGGAGAGCGGAGGGTTGGAGCACGTGACTGTCTGAATCCAGCAGCCACGGTCTTCCAACTGATGACCATTCCGTCTCCCTCCGCCCCTGCCCCTCCCCAAGACCGAGTCGATAGAAAAAGCCACCGTGGAAATGACCCCCCTCCCCTTCCTCCGTTACCCTACTTCCGCCCGCCAGCCTCATTTGCTGTCCCCTCCCTGGGCTATTTTTCCCCTCCTCCCTGGAACCCCCTAAAAACCGAATTAAAAACCTCCCCAAAAACCCACTCAACTTGCGTTTCGCCCACCTCTCAGGAATAATCAATCCATCATCGAGGTGGGCCCGTGTTAGACAGGAGGGCCAGGCCTGTGAGAGGGAAGACTCCCGCAGGCCAAGGAGGTCGCGCCTAGATTACATGATAAAAGCCCTAGAGGTAGTCCAAGTCCAGGAAGGCAAACACAAGTCCGAAAGTAAAGTGAATTAGTGCAGAAATAGTCTTCAGGATGGGGGGTAAAGTCAGACAGTCCAGAGTCTTATGGATGGGGAGATCAAATCCAGTCCCATTGCAGGCCCCATCCATCTGTCTTTTTCCGGCCAAATGGGCATAGTTCGCATTTAGTGCCGCATGACTAGTTAATCCATCATACGGCCTGATGTAAGATGCAGCCCTCAAATGGCTCAACTAACCTCCTCCAATCCCGCACACTCACTCCAAGGTCTTTGAGATCTTCCCGGATCGTCCTCGGCCAGATCCACCGTTCCCCAACCGGCTGCAGATGTTCCACGCTGGGCTGCTTAGCCTGGAAAGCCTGGAAAGGCTGAGTTAAGCATTTAGTCTCCACATAGATCTTATTTAATTCTTACATTCTTAACACTTTGAGTTAAAAATATATGATTCATCTAGTCCAGTGGTGGGCAAACTTATTAGTCAAGAGAGCCAAATATCAATAGTACCACGATTGAAATTTCTTTTGAGAGCCGGAAGGTGTGGCTTGTTTTGTGGGAGTGGCTCAGCGGTCATTTGACCGGATGGGCGTGGCCAACTTGGAAAATGTGGTGAAACTCACTTAACGACGGTCCTGCTTAGCAACCAAAATTATTTCTTTTTCTTTCTTTCTTTCTCTCTCTCTACCACTTTCTTTTTCTTTCTATTTTTCTTTCTCTTTCTCTTTTTGTCTCTGTCTATCTCTCTCTTTATCTGTCTCTCTCTCCTCCCTCCACCCATCTGTCATTCTGTGTGTGTGAGTGAGTGTGTCTCCCTCTCTCTGATTCCCTCTCTCCCTCCCTGTATCTCTGTTTGTCTCTTCCTCCCTCCCCCTCCCTCTCTCTCTGTATGTTAGTCTCCCCCTCCCTCTCTCCCTCCCTTCCCCCCCCCCCAAGCAGTGGAAAGCCCGGCACGGGTTTTCACGCAGTGAGTGGGCGGGGGGGAAGAACCCGAGGCCGCGGCCATCCAAGCACCGCAGAGGCTGTCCGGGCACCAAATGCCCACCTCTGTCCCAGCCGAACGCGGCGGCCAGCCCCAGAAAGCATGGCTCGGCGCTCTCTGCAGGCGGCTGTTGTTGCTGCTGGCCCCGAGCCCTGCGACAGGCAGCTCCCGCTGTCCGAGCGCATCGGGCAGGACAGCCGGCCACGTTTCCAACAGGTCCCTCTTTGGCCTCTCGGGTGCGGCTCTTCCTCTCTCCTTCCCCTCCCCCCCGGAGGCAGCGGAGGGCCCGGCATGTTGGTTGGGGGAGCTCTGGCTGCCTCCCCCTGGAGCGAGTGAACAAGCAAATGGGCGGGGGTAGCGCCCGGTCTGCGGCTGCGCCAGAGCCGTCCGGGCGCTGCGCACCCGCCTCCCTGTGCGCGTGGTGCCCGGATGGATCCAGCGCAGCCACAGCCCCGGGCATTCCCCCCGCCCGTTGGCTTGCTCGCTCGCTCCAGGGGGAGGCAGCCTAAGCCCCCCCAACCAACATGCCGGCCCCTCCGCTGCCTCCGGGGGGGGGGAAGGAGAGAGGAAGAGCTGCACCCGAGGGGCCAAAGAGCCACTCATGGCTCGCAAGCCGCGGTTTGCCGACCACTGATCTAGTCTAATCTTTTTTTCCTGTAGTTTGATTTCCACCACCTGCTATTTTAACACAATCCAGTCTTGTGTTAAATAATTTCTAAAACAGATAATGCCTCCTTCTAGTTATTCTCAGATTCCTGTTTATGAGTTTTAGTGGAGGAACTGAGACAAGGACATCACTAGGAAGGATTTTAAAATCTGCAAGATGCCAGGTGCAACATCATGAGAGAGCAATTTGGTCAAGTGGTTAAAGCACAAAGCTAAAAAATAGAGGAGACGCGTTTCCGGTTTTGGAGGCGACGGTCGTGTTTTCTACCGCCGCTGGGTTTTCTTGACGGGCGCCTTCGGGGGCAGGGGGGGCGCAAAGAGCCCCCCTCCATAAGGGCGGTTGCGGCAAGGCCCCCACTTCAATGGCGGTCGGGGGGGCCGTCCCGCTACGCCCTAGGAGCCAAGAAACGGAGTGCGTGGGGAGTGTTTCCTCTTCGCTGAAGGAGCCGGAACAGATGGAGGATTTCATATAGGAGCAGAAATACTGGGGTTGAATGGCTGTGCCGAGACTCTGGATTAGCAGCATATGGAACGTGAGTTATTTACCCTGACTTTCTACATTCAACTTTTTGAAAGAAGAATAGAGGGGGGAGTTAGAGAAACACACCCCCCTTGGAAATAAAAGCGGCATTTGAAAATCATCCCCGGGATCGGGAGAGAGTGAAAGTGACATCCGATTGATTGTTAGTAAAAGGAAATGTATCATTAAGCAAGGAATTGTTGTAAAAACATTCCATCTGAGTCTTGCTACAGTTACAATGAACTTATTACAAACTTTCACTTCTTTCACGGCTGCCAGTAAGGCGGAAAAATGGCGCTTCTTTGTTCCCAGAAGAGAAATTCTTTTGATTATAAACATTCCTCCAGCTTAACAAGATAAGTAAGAATAACTTAAAATATATATATATAAGCCTACTCTAGTGACTTTCAGCATTCTCCCCTATTGTGAAGCCTTCTGTTTTTTTCTTTTTTTGGACAATACAACTTAGTTTCTTCTCTGGACTTTCTAAAAATAATTTGAGCTCTAACAAGGCTTTGTCTTTGTCTCGGACTTCACGGACTGTCTGCCCACCGACACTATTTTTTAAATTTCTTTTCATAAAGACTTAAAATCTTAATTATGGCAACAAGAAAGCCTCCACCTGGCAAATCACTTTCTGCACCATCGTCTACAAAACCTAGTCCTACTTTACAGACAAAAATCACTACAATGTTACAGAAGGAAACAGAAGCAGAGGAACCTAAATCAACATCGGTAGACGAGATGTTTCAGAAAATAATGAATGAAATACAACAAATTCGGAAAGACAACTTAAGTACAAGGCTGGAATTGTTGGAGGCACAAAGAGAAATAACAAATAATAAGCAAAAGATTGAGGGATTGGAGGGAGGGGCAGTTGGGATGAAGGAAGAGATAAAAGATTTTTAAAAAGAACTTATAGATATTACTGGTCATATGTCTAGAATGGATTTTGAATGTATGTATTTCTTTTTAAGATTTCAAAATGTTCCAGAGTCAGATACAGAGAATTTAAAAGATTTAATGGCTACGATGTTTGCGGATTATACTAAAAAAAAACAAAGAACACATCTGGGGGGACATTGATCTGATATACAGAATCAATTCAGCATATGCCAGGATAAATAATGTACCCAGAGAGATACACATTAAATTTATAAGAAGGTCAACAAGGGATGAGATCCTGAGAGCACAAAGAGGGGGGGGGGCTTTGATATATCAGCAAGACGAGATAGCCATATTGAAGCAAATCCCGAAAAAATCCGAGATATAAGAAGGAAATATTCCTTCTTATCTAAAAAATTACATAACAAGGGGGTTTGGTTCAAATGGCTGATGCCTGAAGGAATGTTGGTTTTCTGGGAGGGAGGAAGAGTTAGAATGAAAACAGTAAAAGAGGCAGAGGCCTTTATTAAAAAGCACTCCTCAATCCTAGATGACGAAGATACGGGAACGGGCGGGGCCGCGGCTCTGCCTGCTGGTGGGGTGGAAGAAGAAGAAACAATAGCAAAGAGACTCAGATCACAAAAATGATTTTTTTTCTGTTTTCTTTTATGTACGGTAATTCCTGTAAGGATGTTAATAGAAACAAAATAACTGAATGTATGAAATTTCTGATTATGAAATGTATGACCTGAAATGTATGTACCCCTTCCTATTGTTTTTAATTTTCCAATGAATTTGACTTCAAAAGAAGACTCGGAGGCGGTCACCAACCCCGATATGGAAGCTCTAAAATATTGTCAAAATACCCTATTTACCCCTTTCCTTTTATAAAATTGTAAAACTAATAAAAATTACTTTAAAAACAAAAAAGCTAAAAAATAGATATAAACCATTCATTCTAGTCCCACCTTAACTATAAAATCCAGTGGGTGACCTTGGGCCAGTCATTCTCTCTCAGTCCAACTCACCTCACAGGGTTGTTGTTGTGGGGAAAATAGGAAGAAGAAGATGCATTGTTCACCCTGAATTATTTGTAAAAGCAATAAAGGTGGGATACAGACAAATAAATAAATAACTATCAAGTTTTATCACTATTATACATGTGTGTAACATTAATGCACATATGTGTATGAAAGGTAGGAATAGTTCAAGATGCCACATCCATGACTGACAGATTTTGATCCTGCCTATGGGCACAAAGAGACATGGTGGCTCAGTGGCTAAGACGCTGAGCTTGTCAATCAGGAAGATCAGCAGTTCAGTGTTTCAAATCCCTAGTGCCGCATAATGGAATGAGCTCCCATTACTTGTCTCAGCGTCTGCCAACCTAGCAGTTCGAAAGCATGTAAAAATGCAAGTAGAAAAATAGAAACCACTTTGAAGGGAAGGGAAGAGTATTCTGTGCACCTTTGGCATTAAGTCATGCCAACCACATGGCCACGGAGACAACTTTGGCCAACACTAGCTGTTTGGCTTTGAAATGGAGATGAGCACCACCCCTTAGAGTTGGGAATGATTAGCCCATATGTGCAAGGGAAACCTTTACCTTTACCTATGGGCACAACTGAACTACTAAGTAACATGAGAGGATACAGCAATATTAGTTACCAGCTCATGCCCCATTGTATATTCTTGAATTCTCCTTAATCCATTGCTATCTAAATTAAACTCCTTCAGACATTGCTA
This sequence comes from Rhabdophis nuchalis, assembly GCA_039707465.1. Classification (NCBI taxonomy): domain Eukaryota; kingdom Metazoa; phylum Chordata; class Lepidosauria; order Squamata; family Natricidae; genus Rhabdophis; species Rhabdophis nuchalis. The sequence goes on along the minus strand of CM077647.1, from coordinate 50,710,440 downwards.
TATTTGCTAATTGTCTCATTGTCATTAAAAAGTTCCTTTTCTTTCTCTGATTACAAATGTTCATTTCACCATATGGAGACCAGAACTACAACTAGCAACCTAACTTTGTCCATAAGATGGACTTATCTATATGTGTTATGTTGCTGATTTGTGGCTTTTTTTTTTTTTTTTAAACAACAATGGAATTTACTTTTGCCACCATTTCATATTCTGTCATCACTTTTGTTGACCTGCAATATCTCTTAGTTAAGGTCTCATTTCATATGAATATCCGCATGCTGTTTTATTGGCAACAGTCCAAAAGTTGCTTGTAATTGCCTTCTTAGGGGAATTGGTTTACTTGCCAATCCAGTTTACAGCTCTGGGGCTTCCTGGTGGAAATCCATTTAAATATTAACCAAGTCCAACCACACAAGATCAGCCAGATGCTACTGCTTTATTAGTTAGTCATCATCATTTCAAATTATGTAGAAGTTTCTAAAAGGTCCAGCCTGTTACAAATGTGTTTAAATCTTTATTTTTCAATTTTGGCCACTTTAAAGTGTAGATTTCAATTCCTCAGCTAACATGTTCTGCTGGGAAATTCTGGGACATAAAATCCACACATCTGAAAGTTGCCAAGTTTGAAAAGCAATGGTTTAAATTATAAACATTCCTTTTCCTTGTTCTTTTATTCTTTTTTTGTGGCCAGTTATCAATCTACAAGATGATATTTCCTATTTGTTCATGATTAGATGTATTTATGGGCCTTAGTTCACACTAAGTATATGGAAGCTGTAACTGATTACTGTATAATAATATTAAGTGAAACAGAGAACTATGTTCCCATCTCTATCTTCTTTTGCCTGGTCTATCACGAGTCATACTCTGTAAGGCAAGAGTTATTCTACACATGTGGACTTCCTATATGATTTTAACATCAGATTCATGAAGATACAGCACGTGGACAACATAGGAAGACAACAGCCTGACTGGCCAAAGAATATTGATCTGTACTTACAAAATTGTTTGTCTTCAATAATTTGATCTTGATAGTTTTAGAAGATTTGCATCTTACAACCACAATGTTCTTGTTTATAGAATCTTGTAGAATATAAAATATAGAATATTTTATAGAATATCAAATAATAAAACATTGACAATATTATTTGTAATGACAAACATAATTTTACACTGCCATCAAGTACCGGTATTAGTTGCCATGATGTGTATGCAAGTGGTCATTTCAAAGTTGTATACAATTGCATTAAAATGTAGCAGTCTGCCCCATCATGTGTCAGCTTTCACTTACTAATAGCAAGAATGTTTGTAGGTATAGAAAGACAAAGTTGACTTGGTTAAACATGATATTTTATTGGAAATACATTTTTGAGAGCAATGAGATTAATAGGTGTTGCAATTTTTCACAATTGGACCTAAAGGAGATAAATGTGTATTCTTGATTCCCTAACCATATGCTGCTAGATAATTAAAGCCTCCCCCAGTGGATGGAAACATGTAGCCTTCCAGATATGATTGTATTGCAATGGCCATCATTACTAAGATTGATTGGCCTAGATAGAATGAGATGATTTGGAGTTCAGCAACATGCATAGGGTTATAACTTCCCCCATTTCTTACCTCTTCCTTACTGAAATTAAATTCTTGAATGAAGGGACTTAAAATTATTTAAATAATATTACCACTGTTTCTTTATCTTCCCTTTCTTCATCATCTGTTATTAATGAAAACCTTTCATTTGGAAGGCAGAATATCATAATCCTAGTTTGTTAGTGAGTATGCCAACATAATTAAGAGAGAGATATATAGGGATGCAGTGGCTCAGTGGCTAAGACACTGAGCTTGTCGATCAGAAGGTTGGCAGTTTGGAGGTTAGAATCCCTAGCACCACATAATGGATTGAGCTCCTGTTACTTGTCCCAGCTTCTACCAACCTAGCAGTTTGAAGGCACTGCTTTCGAACTGCAATTAGAAAAATTGCAATTAGAAAAATAGGGACCACCTTTGGTGGGAAGGTAACAGTGCTCCATGCACCTTTGGTGTTTAGTCATGCCAGCCATAGGACCATGGAGACGTCTTCAGACAGTGCTGGCTCTTCAGCTTTGAAATGGAGATGAGCACCGCCCCCTAGAGTCAGGAATGACTAGCACATACGTTCAAGGGGAACCTTTACCTTTAATGAAATACATACTTGACTGTGTTGAAAATGCTTCAAAAAACAAAGAGAGAAGATAAATAAATAACTTGAGTATAAAAGCAATTAATGTTCAATCTCCCCCCGCTTTTTTCCCCTTGGGTTTCATCTTTGGGACATCATGCTGGGTCCAGGCATTTAGTCTGTCTGTTTGCTGAAGGAAGACTAAGTGCTATGTCTCCTACATCTTGTGTGGTTTTGTCTTCATATATGAATGCCTGTGTTGTTAATCTCACCATCATATGACTGGTTGATAGTCGTGAAAAATTGCTATAAGAACCAGTTGTTCTCTAATTAAGATAACGCCCCTAGTTCAAAGACAGAAAAAACCTCAAGATACCAGCAAGGTTTATGATCAGAGGCTCATAATAATTTTCATATGAATTCCACAAATAGGTGAAGCAGAATCTTTTAAAATGTGAACCTGTATAAAATAATTCAATAATGATTAGCCAATGTGAATTCTCTTAAATCTGCAGTTATAGAACAGACCATCAAGAACAGCAAGTATGAATTGCAAAGTAATTGTAATAAGACTTTATGCTTTAGAAAAATAAATTCTAAATAAGTTGGGTAGGTCAGTTTGCTGGAGTAGGCAATTAAATCATTTTGCTTTGCCTATTCTGCTTCAGAAAATCCTGGATTGCTTTTGAAAGCTTGCATCTAATTTGCTTAAACAAGGAAATAATTATTCTTCAGTTTCAGTATTGAAATATAGAGAGTGGTAATTTCATTTAACCATATTTTCATCAAATTAAGTTCTTTCTTGCCATTTGTTTTCAGTCATTTAGATATCTGTTCTATATAAAGGCATTTTAGAGCAGACTTGTTATTCTGTGTGATATTTAGCATGTAGATAAACAACAGAAAAACACTAGACTAGTGTTTGTCAAAGCTTGTCAACTTAAAATGTATGAATTTCAATTTTATGCTGTCCGGGAAATTTTGTGCATGAAGCCTACATGTTAAAAATTACTAAGATTATCAAATCTTGTGTTAACTGATCAGTCAGATCAGACAACTTATATTGCAATATTTTATCAAGTTTAATAGCTCTTTCAGTAATTATGTATTTAAAAGTCATCCTATTTGTTTAAGATGATATTTAAATGGATCATTATTAAATGATTTTTATAAAACAGATGAAATAAATTTCAAAGTTTTATTTTTTTCAATCTACAGTCAACAAATATTGGTTGCTTGGAGTGCTTTAAAAGCATCTGTTTTTAGTTAATCTACTGCCTATGTTTCATAGCAAAAGGAAAAATTCTGAGCATGTAAAACTGGAAAACCTAAGCACTAAACCTAAGGAACTTTTAAAATACATGTACAAAACAACCTATACAGGAAGTATATAAAATTTTTATCTCTGCTAAATAGGAGTTAAATTCTTCCTATGTATTTTCTACAACTGCATAAAGCAGTTGAGAGGGGGAGGAAATACTTATTGAATTACTGGCTTCTCAGTTGAAATAGCAATAACATAATAATAACATATCTACTATTAAGGATGCTCAGGAAATATTATGACTTTGATGTGATACATCAGATTTTTTTACAAAGAAATATAAACTCTATAATATTGAATCAAAGGCTGCTGAGAAACAAATTAATCATTTTCAAATAATACAGCTCTTTTGAAGATTACATATGATAAAAGATGTTTATCCAGCACGCTCGAGTGTCTCCAGGAAATATGATATACTATTAAATCTAAGAAAAAAGAAAAATACCCTAGTCCTGTTGTCTATCCTACTGAATAAGATACATTGATTCTTTTATTCCCAAATTGTAAAGTATGGGAGGTTTATAAGAAGGTTTTTATTGAATATTTTTTCTAACTTCCTTTAATTAGGTTTATGGCACTATGATTCTTATGCCATCATTCAATTTTCTCATTAAATATTGATGCAAAGATTTTGGCAATGACTCTGGCATATAAATTAAATTATTTTAAATTCCATTTAGTGCAATCTGTTCCTTAAAGGGTGATATGCCATAGACAAATTGTATTATGCATTGATATTTTACATACTTGACTTTTTAAAAAAAAAAGACTGTCAGAGGTGTCTATGGAAAAAGGTTTTTGATAAGGTACAGTGAAATTTTTTGGAACATTGTTTGAAATATAAGTTTCTGTCTTTTTTTATTTATTGGATCAAAATGTGATACTATAATCCTTGTTATTAAAAACATAGTTATTTCCTCATCTATTTGTTTAAGAGAAGTAATCAAAGAAGCCCATAAACTTCTTAATCAAAAGACATTTTGAGCATAAAAACAGCTAGAATTATTATATACAGAAGATATGCCCTATTGAAAATTATAAAATTCAGTACCAGATTAATAGATATAGTAAAATAGTTTAGTAAGTTTTCAGGTTACTATATTAGTTGAATTAAATCTCACATAGAAAATTATCCCAAAGAGAAAAAACCTAAGATAAACATTGATGTAAATACTTTAAAATTCCAGGGAGTTTATGAAGAAAATATTGTAAAAATAAACATTAAAAGTAATATATAAACTCAACTGGTTTTCATGTTAATGCTCTTAATGTATTCCAATATGTTATTATTAATTATTAAATTATTAATAAGAATTTATTTAATAAGTTATTTAAGGAAAAACAACCAAATAAATTCCCTTTATGCTACTTACAATTATCATATAAAGCTGCCTAGAGTTGGACAATACACAATTATTATTATTATTTACTTTATTCATAAAACATGAAACTCAGCCAACTGAACATTTAAAAATGCATATTACAAATACTATTGATTACTATTATTATTATTATTATTATTATTATTGTCAATAATAATAATAATAAATAATAATAATAATAATAATAATAATAATAATAATAATAATAATAATAATAATAATAATAATAATAATAATAATAATATAGTGAGGTTTCCAAGTTTAATTACATTCAGCTTTATTGACAGGCATGCGTTTTGATTTCTATTTCTCTATGAAAGCCAAGTGACCAAATCCAAAACCCATTACAACACAAGTAGAAAGTCACTATGAGATTCCTTTGCCATGACTGAAGTCCCACTGCATTTTAAATGTTAGAACATATATTTGAAAGATTCTTGGATAGAAATATGCTTTGATTCTTATTCATGTGATAAACTTAAATGTTGGGGTGATCATTACCAGCAAATTACAGATAAATCGATAAATCGTATGGGAAAATATATGGGCTAATGGCTTATCAATACTTCAGATCAACCAACCATTTTTTTTAAATTATGGCAAAAGAATTCAAGATTATATAAAACTGCAGAATGGTGGTAAACATGCCAGAGGACATAATCAATTTATCTGGGATTGATTTGAGCCCCTATAGGGGATTAGCTTAAATCTCACCATCTACTCAGCATTTTTGTCTGAAAGAGGAATATTGGAGCCAAGTCTATAATTATCTAATACCTTTGGGCTGATCAATGGCTTCTTGAGAAGAGTGCACCACTGCATTATTTAAGACTTGATGTAAGCCCTCAGTTAAGGTTACATTAGCCACCATGTCAAATAGCCTCTGTAGAGTTAGCCTAGTCACCTTTGTATTAAATCCATGTCTATTTGATTAGTGAAAACTACTTGGAAGAGGCAGATGAATTGCAAATTGTGATTTAATGCATGATGCACTAATATCTTAGATAAGGAGAAACTATCATAATATCATAATTTCCTCAACTTGCATTAGATCACTGTCTAAATAATGAAGTCAGAGAGAAAGAATGATGATTTCAGGTTTAGAATTTTCCATGTTGATTCGCCTCTGGAGAACTTTGATTTCCACATCAAAGAGAATTGCACAAGAGGCAAATATGACCTCACAATGATTGTCTTAATGTGTCTCTAAGCACAAAGCAGGATTTGAAAATGTAGATATATACACATACACCAGGGGTGGGTTTCAATTTTTTTTACTGCCAGTTCTGTGGGCGTGGCCTATTTTGTGGGTATGGGTTATTTTGTGGGCATGGCTTGGTGGTTATGTGACCGGGTGGGCATGGCCAATGTGTAAAAAGTAGTGAAACTCAGTTAACACCGTTCTTGCTTAGCAACCAAAATGTTGGCCTCAATTGTGGTCACAAGTTCTCTTTTTCTTTCTTTCTTTCTTTCTTTCTTTCTTTCTTTCTTTCTTTCATCTCTTTCTTCCACTTTCCTTCTTTCTCTTTCCTTCTTTCTCTTTCTCTCTCTCTCTTTCTTTCCTTCTTTATCTTTCTTTCTTTCTTTCTTTCTTTCTTTCTACCTTTCTCTCTCTCTCTTTCTTGTTTTCTCCTTCCCACCCTCCCTCCCTTCCTTCCTTTCTCTTTCTTTCTCTCTGTGCTGGCTCCGTGGGGCTTTGGGCTCTGAAACACCTCACTGGCTTCCCACCCAGCCACCTGCCTACTCTCTTTGCAGATTGGCCCATTCGACCACCGGTGCTACTCTAGGAGTGGCATGGCTTTCTCTCTGCATGAGGGGCTTCCCCCACCAACCAGCAGCTTCTGCCTCTTGCTCCACTTCTTTGCTGGGGGTAAGCGCTGCCAGGCCCGAAGAGCAGGCAGCTGGCTGGGTAGGAAGTCAGTGGTCTGCTTTGAAGCCTGAAGTCTCACAGAGCCAGCACAAGAGGCACGTGGGCCTGCGGGGAAAGCAGTATCCTCCTACCCTCTTTGGATCACCCTTCAGTGGGGGGGGGGGGGAGCTCTGCCTTTTAGAAATGGAGCAGGTGCATGGGCAGCAGCCCTGAGATGTCCGCTTGCCCTCCCACAACATTGCCACTGCCACCACCCCTCTCAGCACCAGCAAAACATCTGTGTTTCCACCACGAGGCAGCTGCCCACTCACTGGCCAGGCTAGGCTGAACACTGACCTCAGAAGACAAGCAGGCATGGGGGACTACCGGTAAGGCCACCTGGAAGGCAGCGAAGCCTGGCAAGACCATGGGGAAGGGAGATGGGGCAGCTAGCGAAGCTGCAACTCGCAGGTTTACCTGGCAGATAGATCAGGGGCACAGCGCTTCAGGCAGGTAATCTGCATAGCAGAGACTGGGCGAGGCAGGTTGGGGCAGGGGGAGTGAGCGGTGACCAGGGAACCAGTTTGGGGGCATGGCCAGGCTGCCTTACTACCGGTTTGGAAAGGTATGCCAGATTTTTACTATCTATTCGGCCAAACTGGACCAAACTGGCATACACCTTGAGTTAGCTTACTCTTAATCCTTGTGGCTGCCAGAATAGTTAATAATAATGTAAGTAGACATGGATGCATGGATACAAATTAATTTAACTAAAAACAGTACAGTCACAGAATAATAGCAGATTAACTAAATACATTTTATTATGCTTTAATTTAATTAAATATGGCATATTAATTATGACAAATAATTCTAAATAGAAAACATATCCAAAACATCTTTCCCCTCCTGTTTTCCCCATAAAAATTACTTTTTTAAGTGAGTTGGGTTAAGAGAGAGTGACTGACCCAAAATCACCCAGCCAGTTTTTATGGGACTAGAAGTGGGAACAGACCTCACAGATCTCCCTGTTTCTAGCTGGTGCCTTAATCAGTGGACCAGATGTGGTATTCAGCAGGTTCTGACCAGTTCTGTAGAACCAATAGTGGAAATTTTGAGTAGTTCAGAGAACCAGTAAATACCACCTCTAACTGGTCCCGCCCCATTTCTTCTGCCTCTGGAGTCCCAGCTGATCGGGAGGAAATGGGGATTTTGCAGTAACCTTCTCTTGGAGTGGGGAAGAAATGGAGATTTTACAGTATCCTTTCCCTGCCATGCCCACAAAGCCATGCTAAGCCCATAAAGCCACACCCACAGAACCGGTAGTAAAAAAAAATGAATTCCACCACTGCACTGGACCAAACTGGCTCTCTAATTTTTACCCTGATGCAGTCACGGTAAGGTTAACATTTAAAACACATAAAACTCCTTGACTTGTACTAAATGATATTTTACTGGCTGTCAAATTACTGGCAGTGCAAAATTAGAAAGACCAAATGAAAGTACGCTCAAACTTCAGGACTCTAAGATAAATGCAATTTCCCAGCAGATTTCCTTGGCTGCAGATGGATCTTTCAAGTTCAACATCAGCACTTCAAAATCACACAGCACTTTAGAAACAAAAAGCAACCAATAGACTAAGGAGAGGACTGTGATACACAGCCACACAGCTAGAGAATGATGAAAAAACAGCTATGAAATACCACTTTCTGGAAATCACTATTAAGGTAGGAAACCAACACATTTGTATCCCTTTTTGCATATGCCATATGCCCTTTTTTGCAAGCTCTTTAGATCTATCCTTCTATTGATTGCCCTGCTCATGTTAATAGCTTTACTTTTATTTCAAGGACCCTTAACTCCCAAAATCATCTGGTGATCAGCTAAGCTTGGGTGCAACTTGATTTAAAGAGATCCCAAGTCTCCTGCAACAAAATGGTATTTTCAAGGGGGAGAGGGATTTCCTTAAGAGAGATATAATTATTACCTTATGTTGTATGTCCATGGATGGGGCTTTACATGACTGTCATGATATGGCATAATTTCTTTATTTATGTACAAGACATATACTGCCTTTTATAGGGAACTGTCAGACTGTCAGCCAATCAGATTAAACTTCTGTTCCCACCTGAACAGAGGACCTCGGTGGGTGCTCACAGCGCATGTGGTAGCTGTCATCGTCAAGATCAGTTGCTTCAGGCTCTGCAATCTCATGATGCACGTTCGTGCTATTTTGGACGTTTTTTGGAGCGGCTTATTGGTAGACTTAACCACTGCTTCGAGGGCCCTTGCTTCTTTGAGGGCAATTTGAAGAGTGAGATTGGATTTGGCAAGCAATCTCCTCTGTAAATTAATGTCTCTTACGTGCAGAATAATGCGGTCTAGGATTAGATCGCCTAAGTCTCTGAATTCACAGTAGGCTGCGGGCTTCCAGAGCACGGCAGCATATTAGTTGATAGACTCCCCTTCTTTCTGATTGCGAATGTTGAAGGCATATCTTCCACAAATTTAGATGGCCTGGGGAAGTAGTGTGTTCTCAGTGTTTGCTGAAGGACTGACCAAATGACCGACTGGAGTGGTGTCGGCTCAGACAAGTTCTTTGCTGTTTCGAACACCTCTTGCCCGCAGTAGCTCAGGAACATGTTCTTTTTGCAGCCTTCAGAAAGGCCCATGAGGTTGTTGGCCTCTAGGAAACAGTCAAACCACATCATGGAGGACTCCCAGTGTTCATTTGCTGGGTCGTACGCAGTTGGTGGGGCGTGCATTGTCATCTTTGTGGCTCTGAGCAGCATTTGAATTTACTGCTCAAAAGATGCTGCTTGAGGCCGCGCCGCACTCCGGGCTGGATTTGGTTTTGTTGATCGGCTAAGCTCTTTTTGTGCCTAGTTGCTTTCCTATCCCACCTTTATCGCCAATATAAGGTTGGGTGAATGGAAGAGACAGACTAGGTCTTGGCACCAACAGCTCTTTATTAGCACAGATCAACTATTTACAAACAGCAAAGGTTCTGACTGACAGCAGCCCTTTTATAGGGAGCTGTCAGACTGTCAGCCAATCAATTAAACCTCTGTTCCCACCTCAACAGAGGACATTGGTGGAAACCATTATAACTGTTACAGGGATGTAACACCCCCAACAATCTGGGTCCTCATTTTACTGACTTCAGAAGGATGGAAGGCCAAGTCAACCTTGAGCCTGGTGATATTCGAGCTGCCAAATTGGAGACAGCCAGCAAGTAGCAGAAGTAGTCTGCAGTACTGCACTCTAACCACTGTGGCTCTAGGGCGGTGATGGTGAACCTTTTTTTAGCTCATGCACCAAAAGCGGGGGGAGCGCAGGAGAGGTCATGCATGGACATGCCACACATACACATGCTTCCCCCTCTGCTCGCATGCACGTGTGACCAGCACTCCCACCCCCACTTTTGGCGCTCTTTTTTACCCTCCCCAGGCTCCAGAAGGTTTCTAGGAGCCTGGGGAGGGTGAAAACAGCCTTTATGTCCCCCTGGAGGTCTTCTGGTGGCTTCAGGAGCTTCCCTGAAGCCTCCGGAATGCGAAAAACCAGCAATATGAGCAAACCAGAAGTTTGGAAATGGACTTCCGGTTTGCTCATAGGGCTGTTTATTACCCTCCTGAGCCTTCAGGAGACTTTGAAGGATGAAAAACAGCTCTACAGCCAAACCGGAAGTCACTTCCTGTTTGCTTGTAGTGCTGTTTTTTGCCCTCTGGAGCCTTCAGGGAAGCCCCTGAAGCCTCCTGAAGGCTCCGGAGGGTGAAAAATGGCCCTATGAGTAAACCGGAAGTTAGTTCCTGAATTTCCGGTTTGCCTGTAGGGCTGGTTTTTCATACTCGGAAGGGAAGTCTCTGGAAGGCAAAAAATGGCCTCAAAAGAAGGCTGAAGTTAGCTGACCAATGCGTGCTTGCACACTGGAGCTGACAGGGCTCAAACTCAACCCGTCAAACTCAAACTCAACCCGTCCAAGACTGAGTGGCTGTGGTTTCCGGCACCCCGGTTCAGCCAGATTACTCCAACTCTGGCAATTGGGGGCGAAACACTGGCCCCCGTGGAGAGGGTGCGCAATTTGGGTGTCCTCCTGGATTCCTTGCTGTCTATGGAGGACCATGTGGCAGCCGTGGTGGGGCGTTTGCACAGGTACGCCTTACTGGACCGGGCTGCCCTTCGCACAGTCACTCAAGCACTCGTGACATCCCGGCTCGACTACTGCAACGCTCTCTACATGGGGCTTCCCTTGAGGTGCACTCGAAAGCTACAGCAGTCCAGAATGCGGCCGCGCGGGTAATAACGGGAGCTCCGAGATACTCCCATATAACACCTATCCTGCGCGAGCTGCACTGGCTTCCTGTGGCCTTTCGGGTGCGCTTCAAGGTTCTGACGACCATCTTTAAATTGCTCCATGGCTCGGGGCCTAGTTACATGCGTGACCGTCTCCTGCCCCATACATCCCTACGGCCGATCCGCTCCCACAGAGAGGGCCTTCTCAGGGTGCCGTTGGCCGGGCAATGCCATCTGGCGACACCCAGGGGAAGAGCCTTCTCTGTGGCAGGCCCTGTCCTTTGGAACGACCTCCCTCCTGAACTTCGTACCATCTCAGACCTCCGCCTCTTCCGCCAATGTCTAAAGACACATCTTTTTCAGCAAGCCGGCCTAGCCTAACCTTCCGCTGGGCTATATTTAATTTGGTTTTAGCATAGGATTGTCTAATTTAATATGCTTTTAAATTTTGTATATTTTGTTTTATATGTTTTTAAATTCCTGTGCGCCGCCCTGGGTCCCTCGTGGAGAAGGGCGGGATATAAATCGAATTAAAATAATAATAAAAAAAGGGCAATGCCTTGTGTGCCCTGACAAATGGTTCCATGTGCCACCTGTGGCACACATGCCATAGGTTCACAATCACTGTTCTAGGGTCAAAAGAATAGCATTACATAGGTATTGGAGACTCTTGGAGCCTGAGGTTCAAATAGCACTTTCATTTAGTTGCAATTGACTCCACGTGAGCCAAATTAAATTAATAGCATTTAAACAGACTGTTTAATAAACGACTTGGAGAAGAACCAGTTGCCAAGAATTGGCATCTCTACCTGCTGCTACCAGTTAGATTGAGTGTTTCTTTCTTTTTCACAGAGAACATAAGGAGTAATTTCCCTGTGGAGAAAAGCAACAGGAGCATCTGTTCTGGCCTGATGTCAGTTGGATCTCCCTTAGCAGTCATTTCCATCATGGCTGGCCATTGTGGGACACATAAATACTAAGAGCTGGAGCCACACTAAGAGCTAGTTTTTGTTTTCCTTTTCCTTCCCCCACCACTCTTGCCTTTTGTGTCAGAATTTCTAATTGCCAATACCTTCTAAAGCCCAAAGGCAGGGATTATCTGTTATTTACTATGTAAACTGAAAATTCTCCTAGGAAGTTTCAGGCTAAAAAGCAAATATTTTAAAGAAATATGCAAATATGCAAGCCCTGCAACCCAGCAAATTCAATCTGCAACCGTCTGATAGCAAAATCCTGCTTCTCAACAAAGTACAATATAAGCAATCTGTGCAATATTGGGTTTCATCTGCAGAGATCCACTTCTAAACCTTTCTTCAGCCAAAGACCATCTACATTACCTCTGCAGCTAAAGTACAGCAGAGAATAAAGCCAGAAAATCATGTGACTTCTCTTTCAGAACTATTGTGATAAGAATAAAGATTCTAGTAAGACATGGAAGAGATCACTGACTTTATTTTTAAAAATGGACAAATTGAAGAAAGGCATCTGCCTCCTCCTTTTGAGAGCCACGTCGAACTTATTTTTGGAAACAATATAAGACACCGATGCCCTAGAAAGGAACCTTATCTTTCTGCTGCTCTTCTTAGCAATAGTATCAAGCTTGGATTTTCTTGCAGAAATACAAGAATCTGTTTTTTGGTTGTGGTAAGTGCAGCAACTCATTCTGAAGTTAAGTGGAATTTTTAACTTATCTAAAATGGTGTGTTTGTGGAGACAGAAGGCTATTTAGCTCCAAGTTGCCTAACTATATTATTGGACATCTTTTGAATCAATCTTCTCCAAACCTACGGTTCCAAGTATGTTGGACTAGAAGTCTCTTCATTCAATTGCCACATTGACTGATTGCTATGCAAACTGTAGTCCAACATATCAGGAAAATACCAAGATGAGGAAAGCTTTCTAGAGGCGTTGAGGTGATTCCTAGAAAGGGGAAACTGATTTTTTCCTCAGTGTGGATTTAAAACCTTCTATAACAGGTCAACGTTGGTTCAAAAAGTATAAAGAGACTAGGTTTTCATTGCTACAGGCGATGAGTAAAACCCTATCCATTGTGACTCCAAGTTTTGTTTGGAAAATTAAAAAAAATGGTTTTAGTGTCAGATATTAGAATGCTTTCAACTCTAATTATAAGAAAGGAGAGCTCCGATTTGGTGTCCTTGGTTCTCAGCGTTCAATGCTGAAACGATTTCGCCTGCAAAGTTAAGAGGAAAAGATATGCATTAGATCAGAACCATCATCTTAAAGGGGCCATCTTGCTCAGAGCATGCTGATGTACTGCACTTGAGAAAGCGTCTGAACATGTGCAGAATCCTTCAATACGAAGACTCTGCAGCCACACCGGCTGTGGTATTAGTTACCGAGTGAAACTTCAAGCGCCTCTTTCAGAGATGAAGCTGTTCTGATGCACGTCGCAATCCGATGCCTTCATTTGACTGACCGAGGTGTAGTAGGTGGGTCGTTGACTTCGCTTGGACCTTCTCTTGTCCCTCTGATCCCTCCACTTGAGAATCGTTCCCACCGACCATTTGGTTCTGGCGAAGGCAAGTTGTAGCCGAAACACGATGCCCGTTCGCGCGCGGAAGGCAAAGGAAGAAAGGCCGCTCGGAATTGGAAGAGGCGACCCGGGAAGCAAAGAGGAATTATCGGCGTGCAGAGAGAAGCAGATACAAGATTGGGTCCGCCCTCTGACTCCCCTCACTCAGCAATTCCCTTTGGGGAAGCCCCAACCCTCCTCCTCCTCCTCCATCGTAAACGTTGGCTCAAACTGCTGTCTTCTTGCGCCCCCCACTGCTGGCCAGCAGCAGAGATCAAAAGGCCCCACCCTGCGTGTTCCGCCGCCAGCCAAGATTCGCTCCTAGCGTAATCAGACCGGCCTTGGCTCTTTGCAAATAGCTCGGCTAAAATCCCGGAGAAGGAAGGTGGCGCCCCTGCAGAGGGAAGGAAGCCGGTGAGCCCCTTAGATCTGGGAGCTTTGGATCCCTTCCAGAAGGGGAAACGCGGCACGCCGGTTTTTGTGCACCGGCGCTGCTTTAAAAACTGAAATCTCTTTTGAAGGAGGAATGCAAGGACTTTGGATTGCTTGAACTGTCTCTGCCATTCTAGCGGATAAAAAAGCAAAAGGAGGAGGTGGAATGGTACCCAAAAGACTGCCTTCCCAGCGTTCAACCTAGTTTTTAAAGTAACCAATTAAATATTGAATACTACTCGGAAATATTGAATATTACTGGACAGGCAAAGGGCTGGGTGTGCAACACACCTGAAGCCAAAACTGATTGATGATGATGAAGAAGAAGAACAACAACTATGGGTAAAAATAAAAGGACAGCACGTATGCATTAGTCACACCCTGTCCTAAAATGTGTTGTGTGAATACTGGCAATACCTCTTTTCTATATGGGTAGCTGTGTTAACCTGCTGCAGCTTCACTAACAAAGAGACTTCACAGGTCTAAAACATTTATGATTTCGTAGGTGGCATGTGCTTTACTCCAGGACAGTTGGGTTATCCTGAAACTTGCCTCCAGATACTTGATGGGTGTACAGATCAGCTTTAGACTACATGTAGTTACTAAGGGAAAACAGAAATGTTGGGCCCAAATGGATTGTTATTTCCTTTACTTGTTATTACTACTTCCATTTTAGTTTATGTGAAAAGGAAAATTTTGAAGGAAAAATAAGACCACTGAAAGGATTATTAATAGAAATTGGGGCAAAAGAGCTAGATCTTCTCTGTAATAAATACAAGAGTGAGTCATGGAGAAAGTTGAGCAATTAGATGTTAAAGTTATTTTTCTACCCAATCTTGTTTATCAGCTGTATCCACTAATCAGGAAAGTCAAGACTATAGTTCTGTGCACATTTGCAGCCAAGTTCTTTTCTCTGCAAATATATTTTATAAAATGTGAGTGTTAATTGCTGAGAGTTTCCTTGATACAAGTCTTGAAAGGTGCATGCTAAGCAAACAAAACTATTGATGTAAATGCATCTTCTCAGGTCTACACATGTTTGCAACCTAATCATCTTAATCAGAAGTTTTTCTCACTGTTTTATTCAATGACAGGCTATCAATAGATGGCTTATTGTCCTGAAATTAAGAGTGCAGATGAAAGAAACCTTCAGTTGCAATGAATGGAACTTAAAATTGCTGATATATTCTACTAAAATTGTTAATTAGATTCAACAAGAATTTTTAAAAAATGTGTTGAACTTCAACTATAAATGTTCTGTATCCAATTCCAAGGGTTAGGACAGAAATATGTGCAACAACATATCAATAATCTCAGCTTTTCTATTAATTTTTATAGTGTATTTGATGGAAATTGCCTTTTTATTATGCATGGGTCTGTTTTACTTCCTCAAAATTCATGGCCATTTTTAAACATTTAATGTTACCAGTTAATATAATTTATTAAAGAAAAACTGGAAGCGTGCATTATTCTTTCTCTTTTAATAAGTGCTGGCTTAGAAAGAAAACTTTAGGACATCAAAAAGGAATTAAGAGACTCACTCAAAAAGTTAGGAATTACAAAAAGATTTTTCTACTTGCAATTAATGTAAGAAGGAAGAGTCACCACTCTTAAGAGAATTTCAACTGATATTGGAATCTCTGATTTCTCTTTTTCTGTCAAAAAAAATCTTGATCTGAGTTGATCATTTACCATCACATTTTAAAAAGTGTCTCCTGTTTTCCAAAACTATTCTAAGAAATGTAGTTCTGTAATTCCTGAGCCAGGCATAAATCAATATATTCCCTAGCATACTTGGATACTCACATTTTTCTCTGGACTTACATTAATCCTGATATTCTGAATTGAGCAAAAATAGAATTATTGTTGATTACTGTCAGAGAGGATGGAAGAAACATATCCAGAGTATTCGGAGCATGTCATAACTGAGGATCCCTCCTATGTAGTGGAAGGATTCTGGTTGGTATTTTGAGATCCTGCCTTATTCTGCTATGGGGAACATTGTGTGGTCTAGCCCCTGGAGTAGTCTTGTAGGTGAAGACTATTGCTTCAACTAACATGTCAACCCTGCCTGAAGTGGAGACTGGGCTCTTCACTAGGGGCTTGCTGGCCTCTATGGTGAAAGAAACAATACCAAAACAAACGAAGAACTGCCATTTCCCTCCTCCAACCCTGCAAGGATATATAATTATTTGGGATTGCAGAACCATGAATGTCAAGATACACTATTGCATTTGAAGCATAGAGCATGCAGCTTGCATCCCCTTTTTCTAACTTCAGAACTGCTTTCAGTCAACCTACCCTGCTTGTTGTATCCAAATGACCCAATACATACCCATGGTTGCAACTGGCAGCAGACCAATTCCATCGTTGCATATTTTTTTCCTGGCAAAATCACTGCAGCTGTTGGTCCTGCCTGATTATATGTCATCCAGGATAAAGGCAAAATAGCATCCTCACCTGCTTACTGCATTGACATTTGTCACTGCAATTTGAGGCTAGTGGTTGATGAGGCATTAGAGCCTATTCATTCATTCATTCATTCATTCATTCATTCATTCATTCAATTTCTATAGCCACTCATCTCAGTCAATGACTCTGGGCAGCTTACAATTCATAAAACACATTACAATTAAAATTATAAAAATATTTCAAAACAATAAAGGCAATAAACACTAAAAACATCCCATTTAAATATAGCTGATGGCAGGATACTTGGCCAGTTAACAATGCTGCCAGGAAATAGCACATTCAATGTCCCGGCACAGGAGCATAGCCATGTTTTCAAGATTTTATAATAGGGTCAGGGCCATTCTAATTTCTGAAGGGAAGGATGTTCCTTAGAACAAGGACCACTGCAGGAAAAAGCTCATATTCTGGTCACCACTAGCTGACAGTCTTTGACTGACAGGATTTGCAGCATACCCATTCTGCTCAATCAAGTTGGGCAGATAAACAATATTAGAAAAAGATAATCCCTCGGATAACCCAGTCCAAGCCATCTGTGGCTTTTAAAGTAACCCACCAGTACCTTGAATTGCACTCATAAATGCATTGAGAACCAATGCAGGTCACACAGAAGTGGTGTTACATGTACATCTTATTACAAATATAGAAATGGATATATAAAAAGATGAAGAGTGGCCTTTATGAGATGAAGATGCCCATACACTCCAGCAGCATGCTTTAGGACACATAAGTGATAGCTAATGCACATAAGCACCAATTTATTTGATCTAATGAAAAATGAATTCCCAGAGGCAATTCTGGATCTGTTACATTGTCTCTAGAATTTTGCAGACTGAAGCCTTGACTACTTACAGTAGTTGCATCCATCCCTGGAATTCTATAATATAGGACAATAATTAGTTGTACCCTACAATTAGTGATAACCACATAGAGTTGTGCACTTTTGTACTGTCTTTTACAATGGTTTCATGACCATATGGAATAGAAGGTCTGACTCAACCCATCAGATAGTTTTTCTCAGCCAACCTCACTAAAAGACAAGGACAGCTGCCTAACTTGTTCTTTGCACAATGGCAGCAGATCTTCTCCATAGTTAAGAGTCTTTTAAGATTGATTAAGAGATAATACTTCCTATGAGCCAAGAACTATTTGGTAAATAATACAGGAAGTATCATTTAGAAGAACAATGGATCACTGAAGAGAATTATATTCTTTTCAGGGGCTCACAGAAGACAGATACCCTTTCTTGGCCTGATGATACTTTAGGCGTACAAATCTATATCAGATATGTCTGCTGTCCATCACAATACATTCAAGAATGTAGGCTTGTTTTGTGCCAAAAGTAGTAAAACTGCATTTCAATCTGAGGTGTGGGGGAAAGGATACAGGGACCCTAGTACAAATAACAAGAAAGCAAATAATAAGCATTCCAGTGTGACTGTGGTCTTATTCCATGAATTATTTCTCTTAAGATAACCTCTATCCAACTCTCTCAGCACTCCAAAGATCCCATAATCCCATAGCTAAATTTAATTGTTATCTGGCAATATATATCACTAACAGGTCTAAAAAACCCACCCCATTTTGAAAATTAAGACTCCTGGCTTCCTTTTTCCAAAAATTATCTGAACTGATATCCCAGGAGCCCTTATGTGAGAATATTGCATTGTTACACTATTCATCGTAGTCATAGATTCACCAGTATAGCCAGGGAAAAATGTGTGCCGCCAGTTCTGGGCAGTGAGTTCTGTCACAGAGAGGCTTGACTTTTCAGCAACTCTTCCTCTACACCTCTTTTTTTTGGAGGACTAACAAGTCTCTCCCTGTCCC
Organism: Rhabdophis nuchalis; assembly: GCA_039707465.1. NCBI lineage: Eukaryota > Metazoa > Chordata > Lepidosauria > Squamata > Natricidae > Rhabdophis > Rhabdophis nuchalis. The sequence goes on along the minus strand of CM077647.1, from coordinate 50,692,173 downwards.
TAATTTAATAGTGGAAGTTAGGTAGAAATAATTGCATGCTCATTTGCATATGTTTTGAACTGAATATTACAGAGTTGGTTTGGTCAACTAATCTCTTTTTAATTTTTCCACAGCTCATTACTGGCATATCCGTATTAGTTTACAGTGGTGCAAAGCAGAATATTATCTGGGTTAGTTTTAAGCACGTTTATAAAATCTGATTTCTTCATCTGCAAATGTCCCGGACATGCCCCGGCTAGGCATGATGGACATTTTAGTCAAATACCCTCAAAGGCAATAAATCCATTAAGGCTGATCACAGGTCCAGTATTCTGCCTCCGGCCTTCAACTTCAGTAGTCTCTCCGGATCCTCTCCATAGCCAGCAATTCTGCTTGATTGCCGGCAACTGGGCAAAACGACGTTGTCTTTCTCCGTCTGGCAAGCTAGACTGGGCCGCTAGTGGTTGACCATTGGTATCAATATAATTCTCTATCCTCAAACGAAACGGCGGCGTCTCTCCTTTTGGTGGTGGTGGTGGTGGGGGGGGGAATCGGGGCTAGCTGCTTTTCGTCCCATTCTTCCCAGCCGCGGCTGGATAGAAATTCGTAAAGGAAATCTCCGCGGGAAGCGACTGGCTTCCGCTGTTCCTCCGCTGGCGACGCTTTCATCGTTACTCGTCTCGAAAAGGGTCTTTTTCTGCCATTCAGCCGCAACTAACAGTTCCGATGAAACCTCGTGTCTATTGCAGGAATTCTGCGGTTCGTGGATCGTTATCCTTGAGACCCAAAGCCAGCACTCGCTCCGAATACCTTTCGTCAGAGAAAGCCGACTTACACGGTCTCCGACAGCTGAAGGAAGAAGGTGAGAACTCGGCCCTGACTGCCGGAGCTGCTTCGCTTCTTTCTTCTTTTCCGCAAGAAACCGAAGCCAGTCACACAAAAGAGAACCGTTTCTACCAAAACTTAAGAATCCTGGTCCAGAAATGGCATTATTGCACAAGACAAGGACAATCTTTTACATTGGTCCGAAATTTTAAAAAAGAAAAGAAAGGAGATTTTAAACAAAAGTCAAACGCCTATTGTGCTTGGCAGGTTGTGGCCAATTTTGTGTCTACCAGGTGCCCAGATTGTCAGGTTACCAGACTTCTGTCAAAAGGAACAGACTTCTCTTCTTTGTTGTCAAGTCCTCTGCTCAGAGGGCACAGCCTTAAAATCAAATACTGTCCTACTTTCTCTGTGTGTGTTTGGAGTTTGCTTGTTTTTTAACTGTTTCCACAGCAGTGGTCATTCAAACTTTTGGGTGCTGTGACCTTATAATCGGCTCCTTTTTCTTTCCTTCAACCTTTGACAGATTCACCAGCTAAGATTTACTTCATTTATTTCTTGATTCCAGCCATTAGTTTTAAATCTATCATCAATGAAATATGGAGATCACAGGATATGTGATCATGCAGTTGATTTTACATTATACTGTAGTTATATAATATATTATACAATATATTACTATATAGTCTCTTAGAGGTGGGCAGCATATAAATATAAGTTACTATTTGGTATAATCGTTAAGGCATGAGGCTAGAAGCAGGGCTGTGAGTTCTAGTTCCACCTCAGGCACTAAGCCAGCTGGGTGACCTTGGTCACTTTGCTCTCGTTCAGCTCTAGGAAGCAAACAAAGGCAAACCACTTCCCAAAAAAAACACCACTTGCCAAAAAAAATCTGCAGGGACTTGTTCAGTTAGTTACTAGGAATCAAAAACTGTCTCAGAACTACACATACAAAGGAAGTTATTGAAAATAAAGACTTGTTGAAAAATATATGACTGACTGAAAAGTAATTTTTATGCTGCTGTAAAAGTAATTTCATATACATGTAGGCATAATTTTCTCTGCAAGCATGAACTGTCATGTTTATCACGGATGCCAAGCATGTTAAACAACGTGTCCTCTTTTTTCTACCATTGGTCCTTCTTTTCAATTGTCTGTGTCCTTCATTGTCTTTTAGATAACTAATTTTGCCTTTGGCAATTTTGATGCACCTATCATTACATGTCTCAGGGTCTGAGTTTCATAAAACAACTTTAAAAAAAATAGGCAGCGTTAGATAAGCTATAAAAATAATAGTAAATTTTAAAAGGAACTCCTTTTACTATGAGATTAATGAATGTTCAGTCTATTATTTATATTTTTCCTTTTCATAACAGAAGGGTTTTGGCCTCCCAAATAGCTCCTCCCAAATATAAAAGCAGTGGGCCAGATAAGGAGAAGATTGGGAGTAGGTAAATAGAGAGAATAAGCTTGGAAGGAGTGTGGAATCTTTATCCAAACAACCTGTTTCTTGGTTTCTCCAATTCCCTGAAATCCAAACATATATATAAAATATTTGGATAAATGAATTCAATATTTTAGTTCTGGACAGAAAAGTAGACATCTGTTTTGAGTCATTGAATTAGTTGTAGACCTGCAATGGTAACGTCAATATGGCGAATATAAAAAAGGTCCCTAGATTCTTTTCATTTTTGGAAAGAAAAGTAGAAACGTCACTCAATCCTGCTGGATTAACTCCTTCCATCATATCAGTTTTTATAACCATTTCCAGTTTGTGTTTATCTTTTGCACAGAACCATCAAAAATGTTGTGGCACCCTAAGAAACAACAGTTTGTTAACTCACCCACTAGATCAGTGGTAGTCAACCTGGTCCCTACCACCCACTAGTGGGTGTTCCAGCTTTCTTGGTGGGCGGTAGGGGTTTTGTCTGATATTGAAGCACTTTCCTTTTTTTAATTTAATTGACTTCCCTACTTTATAAATCACCATTACTGTGGAATTGGTGGGCGGTTAGAAAATTTTACTACTAACAGAGATACAAAAGTGGGTGGTAGGTATAAAAAGGTCGACTACCCCTGCACTAGATTGTTTTTCTTTTGCCTCTTTTCCTTCTATTTGTATTTTATTCAAAAAAAGTTGAAATACAAAAAGAAAGAAAATAAATTTTAAAAAGAAAGAAAAAACACACACACAACAAACAAGACCTTTAGAAAGTTGCATTAAAAAAATAAAAAAGATCCAACACTTATATACATAATAGTTTAGCTCCAATTGAATATTGATTAATGCATTATTACAATATTTGTTTCCATCCCTTGTAAAACAGGCCCAAACTTTTCTTGAATAGTAAATCTATTTACAAATTATTGAACTGTCATCTAGATACTATATTAACAACAAAATCGCTAAAAGAAAAAAGTAATAATAAAAAGAGAAGGTTAAATTTTGAAATCCTCTGTTAACAAACTGTTATTGTAGAAAATTACCATAGTATCTTATTTATCTCAGATCATCCCAGAGGTGAAGAGTAATTTGTCCTGGATTAAATATCCACTTTTGTTTCTTATTACCATCTTTTATCAATTGTTGTTTAATGAACTATAATAATTCAATTTCCACAATTGGTCTATCTTTTCAACAGGGTCCAGATGAAAGTGGTTTCTGATAAAGTGTGATATATCCATTGCCCAATCTTCTCCAGTTGTCCTGGGGAAAACCCATTTGTCACTTCTCTATTCAATCAGAGTACTGCTAATGTAAAAGAGTGCAGGCTTAAATTTCAGAAAGGTATATGCAATCAACTCAATTAGTTCTAAGTCTATGCAATCCAAATCTCTTTAACATCTGTATCTTTCATATCATATTCCTTTGGTAAAACTAATTTATCCAAAACTCATGCATCTCAAATAGTTTCCACAGCCATCATCATTTCATCAAACCCTTTTTTCAGCTAAGAATTGTATGTTACCAAAAAGTCTGTCAACACTGAAGCTGGCCTGGCCTTTGAGGAATTCATCTGCCTCAGAGTTTTACTTAGTATGGGTTTATTACTTGGAACTCTGACAAAGCCTTTATAGATATCAGCCCTCTTGCTGTCAGACCTGGAAGCTTTCTTTTACATTGGGCCTTCGGGCCTGCCACATTTTCTCCTATGGGAAAATGGGAGGGGGAATGATATGGAGTATGGGTGATATGTAGTCGAAATAACATTCCTTTGTCAGAAAGTCAAAGACATCTTGCCCTGCAGCTGTGCCTGGAAGGTATCTCCAGTTTTGGACAGTGCCTGATTGGACCATGTGATGGACATGTGGATGCTGGACAGGGACGTGAGCTTTCTTTTGGGTGGGGGAAACCTGGAAACATTCAGATTCGGGTTTTCCCAGATGTGCCAATATGACATTTCTAATAAAATGGAACTTTGAGGAAACTCAAGCCTCAGAGTCTTCTTTGATTGTGGGTGTTATTTGGAATCCTGACACTTGCTTATATCTGTGTAGATTAGCCAGGAAACAAAGAATGCTGAAACAAAGAGAAGCAGGAAAGGTATTTTCTGGATATTTCAATCCAAAATTAAAAGAGGTGTTTTTTTTAAATAACCCCAGATATTCTGCAAATTAAGAAATATAAAAACACTGTGGTAAGAGTCCAATATTAATGTACACGAAATGAAAGTTTCTTTCACCATCCGAAACACATCAGGTTTCCTTGTGAAGAAATGAAAGTTATTCAAAATAACAAGATAAAGGGAGGGAGGGAATGAGGGAAAGAGAGAGAGAGATCAGTGTTATAAACCAAATTAGCATTCAACTGGCTGATCAATTTTGAAAGATAAAAAGCAATGTAAAACATAAGATTCAAAAAATGAAGTTAAAACCCAGTCTTGCTTAAGGAAATGAACTGCAGAAAGGAAAATAGATGCCCAATGACTTTCTGACCCTTCCCACAGGGAACTAGAATCTTCAAGACTCCACTTCCCAGCTGGATCCATGGCTGTCTTGATCCATGGGTCATTCCTATATGCCTGTGGTGGCGAACCTATGGCATGCGTGTCTCAGGAGGCACACATAGCCATATCATTAGGCACATGAGCTGTTGTCCTAGTTCAGCTCCAGCGCACATGTGCACACTGGCCAGACGACTTTTAGCTGGCCCACCCACACAACCCTTCCCTTCCCAGAGTCTCCACACGATGCCAGGTAAGTACCAGGCTCATGCAGAGGCTCTGGGAGGGTGTTTTCAGCCTCTGGAAGGCCTCAGGTGAGTGAGGGAGGCCATTTTTGCCCTCCTCAGGCTCCGGGAAAGCCTCTGGAGCCTGGGGAGGGCGAAAAATGGCCCTACTTGGCCCACCAGAAATTGAGAAACAGGCCATTTCCAGCCTCCAGAGGGCCTCAGGGAACATGGCTCCAAAAACGCCATGTGTGCATGCGCGGGGAAGCAGGCGGGTCATGTGCACATGCACAGGGGCATGAAATTATGGGTGTGGGCACCCATGCACTCATGCAAGCTGTCCAAGAAGATAACACATGACACTTGCTTTTGGCACCCAAGGGGAAAAGTTTTGCCATCACTGCTATTTGTGCTCCCATTCAAATCTAGGGGCAGCGCTACTAGTGAACCAGCTTTGGCGGTAAAATCAGCAGATCATTGGCAAGAGAGAGTGGGAAGGAGTGTTTTTCTGATGCTGTATTATTACATTACTATAATCTTACTTATTTCTCTTCCCAGACTTGAGGCTAAAACAGATACCATTCAAATGCCTAGACTGCTTGATGGTTTGTGGGTTGTTGTTGTTTTTAGTATCTTACATGTCACAAAATGCAACATCTGGTCCTATAGCTAGTGGCTGTATACTTCTGAGTAAACCCCAATGAGTTCTTTCGGATTTGTTTCTAAAGAGATAAGTACAGTAAATGAAATACCAGTGTGCAATACTAAACAAATGTATTCTGAAGTTACACTTATAGAGTTACTGACATCAAAGGAGGTATGAATTGCAACCAAAACTGATTAAGATGGCTTAATAGAAAATAGGTTACATGAAGTTCAGTGGAAATTGTAAATCCTGTGATATGAATCATATATCAATTTAATATGAATGAAATTATTTATTTAGTATCATTCTACATTGTTGCTTTATTGCTATGGGATTTTTTCCTCCAGGAGGATCAAGAGGTCCTCTGCAGATCAGCTCTAATTAGGATATTTCCTATTTCATGACATTATGACATTCTAACTCACATTTCATTATGCTAATGCAGGATGTGTGCATTGCTCCCTTCTCATAAAACAAACAAATAGAAATGAAGAATCTCAAAATAGAGATTCCAAAAAACAAAGCCTTGTAAACTGTTAAATACAAAATGTAAGCTCATTTTTGTAAACTTGGGAGATTTACAAAAATGAAAAAAAAAAAAAAGGAAATCCAAGCAAGACAAATGAAAGCTGTCCAAGAACAGGTTCCAAAAATCAATATGGCAGCCAAATTGATGTGATTCAAGTTCCAGCCTTTTTATTGCATTTATTAAAAATAGGTACAGCTTTTATCTCACCATCATGGCAAATCATATAAAAAGGCAAAACAAAATGGAATCACAAAGCTGAGCATTCTCCAAGCTTCTAGAATTTTGAAATTAAGGAAGAGGAGGAAAAGGAGGAGGTGGTGGTGGTGATGGAGGAGGAGGAAAAGGAGGAGGAGGAATTAATTGACTGTAGGTTACTATTTAATTCCCATCAACTTCATCCCACTCCCCTTCCTTACTTCTCTTTCTCCTTCCCACTTCATTGGTTTCATTTTTTTGATCTTAGATTTGATAGATATGGATCAGAAGAAGACTGAATCTTGGTGGGCGACATGACTGGTTGGCTGGGAGCCTGACAGGAGCTCTCAGTTTTAGGAAGAGAGAATACACCAAAGTCTTTACTTCTTGGGTGCTGGGTCAGCCTTTTGCTTTATTTCATATTATGCTAAGCATTCCTTATATAAAGGTAATGTATTTGTTCATGTATCAATGGAGATTTTGAAAAACTAAAAGAAAGTATGCACATTTTAGATATAAACACTGTTATGAACATGTGCTTGTTTACACTTGGTAACCCCAATATAGTCATTCTGGACAACTGTATTTTCTTTAGGCAGATTGAAGCAGCTATCTCAGGCAAGAAATTTTGGAAGGCCATGATGTTAGCCCTCAATGGATTCCTTTCAGCAAGAAATCATGTGATTTTTGTACACAATGACCCAAGTCTCATCACTAGGCTATAGAGTGTAGGACTAGCCTTGAAATAAGAAGAAGAAAAGAGAGAGACATAGAGAATTAGTTTCCTGTCTAATTATTAACTTCTGTGTATAGACTAGGTAGTGGGTCTCATTCAATACACTGAAGAGCAATGTAGCTCTACTCAAATTACGATGTGTAATGCAAATGGATTTTTAAACTTACAATTTGAAGGTGTGAGTAGGCTAGTTCACAATGGTACCAATCTGGTCTTTGAAGGATATGCTAAGATAAAGAATTAATTTGAAGTGTTTAACTTAATGCAAGTTTAATCAAATCAAATTATTTCTGATACATTTAGCAAGTGCTTCTTTTCTCATCTTAGAAATTACAATTCAGTCCCATAAACATTTCTGGTTTGGTATGAAATTCATGCTAACTCCAATTTAGCCTTTTCTATTGGATTATTCTGTATGATTATTTTTTTGGTGCTAGCACAAGTAGTCCTCAACATATGACCACAACTGAATCTAAAATTCCATTTGGTAAACAAGACAGTTTTAAATTAGTTTCCCCCCATTTTACAACCTTTCTTTTCATGGTTGTTAAGTGAATCACTTCAGTTGTTAAGTAAGTATCATGGTTGTTAAGTGAATCTGTATTCCCCATTGACTTTGCTGGTCAGAAGGTCAACAAAGGTGATCATGGGGGTCCTGGCAACTGTCATAAATATATAGTGCAGTTGCCAAAGCATCCAAATTTTGATCATATGACCCTAGAGAAGTGGCACAGTTAGTAACTGTGATTACTAACTGTCATTAGTCACTTTTTTCAATGCTATTATAATGTGAGTTGAGGACTACCTGTACTGTAACATTTCCACGTGCACACAGGGTTTCTAACTCTAAAATAAAGTTTCTAACTCTGAAAATAAAGTAAAGTAAAAAGTAAAGTAAATACTATATAAACAGGAACTACCCAAATTACTATATTAAATTATATCAATTGGACATATTCATACAAAGCATATAAGTTTATCTTTATGGTAAAGTTAAATATAGCATTAAATATACTGAAGTAGGGACAGTGTATTTAGGCACATATAATACTGCTTTGTTCTATTTTCTCACAACACAAAGAAGTAATGTTTCTAAAAGTTGAGCAATATGATTTTGTGTTGTTATGGCTTAATTCATTGTTTTAAAAACTTTATAGAAAATCTTATATATTCCTAATCACCTGATTGTTACATAATTTTTTTCCTTGCCATATTTTTCCATCTTTGCATTAGTTGCATTTACACATTTTATTTCCCATATTTGGGCGATTCTGCAAAAAATAATATATTAATGTCAGACAAATGGCTATCCAACATCTCCTTAAAGACTTCCAGTGTTGGGGAATTCACAACTTCTGGAGGCAAGCTGTTCCACTGATTAATTGTTCTAAATGTTTGGAAATTTCTCCTCAGTTCTAAGTTGCTTCTCTCCTTGATTAGTTTCCACCCATTGCTTCTTGTCCTGCCCTTAGCTGCTTTGGAGAATAGTTTTACTCCCTAACCCTAACCCTCTTCTTTGTGGCAACCCCTGAGATACTGGAATATTGCTATCATTTCTCCCCTTGTCCTTCTTTTCATTAAACTAGACATACCCAGTTCCTACAACCGTTCCTCATATGTTTTAGCCTCCAGTCCCCTAATCATCTTTACTACTCTTCTCTGCACTCTTTCTAGAGTCTCCACATCATTTTTACATCATGGAGACCAAAACTGTATGCAGTATTCCAAGTGTGGCTTTACCAAGGCATTATAAAGTGGTATTAACACTTCACGTGATCTTGATTCTATCCCTCTGTTTATGCAGCCTAGAACTGTGTGGGCTTTTTTGGCAGCTGCAGCACACTGCTGGCTCATATTTAAATGGTTGTCCACTAGAGGGACTCCAAGATCCCTCTCACAGTTACTACTCTTGAGCAAGCTACCACCTATACTGTACCAGTGCATTTTGTTTTTCTTGCCTAAAAGAACCTTACTTTTTTCACCATTGAATTTCATTTTATTAGGTAGTGCCCAATGTTCAAGTTTGTCAAGATCCTTCTGTATCTTAAGCCTATCTTCTGAAGTGTTGGCTATTCCTGCTAGCTTGGTGTCATCTGCAAATTTGATGAGTTCCCCATTTATCCCCTCATCCAGATCATTGATGAAGATGTTGAAGAGTATCGGGCCTAAAACAGAGCCTTGGGGTACTCCACTGCATACTTCCCTCCATGTAGATGCAGTTCCATTGAGGACTACAGGTTGAGTGTGGTTGGTCAGTCAGTTACGAATCCATCTGGTGATGATGCTGTCTAACCCACATTTTTCTACTTTATCTATTAGTAGGTTATGGTCTACTTTATCAAATGCTTTGCTGAAATCTAAGTAAATTATATCGACAGCATTCCTCTGGTCCACTAATTTTGTCACTTTGTCGAAGAAGGCAATAAGATTAGTAGAATGCAATAAGATTAGTAATACAGGTTACATACAGGTAGTTCTTGACTTACCTGTAAGTCTGTAACTTACCTGTAAGTGCCTGTAACTACCTATACATACAGGTAGTTCTTGACTTACAACCACAATTGAGCCCAATTTTTTGTTGCTAAGTGAGGCAGTTGGTAAGTGAGGTTTGCCCCATTTTACAACCTTTCTTGCCTTAATTAAGTGAAATCAGCCCAGCTATGAAGTTGGTTACATAGTTGTTAAGTGAATCCAGCTTCCTCATTGAATTTGCTTGTCAGAAGGTCACAAAAGGGGATCACATCACCCCGGGACACAGCAACTGTCGTAAATTTGAGCCAATTATCCAAATTCTGATCATATGACCATGAGGATGCTGCAATGATCGTAAGTATGAAAAACAGACATAAGTCACTTTTTAAAAAGTCAATGTAACTTGGAACAGTCACTAAATGAACAGGTGTAAGTTGAGGACTATCTGTATTATGCAAATATATTAAAGCATCCTAAGATGATAGGAAGACTAGAAGCATATGAAGGCCATCACAGCTAAAGAACTGCAGTTGTGATTTCATATTTTTGTGTATATTTATTTATTATTTAATATTCTGCCTTTATAATAATAATAACAGGAGGTGTTATTATTGCAAAGAGTGTTAAGTATAATTGTTATATAAAATAGGGAAGACATACAGTAAAGAAAGTCCACCCTCAATGCATCTAATTTAACTCTATGGGAAAGGATGTAAATCATTTCTCATAACATTTTGTCTGAAGTCAACAGACCTAAATCACAAATCTATTATCCATTGCTGCTACTGTAAAAAAAAAAGTAGTCATGTAATTTGAGAACTTTCCAGAGTTGTGGAAGTTTCTATTAAGCCAAAAATCCACATTACTAAAATATACATTATTAGACTTCTGCTAAATGTAAAATCCACATTAAGAAAATTATCTAAAAATTGTTCAACCTTTGTCTTAAATTACATGGACAGATGGAGAGCCTCCAAATATGCAGGCTGGGTCCTATTAGTAATAACACAAGGAAATGTTAGTAACTTTTCCATTTTTGGTAATATAAATTCCAGCTGTTGAACTCAAATGTTTCTAATCAGCTTGCCTAATGAATAGCTATTGGCATTTAGAAACTTGTAATGCTTCTCATTCTATTTAAGGAGCAGAAACAGGGACTATTCTGTTCTATTAAGGAACTTCTTGTATTCAGTCTCAGGGCTTGAATGGTTTATAACCATCCCTTCTTGATACGCATACATTTCCTTAAAAAAAAAAAAGCCCACACCAAAACCCTGCCAGCAAATTCAGCTATTGCATAAACTGCTGGTGAGCTTCTTAATATCACATAGGGTGGGAACATGTGTCCATGAAAAAGGAAGCAAAGCCAGTTCATACCAACACTTTTGCAAATCCCTGCTATAGTAATAAACTCAGGGAACTTTTACCAGCTTGCCTCAGTTATATTATAGTAAAAATGTGCTTTGTTAGGTTTTGGGCTGTGTATAATTAACCTTATCAGCAAAATAGCTTATCTCCTTAAGCAGCATTTGCTTCTGCTTGTAATCAAACTTAAATACACATTAATGTTGAAAATAGGCAGGATGATACAAAGCTATTTATATTATAATTCAACAAAATCTCTTCTGTCAGAAGCATCCAGATAAATTCATAGTCAAATTAAGAAAATATAAAATATAATTTCCTCTCTATATTTTTAAATAATTCTGAATTCCACCCTCAAAAAAATCCCTGTAAATGCCATTTGCTATAAGCCCCATAATATCAGTTGTTATCTTTTATTGCTGGGATTTCATAGAAAACTTTTCCCAGTCACTTTATGAAGGCTGACCTCTTTCTGGCTAAAGCTAAGCCCTTGTGTGATAAAATGTCTGCCTGGACACACACACAGCAGATTCATCCCAAACAGACTTAAGCTGAAAATGGGCTTTCTGCTTAGTTCATAATAAGCAAAGTATAGCAGCGAGAGAGATATGTTTAGGCATAAAAAAGAATGATTTGAAGAAAAAAATCCCTCAACCCGGGAGTTAAATACTTCTGATATTCCAACAAAGTTCTGTGTTGTTTCAACAGAGACACATAGCTTTCCATTCGCACAGGGTGGCCCAATGGCCTCACCACCCTTTTAGGAAATGTTCCTAGGGTCTTCTTTCTTCCTCGCTCAAAGGTCTCGTGACTAATTCCCCACACCGAAAGTACAGCAAATCTTTGCACATTTTTACACCCAGTTTTTAAAAAAGGAAAAGTTGGGAAACAGCAACTACACCTGTTGAAATTACTTCTATGTAAACTAGATTTTCTGACTCAGAGGTTTTAAAAGTACTATTTCAAAGTCTGTTATTTACATTTCAGAGATGAGTTTCTTTTTAGCGGTTTCCTCTTTTGGGGAACCCCCCCCCCCTAATGTTATTGAAATAGTTTCTCACCAGTCATTGGAAGAAGATTTTTTTGTAATATCCTTGACATATTTGAAAGAAACAGCATGACTTGATTTTTTAATCCTGTGTGATATTACATTCTTACTTTGAGACTGTATTCCTTTTTATGTCTTAATCTAGTTACAAGATATGCTAACCTTCATTCAACAGGCAAAGTAAGACAACCCTGTTGTCACACAAAATCAAGAAAAGTAGGGCACAGGCAAGTTAAATGCTAGATTATGCGCTAAACAAAACAACATGCTATTTCCTCTCATTTTTTCAGACAGAATAGGATGGAATCCATCAACCACAATTGTCTTAGAAGAGAGATGTAAACATTTTACTTCATGCTGCTGCCCCAAACTTTTGCTGTAACAGATATTCCTTATAACAAGGGTCACCAACATTTCCTACCTCAGGGCCTACTAAATTCATAATTTTAAATCCCGCAGACCACTAATATGATCTGCCTAATGACTGTGTGTGTGTGTGTGTGGCTAGGTGACTGGGTAGGTGTGGCCAACTCGATGTCATTCACATCAAAGGGCCTCCACTCATCCCTGCCCTTCCAGCCACCAACTGGGGTTCTTAGGGGCCCAACAGGAAGCAGTTGTTGGAGCTAAGCAGTCACCACAAGAAATACGGTAGTTGGCAAGACAGCTGGCTCAGTTCAAATTGGATCTGACCGAAAAGCATCTCACTGAGGACTACAAGCATAAGCTTGCCAAGAGGAGAGGCAGACCTATGGGAGTGCAAGGTCAGGTATCTGCACCTGGAGGCTCAGCGGACTAAGATGGTCAGCCAGTTCCAGACCATGATGCAGTACCACTGGACACAAGGCCCCCCAGCTCTTTGCCACCAGTGGCATGTGTTGTGTCCTCGACCTGCGACTGGTCTCGACTTACGACCAGCCGCAGGTCTTCCAGTCTGCCGGATAGGACCATGGCAACAGGCTGTAGCAAGCCTGTAAACCGCCAGTCGCGCCTGATTGGCCAAGACGCGACTGGCGGGAAAGCCGGTCCTGCCGCGGCCTGATTGGCTCCCCGTTTGACAGCTCACGTATAAGTAGCTGTCAAACGCGGGAGCCCCTGTCTACGCGCTTATTTTTTCTGTAAATAGTTTCTCTGTGTTTTTCCTCGCGCTGCCAATAAACGGCAATTATTCTTGCTAACCTGGTCTGGACTCCCTCATTTTACGGAACTCAACAGCATGTCCCTCTAGCCTTCACCCAAACCCCTGCGCTAGTCAGAGGTTCTGCCCCCCTCTTACTCACACAAAAAAAAACCTGAAGGGAGATACTCTCTGCAGCAACACAAATGTTCATTGTATGTATCCTGGCAAGGGGCTGTAGTTTGAGGACCCCTTATTTAATGCAATATAAAAAATGAAAATAATTTTTCTGCAGAGCACCAACATTTTCTTACGGACCACCAGCTGGTGACTGCTGCCTTATAACATATCTATGGCTGGAATATTCAAAGTGTTAGCAGAGTGTCAATATTTTAGTGCCCTCCCATTTATTCATGCTGCTGCTGCTGCTGTTACAAAATAAAAACATGGGTTTATTGTGACAATAAATACTTTCCCTGCTAACAGTTGAATATTTTCGTATATTCTCTATTCCACTTTGGTTGAGGCATGATTGTTTGTCAATTGTCTCTTCTTCAACCATTTGATTTCCACTTTTAGAATTTGCAAAGAGGAATTCAGTAATAGACATCCATATTGGTGCCGTAACTAGGAAAACCTAGGCTGGGCACAGGAGTCCGGAAAAGCATTTCCTTCTCTTCTTCCTCTCTATTTGGCTTTACAGTTTTATTACCATGGTAAGAATTTGAAAGTTCCTTTCAAAGGTTCCTTTCCTTTACTCCTACCAATGTTCTCATTCATTCAATCTATAAATACTGGTCCAAATATTTGAAAGGCTTCATCTCCCTTCGGAAACTTGTCACAAAAGTAGCTTACTCTTTCATCCTACTTGCCACAGCTGTTTTCTTTTCCTTATAAATGGACAAATAAGGAAATGGTATTGGACCCCATTAAGATTATCATTGATAGATAAAAAAATGAGCGATAAATGTTGGAGATGTAATATGGAAGTGGGAACTTATGAACATATGTGGTATAAATGTGTGAAAATTAAAAAGTTTTGGCAGCAATTAGAAAAAATGATGGGTGAAATGATGAAAAGAATAATAATATTGAGATCAGAAAATATATTGTTATTGATAATTAATGAACCTGAGTTAACAAAACATGAGAAAGAATTGATTAGAATTATGATTATAATGGGTAGGATTGTAATAGCAAGATATTGGAAAATAGAGGTAAATATTAAAATAGAAGAATGGTTCTGTGAAATGTGGAAATTAGCCTTAAATGATAAAATGACGTGTGATATTAAATTCAGAGAGGGGGTTTATAAAAAAGATATCTTTTGGAAGACTTGGAAGCCATTTGTGGACTATGCACTTGGAACTTTGGATGCCTTGACGCCTGTACCTAGAGAACGTGGATTTTGGAGATCTTAAAGATAACAGAAGACACTTGAAACCAACTCTTCCTTTTGTCTTGTATAGCACTGGGTGAAATATTGTAAAATATTATAAAAACTTCAATAAAAATAAATAAAAATAAAACAACAACACATACATATTAAAAAAAAAAGAAAATAAAAAAAAACAATAAAAAATAAAAAATAAATAAATGGACAAATAATAAATAATAGATCCAGCATTGTCTCTCAGAACTTCACTAAATCCACTTTGCCCCTCAGTGATTCTTTGAAATCTGCAATTTTCAAACCTAGTTTAACTTTCAATATTTGGCAAGATCTGCTAGTTGCTGCCCCCTACTGAGAGGCCCTGGAGCAATTTAATGTGGGCAAGAAGGAAGCAAGAAGGCCAGTACTGGAATGGGGGGGAGGCTGCAAAAGCAGCTGGGAGCATGAGGGTGTTATAGAGGTTAAAGGACAGAAGAAACCTGCATTTGGGATATATCTGTGTACAAATGGCTAGACAGGGTGAGATGATTTTGGAGGAGCCGTATGCGTAGCTGCATGAATGTTGCTATCTGGAGGTATGAGATTTTGGACAATAAGAATGAGGAGTGGAAGAGAGAGAAGAAGGGAAGATACTAATTAAAGAAAATATTTGTAGCTCTGGTTTGAAATCAGGGATCCTTGGTGTTCTCTGAACCTGGTTGTTTTCTTGCAGATGTTTTATTACTTAGTTTGGGTATAGAAATATCTGCAAGAAAACAACCAAGCTCAGAGGGCACCAAGGCCCCCTCAAGAAGGCAAGAGATTGGGTTTGACAAAATAATCCTGAACACAAAGGCAAAGCTTCTGCCTTGCCTTTGAGAATATATATATAGAATCCCTGCCTTGTCCTTTCCTAAGCCATGGATACCCATTTGTGGGCCAGATACTATATATCTTGCTACAAAAACCAATGAATTACATCCATTTTCTCCCAACTATAGGGTGAACTATTTGCAAAAGAAAGGAAGTGTTATAAGAAAAACAGTAAAGAGTTGCAAGAACAGCATAATGCAATAAAATTTAAAAATATTCCAGATTCCTTTTATTGTTTCCCTTTCTAGCCGGTTTTCAGAAAGGCCAGTTTCTCTGCTGTAGGCAAGCCTGAATCAAACTGTGATCACAAACAGAGATTTACCAAAATAAGGAGGGGAAAGTTTCCTCCATAAGGGGTTTAAACATTAAGGAGAGGAAAAGGGCTAATGGCGAAGGAGTTCCAGTCTGTGAGATCAGGTCTGTTTTGGCTGGGTATCCCTGGTTTAAATTAGCACTGTTCTGAAAGGGAAGATAATCAGCATGGCCCTTTTGAGCACCTACAGTAAACGAGTTTCAACTGGAATGCCTAAAAGCTTTTTCTTTGCATTAACCGAATTTATTACTTGGAAACTAAATATTTGTTCAAAGTACCTCTGGAGGTGTTCAAGTACACATGCAGTTCCCTCCACGCCTCCCTTCTTCAGGGAGACGGATAGGAGGAGAGAACTTAGATAAACTTCTTTATTATGGCATGTTCTCAAATCCTTTGATAAACAGAAGGCGTTTTTCACCAGCATCTTATTCTGTGGTGAATGTTTATGACTACTGCAAGTTCCTTTTTCAATAGCATTACAATGCCTTTCTCAGTTATAGAACCATATACTTTAGGAGACAGGAACCTAGTATTATCCCCATTTTTCACTTGGGAAACAGAGGCTGTATTGCCCTTTTCATTACTTTTTTTATCCTACCTTTCATCCCAGCATGAAGCAATATCAGAGGCAATCACCTGAATAACTGAATTGGACATCCAGTTAAGAGGCCACTCCTGTGCCCCCATAGAAGTTTTGCATATAATTATACAGCTTGTGTGTATATGTTTGCTTTCTTCTGTTAGGCTCTCATCATGCACAAATAAGTAATAATAGTCCTACAACTTAAAACACCATCTATGTTCTCTGCCTTTTCCTTCTACTCAGCAATCTTACAGAGATAGGATAAAGGTGGTGATTGGTCCAATATATCGCAGCAAGAAACCTGTGGAAGGAGGGTCTCCATTGGATCTGTATCTTTCCAGTCATGGTCCAACATGTTAACCACTTTGCAGAATCTTATTAGTGTGCACACACACGTCACATGTTTTAGTATACATCTGTGATTTGCTCAACGTACTAGACAATAATGGAAAAGTAAATATTCAAATTATACCCACTCTTCTATTTGCGATGGGAGCACAGTTTGAGGTCCCCAAACTGAATATGGCTGAGAGCCTTGAAAAAAACCTAGACAGAATTCAAAAGCTGGAGCAAATTATCATGTGTAACTTATCAAAGGGGAAAATTTTATTAAATACATAATGTCATCATCCAAGAGCACTATTAATTATATTTTGTGTTATTTTAAAATAAATACATTAAATGAAATAAAGGGTACTGTCTTGATAAGTACAGGAGTAGTGATAACTATTAATTTGAAAAAGAAAACCTGTGGGAAACCCACAGTAATGTGGAGTACAACTAGTTTCCATTACCTAGGAATACCTTGGACAATTTTTTTCTGGCTCTACTGACCTTGTGTTACCTCTAAAATTTGCCACCATCATTCTACTTCTGTTTGTAGGTCTTAATAGTTTGTGATTTTCCTCCTGTTCTTTCTCTTCTATTCTGCAGGTATTGCGGTGTCTTTGTTATCAACCATAGTTAAATCTGGGGTGTTGCTTGACTTCTAAAGTCCCAGAGCACTTTAGCGTCTTCATTTTCTAAAAAATACACTGTTTATATTGTGATCCCACCAGTTCCAAATAGCATGAAAGTGGTGTTTCTTCCCTACACCATTGTTGCTACTTTGTCATATTGTTGTTTGTAGTCGCTCTCTGCAATCTTCTTGCAGCAGTTATCTAGGTAGGCTACTGTTTCTTCAGATATGTATGTATGTATGTGTGTGTGTGTGTGTGTGTGTGTGTGTGTGTTACATTTTTGAGCTGATCAATTGGGGCCTAACAGGGTGTTGTGGAACAAATATATATGTGTGTGTGTGTGTGTGTGTGTGTGTGTGCGCGTGCGTGTGCACGCTAAAACTAACACACATATCTAAAAAAAATATTACACAACATAATTCTTGGCTTGCTGTCTAGATGGTCTCTGGTGATGAGCCGAAAGGCAGGAAAGGAAACAGTATGTCTCCTCCCTTAATTGGGGCCTATATATATATATTTGTTCCACAACACCCTGTTAGGCCCCAATTAAGGGAGGAAGCATACTGTTTCCTTTATTTATGTATTGATCAGCTCAAAAACGTAACACACACATATATGTGTGTGTGTTAGGTTTTTGAGCTGATCAATAAATAAGTCAGGGAGACTAGGATAGATCTATTTTGAGCTTTTTAGCTCTCATCAGCTAGTCATACCCTTACTGGGATTTGAACTGGGGCTATATTACATGTTAGGCAAAGCCTTAGCCACTTAAGCCACCAGGTTCTCTTCCTGATCAGCTGATACACACACACATACACACACACACACACACACACATATATATGTGTGTGTGTGTGTGTGTGTTAGTTTTATGAGCTGATCAATAAATAAATCAGGGAGACGAGTATAGATCTATTTCGAGCTTTTTAGCTCTCATCAGCTAGCCATACCCTTACTGGGATTTGAACTGGGGCTGTATTGCATGTCAGGCAAGAGCCTTTAGCCATTCAGCCTGCCAGGTTCTCTTATTGCATCAGCTGAGATCAGCTCATAAAACTAACACACATATTTAAAAAATCACACAACAGAACTCATGGCTTTCTGTCTAGATGGTCTCTGGTGATGAGCCGAAAGGCAGAAAAGGAAACAGTATGTCTCCTCCCTTAATTGGGGCCCTAACAGGGTGTTGTGGAAAAATTACATATATATATTGCAATTGCAGGAGCAATTTCAACCAAACCTGGTACACAGATTACTTACCCTCTGGAAACAAATGCTGTGCGGATAAGACACCCCTACACCCCTCAGAGTATGTGTTCTGATAAGAGCCTCGGGTCTTAAAATGACTTCTACTGTACAGCGCTGTGGAGTTGCCATGGCAATGGCTTCACAGTACTCCACAAGGGGCTCCCTCTAGTAAAGGGGAAAACCCAACATTAGAAATTGTGGCGACATTCATGGAAGGAGGGTTGGGATAAATAAATACCCGGGCAGCGCCAGGTTATCAGTTAGTTATTTCTAAAATGGGGTAGGGATATATGGATGCCCAGAGTCAGATAGATACTATTTATTTATTTAATCATCATTACATTCCATTTTTCTTCTGGGAACTATTCATAGGCACACATAGGTGAGAATGTGGCCTTATTTTTTCACCACCACCATTTTGCTCTGGGATAGGTTGGGCTTGGAGAAATGATTGCCCAAGACTTGCAATATGTTTCAGGTGGGTATTAAATCAGCCATACCCATAGCACTATTTGAAGGTATCTTAAGCTCAACCTGATCAGAACAGAATTATTTCCATTGCTGTGGAAACCCCTATGTTCTAGACAGAAGGACTAGTATGTCAAAGAGCACTGCCACATTGTAAAAGGGAAAAAAAGTAAATATGGTTCTCCTTTCAATCATAAAAAAGTCCATAGGAAGGGGAAGAAACAATTCCTCTTTACAATCATTGTGAATAAATGAGTTCATCATAATTGCTAGAGATTTTTTTATGCTCTTGGCAGAATGATTTTAGTACATTGAACCAACCACCTGACATATGGGTCTTGACCCTTTCTACCAGGCACACCTGGATGGAAATGTGATGATGCCAATGTTTCACTTGCTCTATTTATTTTTCTAGGTGTAAAATGCACACATAGGAATCTTGGAAGCAGAAAAACATATTAATGGAACTTTCATGCACACTGACAGTTTTCAGTCAACCAGGGCAGCAATTATTTTAATAAGAACGTTATGCTTATATTTTGTTCAACATTTTCATTTACTGGTCCTTGTGGGTGCAGGTTTGGTTTTCCACAGTTGCCCATCCACATTATGTGTTAGATGCTTGTATCTTTCAATTTGTAGTAGCCTTTCTTAATACATATTATTGTTCTGATTACTTTATTTTCTAATGATTCATAGGATCATTAAACCATCACTGTGTTGATAGCATAGTAATGAAGACAAGTCTTACATCGCCACACAGTGATGGTTTGCTGATCCCAGAAGAGGTGCTGTATTGATTATAGGATAAATTTAATAAATCCATTAAGGTATCTTCAAAAATTGATAGAAAAATCCTGATTTTCTGAAGCTAAGCTTCAGCATGTTCTCCTCCTTTTCTAGAAATGCCGAAGGTTGACTTTGGAAGGAAGGAGGAACTCATCAAAGAATGGCAGGAGAGAGTCCTGGTACTTCCCACTGTTCTTATGCACTGGTCACTCTTGTTTCTTATATTTATCTTGATTTTCTAACCATTCATCCTGAACTAAAATGAAACAGAAATCATACGAAACTATTAATTGTCCTTTTCTTCATGTTTTCTTTCCAAATAATAATCTCAATTGCAAGGAAGCCCACAATTATTAGGAATTCATTTTTTGTTTTTTGTTTTGCTCAGAATTCATATTTGAAAGATGGAAGCTTCCCTATTGTTCCTGATGGAGCAGCTCTGGTAAGTTAACATCTAGCCAAGTACAGACATTTAATAGTGTAAGTGAAGTATTCTTGGACATGGGATGGTGATTGGTCAAAAAAGAAGCTTCAGTTTCTGTCCAGTTGCTGCAGATGCAGTGTTAGGAAAATGACTATAAATCCTGTTTGCAAAATATCTATTTATTTGCCAAATCCATCCCTTACAATTTTGACAGTCCAAACCAGAAATGAATACTTTAATAATATAAAATAAATCCAATTTTAGACTTACAGAGTGAGTTTCTTCAACAAAGAGCAGTTCATACTGCATGTTTAATGTGATTACTAAATTAACTCATTTTGATATTTGGAAAATATATTGAACCACATACTGAATAAAATTATAGGGCTTGTCCAGCTTGGCTCCCCACAAGCAGCTCATTCAGCTCCTAGTATGAATTTGGTGGAAGTCATCCATTGAGTGTGCAACATTTTGCTGAAATGCATAGGTCTCACTTTGGAATTATATATCCTTTAGATCAGGGGTCCCCAACCTTTGCAACTTTAAGTCTGAAGGACTTCAGTTCCCAGACTTCTCCAGCCAGCAAAGCTGGCTGGAGAATTCTGGGAGCTGAAGTCCTTCAGACTTAAAGTTGCAAAGTTTGGGGACCCCTGCTTTAGATGGCCAGCTAATGGATTCTTCTAATTTCATAGATCAGTCCTTTTAAATTCTATGGATGGAATCAATTCTTTTTGAAATGTCAACAGTCCTTTTCTACGTAATGATTTTAAGAGCAAGTAAAAAGTGTTTAACATATAGCAGAATATTTTGTTGGAATATTTGGCAGGACCTCCATGTGCACGACAGCATACTATTATTTTAATTGAAAAAAAGAGAGAAATTGCACCTTAAGGCTATCAACCTATCCCAGATTCATCAGCAAGCACTGATGAAGTTGGGAGAGTTTAATTCTAACCTATGTCAAGCTCAGTTCTGATGACCTTGTGTGCTTGACGTTCTCTTTGCAGCAATACGGAAGTCGCTTGTCATTGTCTTTTCTGGGATATTTTTTTCAAATTTCTAGTCTAACTTTTCTGGTATTTCCTGATAGTTTCCCTTCCAAGTACGGATCATGACCAACCCTCCCTAAATTAAATATAAACAGGATCGAGTTGTAAATTTCTCCTTTGACATCAGTTAGAAATGCAGCCAGTTCCAGAATATACAGTATTTATTTCAAAATACAGTATTTATTTCAAGATAGCCTCAATGAGTCCAAGTCTTTACTCTTTAGAAATGAATATTTTAATTAGAAATTGAATTAGCAATTTTAATTGAGTCTTTGGTCAGAAGTGTACAGCTATGTTTTTTCTATTAAAAGAAGCACAATAGAAACACATTTATATTCTGATAACAGGTTGAAGAAAATATATATCTGTATCAATACTGGTTGATTTATCTGTATCAATACTGGTTGATTTACCCCCCTTTCCAGAAAAGGGGGTAAATGTTTGCTCTTCTACCTTATTGCTTGCATATTGTCTTTTTCCACAAATCATTTTCCACTTATTCTTATGAACATAGTGGAAGCAAAGATCATCATAGTCTTATGTTATACTGTTATTTTACTATGAAATATTTGTACAAAAATGGACAGGAACATTGGTCAATTCTTCATTCCTTAAATTACTGCATCTTGAAAAAATTAGTTCAGGGATAGAGTATTCCAATAGGTTTTTTGCATTTTGCTCAGTATTACAAATACATGTATATTTCCATATTCTGCAAAGAAACATTACTCCTACTTACATCAGCTCTCTCCAGCTGGCACCCTTTAGGCTTGCTGGACTATAATCAGGATCATCCTATCATGGAATTTGTAGGCTAGGACTTCTCTTAATGTTTTACTTCCTAGCCTGTAGAAATGCAGAGTGAGTCCATAGAGTAGCGTGGGAGAAGGAGCTAACCTAAGAGTTCTACTATTAATGCACTGAATTAATGCACTTTACTTTGATCTTGTTCCTAACAAATCTCTTCACTTAGCAAAGTCTGAGCTGCTAATTGCCTTGGCTTTAAACTCTAACTGTGCTTGGATCTTAACTGTGAGTGAATTTATGAAGTCTGATACAGAAGAAGTAAATATGGCCTCATAGTAAAAAGCTAGATTGAAATCACAGCTTGGCTACCTCTGTTAAAGAGAGTGAGCATTCAGTAAAAAAAATTTTTTTTTTGCTTGAATGCTATTCACTTACAAACAGTGAATAACTTAACTTACCACTTTTTGAAAAGTAAATTTATGAAGTATAGTGTCTTTAAACATTATCCTGCTACTTGAATTAATCTGAAGAAGAAATGTTTTTATCTGGAATACACTTTAAATAGCACCTTTATTATCCAAATGTAGGTATGTGCCAAGATCCCTCTGACATACTATGGTAGACATCTGTGACTTAGATCTATATTTATTTATTTGATTAGAGTCTACTGGGGAAAAAGCAGAAACAGAATGTGATCATTATAGATGTAATAACAACACTAAATGAAGTCTGACATTCAAACTAAAAGATATTTTTAATTAATTAGACTTGTTCATACTTAAACCCAAATAAGTAAAAACTTATTTAATTCTTATTTATTTCAATGGATTTACTGATTGCTTAAAATAAAGCATGGATCTTAGGCCAAAATTTCAATATATAATTAATTAATTAATTAATTAATTTAAATGTATGTAATCACAGATTTAGGATCTGTGTTCTGATTTGTACAGCAGGCATTCTCTCTACAATTTGCTATTTTAAAAGTATATACTCCTTTTCAATGTTTTGAATAACATTGCTGACTCCCAAAGATGGCCTATAGTCATAGTATGTGACCTCCTGCTATGGTGGAACTAACACTGAACTGAACTGAAAAGAAGCAGAGCCCTAAACTAAAGTAGGGAAGACCTGGTTCAAATCATTCTCAGCTTTAAGACAAATAAAAGTTAAAAATGCAGATTACAAAGAATAAGGGAAGCTGGGCACACTCTTTTTTTTAATTTTTATTTATACATTTTTTCTTTAAAATATATAAGTGCTTAATAAACAGTGTATTGTCTGGATTAATTTGTTTATACAGAGCATTAATAAAATACTAATAAAAATAAAAATAATTATAATAACATCCATAATTAGAATACTAATATTTGTTTATTGTAGTAAGATTCTCACATCATTTATGGGTATGTGTGTGTATCAGTAATCTTTCATCCTCTAATTTCTACTTCTTTTATCTAACCATTGATAAAACATATCCCATGTTAAAAATATTCTGTTTCTTCCTTATCTTTTATTATTACTGTCAGTCTAAAAAAGCTGGACCCACTTTTAAAAATAAATAGTTCAGCTTAAGAGGTATGATGGGTATATGTTACTACAATTTGATGGGGCAGAATTTTTGAACCTTTAAAGGCAATAACAGTAGGCAATTACTTAATATGTAGACTTTTTTCAACCACTTATTGAATAGTTGCTTTTCTATCAATTATCAAGGGTACAAAATTTCAGACATAAATTGCATATATATGCATAGCCAGTACATACCACAACCATGATCATAGAAGAATCAAAGAAGTCATTACTAACATGAATGAAGGAGAATATACATGTCCCAGGAAAATGTTGTAATATCCAATCTGCATTGGTCACAGGGAACAGAGGTTTTGTCTTCTGAGCTTTCAGATTCCTGCTGGAGCCCATCTTCAGGGAATTTCTCTCTAGCCTTGGCCTCTCCCTCTAACCTAACTTCCAACAAGTTCCCTCAAGATACGCTCTAGCATGAGTCCGACAGCTTGGATGACAACCTCTCCTCTTGGTGACTGACCCAGATTGGATCCTACATCATTATTAACAATTCTGGGGAAAGTTGTTGCTCAAATCAGAAGGGACTGACAAGAATGACAAACTTGGGAACTTTAAGACTTGTGGACTTCAACTCCCAGAATTCCCCAGCCAGCTATGCTGGCTGGGGAATTCTGGGAGTTCAAGTCCACAAGTCTTAAAGTTCCCAAGTTTGGACATCCCTGACATATGGTATACTTTACAAACTTTCTGCTGCCATGTAGGTCCCCCTTTACTTTGGGGCCAACTGAAATCCAATTCATTGTAATGGTTAAATAGCTGGCAATCTACCTTCAGCTGTAGCAGCTCACTAGGGAACTTTGCTCCAATCTCCTTCTGTCAGCCTAACCTACCCTTTGAGATTGTAGTTAGGAAAAATAGGAGGAGTGTGCAACATATACCATCTTGAATTACTAAATGAAAGGTTATAAATGAAACTGATAGAATTACTTTGAAATCCACAGCAGGTAGAATAAAAGTTAGGGCTTTGCAGGGGATTCTGTAAAAAATTATTTCAATAACTCTATTTTATAGAAGATAAACATTTTTACTTAGTCAGGGCATTAGGCTGCTTCTAGCACACTTCTAGATGACTGCCCTCATTTTTTTTTTTCATAAAACCAGGCAAAGGACAGGAAAGCAGGAACAATTAGCAAGTTGTTTTCCCCAGCATTTTGGAGACATTTTAGGGTGTCTGGTCTGGAGCTTCAGATAGAAAGACAATTGCAGGCCTGGAATGCATTGCTTCCATATCTCTATCTTTGCCCTGGCACCTTCCTATCTTATCAAGGATAGGGTGGAGAGTTCCAATTCTCAACACAAGATGACCACATTCCCCTGAGTAGGAAGTGGGTTCCACGAGCTTAGTGGGACTTACTTTTGGGGAGACCGTCTGGGACTGCAGCCATTTCTGTGGGTAGACCATGTAGTCTTCTGCTCAGTTCAAACTAAATGCAACCTTTTCCCGAGCAAAAGATTATGAAGCAACTTTGACAGCTCCTGTGTGTGCTTATAACACCAAGGGACTTATTCACCACAGAGATTGATCCTACCAATTTCTTTGCAACTGGGCTATCCAAGGGCTTTTCCTTGTCCTGTTTTTTTAATCACCCTGAAAGAAGCAAAACTTTTAAAGTAACCAATGGGATTTAGGAAGATATATACATAGGTTTCTCATTAATTTCTCAAGAAGAGCCATTTTTAGTGGAGAGGGAGCACAAATGTTTCAATATTGCCTGAAAATTCTGTCACCTGATTTGAAAAATTCCTGCTTTAATCAAAGCCAAGTCGTGTTAATTTTGGATTTTTCCTTCTTTTTCCTTCCTTCCTTCCTTCCTTCCTTCCTTCCTTCCTTCCTTCCTTCCTTCCTTCCTTCCTTCCTTCCTTCCTTGTTCTAGAATGAGAGTTCATGTCTCTCTTTTAAAAGCAATAAATTTACAACATTAAATGAAGGCACATGAAATAGTGATAGTCTTCTGAATTTGACACAAATCTTCTATTGATTGTATATTAATAACAAACAAACGAATGCTTTTGTGGTCTCTCCTAGGGTTTAAAGCAAATTCCAAACACGGCTTGAATTAATATTTCCATGAGACAAAAACTGGATTCTAAAAGGAACCAGAGCTTTTTGGCAAAAATCGCCTCCTTAGTTTTTCTTCTCCTGTTTTAGCCTCTTCTATTCGCCAGAAGGGAAACTTTTCTCACTTTGCACCTACTAAGTTTTCATCAAACTGGATCTCTGAAAGCCGCTCCCTTAGCGGCAGCGAAAACCCAGTGATATGGAGATACCTGGTCTACAGGATTACTACTTCTAATTCCACCCAACAGTGATCGCTGCGACATGCTCATTTTAAAACGGAAGAATGAGGAAAAAGATCGCTTGGAGATCTATTCTCTTTTGGAACAGAACCTGTCTTACACGTTCCTTTATATTATTTAACCGCATTGGAATATGCTCGCTCTGTGGCTAAAAGGATGCGATATCGATCCGATAAAATAAAACAAACTCCTTCGCCCACTTGATTTTTATATTTATACAGTATTTCTATATTCTAACCAAAAGTTGCTGGTTAGAAATACGTATGTGTCTGACAGAGACTGAGTTATACCATAGTCGGGTCTGATTTCAAGGCGCAGTTTCCTTAGAAATAAACCGTACACAAATGAGAGCGTTTAAGTTTCGGAGCAAAAAAATGTGGTGTGTGTGTGTGTGTGTGTGTGTGTGTGTGTGTGTGTGTGTGTGTGTGTGTGTAATGATTCAACCGCTCACAAGGATGAAGTGAGAAATGGTATCTTTTTATTAAGCGCCAACATCTTTGTTGGTTCACACGTTCGTTTTCTTCCGGATTTATCGCATCGCACAAAGTAAGAGCAATGGTCTTTCGTTAAATGAAACGCCCTTCGGTGCTGAAGCGCCCCGTTTTTTAAAACCAACTTTTTTCCCAGCCGGTGCCTGCATCCCGATGATATTCATCCTTCGGTGGTGGTAGCTGTGGAAATGAAAACAGTTCCCGTTAAATTTCAAGTTCACTAACAGGGGAATTACACTTCAGTCCGAACTCTGTCAACCTACCGTGGTTGAAGTCGTGTTCCAGTGATTTCAAGGCTTCTGATCCTCAATGAGCAGCCTTAAAGGATTGCCCTCTAGCCTGCTACAGAAGAATTAAAAGGCTTTGTGGGGATCTGGGAGCAGTTATTGGGGCGATTTATAAGGCAAAACTTCAGTGCACATAGCAGACTGCTATTTATATGTACAATGACATAACTTTCTGTTTTGCTTATGGAGAAATTATAATTTGCTTTTTGAGCTATGTCAAAATGTCTGTTTTCAGTATTGCTCTTTAACACTTTTCTCACATAGAAAAAGTAGCAGAGGCAAATGAGCACACCCCCATATTAAAGAAGATTATCTAAAACTAAATCATGGTAGATCCTTCTTATTCACATAGGGTTGTAAAATCATTGGTGTGATCAATAGAATGCAGGGTTAGGAGCTTGCACCAAATCCACTGAATTCCACTAATACTTTGGAAAGAAACCTGCTTAGGATGGTCCTGCCCTGTCTCTCCTCGTATTTGGAAGAGAGGCTTCCCCACCAATAGGAGTTGCAATCCAATGCAGGTGTAGAGCACCAGTTTGGGAAGGCTGGCCTAGAATCATTTAGGCCTTCCGAACAGGATATTTATTATGATTACAATAATTCTTTAGCCTTAGATCATTCTTTCAGATGCTTCAATGCCTTGTACTTATCCCAATTACAACAATCTTGTGAGGGACACTAGCTGAGAAATATAGCAAGTCAACCCTTAAACCTCTTAGCTGAGTGAAGATTGAGTTTCCTTGGCCCTAGTCCAAAACCTAATCCAAAAATATAAAAGGTTTGGTGTGGGTGGGAGGATGAAGATACATAGTCTACCAACATCTACTTAGGCTGTGTGAGGCCAAAGAGTTGAGGGAAGGAGCAGTTGAAGTTTTAAGGCACAAAAGAATACCTATAATTCTGGAAAATCTTAAGGCACCCAATTTACTAATTAAAGCTCCAGAACCTTTCCAAAGATAGCCTTTGCCCCCCACACTCTTTTGACATATAGCCATAACATGTCCTGCAAAGTCTGGCGCGTCCCTCCAGTAGAGGGACTAGAAGACTTCCAAAAGCATAGCTTTGCCCAGGTCCTGTATATAACTGTATACAGAATATGAGTGAGTAATGTAGTATATATATATTATTCTGGAACGGTCAACATTCCTTGGTATTTAATAAGTCTGGTTTAG
The DNA here is from genome assembly GCA_039707465.1 of Rhabdophis nuchalis. Classification (NCBI taxonomy): domain Eukaryota; kingdom Metazoa; phylum Chordata; class Lepidosauria; order Squamata; family Natricidae; genus Rhabdophis; species Rhabdophis nuchalis. The sequence continues at coordinate 50,664,430 of CM077647.1, read as the reverse complement.
GTAATGGTTGCAGCCAGGCTGCTTACTTCCTTCTAACTTGTCACTTTCCTGAAGAGGGTCTATTAGAGGAAAGGGAGATATTTGGCTCCCCAATCAATACATTCCAGGAAGTTGCATAAAATATACCTTGTTGCTGTAACAAAAATTAAATATTTGAAATATTGGTCACTTGCACAGAAATTTGCTCAGCCCCTTGATCCCATGCACTTATTTTAGTTATGAACCTGCCTCTCAGCTAAGTTTATAAACTGTTCCTGCAACTAAAGAAGATCAGCATTTCCTGCAGCATTAGGTAGAGCTTCGGAGCACATTTCTCTAAATCACCTAATCTGGCTCAGAGATGAACATAAAGTGCCTCATGAATTCTATTATATTGTGTGGGTACTCCAGCCTGTTCATCATTTCTGCTTCCCTCCTTTCCCGGTCTTCTTAACCTCCTGAATCAAAAGCTGGGAAAGATGGCAGAAAGCAGAACTCCTCCTGAATTCGAATTTAGCCACGGCTCGAATAAGAATGAAGGTGCTGAATTACTTTCCCATTGACCAACTCTAAAGTGATGGAGTAGTGGCTTCTCAAGGTGTAAGAACACCAGCAGCCCTTCGTTCCTGACTTAATTCTTGCCAGATCTCTCCCCACGCTCCCCCCTCCCGAAGTGTGTTTCTCAAATAGCTAGTCTTTTCAAACGTTTAAATTGGAAACGACAGATTGATGGGATGCCTAGGTCACAGAGTTTCGGTTTTTGAAAGCCTCTTATCGAGACCCGAGAAAAAAAGACACTACAGTACTCTTTCGCCCGACCACCTCCTGGTTTGCCGCTGAGTCAAATAGGAATTGAAACCACCGTTATTTTAACATAAGGCCATTATTTCTATCGCTGACCCTCTCCCCAGGCTGTAAAAATGGCACTCAAAAGTCAGGAGACGGTGGCTAAGAGCCCAGCAGAAGTATAAAGAATATGCCAAGCTTAAGTGTCTTTTGATTTCTGATCGGTAGGGATTTTTTATTCGACTTTATGTAATTACTTATTTAACCTCTATTGCGTTTGTTTTATTGAAAAACATTTTTTTATTTTTTAATCTTTAACAAAGGAAATAAAAATATTTTATCTTTAAATGAATTATCAATCACATTCTAATATATTTGCTGAACGCCTTGATATGAAGGAAGCATAAAGCTAAATGCTTTCTGTTCCTAACTATACACGGAGTTCTCAAGATATGCTACGGGTAGTAGTAGCGCTGATAATAATATTACATTTTTGAAAGAAATAAATTTCCAGATGTTAAGTCCCCGTCATGTCAGTAAAGCACCCGCAGGGCTCCTTCCAAAGTCTCCTTTCCAATCAAGAGGACTTCGCTGCGTGTACAAATCCGGGTTTTCAACTTATTTTAAAAAATATGGTAGAAAAGTAGAATGGCTCTTACTCGAATTTAATTGAAAAAGAACCGTGCCATATAATTTACTTTTCTTGTTCTCTGGCCAGCTTCATAGTAACAAAACCTTACTTTCTGCCGCAAGAATCGTTTTTCTAGATCAAGGGAAAACATGATAGTATTCACAGGCTATGAGATAAAAGTTCCCATCGCTTTTATAATCAGACACACTATTCACTCCTCGGCGCCTCCTGTACAGGGAAAGAAAAAAGAATTAACTTCTGTAAAGTAAATATGAAGTATTTAAGAGCTGCTTTAGTCGCGTTTTGCTGTGCTGCCGCTATTAGTCCGTTTTCTTACGAAAACGGATGTTAATTCCGTGTAACCCCACCGGTTCTCTTGCTTAGGATCCCTAGGAACTTAAAAACGTAAGAAAATATTTTGCAAGTAAGTAAGAAGCCCTTTGTCTATTATGTCCAGGACTTACCCAAACCTAAAAATCTCAAAGAGACATTATAGCCATTGCATAATGTACGAATAATGAAATATGTGGTTGTTTTTTTTAAAGAACCATGTGGAAAAGAACAAATTTAGGTTTAATCTTGAAGAGAGCAAGATGGAGAGAGACATGCAGTTTTCATAAAATAATACATAACGTGACTATATACATTATGTAAATTGTATGGCGTGGCAATTCCATGCTCACTTACCAGGAAATAGCCCCAATGAATGTAACAATACATAGTGAATTCTTTTTAAACAATTCACTGTCCGTTACTGTGATATGTTGCAATCAGGCTTAAAAATGTTGCACTCTTTCTAGAGTCACAACATCTTTTCTATATCCTGGCGACCAAAACTGGTTGCAACTTGTTAAAAAGGAAGGCTAGATATTTAAATATACCTGACCATGGCCTGGATTGTGATATGTAAAGAACCATTCAGAGAATATGAACATAAAAATATTACTTTTTAAGAATAATAAAAGTAATCTAACTGTATTTAATGTGATGTTATTCAGCCGAATGTAAGCTTCTTGGTGTACTTAATTTATACACCTTAGAGAGTGTCTTTCATGTTTTCTTTTAGGTCCTCACTTGAATCATTTTATTAAAAAGGATCTGTGTACCAGGATGTTAACTACCTGCCTGAGTCCATTTTTTTTAATACAAAGAAGGCTAAAGGTGTCTATGCAGTTTGTAAACCTTTTTCATGTATCTGAAGTGTCGTACATTTTTAGATTTAATTAGAAATAAGTTTCTTCCTATTAACTCTTTTCCTTTTAAGAAGGCTAAAGTAGACACGGTACATTGAATAATGGTTGCACCTTTAAGGTAATAGTGAAAGCAAGTTGATCTTTGAACCAAATATTGTACTAAAGTAGAACTTCCAAAGTAAACTAATTTATCACCAGGGTGTCCTTGACTTCAGTTGTTTGAAGTGTGGTGCATCCTGTGGAGTCAGCTTCCACATGTCATTTCCAGATAATCACAAAGTAATAATAATAATAAAAGTATATTCCAGTTGTATAAGAAATCACCACTACCATCTCCTTTGCCTCCCTTCCCACCTCCCACCCCCAAAAGAGAGAGAAACAGTCGACAGGAGAAGCTATTTGCATCGTTTGCTTGAAAAGCAAACATCCTGTTTGGGGGAGTGAGTGTGGCAAGAGGTGTGTGTGTGTGTGTGTGTGTGTGTGTGTGTGTGTGTGTGTGTGTGTGTAAGGGCATATTATTATTCTACAAAAATAAAGGAGACATATTTCATGGCCAGATCGACATATTTTATTCGCCAATGGGACTGAGAGAGAGAAAGACCCAGGTCAGTACAGTAAGTACGGTAACATTAACTGGGAAGACATCTAGCGGTAATATCCTGGAACTGCAGCTCCAAGAAGCTGAGGGAAAGTGGGGGTTCACAGACTCCCTCCTTTTACCCACCACCAACTGATTTCCTGGTTTCCCTTTCATCCCATGCATTTACTAGCAAGAGCATGTCCATCCCATTCCAGGAAGTCTTTGGAAGTTCTGTGCTACCCTGATTCCATAATGAGTTAAGAGCAGCATTTCCAGGAAACGTTATCCGCCCCTCCTCTTCTCCCATTTGAACACCACTAGGGCACAGTATTCTTACCAGCACCATACCAACGCCCAGCCATTCTCTGATTGCACTGAACTTTAATAGACCAGAACAAACACAACCTAAGAAAACAACTCCTGTTCTGACAGCTACTAGTTTTTGAGCAGGAAGTTCTGAATGCAGAGGAAAATATTTCAGGAAAATGCATATAGAAGAGGAAGAGGAAGAAGATAAATCCTAAAGGCTGATTCTTGAATTTCTATATGCCTTTATTCAGTCATACTCTGTGCTTCATAACATAGCATATAACACAAGACAACACAACATAACCTATATATCGTACTTTATTATGGCCATAGACCAACATAAGAAGGGTTGAGTACAGACATTAAAAGCAAAGAGGATACAGTACATCTCTGCAGAAATAAAAATCTAGAAAAATTGTGAAAAGCTAGAAAATATAAAAAAGATAGGAATTACAAGCAGATAGTATATATTTTTTTAAAACTTAACAGAAAAAGTAGGACCATTCTATAGATGGAGAGGTTTTTATTTATTTATTTATTTATTTATTTATTTATTTATTTATTTATTTATTTATTTATTTATTTATTTATTTATTTATTTATTTATTTATTTATTAAATTTATACCCCGCCCTTCTCCAAATGGACCCAGGGCGGCGCACAGGGATGTTAAAATAGATACAAAATATAAAAAATATATCAAAATTTAAAATACTTATTCTAATAAATAAACCCTGCGCTAAAAACCGAATTAAAATCCCAAATTTAAGACTATCTAATAATCAGTATGGAGGTTACGCTAGGCCGACTAGGTGGAATAGGTGTGTCTTCAGACACTTGCGGAAGAGGCGGAGGTCGGAGATGGTGCGGAGTTCAGGGGGTAGGTCATTCCAAAGGGCAGGGCCCGCCACAGAGAAGGCTCTTCCCCTGGGTGTCGCCAGTTTTTCTTTTGTTTTTCTTTTGCTTAATTATGTCTGATTCTTGGAGACTGCATAGATAAGTCTCTGTAGATTTCTTGACAAAGATTTTCAGAAGTGGTTTGTCATTGCCTTCTTCCTAGGGCTGGGAGAAAGTGACTGGCCCAAGGTCACCTAGCTGGCTTAGTGCTAAAATGGGACTACAGCTCCTTGTCTTCTGGTTTCTAGTTTTGACACTTTAACCACACCTAACAGGGTTTCAGGAGGGCATAAAAGCTCAATAGGTGGAAGATTTCATAAATTACAGAACACTTCAATATGACAAACTAGGTGTTCATTAACCTAGTTTATATTCATCTTCCTATAAAATCTACTGTAGTTATGTGTATTATGAACACATAAATCATAATATATCTTCCTTCCCCAAAGATATAATTGGAATTTGTTGCTTGTTGTTGTTTGTTTGCAGTTTGGTGTTATGGTGTTTATGTAATTGTTTGTTCATAGCGAACACAAAAGAAGGCTTACCACAAATACATACTTTAAAACAATTTATACTCTCTCAAATGGAAAAATGAGCAGGATTATTCTGATAAGCAGGCCATCCATGGATGATAATTAAGCTTTGAAGTAATCTCAGGATTGTAACAGATCAAATGATAAGATTAGAAAGGTGCACATGTCTGAAGGTCAAAATGAGGTGTGTTTCTTTTCTTTTCTTTTTCCATTGTGCAAAGAATCTTGGGTCTAAGAAAGGAATGGGATATAGACCCAGACTTCTTTGTAACCTCATTTTAGTTGTGATTACTAACAAAATTATCTTGATCCAGAAGTGCCTTCCACCTTTGTTTCAAACAGTCTTGGCAATCTCCAGCAAGTATGACCATCACAACACGATATATCTGATGGACGTTGGAGGAAAACTGGATTAATTGAGTAATTTAATGAAGTTAACATTTTCACATTTAGTAAAAAAATTATGCTAATCACCTGGCAAACATATGTAGACACATACACAGAGAGAGAGAGACAGACAGACAGACAGAGAAAGACAGAGAGAGACAGAGAATCACAAAGATCCTCAGATGGTATTTGGGAAGTCCAGCCTTAGTTGTTGATCTGTTTCAATATTTGTGGTAAGGATTACTGAGATTTAAAAAAATATGACAAAAACATTTGAAAAAGTGGAAAATAAAAGTGAAAATGGTATGTGACAAGCCAACAAGGACATAAAGCAAATGACCTGGTTATTAACTTTAAAACCAGTTACATTGCAATATCAAGATGTAAATATCTTGCCAGAAATGAATCTGCCCATCAGGCATGGTAATTTGGAGAGGACATGTAGAGAATTCCATATCTGTAAGAAACATTTCGGATGAGCAAGGGGACAGACCTTCTCAATAGTAGCCTCCATGCTCCAGGAAATCCATTCTATAAAGATAGGGGCAGAGCTACATTTCCAGTATTTCGTAAGAAACTGAAATTTGTGATGTTTCAAGGCTCCCTGCCCCCTCTGATTAAAGGAATCATTAATGATTGGTTGATAAAGATTGGTTGGTTGTGTGCCATCATGTTGGGACAATCAGATCTTCCAACAGGGCATCCATCACCATTGTAATTGAATCCATTCAACTTGGAGACATCTTAACTATGCTTTTCTGTCTTGGTTATTTGGCTTGGATGGTTTTGAGTTTATAATCTTGCTGTTGTAATTGTTGTTCCCAAACTGGAATGCATTCGCCAAAGTCCTTTGTGAATGGTATTTGGGTTATAAATAACATTAACTATTATGCATGATTAAACAGTCAAACATGTCCCTGACTAAATTTCATTTGTATGCAATGTCACCAGACTAAGAAATAAATGTTTCTTCGGCTTTTGTATTTGATAATCAGAAACTGTACCCTTACAAATGTGGCTGTATTATAACTATTTCATTCTTTTTCATTTGGCCGCTCTTTAGGTATATTGGAAACTAAAATTAAGGAACAAGTTGAAGATTATGGCCTCTTTCCTGACTTTTCTAATGTGGCTTACTTCAAACTCAAAATGCACAAGGTTGTGTTATAATAAACATATCAACTGTGGACATTTGAGAAAATTGTGCTGTTTAGTCTAAGAATGTGTGGTTTCCTAGTTGCTTTGTTTAATGACACATGTATGAAAGCAGAACGCTGAAGTCTCAGTGAAAGAACTGAAGGTAGTTGGTGCTCTCTGAGTTTGGTTCCTTCCTTGCAGTCATTTCATTATCCAAACTAGGGCACTACTACAAACTAGTGCAAATTGGTGCATCTCTAGTTTATATCTAGTTTAAGAAATGAAACATTTTCAAGAAAACAACCAGGAGACCACCAAGGACCCTTCATTTCAACCCTGAGCTACAAATGTTCTCCTTTATTGGAACTGAGAGTAATTCTGAACTATAGCCATTTTGTCAAAAGCAGCATCCTCTGTATTCAGTCTTTTCTGAAACAACCTTTGTCCCAGTTAATATGTTTGGGGGAATGGTAATGCTGGTGTCCTGAAGGTAACCATCTTTCAGGAGTTGGCAAATATTCATTTTATTATATTAATATAGTTTCCCATCCAATATATTTTCTTGCTGTAAGAGTCTAAAGAAGGGTTTGTTTTATGGGTCAGACAGAATAGATCCCCTTTTCCCCCCAAACATAAATTATTGACTACCTAAAGGGAAGGACTACAGCTATAAATATGGAATAAAAAAAGATGTCAACATCAGCGCTTATTTACACATAAATCCTCACCTCTCCATCATCCCTTCAACTAGTTTCAAATTAGCACACATAAACTCTGCTCAAAGAAAACAAGGTATGGATAGTACTATTTATTCATTTTTGCAATATTTACAACTAATCCTAACCCTGACTGACTGGATAGCTCACACAAAATTAAAAAGTCTAAACTTTAAAAAAATAACACCCCAAACATATCCATAAAAATCACAAGCAGTCTAAAACTAATATTACTTGGCTGGTCGCATTCTGGAATAGATCAGGTAACATTTGTTTACGAAATACTAGCTAGTGTTGTGGCCATTTCTAACCTGGGCACAGAGGATTCCACAGAGTGGAAGGCCTGTTTTGGACCTGCAACAGGCCCTCTCTTGATCGCAGGCCCACGGAAGAAGGTTCAATTCTGGAAATGCATTTCCTAAGATATCCTGATATTGTGCCATAATAATATTGTATGCAATATTGGCTGGCAAAGTTATTTTGGTAGCTGATCCAAACATTTCATAAATGTTTGGATCAGCTACCAATCTTTTCACATCCCTGGAAGTACAAAATGAACTGCATAGATATTCATTTTTTTATTTATATTCTACATTCTCATTTCTATTTATCCTAAAAACAACAGAAATGTGAGGCAGGTGGGTTGAGAAAAAGGGATGGGTTCATGGATACTTAGTGACCATCTGTGGCTGAGAGTGGATTTGAGTCTGGGTCTTCTCAGTGTCAATTCAACATCGTAGCACAGCCTCTTCATAACACTGAAGATATGCAATTGCCTCATTCTGCCTTATGGATAGCTGACCAGGCCTGAATAACTTATATTCTCAGTTGATATAATCTGTCTCTCCTAAGCAAGGTTGATCTGGCTATTACTAAATCAGATAGTACTAGCACTGTAAAATAGACTAAGCAGTCCAAAAGAAGAACTATACCTAAGTATAGCTGCCAGGAAAAGAAAGGTGGATGGACCTGTACTCATCAGGAGTGGAATTTGATTGAAGAGAGTTTAAGAAGATTTTACTTACTTTTCAAGTCAAGGAATCCAGATGAAGCTTCTCATTTACACAGATAATGAAGAATAAGAAAGGTAATCAACCCTGCCCATCTGAACAGGAAACATTTTTGGAATATTTTGGGAAACATTTAAGAAGTAAAGTCTCTGAGTCTCAGTTCCTCAAGTGATAATTTGCTGGTAAAATAATATAAAATATAATAAACTTTTGCTGCATCCTACATAATCAGCATAAAATTACTAACAATAATCTATTCAAATGCATATGGTAGGAATCAACACTACTTCTACCATGAAAACACCAAACAAGGCAAGCAAAAATTCATTTCTTTGCAATCAATGGGTTGATTGCAGTTTAGCAGGAAATATCGTCCCCTCTCCTTACAGTGTTTGAAATCTTAAATCAGAACCATCTGGGAACCTATATTTTTCTTCTGTTACATCAAGGGTGCCAGTTTACTTCCATAATTATGAATGTAAAGTAATGTAAATGTCTATTTTTTGTCTGCATTGATTTAATTCTGATGTATTGCTTTCTTGCCCCACTATCTTACCTGTTTGGCTCTTAAACTGAAGTATGATTCTTTTTCCTTGTTCATATTTGCAAATACATTTTTATTCCACTCTGTCCCTTATTTTTAACTCTTTCTGGATGAGCCACGCAATGGACCAAGGCTTAACATGCAATGCAAACCGAGGCTGACAAGGCAACAGGGCAAACAGACTCCTCTTATACCTCTTTCCATTGAGTTTTCCTAATAGCAGATGTAATTCTTTCCCCAAATTGGTATTTACACTCCATGTCATTCAGAGAAAGAGAGGGAGGGACGGACTGATAGGTATATAAAGCCATATTGCCAGGACATTGAGTGTGGATCATGTATTTCTGTTGTTGCCTAGGAGAGTCTGTGATTGTCAAGATAGATAGTTTACTTTTGACTTTCTTTTGGTAATGTCTAAATTGAAGATGTTTTTTGTGAAGTACAGAAAATACTAAAACTGTTACATATAGGCCTCTTCACTAAAATTACTATGTCTTGGCCTGCAAAATAAAGAGATGATTTATTTCCTTTGAAGCTAATTAAGAAGACAGATCACAGGAAAGATATTTATAGAAGGAAAGACATTGGGTTAGAATAAGCACAATATATATTTGCTGGATTCTGGATTTCTTGCTTTAAAGCTTGGTTCTTGGCATAGTTTTTGTAACTTTGCATTGCTGTGCTATGACTTGATGAGCTGCATTTATCTCTGAGCTCAGTTTTTGTTTTTGTTTGTTTTTAAATTAAACACTCATATAAAATTGATTAGCTTATAAAGCTGCATGATTTTTTTGCCTGGTCAACTCTTAGAACCATTGAATAAAGCTGTTAGAAATATTGTGACAGGAAGCCTCCCCCCACCCCCAAGAAACCTTGATTGAAATAATAAAGTACCTACAACTTTCAGCTCCAGGATCTCTTATCTAATTTCCTCCATTCCTGATGAATTTGCTAAAGGCAGGACTTGTTCTATTAAGATGAGACAGGCTTGAAACTCCCAAGAGAAGGAGGGAAATATATTTGACAGTCACTGGATACTTTCAACCCTACTTCAGCTTTCTTATCCTAGTTAAGAGAATGCAAGAGAAGATGATGTTGCACATGGAGAGAAAACTCCAAGACAGTGTTGGAGATCCCTAAAGACCAATAAAAGGATCTCCAAGTTCCAGCAACATTCCAGATCACGATCTTGTCCCTGAATTGATCTTTTATGCAGCTTTAGCTTGAGAGTTTAAGAAAATGACATATAATAATTGATAATATAGACTTGGCCATTTTGACTGTTCATAGTAAGAAGCATTTTGTTTTCTTCTAGCCATAAATGAGCAGGGACTCCTCCATCTCCATGACTATAGAACCTCAAGGAAATCCTTCATCAAACACCTCTGTTTCTGCCTTTCTTTTTCCTACTTAGTGAAAGGGATACTTGCTTTGGAACAAGTGCTTCAAAGCTTGTCTCTTACCCGTGTTTTCTAAACCCCATGTTTTCTAACCTCAGTCAGACATGGGAGCCTAGAGAATGGAGAGGAGCCTGGAGAATGATTTGTCTGGCTCTCAAGCTCAAAAAGGTAGCCAGTTTTTGGAGGGGGGAGGGGTAAGGACAAAAAAGTCAAGCTGGTGGCCAAAAACAATACTCCAAGCTCTGCTCATGTATATGCATGTGTTGAATTTGTTTAATTAATAATTACATTTATTATTGAAGCTTGAATCACTAAAATGTCCTGCTTTAGGTTACAATGGATAGATCATTCATTCACTTAGATATTCATAACCCACCTTCCTTTGTAAAGATCATACACAAGCTGCCTTACAATAACATGAGTATATATCACAATGAAATGTTTTGGATTGGCCTGTCCCTGCTAGGAAAGGTTGCTGCCTCTGTTGAGAGAAGATGTTTTCCAAAAGTTTTTTATTAAAGCCAGAACACAATTTGTCAGTGAAGTGAAAACTTTGCCTGTTGAAAATCAGAACCCAGGGTTCCCTCCCATTACCTTCACACACCAACATTTTGATATCACATACATAGTAAATATAAATATATTTATAATGACTATCAGACTCAATGGAAGCCAAAAAGATTAGTTAGTAATTTGATATCACACACATAGTATTCCATATACTTATATATTGATAAGGACAATCAGACTCATTGGAAGCAACAAAAAAAGCTACTCCTTTATTAGATTTAGAATAAATATTCTACCTTTATTTCAGATATTCTTGGTTGTTCACATGATGGGGATTTTTTTATACCCTCAGCAGCAGCCTTGTCACACAGGCTGAGCTGAAGCAGAGTGACTTCCCCAGAGTCACTCAGGGGTTTACAAGCTGGGGGAAGATTTGAACTTTATTTTTCTCCCTCCCAGCTCCTAGATCAAAACTTTAGCTTCTAGAGTTCTTGAAAAAAAAGAAGTGGATGGTGGGGCAACCATTTCTGAATTAGGCAGGGGAGAATAAACAGACTTGTGCGCATGCATCTCCACCCTCCCCGTTTTAGATTTTAAGCTATATTATACTGAACTTACATAGTGCTTCGTAGGATAAACAAACCCAGATGTTTTCAGCAGCGCTTTCGGTAAGGTAGGGTAGTGGATGGGACAGCGAGATATACTATCATTTGCATGATTGTATTTTAGAGGCGGCCTTGCAGTTCTGCAACCCGTGAAAAACGGGTTAAGGCCTGCGAACTTCGCGGCGCTGAATGTCATCAGCAGAGTGGAGCGCGGCAGCCATGGAAGACCGCAACGCTGAGCCTGCGCGCTGGACGTCAAGCCTATTGAACGCAAAGGGTTAGGAAGCAACGCGTGGAAGGTCAAGTTATCTGCGTCAACAGAGATACAAATTCTCCTTGTGTTTTGACAAGGCTGCGTTGGGCCCTGTTCAGTTCTCCAAAGTGTTCCATAACAAACTTGTTAAATGGATCCTCCTTTCGCGATGGTAATCTCTTTCAGAAACGATCTCCCTCTAAACGCTCCGTAGAGCACGATTCGGTGCCAAGGGTAGATCTGGCGCTACAGTGTGGCTTCCATGTGTTTATAGCCGTTCAAGAATTCCGGCGGGGGAGCTGCTTGCTCGCTTCGTGGTTGTTCTTTGTCATGCTGGATGGAGATTCCACGGTACTTCCTGTCAACTGTTTAATCGCCCTCCATCCTCACAAGAACGGGACGTGCCGTTTAAGGCCCTTATGAAACATTCACTCCCTTATTTATTTTAAACAGAAATAAGGTGGCTTGCAGCAAGCCATTTTACCAGAACAAGTCACGCTTAGTTTTAAAATCCCTTTTTATCAAAGTAGTACTAACTCCTTGTTAAGATTGTTTGGAACTTAGATCGTGAATGTAATACAGGAAAAGTCTGCCCAGAATTAACTCCCATTAAAATAAGTGGAGTTACTCTTCAGAAGTCTGCAGTCTTACTAATGCACATGAGAAATAGCATCTCCAATGTTGGCTCTGCACGACTCCGTAGGCTATGCTAAATTAGTTGGGTGGCTTATGGTTCTACATATTACCGGAATTCAATCATCTTCTTAGTATCTTGTGTGAAGGGAGCCATCATGTCAATTTTAAGATAGTTTCAGCAAGGATAGCATGCATATGACACACATTGTGATTGCTGTGAGATCTAAAGGTCCCACTTCAAAGTCCTCATATAGTTATTAACATCTTTTTCAATCATAGAACTAGGCACTGGGAAATAATTCCACTGGTTTTATTATTTTATGGGCTTCCTACAAATGTCCTAGAACAGAAATTGATTGACACAGTAATATTGTTCCAAATCAGTTTTAGTTATCTGCATCAAGCCAGTAATTCTTCATGGACTTCTTTTGCTTATAAGATATATATTCATTAAATAACAATATTGGATTAACTGGAAGCCTTAATTTAAATAGCAAGAAGCCCACTAAGAAGTTATTCCATGCATAAACTTCCTGCATTTTGGTGGTACTTTATAATTATTTATTCAGTCAGTCATCAGATTTATATTTTGTTTTTCTTCTGGAACTCAACATGTCCTTCCTTCTCAGGTAACATTCCCACAGCAGTAACTTTGTGAATAGATCGAGTTGAAAGTAACTGCCCTAGTGGTGTCCCACAAACTTCCAAGGTTGTGTGCATCAAAATATGGGTCTTCTTGGTTGGTGTACACCTAACCTTTATACTACACTTCATGACAAAATCTGCACCAATAATAAATATAAATAAATAAACATGTTCCCAAATCTATGGACTATTGAGTCCCTGGGGTAGGGTGGGAGCCTTCAGAGCAAAAGGCACTTCTATCCTAAATATATAAATAGTTGGAAATTTCACTAAAACCAGGAGATCTTGCTTCAAACAAGTTCTCTCAAGTTCAAAAATAGTTGAGAGAGAAGTTCCATGAGGATGAGCTCCAGCATGAGTCTGAAAGCTCAGAAGATTAATGATTTGTGACCGACCCAGTTTAGATGTTGCAAAAATACTTGTAGATTGAAGAGATTTGTTATTGAAGCTACAGGTTGTTGAATGGGTGAAAATATAAGAAGTTGTTCAGGCATCTCATCTCACTAACAAAAGAAAGTAGCATTTTAATACAGTAAACAACCATGGTTATTGAGGACTACCCATATTCTATGCAACATTGTCTCTATGGTGTGCACTGCCTTTTTGTAATAAACTCCATCTTCATAAACATCTAATAATACTGACCACATTCACAGATTTATTTGGGTCAGGGACAATAAGGCAGAAAGAAAAAAAAGGCAACATCCATATCTTTCTTAGAATGCTTTTCCAATGTAAACCTCTCTCAGTTCAAAGTCAATGACACCTCGCTCAATTAGATGCAGATTCTTTGTTCTCAAATCCTCTCTCTCCATTATTTTTAGCTCTCTGGAAATTGCTCTAAACTATCCTAATTCGACAAATATGTTGGTCTATATCAGGGGTCTGCAAAGTCGGCTCTTTTAAGACTGGTGGACTTCAACTCCCAGAGTTCCCCAGCCAGCATAGCTGGCTGGGGAACTCTGGGAGTTGAAGTCCACCAGTCTTAAAAGAGCCGACTTTGCAGACCCCTGGTCTATATGAATCCCAACTGGGTGGAAATCAGAGGAGCTGTAATTGTTCCCTGTGTGTTTGGAAGATACCAGATTATGGAAGATGGTTCTAAAGTATTTTAAATTAATGTAATGATTAAAATCATTTACTCCTATGAATTTTACCCCTGGTTATCAATCATTCTTTTGGGAAGTAGAGTTTTCTTCCTTCTCCTAAGAGAATGGAAGTGGAACAATTTCAGTTGAAGTATGTTGGGAGAGCCACTCATACATTGCTAGTGTTTTGCCTGTGTCAGAATGATGATAACTATGATCACAGCTCTATCAGGAAAGTTATTTCTCCTGTCAAACCCTAAATGTTGTACCTAGACACAATGGGAGAAAACTCGCCATCTGTTAGAGTCTCCAAAGATATATAGCTCAGGCAGCTGAGTGTGAGGATAATTCCCCCCTTGCTTGGTTGTACAGCAACAGTCCACACAACTCTTGGCCAAGTATTCTTCACATTCCATTGAATGACCTGCTCACCTACGATTATAGTTGGAAACATGTTTGTGCAACCATTGCGTCTTAGTAAGGGATGGATCTCAATAGAAAATGTATCCACTCAGGCTAATGAGGCTTTAGGAGCTCTCAGGAAATAGGTAATAGTAATCATTATGGACACTTTCCAAATCTTTGTGATGGAATCCATCAATTAGCAAGATTCTCCCATTCATTCCAAGAGGAATTCTTCTGCTTCTCCATGTTGTACCAGCCCCTCTATGCATAAAGGAGGAAGCATTCACATATATCATAACAGAATCCTATCTAATACAGTGCTCCTTGCTCTTAAATTGGTTTCTCCATTGGGAGTATCCACAAAATAAGGAATGTTCACTTCTAAAGGGATTTTTTTTAAAACAAGAAAGATAACACAGCATAACTTAGCACATTCCAGCACAAAGGAGTACTGTATTCTCTTAATTACTATACACTGTATACTTTTAGTTTTAAAATATGGCTGTGCATCTTTAATGGTCAAAGCTTATCTACTTTAGGTAAATTCTAAGGATTATGAGAAATTTGAAGTGGGATAAAGGAGTTTTGGGTAATAGGTTCAAGAAAATCTCTTTTTATCTTATATTTCTCTCTTACAAATGGGATCAAGTGACAAACCTGATTTCAAAACAAGCTAAAAAAAGGATTTTCTATATGTATATAACCTGATAAAAATGGATTTATTTTAAAATAGTTTTGAGAATGCACAATATATGTAAAAATGTTACTTTTGATATTTTTCACAGATATTACAATTAAGTAGAAGTTCAGAAATAATTACAAACAGTACCAGAGATCTATTTAATTATTTTTATGCAACAGTACATTTTGCAGCAATTGTGAAAGAAGTCAAGATAAGCTACCAGGCACAAACAGGGAAAGTAAAACATGCTTGAAATTGTAGATAAGTTTATATTCAAGAAAATTTAATTTTCAAAATATTAACTTTTATATCTTTTTTGTATATTTGATTAGTGAACCAATAAAGTATGTTGATATATAGTTATTATCAGTCAGCCAATTAAAAAACAAATCTTTTTTAAATCATGGTTTTATTTTCTTTCGCTTTGGTTCTTTCCTATAAACTGCTGGATTTAACCTCCCATTTTGCTTGTGGAATGGTAACAATAATAATAATTATATCTATTTACATCAACAACTCATCCAAGAAACAGATCTAATCTGATTTTCATCTCGGTATTCATATTAAATCTCCCCACCCCCTTTAAAGTACTTTAGCACAATGCTGATGTGTTAAAATTACATTTTAGAAAAGTGGCTTATCTCATCAATTTCAACCCAGTGTTTTCATCATCTGATCTACATAGGGGAGGGGGGGGGAGAGAGAGAGAGAGATTCACCACCAATGTTTTATTCACAAATTTCAGATAGTCTAAATGCAGTTATGGAAAAGTGACAAAAATTATCAGAAATGTCCATCGTATGCTTTCTTAAATTCCGACCAATCAGCACCAAGTCACCTTCTGTCTTTAATTTATTTATATTTCCTAAATATTTTACACCCTTTTTGAGTTTTGAATCAAGGTTCGCAAAATTTTGTGATTTTTAAATCACAAAACCCTAAGACTAGTGAACATTTTCCACTATTTTTTTCTTTAGTCTACCTGTGCTTATTCTCTTTTTTATATTTAAGATAAACCTACTTTTGGGTAATCATTTTCTACATCTGGGTGTCCTTTGAATATCTTTCTTATTTTCCCATTATCTCTCCCCTCCCTCCAAAAATCCCCCCCCCCCGCCCTAAAGTCCTAACACTCAGGAGGATATGGGCTGCAAATGCTGGCGAAAAGCTGTTTAATTATGTGAGAACTCATTCTTAATATTGGCTCAACCGTGTTGTCATGGAAAAAATTATAGAGACTGTAGACCCTTCCAGCTGCCCTGAAAAATAAATGCAGTGGCCAGTAAATTGAAAGCTCTATGAAGACGAATTCAATTAAAGGGTTTTCCGACTATTATCCCAGGGTTTACTTCATTTCGGAGAGGGAATTTAATATGGAGTGCATACATACATGCAAACTGTTACTACTATTGGAGATCATAATGGGGCTAAGCCCACATTAATTAAAGTGAACCAGATTTAGGCTGCTGGCTACAATAAGAGTACTCAGTCTAGTGAAATTAAGAGTGAGGTTTTCCTGTTGGGCTTCATTAATTCCATTCATTACAATGCAGCATATAATGTATCTTTAGTCAACCTTTGAAATAAAGCTTCAAATTATCTCTGTGGAAATCCTAGTGAAATCAATGGAGCTAACTTTCTCAATTGACACATTCTGGAATGTAATAGCAAGTTTGTTAATTTCCTTGATATTCCAGTGCAGTTTGTTGGAGCCCCTGGAGGAGGCGGAGAAGAAGAATCACGCGCACACATACACCAGACACACACACTGCACTTCTATGCAAATTATTGATACTAGGTAAAGTTTTGTGGCACCTATCGTTTTTTAAATCTGGTATTGTGTGCATTCTGTTAAACTTCAACATCATATTCTTTCATGGAGCCCGAAAGCTCATTCCTAAGACACCACTAGCTGTGCACGAATTGAGGACAGGACTGGGATGTCAGACCTGGTCTTTTGTTCTAAGGACTGTAGAACGCCTCTAAGTTTTGCTACCAATACCTCAACATATGAAAAAGACTGGGAGGACAAAATCGTCTCAGTTCTTCTCATTTTTTGACTTCAAGAACCACTTTGCTCTCATTACTTTTTAAATTTTCAAATATTGCTGGATAAATATAACCCTTTAATTTTTAGCTTAAGTAGAGAGCCGGGACAGGAAATACTCAAATGCTTTTTGTTCCATGGGGTCCTTAATGTTCTCTGAGCTTGATTCTTTTCTTACAGACATTTCATTACAAGACCATCCTCATCCGATAATTTACTTTTATCTATAGATTTTGTCCAATGGATAGATTAGGATATAGTTATGAAATACTTGCTGCCAATTGTACTGTGACCACTCTTCCTTTCCTTTCCTTTCCTTTCCTTTCCTTTCCTTTCCTTTCCTTTCCTTTCCTTTCCTTTCCTTTCCTTTCCTTTCCTTCCCTTCCCTTCCCTTCCCTTCCCTTATATACATACACATTAGGGTGGGTGGGTGGGTGGAGGAAAGCTAGGGCTAGGAAATAATGTGCAGTACTCACCATCACTGTATGGGATTCATCCAAATTTTTGTAATGATGCCAGAAAACCATACTCACCAGCACTAAGCAATTCTCTCTCATCTTGGAAATAAACTTTTAGGCCGCATATGGAGAAGGACTATTCGTGATGGGTTCTGATAGCACTGAGCAAATTCCACCATGTAAAAGATTCCGGCTTAGAGAAAATCTCTAACAGGGGAGCAAGTTAAACTACATATTTATATTTTCTGCTAAATTAATATTAATCGCAAAAGAATCCAACAGCACCACCGCGTATATATGTATTGACCCCCCAAGCACTCACCCCACCATGCCAAGCAACATCAAGAGAGGGAAGTCCTGGTGTCTGGAGGGTTAGTTTCTTCTACACTGTGTTCCAGTTCTCATCTGTGCCCTTTGAGTGCTGAGTAGAACAGTTTTTCCTTTGTAAGAACTTCGTTTAGGAAATCCAAGAGGGCTTCTAGCAGATTTTCATTAGTCCAGCCAGGCGGGACAAAGGGGAGCAGGACCCTTGTGATAATCTCACCCCAGGCTCATGCCCCATCTTTCCTCTCACTTTTAGCTGGATAGTTTTAATTCATTTCATACTTCATATTCAATTCATAGTTTTCGATTAAAGTACAATTTAAGATATACTTTTGCTCAATTATTTAGTTACTGATGTCTAGTCTCGTTATTAAGTTGGAATTTGGGACATTTTTCCAACAGATGATCTCAAATGCTAATATCTCCCTGAGGAACTTCCTTTCCTTTGAAACCACTTGGAAACATTGGCGGTGCTCTTAGGAAAGAAAAGAAGAGGGAAAGAAAGAAAGAAAGAAAGAAAGAAAGAAAGAAAGAAAGAAAGAAAGAAAGAAAGAAAGAAAGCATAAATGTCTACATGCCTACATTTGGATGTCTGCATACGATGTTTTTATATACATACTGTACGCACACGCATTAAGTGAGAAAGTAACATAGAAGTGTTTTTTTCCCCCAAGGGAGGGGACAGGAGAGAAGAAAGAAGCGATCTGCCTCTTTTCGGGGGCTGCCCGATGCGACATCCAAGCTGCATGGTCTTCAAGGGCTGCTTGCAATTCTTCTAGCATTAGCTGGACCACAACTTTCAACTTGACCTTGGCCTCTAGTCAAGTTTAACCAGTATCTAGAGGAACGCTGCGCCTTTAGCCTGCGCTAAGGGGTTGAAGAAGAGGGGCTCATGTTCTGTGCAGGGGTAGTTGCCTTTGGGTCCGGCTGGTTTGCATTTGAAGGAACGAGATCCCCAGCTGGTCAGGGACAGAGAAAGAAAGTTCCCTGCTCCCTTCCGTGAAATAGTGAAAGATTTCGAAGCTCATATTTTCCCAAAGCCCTCAAGCCTTTTGACAAGGGAAGGAAGGGAAGCGGAGAGGGGGGTTTGAAAATATGCTAGGAATAAATATTTGCCTTTGGCCATGAGAAAGAATGCGGAAAAAGATAATCCAGGAGAGGTTGGGACTGGAGGGGAAAGAGCCCTTTATGGCTACAATTAAAAGAATTCGCTGAAATATTGTTCAGGGACAAACTCCCTGGATTGCATACCATTCTCAGCAAAGGGCTGGCGGGACTGCCCCCCCCCCAGAACTGACAGATCAGTTCCTTCCTTACAGACCAGGAGAAAGAAACCCGCTGAACAACGCAGAGTTTAAAATGTCCAGCCAGAGAAAATAAGTGTGGTGGCTATCCACAGTTAGCATAGCCATTCCTTTGTATGAGCAAAAGTGCATCAAAAAATAAAGGAAGCCCCCAATAACGAAACACCATCAGGGTGTGTAAAACAATACGCAAATCTTTCCCCTTCTTTAAAAATCTAGTGATGGGCAAATTTTCAACAGCCCTCATTCAGAGACGTCATCGCCTTTAATTTACTTGTTGATAAGGAATGCTACCCTCAATAGCTCTGTTTACAGTACACATTTCCCAGTGTGATTTCTTCAAATACATGCACACCTTCACAGACAGTAGTGTTTTTTTTAATAGAAGAACAGTATTGAGTTTACAGCCTCAGGAGCATTTTCTTGGTTTATGTTGATTTTTATTGAATATGTTTAGAATAACATTAGTGATGGTAGTAGTAGCAGCAATATTACTTCTGCTACTATTAGGAAGCCTCTGTGGACACTCATGGACAATAAATTTTCCCAGTTGTTGGTTCTGTTTCTCTTTTTCTTTTTATAGTAGGAGATGATTCAAGCAAAAATTACAGGCTGTATATTTTACTGTTATAGGGACGAGGTACTTCTGAGGTCTCTCTCTTAACCCCTTATCTTCTGTACTCAGAGAAAACCAATCTACAACATGAACGTCTAATGATTTTCTCTGGGGAAAGGTAAAATGTCGATGTAAAAAAGAATGCTAACGTTATCCATAAATCTCTATAATTTTTGGAAAGTAAATCAGGACTGCAGAAGAAAATGTGTGACATTACGCGTTTGCCAAAGCATTGTCATGTTCCTGTAGTCTGAAAAAGTAGTTATTTCTTTCTTTTTAAAATATGGTTCTGGTGGTAACTGTAACTATAACCAGAGCAAAGCTAGATGCTTCTGCCGGTAGGTAAGAATATATATGCTTCTTACCGGTAGGTAAGAATATATCAATATGTCGAGTGAGTCGGGGTGGGCGGAATGGAGGATCTAAACAAAACATCCCCTTCCCCCCAAAAAATCTACCATTAAGGAGATCAGCAAGAATGAGTTAGCGAAAGTTTGACATCAGGATGGTGAATCTCCTGCTGAAAAAAATGCCCCATAGGCAATGTGATGAAGAGAGAGGGAAGGGGGGAAGGGGGGAGGGACAGGCATACTTTTTTGGGTGGGGGGAGAAATACCTGTTCTTAAGCACCCCCGTTCGTGCCTCTCTTGACCCACAGAGTCTTGAGTGGAAGGGGCAGCCGCGCGCCAGTGCCGTCCGCGTGCAGGAATTCCAGCCCCAGCGCGATTAGGACATTATTGAATTATCTGCACTTTATTCCTCCGATGTTTATCATCTGCTTTGCATATCACGTGGGGAATGCCTAGCCAATGGGAGCCGGCCTGGCACGATACTGGCGCGTCAGCCCTGGTCAAGACTGAGAGATTGAATATCTCTTTTTTCAGTCTTTGGGGCTTTTAAAAAAGAGCCACTGGTCTCAATGCGGATCGGGCTATGACAGCCTCCGTGCTCCTCCATCCCCGCTGGATCGAGCCGGTCATGTTTCTCTACGACAACAGCCTGGAGGAGATCAACAAGAACATGGAAGCGGGATTCCACGCGGCGGCCGCGGCCGCGGCTGCAGGCACCAACTTCGTGGCGGCCAACCAGTGCAGGAATCTGATGGCTCACCCAGCCTCGCTGGCTGGTCCGGGCAGCGCCGCCGCCGCCGCATATCCGTCGAGTGAAGCACCCAGCGCCGCCGGGATGGCAGAGAGCGGGGCAGCTGTCAAGCAGTGCAGCCCTTGCTCGGGCGCCGTGCAGGGCTCCTCGGGCCCCGCCGCCCTGCCCTACAGCTACTTCAGCGGCGGCTATTTCCCTTGCAGCGTCAACCACCACCACCACCACAACGCCTCGCTCAAGTCCTGCGCCCAACCCGCCGCCTCCTCCTTCGCCGACAAGTACATGGAGACGTCGGTGGCGGCCTCCAGCGAAGACTTCCCTTCGCGCGCCAAGGAGTTCGCCTTTTATCAGGGCTACGCCGCCGGACCTTACCAACCCATGCCGGCGGGCTACTTGGATATGCCGGTGGTGCCCACGATCGGCGGCCGGGGCGAGCCCAGGCACGATTCCATGCTGCCCGTGGAAGGCTACCAGCCCTGGGCCATCCCTAACGGCTGGAACGGGCAGGTCTATTGCCCCAAGGAGCAGAACCAGCCGCCCCACCTGTGGAAATCCGCTCTGCCGGGTAAAGCACCTGCGCGGCCCTTCCCTTACCGCGGAGTACGCGTGCAGCACCCGAAGTAGCTCTGCAGCCCAAATGTCAAAAGGGCGGCGGCTGCTTCGGCGTCTCCTCGCTCCCCCGTCTCCGAATTGCCTGCCGTCCCCTTCGTTCCGACCCCCTTCTTCTCCCTTTCTACACTTTCTGCCCCTGCCAGACAAGGCCGGGAGGAGGTTGACGCTTCGACGCCCTTGGCAAACCTTGTGGGTCTGGGGCCTTCCTCAAGTTGTCTGGGCCCTGAATTGTGAGTTTGGGGGAACATCTCACGTTCCCATTCCCCTACCCGGTGCTCCGGCTTTTTCCCAGGCGGGTTTTTTCTCTCTTAGGCCCGGATGCCAAAAAGGCTGAACCCAGAGGGTTCAATGGAAAATTAGGCATCTTGGTCTTGCAAATAACTGGCTTTCATAGCAAGGAGACTCTTGCTCTCATTTTCACCCAATTTCCAGCAAGTAGGGCGATTTTGTTTAATATTTTGGGCCCATGTCTGTCAGGTTAATCATAATAATTAATCAGCGCAGCAGCAGTCCTCTTAGATAAACTCCCTATTTCTTATTAAATCACCACTCTCAGAAATAATGTGATTCTTTGGATTATTTCACATAATTGTAGTTTCTGTCTTCTGCACTTGAGTGCTTTATCAGCCATCTTAGATTACAGTTTCCATTACTTTTGTCTAATAGTGTGCTTTATTTTCCTTTCCAGCTTTCCACCTTCTCATTAATGATCAGTTAGATTTATTTATATTAGTTAAGCCATTAATATAGCTGATAAACAAGTGAGTTGTCCTGTCATCAGAATGCTGGTCTCCACTCTTGCTCTCCTGCACCCCTTTAAAAAGGCATTACAGCCTCTCCCTTTTATTCCAACATCAAAATGTAGCTATCCATTCTGTTGGCTCCACTGCTAGATTATGTGGGTCAGCACCTCCCCAAATCCCATTGCATTTTACAGCTGTACTGAAGTTAGATGTCAGTTGTCTTTGTTGTGAGAACAGATGCAAGGATATTGTAATGGTGGGTGTTTTTTGGGGGGGGGTGTATATGCCTAGGGGAGAATAGGCAGGGAGCAAAGAGACTGTTGGGCACATAAGGTAACCTGAAAAATACTTTTTGATTCACAAGGTCTCAGTTGCTATCTTGTAGGTTATGACAACTACCTATAATTTTACTATAACCTGTTTTATGTTACAAGCCAAGAGGTTTACAAGCAATATTACTAGTTCTAGAGAAGAAACTCCTTAGCTGGAGAACTTGTGCAAATGTTGATTGAGCTTTATTTAACCCAGTCAACTTGCAAAAGGATGATCTGTTGATCCATAGAACTGATATTTATAATGTGTTTAAGAATTGTGAATAATAATAGCACCTGCCTTCCTGTTTTTGGTTTTCTGTTCTAGATGTGGTTTCACATCCTTCCGATGCCAACTCCTACAGGCGTGGAAGGAAGAAAAGAGTGCCTTATACAAAAGTTCAGTTAAAAGAACTGGAGAGGGAATATGCTACAAATAAATTCATTACCAAGGACAAGAGAAGAAGGATATCGGCTGCTACAAATCTCTCAGAGAGGCAGGTCACAATTTGGTTCCAAAATAGAAGGGTGAAAGAAAAAAAAGTCATCAACAAATTGAAGACAAGCAGTTAATGGATTTAATGGAAATATAGCTGCTTTGGGGGGGGGGCTCAAAATTCAATTTTCTCCTCCCTGGCCCAGTTTAAAATATTAATGAAAAATACAAAATAATGAACATTTTCTTTTTTTTAAAAAAATATCCCTCTCTGTCTTTGGATAGAGGGCTTTGAGCAAGTATGGTTATTAGGCATCTTAAGTACTCCTGAAAATCCAAAAGACCCCCACTTCAGGGACGGACTTATAAAGTCCAGCCGGACCAGGGATATTGCAACTCAATTTTTAAAAGATAGCATATTGTCGAAAACAGTGTAAGTATTATTTGTGACTATTTTAGGATGTTTTTGGATTATAATCGGGAAGATTTGTTTTTAAAAAGTATGCACACACAAGAATGCCATTGCTTATATTACTATTCTACAACATGTCAAATTGTAAATTAGGTGCAGGAAAGAATGTACAATTACTGTGCATTTAAGCAATATATTCCATGTTTTATTTTCTTTTAAAGGAAGGTACTGAGTAAAACTTTTGACAGACAGCAGTGAAACAAATTTTATGTAGGATTAATCTTGGGTTAAAAGCAGGATAAACTGCTAGAACTTTTTTTTTTTTTTTGAAAACCTGTTAGCATATTTTTCAGTAGCTCATTTCTTCATGCATAAATTCAGTGAAGAAACAGGATCTTCTCTAGTTTTGTAAAGAGACTTATATATTTCAAGCGCGGTGACACTAACTATCAAATGATAATTAACTGCATTAATTAAATATCAAATACTATACATTGTTCTTTTAAAATATGTGACAGAGATAAAAACTGGCAGCACAGCCATATATGAATAAAAATGTTTTCTAAAGACAAAAATCTACAAGAAGCCCAGTGAAAATTATGATACGTTTCCCGTAAATATTCTGATTTCTATGTCTATATTTTGATCTATAAGTAAATAGTTTTCTATCTTTGTTTTACAGTTATGAGGCTGCATTAGAAATATGAATTCATTTTACAACATCTCTCCCCCCCAATAAATCAATTATTTCAACCAGCACATTCTATGCTTTTCCCTGCTCACTAGATGATACAGTACTATCCTGTAAATAATAATAATTAAAAAAAATTCACTGTGAAAATGTATTTCTGCACCTCTATTTTTTATATTTTTACCGAAAATTAAAATCTAAAATCTATAGATAGATCTTAGCATTATGCCTGTTAATAAAATAGTCACTATAATAAAAGACTGATTAAATCCTTATTTATTTCTTCCATTGCTATATAAATCTTGTGAAGACTGGGATTTCTGGTAGACATTTTTTCTTATATCTAATACTTTTTTTAAAAGTACATTGCCTAACCAGAGTGCAAACACAGGAAAATTAAACTGTCAGGTTTTTTTGAAATGGTGGTCGAGGTGGGGGAAGAAATATAAAAGCATGAGCTGGAAACCTACCTCTTCCATAATGAAAAATAGTTAAGTCTGAAAATTTAAGAACTGCTCATATTCAAGGTGTGTTAACCCAACAGGTTAAATTTTGGAGTGGTTGTGGGTAGATTTTGGTAGTGGTGAAATGAAATGAGTAGAGATACTTCAAACCTTGACCTTGTTTGGGGGGGGGGGAGACAGACAATTTGTGACCTTGACTTCTGACAGCTCGTGACTAGTCTTCTTATGGATTAGTAGATCAAGGGCGCCACCTCGTGTCCCTACTTCAAGTCTGTTGGCATTAGAAGTTATATATAGGAGTCCTAAAAAATATAAAGCAAGGCAGACCATCTGGCAGGTTTCTTTTTGTCAGGCTGTCATCGGTTGAGTTGATTAGGATAATAGCTTGCTGTGTTCTGGTCTGTAGCTAGTTGCCCTCTCTGTTACCCTAGGATTGGAAGGGTAGAGACAGGGAATGGGGAGCCCCGAAAATGTCTCTGCTGTACTCTGGGGACAATTTTAAAGGAACAGAAATAGGAAAGTGTATTCTAACAGCAAAATACCACAAGCTACTTCAAGTAGTTATTTACTTAGATGAGTTTGCAGCTATACCAAGACAGCTGTCTCTCTATATGCATATGTATTGTAGTCTTAAGATGCTTCCATAATTTCATTCACATCTAAGGTGTCGCAAAATTATTAATTTCAGCCATCTTCAAAGCAGAATTAAAGCTGTACAGTATGCTAAGTGAGGTAATTTGAGAGAGGAGAAAGAATTATAGGAACTTTATTACATATGTACATATTATAGAGAAACTCTTTGTTTATAATAGCTTATGACACAAGAAAAATACTAGAATGTTTCTTTGGTTAGCACTTTTTGTCTCTTCCTTTTTCCTAACTGGTAAATAAATAGGGTTCTCTCTTGTTAGAGAGAGAAGCAAACTTGGTGGAAACTTAAAACTGTTAATCTATTATATGCCAGGAAAAGGCATGAAAATACAGAGATAACTAAATGTATGTGGTGAGTTTCTTTTGGAAATATAAAATTTAAAGACTTTATTATTGTATTGATAATTCAGTAGTCTATTTCCTTTCATTTTTTAAAAGATTACTCTATTTGCCTATGATGTTACCAAAATGGAAATAATCCAAGTAATATTCCCCTGCCCCCATATCGAAATTTTGAAATAATCACTTGTCAAAAAAGGATGGAACTAAGTTTTTGAATAGTTCTAATTATATTGTTTTATTTATCAAAAGCTTTCCATTATTTCCCCTTATGGTACAGTATATGATAATATTTTATGTTGTCCTTTAAAAAAATATCAAAAAAATCAAACAGGAATGTTTTCTCTGAATTTTCTCTGTATTTTTAAAATGCTAAATGGTGCTTCAAAACTCTAAAATATAACACTATGAATCAATAAAAGTAAAATATTTACCTATGAATGTAAAATGTAAAAACAGAACAAAAATTATAGAACAAAATGGTATATTGGGGGTGGAGGGGGGGTTTAAAGGTCTTTGGAGATTGCTGGGACTTTAAATTACAATTCCTGAGAATAAGAAATGTCTCAAGGGCATCTCATAGCCAGAATCTGCTTCCAGCAATTGAGGAAAAAATAATCTTCAACGTGATTATCCCCCATCTGGTTCTTTATTGAAGTGCATGTGTGTTCCTAATTTTTTCAATGCATTCAAAATCCAACTTCCTAGTGTAGTGAAAACAAGTATTTGGGACTCCTTGCAAGTCTGGTACTTTCATTGCTGTACCTACAACTATATTCTGCAACTGACCTTTTCTAGAACTGTCTTGAGCCATTTTCTACTAGCCTATAAGACAAACAAAGATCTCTTGCCAATGTCCTTCCGCTGTGTTGCCTAGATTCCTTACTTTCATCTCATCACCACTTGTACTCCTAAACTCCATGGTTGGTAAAAAAAGCGTTTTCCACCTTATGCTGAAGGTGTGCTAAATCTATTATCATTTCATACCCATTAACTCTGAGAAAAGTCATTTGTTTGGCTGCATCTGGGAATAGAAGCAGGGTGGGGATTGGCATTGGGGGACAGCAATTATTTTCTGCTGAAGGAAAGGATTTGTGGAAAGCACTTCAGCTCAAGAATGGGTGAAGGTTTTATGCAGAGGACAAAATGAGTCCAGATTATTCCTTGAATTATTCCTAACTACTTTCTATAGTAACTGATACAGAACCAGATCTTCCCATTTGGGGCATAAAGTGCTAACTGTTCTCTTTGTATCCAGAACTAGGCCTAAGTGGTTGTGCTTAGTGCTTCTCAGGGCTATTGCTCCTATTTGTAACCTCCAGTTCTGATATTTTAACAATTGTTTTCTGAAGATAATTTTTTTCCCAGAGCTCAAATAGAGTGCTTCTGATCTTAACTGTTAGAGGTCTGCTGGACAATTACCAGTTTACATGTTCGTGCATGCTGTTGTTTGTGCTCAATTTAATGTGCACATAATCTATATTTGGGTTATAAGGGGATTCTATGAGTTCTATGGCAGTTAAGAAGCTAGATTAAGTCAATTGTAAAGTTGGAAGTTTGGGACCTGAATCCCAAATGATGGGGAGCTCCCATTCTCAGTTCCTGACAGCCTAGCAGTTTGAAAACATGCAAATGCAAGTAGATAAATTTATAGCACTTCAGTGGGAAACAGAGTTTCATGCACCTCGGGATATAATCATGTCAGCCACATGCCCACGGAAGCATCTTTGGACAAAGGCTGGCTCCCTCAGCTAGGAAATGGAGGTGAGCATCACCCCCTAGAATTGGACATGATTGTACAGGGGAAACCTTTATCTTTTTAATGGGTACTAGTCATTATGAGAGACTTTGTTATACAATAAAGTTATTTACATATCTTATAATACTCCACACATTGATAAACCATCGTCCTTCTATTGCATATTTGAAAATATAATACATGTTGCCAATGGTGGGATTCAGCCAGTTCACACTTACTCAGGGAGAACCGGTTGTTAACTTTCTAAGCAGTTTAGAGAACCGGTTGTTGGAAGAAATCTCCTTTTGTTTTTCCCCACATTTACAGGGCTAATCCTGTAAGGAACGCAGGAAGGAAACACTCTGATGTTGTTTCTAGCCTAATCTTTATTGCCCTGCCTACAGAAACTGCCTCTCTGGTTAACCCTTACTACATTGTAACAGCTAAGGTGAAGTGCCCATCAATGTGAGTGACTTTGACTTGGCCCAGTCACATGACCACCAAGTCCTGCCTACCCAGCTGGTCATTAGGGCAGAGAACCAGTTGTTAAACTATTTGAATCCCACCATTGCATGTTGCCTTATGGAGGGGGGGGGGGGAGATTGAATTATAGGTATGGTACTACATATGCTGCACATTGTATACATGCTATACAACATGTTTAGTGATTTGTCATATTCAGATACTGCCCATCCTCTTTATGCAGCAATTTTGGGGGCAGTGTACAAATAAATATGCAATACATGCCGTACAACTGGATATACATGCTAAAGGTTATGCATCATACTATATATAACAAGCTAAAGTTGTGCATCCTACTATGGAATCCCTCTTCCAACATAGCAGGGCAAATCCTGCCTATAAACAGAGAGAAGACCCCACTGCTTTCTAGCACTGAAGATGTTACCTATTTGGGTAAGGAAACATCTGCAAATAAACAACCATTTTAGAGAGCACCAAGGACTCCTCAGCTCAGCCTCTGGGCTACAGATATTTTCTTCTACTACACACTATAGGTTTACCTCGACTTACAACCATTCATTCAGTGACCATTCAAAATTACAATGGTAGTGAAAAAAGTGACTTGTGACTATTTTTCACATTTACAAAATCCAGATGCTTGGCAATTAGCACGTATTTATCACTGAGTTTCCCATCAAGATTTATTATAAGAAATTATCAGAAATCTTCAGATGTTACTCTCAAATTTCAGAATTTGATGGAATCTCTTCTCTTGCCTTCTCCTGTTACGTTGAACATTCCTCACATTTTGTCCCTATACTTAAATACTCTATACTTAGATGGAAAATTGCTACAAATGGACACTCGGTGATTGAATGGGTGGTCTCCAAATTTTACACACACACAGAGGGGGGAAGTGAGAAAGAGAGACAGAGAGAGCAAAGAGAAAGAGAGAGGGAGAGAGGAGAGGGAGGGAGGGAGGGAGGAGAGGGAAGGAGGGAGGGAGGGAAGATATATGAATTTTCCATAATTGTATCTGGGATCATATAATTCTTGTAGCTTCTTTTTGATACAAATTTTATTAAAACAAAAAACCTAACACAAATAATAAAGAGCAAAAGAAGCAAAGAAAAGAGAAAGAAAAGTCCAGAAAGAGAAAATGAAGAAATAGAAAAAAGAAAACTTCTGATTTCTTCTCTAGCAAATATTTTACAATTTTAATTCTTACTTTAAAAAAAAAAGTAAAAGTAAAAAAGTAAAAAGTAAGTTTAAAAAACCCTCACCTTTTCCCTATTATCCAGTTTTTTTAAAATCATGAAAACCACAGTTCATGAATGCATATTTTTCTGTTTAATAAAAAATATCTAAGGGATTTCCAGTCTTAACAATTCTTCAGTTCTATGGTGTCTTGTTGATTAAAATTGTTTATGAAGCATCTAATTTCAGGGGCAAAATATATGGAAAATTCCATGGTACCATTGATGATAACGTCACATTAACAAAATTCTGAAACATTGAATTAATGGCTCATTCCTGATCATACTCTAAAATTTAGCTAAAAGGGGGGTGGAGCCCTTTTACACAAATCCAATATCCATGTAAATAATCTAGTTAGATTGCTTTTGTTTCTCAGCATATCTCCTTTAAGTAATTTCAAAAAGCAAGCTCAAAGTACAGAATGGTTTTTTTCCACCCTAAGATATATAAACAGTTCTGCTATTATGGTATATATTCAACAGACAAAGTCTACTGCCTCTATACCAGTGTGTCTCAATCTTAGCAAATTTAACATGTCTGGATTTCAATGCCCAGATTTCTCCAACCTCTGGGAGTTGAAATCCAGAAGTCTTAAATTTACTAAGGCCGAGAAACACTGCTCTACACCAATGTTTGACTTTTCAACCTGTTGCCCTTTTTGCTTGCTAAATGGGAATGATGGAACTTCCAATTTAATAAAAATTACAAGATTTGAAGAGCACCAGGTTGGAAAAAGTTACATTAATATTTGGAGGCTGTGAACCAGATATGCACACAATTAACCACATTGTGTTGAAAGGACTTACTAAAGATAATGCAATTCAAGGATCAATTTAACTACAACTTCCAAACCAATACCAAAAATAACATCAAGGTTTGGTAGAAAAGGTTATTTGCGAAACCAAGTTAGATTGAGATATATAAACACACACTCAATTTTCACATAATTACTTTGTTTTGACCTGTTAAGAAGAATTCATTGATTTTCCTATATAAGGCACATGCCTAATCTTCTGTGTAGGGAGATACCATATTCCTAATAGTTAATATTTTAATTTACCTGTTATATGCTGGCATTTATATTTCTGAATATAACCTGCAGTTGTATCTTTTCTTTTCTTTTTCTTCTCACTTGAACTCAAAAATATGCATGTAGTACTGCTTTAACAGGTACATATAACACTAATGAAATTTGTGCACTAGCATAGATACACATCTTGACTTCATGGCACATTCCCATGAATCATTTTCCAAATAAGGTGCTATACTTGTGAATTCTCATATAGATGGTTAAACTGATACAGAGTAATCTACAGATTTAAGATTTTTCCACTCCTTATTCTAAATATAGTTAAGATCGATTTCCACAGAATTTAGTCTTGGCCTAATTCCTATCCTCTATTTCTTCTTTTGCTACTTTTTCCTCAATCCACAAAGGAAACATTTGTAGCTACAGAGAAATGTTCAACTTTTTCCTTAATTAAAAAATAAAATAAATGTTGAATAAACAATTGTATTATAAGGAGTATGTAGCAGGAAGGTGTTTAATAGCTGGAAGGAAAATTGTTTCAACAGGTTGGGTAACTCTCACCTTCTACAAATCCTTGAAAATTACAGGCCTCCCATTTATCTAGAATCTGACATGAATATCCAATCCCTTCCCTTCTTAAAAGTATCATTTTAGAAGCCTTTGAAAAAAAGTTTTTAAATAAAATTAAAAACACACAATTTGTTTAAAAATAATGTACCCTTAAACTATCTCTGCATTTTAACTCATGGAAAAGGTATTTTAAATTTGAATGTATTTGTTTGTCTTTATACTTAAAGGAAATAATGTTTAGCAAGTGGAGGTTTTTTTTGAGAAATGTAACTGAGAGCGTTTTTTACAGTTTCTTTAAATATACTTTAATTTCCAAATTAAAGTATTTAGCATTTAGCCCTCCACCGAAGCGTAATGCTTTAGTTATGGCTAGATGGATGAGAGGGAGGGAGGGAAGGAGGGAGGCTAGCTATACAATTCTGCAGGTGAATTTGTGAGTCCCAAATATTAATTAAACTTTGGAGGTGCATCTACTTTTTCTTGAAAAAACATGTCATAATTGACATAGGGCTCTGAATAAATTTCATCCCAGAGGATGGCAGTAGTGGGGACAACCTGCCGGGAACTTGAGACCTTAAAAGCACCTTAGGATGGCAGAAGTCCAGGCAGTGTTGAAAAAGTCCCAGAGAGCCCCGTCCACTCTCTCTCAAAAGAGCCCAATCTCTACACTTATCCTCCCCACCCAGCCTTACTGTTGATTGGGACCTATGTTCTCCCCGCTATCTGCTCAGTTCTTTTGGGAGGAAATTAACACGCCAGGTGAACCTATTAAGGGAGGCTTCTAACCCCACTCTAGGTTTATATTTCCTTTTTATTCTCCTTTGTCTGGAAAAGCAGGAGTCCTTTCTAGACTGCTTCCCTGGGGTTGCGGGCATCTGATTCTTGAGTTTACAGGCTCTGGCGTGGGAGGAAAGAACATTTTCAGGCGCTGTGGTGAAGTAGACCAAATATGGCGCGAAGGAAAACTCAGGGACGCTGCGTTCCCTTCCCCTGGTTTCCGACGAGAGGTCCCCAAAGAGAGCATCCTTCTCCTCCCTCCCCATCCCCTCCGCCCTCTCCCTCCCCATCTCTTCCTGCAGCGTGAAAAAAGAGCCCCGTTCGACGTAGTAAAGGTCAAGTCCTACGGCGTGCGATCCACGGTCATTACTGTACGCTGACCCCTGGTGATTTGGGGAAGCAATGCCTGAGGGTCCCGCCAGGGAAAGAGCAGCGGATGGCTTTCAAGACCGAAACCGAGACCGGGACCGGGAAGAAAGGGGAGGGGAACAGAAACAGGAGATCCGTGGGATTACATAATCCGTGAATATGATTTCCCGGACTCCGTTCTGCTTAATCATCTCCGCCGCCGGCTGTTTCAGCAGCAGGAGCGGGGAAAGGAGCCGCCAGCCGAGCGGTTGGAGAACGTTTGGCCTCAAGTTCGCGGCAAACAGAAGAGTGAACCGGAGAGCCGCGGGCTTCCTGAGCGTCGGCGGAACCGGTCCCGGCACGTCCCCTCCTGCAGAACCGACTTCGGTTCTTCAAATGGGGAGGGAGGCTCTCTCTCCTCGACCGGATAGGCTCCCTGCCAGCCAAATTCCCCACGGATGTTTTGCGCCGCGGCATTGGATCCTGGCGACTGGGGTAAGCAAACACACGTGAGCCTCCGTCCACGGAGTGTGAATAAAGGTTGCTTGGCTAAGACGATTCAGATGCGTGGTTTTCCGCTGCGGAAAAACGACCGACCCAGGCTTCAGGGGTGGCGTTTAAACTATCTTTAAAATAGTTTTCTGCGTATCTGTCTTATCCTACCGTGTGGCGTGATTTTCTCACAGCCTTGCCACCTTCTCCTGTAAGACACAAACAGGTCGGTAAAGCATCTCGAAAATATGTTAGGGCGGTTTGAGGCAGGCCCTGTAGATGATGATGATGATGATGATGATGATGATGATGATGGTTCCCTCCAACAAGAATCCTCTTCAAACTCCCTACTTCCACCCTCCAGGGGGAAAAACCCCACCTACCCATTTTGCACGGAATAGCCTTATAAGAATAGATTAGAAAAAGCCACGTTAATTTTCCAGGCTTGGCTTATAAACAAAAATGCATTTAGGGGAAGGGGGAGTGTCATAGCAGGCAGAAATTAATGAGGCATGCAATATTTTCCACTTGGCCTTGGAACAGCGCTTACTTCATCCCCTTATAAGCCAACCTCTTTTCTGTGGACTCGTGCGAAAGGAAGCTTTTCCAAAGGAGAAAGAGCATCCGTTCATTTCCTGCAGCTGCTCATATCATTTATCTTGGAGCAGCATTTGGGGTTTTTTTTTTTTTAAACTTGTCAGACTTCCACCCTAATCATTTTTCCTTTTAATCATTATCCTTTATTTCCTTTGGAATTCGTGGGATATCCCACAGGGCCTACTTGAAATTTTAAAATGTTTCTATTAGCAGCCAGACATGGTTACACATACCAGTTGCTTTGCTGTGCAGCAAAGAATTAAATGGCTTTGGTTTGGCTAAATCTAATTTACATGAACAGAAACAAGTATTTCTAAATCAAGGCAGGAAGAAGGAGAAAGATGGACGGTAAAAAAAAGAAGAAGAAATCAATGCAATCTCTTCATTTGGTTCTATCCTTCTGGTAATCTCACAGGCACTTCTGATATCAATGATGAATTACACTCTAATGCATCATTAAAGGATGCTCATCCTTTAAAAGGCCAAAAATGGAGATTGGATATGTGGTCTTCCAGTGCAGCGTCAGATCCACCTAGGGCTTCTTTTTAAATTAAACCAATGTATTACAGACTAAATTATAATCTGGATAGGCCCGAATGCTCCCCCTGAATGAAGCTATGTGGCATTCCATTTCAACTCTAAGACTATCTATATAACAGCAGCACTCCAGTAATTATTTGTGGTGGAAGTTACCCCAGCCAGACATGGGAGGACATGAAGGGGTTTTTGCCTGCATTCCCATTCAGCCAAATGGCTCCCTTGCAGGGATCTCATCTGGCTTTGCTTCTCCTGTTTCTGATGTGGACATTGCACAATGCAGCTCTGATATAATTTGTCATCATACCGGCCATAAGGCTATTATTTATTGCCACCTGAACTTATTTATATCCGTCTATTCTGCAAATAACGATGATGATACCAATCATTGATGCAAATAATACAGAAAGTTAATAACTATGTATTATTTTCACTTCTGCCCAGAATTAGCTCTTGGGCTGGAGGTAGAAAGGAACTTTAATGTTGAAAGTAAAATATTTGTAGATCATATCAACCATACCAGACTAATTTAGGAAGATGGAAAAAATTACTGCTCTTCTCTTCTTAACCCAATTAATATAAATGAAGCAACAAGCAGCAGACCCGTCTTTGTCTAATTAGTAAGCTTATTATTCAACATGAAACTCAGTTTTCACATTATTACATTAAATTCTTACAGTGAATTTCAAGGAAATCAGCAAATGTTCATAAGGTTGAATGACCCAATAGGAATTCAGTTGTTTTAAAACCTTTTGATAAGATGTTGTGGTTTGTGGTTTAGTCTAGTTGGGAAAAGTACCATTGAAGCATATATTTTTGGTATCTAGATGTTTTCTGACATATAGACTACTGAATCACTAAGAAACTGGATGCAAGATATGTGTGATTTATTTGGTGCATATCAAGATATGTAAAATTATGTTTAGAATAATTTTGTAGAACCGAAGAAAGCAAACTCTTGTATGATTCCTCGGTGCTATAGAAAAATAAAATATAATAAAATACAATGGAAAATGTTATTATAACTGGCAATCCACATCTGCAACTGTTTAAGCAAGCATCTGTATTATTTTGTATGGATTTTATAGGGAGTTGGTTCTAAATAAAAATTGCAAAATCACTTGCAGCTGCAATAAGTAGAATGAATTATTCTGGTTTACTTTGGATGTTAAACAAGAATTTCATTGCTAAAGTTATTTGAAAAAAAAAAGAGGAAAAAGAAAGAAAAGGCATTCTTTCTATATTTTGTTTTTAAGACAAATGTGATCATTGCAGGAAAGTGTTTTATTTTTATGAATTTCCTTGATTAACAAACCCGAGGTCAAGTTCAAGGCATCACCTGTGTCGATACATCTAAATATGTCAGACTTGGAATGTTGTCCATTGATCGTTTTGGTTGTTCAGAAACTTGGAACAGCTTTTTTCTCTCCTCAACCAGACAGAAAAGTTATAGCCTTTAATTTTGCGGAGGTGGTGGTGGTGGTGGTGATGGTAAAATCCCACTCGGTGCAGAATCCATTCATGGATTTTTATTTAGAAATGTCTCAGCAAAATGGTTCTTTAAAATTAATTTGGAGGCCACCACTCTGGATTTTATGGTTTGAATGCAGCAATTTCACAAGGCAGAAATTGAGATACCATGGTCTTTTGAAAAAGGCAAACGTGGGGACGTGGTTTGATATATACTATTGCAGCCAGGAAAGATTGGACGTTCTGTTGTATGTATTGACAATTGTATTCAGTTGGTGCTGGTTAACTTTAACTTGAATGTGGAAAAGATTCTATAAAGCAATGAAGTGTCAAAAGACTTTCTTTCATCAAAGAAAGTCCTAGTATTGGATTGGGTCCTGAGAGGGTGGGGAGGGGGGGGGGAGAAAGAGAGAGAGAGAGAGAGAGGGAGAGAGATCAGGAAGGGTTTCTATTGAGCAACCTCAAGTGAAAATTATCCTACACCTTGAATTTTACCATGAAAACATTGGGAAAGGGGAAAGAAAAAACTGACGTGGAGTTTTGTATTAAAAACTTAATATTTGACGTTATTTCTAAAACTTAACTTCAGGTTTAGAATATTTAATTTTGAATTTAAGTAAATAGTGTATTTGCACAAGTTTTTCAAAATTGAGAGGTGATGGAAAAAAACGAAGTAGAGGCAAAACAAAGATTATTGTTTTTCCAAGCCTGGTTGAAAGAATCAAATCTGCCTGCAACTAAATGCCTCCTGCATCAGTAGCTGGAAATTAGCATTTATCCGGTCCATATTTTCATTGGGACTGTGGCAGGAGAGAGAAAAATGGGAACTGCATTTCATATTTGTAGGGATAAAGCTCCTAAATTTGGGTAATTTTGTAAAAGAAAATTAATGTGGAGAATCAACTATGCAATCTAAACTTCAGTGTTATGTGTGCTGTGCTAATTTGAAATAAACTAGTATTGAACTCAATAGGACTCAACAGGACTTACTCCTGATTAGACATATGTGGCTTCATGTTTTCTAACTTGTATATATATATTATTGGTCTACATACCTATAAAAACTATATATATATATATATAGATATATATATATAGTTTTTATAGGTATGTAGCTCTTGGTGTATTTGGGTCTTTTCCCATGTACGATTAAAAGTATCTTGGCAATGTTTCCACGAGGTCACACTTGTCATCTTCAGGCTGCTGCCTTTGGCTTCTTGCTTGCATGTATATGTGTGTGTGTGTGTGTGTGTGTGTGTGTATGTGTGTGTGTATATGTGTGTTACGTTTTTGAGCTGATCAATATATATATATATTGATCAGCTCAAAAACGTAACACACACACACACACACACACACACACACACACACACACACACACACACACACACACACACACACACACACACATATATATATATATATATATATATATATATATATATATATATATATATATATATATATATATATATATATATATATATATCCAGAGGAAACTAGTGGCTATTAAGAATATTTAAATATCTTTCAATTATATTAATTAATTTTAGGAGCATTTATACTTAGTTTCATTAGCATCTTATTCCCAATATTTTTTTTCATTAATACTTTTGTAGCAGGGGACAACAAAACATGCAACCATATTAAACTTTTATTCTGATGCAAAATCATTTCACTCCCCACACTCAGAACATATCCGAAGAGTCAAACCATCTAATATCCCATTAAATCCTTAGTTAGGAAAATATTTGAGAAGTTTATATCTCATTTTAAAGCAATATGTTTGTAAACAATACTATGAAAAGATCTAAGGAAAATCCTGAGAGAAAATGACAAAATAGAAATATGACATTTAAAAATATTTGATGATTTAAGCTATATTGCAGTGATAAGATCTAGTTTCATATGAGAAAGGGGATCAGGAACACGAACTTTTAAAGAGACACGAGGCAGCTTTAATACCCAAATGATTGTGGCACTTTTCTCTTTCTGTTTGTACTCATTGTTTAAAAGTCGCACTTTTAGAAATCCAGAAACTAATAAATCGCAAATTCTATAGATATTAAGAGAACTGTGTGAAATGTACACGTATTCAATTCTCTAAATTAACAAAAGGTTAAAAAAAACACCACCCCATGAGATGGGAACAATGGCAGATAGAAGACCTGTTGCAACAAACTCATTTTCATAGACTTGTTGCAAACATAGCTATCTTCAAAAGGAAAGGTTTCCTATGGAATGCTCTGACATGTTTAGACACCTGACATAATCCTAATTTTTAAAGCCGCTTCTAATTAAGAAAATAACTAGACATTTAAAAAATAATTTATATCGGAGATTACAGAGAACAAAGGAAATATTTTAATTAGGTTCCTTTTGTATTCTTTCAAAGTCATATAGATATTCTACATTTCTCCAGCAATACTTAATTTGGGTGTGGATAATCAGCGTTCTTGATTTCCTAAACGCCCCACTGCCATTCCCTGCATCTTTATTCAAAACCCGAGAGCGTTTTTTGTCAGACACCCCCCACTCTTCAGACACAGAATCCGGCTAATTTTCTTTCTAAGCGGGATTGCTTCTCTTTATTGACCTGGTTTCCTGCGAAGTAAATTGGGACGCTGCTCTCTACTTCTTCATTGCTCTTCTCCGCTCCCAGGTATATGAAAGCTCAGGCACATTTCCGAAGAAAAGGCCTCATAAACTGCATATAGTGTGGCAAGGAATAAAAGAGGGAGGGGGCAGAATAAAGACAACCTTAAGGATTACGTTGGGGATGCTGGCGAACTATTGAGAAAAATCTGGGCATTCCTTCGCTACTTTTCACTTGGCAACGAAGGAAGCGAAGAAGTCTGCTGAATGGCATTCCTTCCAAGGAAACCTGCCACCCGTATGGAAGCTCAGCGGGAGGTTCTTTATGCCTTGCGTTTGAATGCACCTTTCCCAAATAGCCAAGCGTCCCACTAGTTGCGTAAGCCCAGAAGAAACAAGCTGAACCAGAGATTGGAGCTGCGGGTCACCGCAACCACTTTCCCCACTCCATCTTTTCAACCCCCCCCCCTCCGCCTCTCTGCCTTATCGCCTCCCCGAGACGGAGTCTCCTTCCTCTTTTGTCTGAAAGGAATACATAGACGGTCCTTGGATGCCCAAAGGTGCCCTTGCCATTACTGTATAGAGCTCGCCTTGCAGGTCTGTTGCCCCCTATAAAGGACACTGTTTCTTGAAAGCTTCGGGGAAGGCGGTGCTTTCGGTCAGCTTTCAGTCGCGTCTGCTGGAGACAAGCTGAAGTTGACTGCCAAAGTGCTATAAAAGCCCAGGTCAGTTGAGAGCTGTTTTTCACCCCTTCCTAGACGCGCCGGGTTCCAAGCGCGCCTGAAATGCTCGTCTCCTGCAAGGGCAAGGAAGCCGTTTGCTATAAAGCAACAGAGGCGGGGCGACTCTGTGCAACGGTGGCGCCTTTGTTATCGCTGGAGTTGGGGTGGGTGGGGGGATCCCTCAGAAAAGGAGAGGAAATGCAGTTTTTATATCAAGAATGGGAAAGATTGGAGCGGTAACTCAGAGGCAGGTAATTTGCTTGAGAAGGGAAAAAAATACAGAAAAGCAAGAAGGCTGCTGTTGAACTCAACTTGGCAAGCATCCCTGTTGCATATTTCTGTAAACCGCCCCCCCCGACACACACACACACACAGAGGGAGAGGAGGAGAGAGAGGGAGAGAAAGGAGAAATAAAACCATTTTATAGTCCCACATAGACCCCGAGCAAGCTGTAACCGGTCCTTTGATGACACCCTTATCTCCTATTTCCATCGACTCTTTTGGCAAATGTGACAAAGACGGAGATTAATTAATAATTTCAAGTTCAGTTTACAAACGTTGAAGGCCTATAAAAGTTATTCCAGCGATCCAAAATAAAGAGTTCATTAAAGGGATATGTCCAAAGCTGTTGATTTGCGATGGGTTACCCTTGTAAAAAAAGAAAAGAAAAGGGAGAGCAGAAGAAAAGAGGGGAGCATTAAAAAGTATATAAACATTAATGCTAATAAATTAGTGTGTTCCACCACAAAGTACTCATTAGATAATATTGATATTTACAACTCGACATACTTAAATCAAAAGTAAAGAAAATACACAATCAAGATATTTTTCTGCGAGAACCCAATATTATTGAGTCAGTTAGAATTAATCCTGCAATAAATAAACAAATCAGTCGCGACAATTAAATCCTAAGCATCCAGAATGCAGAGTAAGGCTTTTCAAAGTTTATTTTCCAAGGAGGAAAGAAAAGAATTGAGAATAATTATTTCCGCTCCCAAGAATTTTCAAAGAATGGATTAGGCTGCCTCTAGGAAATCTGCCCCATTTTCTTGGTAATTTTAGAATCAACTGCCTGAAGAGCAGCGATAGATCAATTTTCTACGCTAGACATACAAGAGACAGATACAGAGACACATACATAAATGCACAGATTCACACCCACATGAGTTTCTAATTAGTTATAGCCAAAAAAAGTTTCATTTTCTTTTTCATCAGAATAATTCAGCCCGCAGAAGTACGATGTTTGCTTCCTGCGAAAAGAGTATTGAATATCAATATTTCTGTCTGTTTTGGCTCTGAATAAATATAAGGATATTCTTTTTACTGTTAATTTTGAGCTTGAGAAGCAACTCGGTTTGGTCACCACTTACTTCCGAAGACCTTTCCGCTGGCTAGTGAAGGGTCTCCTAACTGTCTGAAATGCCACTTTTCCTCAATCAGTTGGCAAAACCTACTTCTTATTTCAAAGTCGCAGCTTCCAGGGATCAGATAGTGGTTCAACCTGGCAGCTCTTTCTCTGAGATTAGATCCTTTTCCTAATCAATTGCTGTCTCAAAGACCTCTTGATATAGGAAGCCAGAGCAAAAATCAAGAATATGGAAGATGAATGACAGAAAGAAACGGGGTGGGGGTGGGGGGATAAAGCTGGTTAAAGACAATTAATACACAAATTCAGCATCCAAAACAAAGACCAGGTGAAAAATCCCCAAGTTGGCCGAGGGGAATAGGTACCCACAAGCAGTGGCGTTTTAACCCATTAAGCAAGACTTATCACGTGCTTAGGGCAACAGGCCCAAGGCCACAACGTTGATGAAGAAAAATAAATAAATAAATAAATGAAGATTTGTACAGCATGTACAAAGGACGGGCGGCACCAAGATTTGCCAGCGCTTAGGGCACCAGAGAGCCTTAATCCGTCACTTCCCACGAGAAGGAAGGCATTCATGCTCCGTCGGAAGTAAATAGGAATAGCAGCGCGCCATCCGTGTCTAGCAAGAAAAGCACTGGGCAGACTTGACCCTGGCGCATGCTGACCGGCCGAGGCTCTCAGAAAAGCAGCGGAGGTCTGAGGGATTATCTAATCAAGGGACCTTTCAGGAACACCCAGAGAGGTTGCGGAGCGGCGGCGCCCCATAAGGCAGACCTGCCTGAGCTGAGGAGTGTGTGTGTGTGTGTGAGTGTGTTATGCCTATGACAAGACATTTCTTCAGACCCGGGAGGAAAAAGAGGAAGGGGCGAGAAGCGGGGATTCTGCAGCTTCCATATCTGTTTCCATTCCATCAGGATGGGATCTGCGTAGCTTAAATGGAGAAGGGGGAGAGTATCTAATGAGGAAGGGGGGGGGGGGGAAACCCAGTACACTCGCCTTCCATTCCTTTTTTTCTTTCTTTTGGAACTTCTCGTTCAAAAGTCAGATAGGTATTAAAAACTGCATTTAAACCTTTGCATTTCGGTGTTACGTTCTATTTTTAACGCCTGGGGACCCGAGGGGACGATCTGTTGCTTCTCTCGAGATGGCTCCCAAGGAGGGGAAGGAGAAAGGAGGGGGTGGGGAGGGGTGGGGGGAGAGGAAGAAGGCCCGTACTCATAGCTTGTCAATTTTAACATTTGGTCACGTGAGCAGCGCCTCCCTGCTAAGGAAGGGGAAAGCTTTCCACGTCAGCTTTACGTCTCCCAATTTCTTACTTCACGGCTCACTTCCAAGAGACAGCTGCATTAGAGCGTCATGTTAAGCTCGGCTAATGCGGAGAACCCGAGGTAGCCAGCCACGTTATGGATTTGGACGAGCGAGTACCCTGCTCCTCGAATATGTATTTGCCCAGTTGTACCTACTACGTTTCCGGCCCTGACTTCTCCGGCCTCCCTTCCTTCCTGCCCCAGAGCCCGACTTCTCGCCCAGTGCCCTACTCCTATCCCTCCAACCTGTCCCAGGTGCCACCCGTCCGAGAAGTGACCTTCCGGGACTATGCCCTGGAGCCGGCCAGTAAGTGGCACCCCCGCAACAGCCTCCCTCACTGCTACTCCGCCGACGAACTCAGGCACCGGGACTGCCTCCCGCCCGCCGCCGTGGCCGCTGCCGCCGCCGCCGCCGCCGCCGCCAGCCGCGGCGAAATGTTTGGGAAGACCGCGGCCGGCGGCGCCTACCACCACCCGGCCACCTCCGCAGTCTCTGCCGCGGCTGCGGCCTCGTCCAGTTTCTATAGCACGGTGGGCAGGAACGGGGTGCTTCCCCAGGCTTTCGACCAGTTTTTCGAGACGGCGTACGGCCCGGCGGAGAACCACCCGGACTACGCGGGCGACAAGGGCACCGCCGGGGAGAAGATGCCGCCCGCAGGAGCCCCCGCCGCCCCGGGAGTAGCTGCAGCTGCGACGTCGAGTTCGGAGGCGGCCTGCGGCCGGGAGGCGGCGGGGGAGAAGGAGAGGCGGAGAAGGGCCGAGAGCAGCAGCAGCCCCGCTTCGTCTTCCGGCAACAACGAAGAGAAATCCAGCAGCTCCAGTACGTATAAAGGCAGCGCCCTAGCGCTTTTTATGAACGGGGCTTGGAAATCTTAGCGCACCGCCGCTATTAAATTTTTATATGCTGTTTTATAAGCAGAGGAGGTTTATGAAGGGCCGTTAGATTTCCCCCAACAAAACTTTGTTGTAAAAGGCGAGATCACGTGGCGAGGACTGAAATTGGCCGTGAAATGCTCATCCGCCAATGGATGCCTTTTAAAAAAAAAAACTAAAAAAAAATACACCCAGCCTCAAACTATCCCCCCCTCAGGTGGTGATTTTTCCCTAAATCATTAAACAAAGGACTAAATAGAGAGAGGAGGGGGAGCTCCTTGTTCAAACCTCCCCAAATATAATGCACGTTTTTCGCCTGTAAAATTTGTTCAAAAGGAGATTTCAGAGCCCTTTGATAGCCATGTAATCTTGCGATTAATACACACAAACACTTACACACATACAATAAAAGTCATGTGTGTTATCCTTAAAAGCTTAGTGAGATACTTGGATTCAAAGCCATCTCAGATTTTATGGATTGCGGGAGAACAGGGTCTAACAGATGAAGGGAGGGCCTGCAACTGCAGCTATATATTAAGAGCAACAACTTTAGTTAAGACTAGACCTTTTGTTCAAAAGAATCAGTTTCTCCTAAACTCTGTTTGAGTTAAATTTTGCCTTGCGTCCAACAATTGGTTTCTCACAACTGTCCTTCAAGCTGTCACAGCTTGATTTTTTTTAAATCTGCATTTTTCTCTCTTTGAAGAATTCCTTGAGGGTGGAAAAGACCTTTCTAACTCTGAGCAATGGAAGGAAACTTGACAAGTCCTTGTTTAAGTGAGAAAGGTCTGAATATTTATATTTAATCCTTTCAAAGTTAAGATGACAAAAGAAAATATAAACTCTGTTTTAAGGCAAACAGGATTGGTTTAAGAGTGTAGCCGAGATTGGAAGATAATTTTTGACAGGATAGGGGTTTTGAAAGTATAAAATAGGAAGTTCCCCTGGTAAGAATCAGTCAACTAGGTGCTT
The DNA here is from genome assembly GCA_039707465.1 of Rhabdophis nuchalis. Lineage (NCBI taxonomy): Eukaryota > Metazoa > Chordata > Lepidosauria > Squamata > Natricidae > Rhabdophis > Rhabdophis nuchalis. The sequence goes on along the minus strand of CM077647.1, from coordinate 50,621,877 downwards.
ATCTGAGGCAGTGGTCTCAGGTCATTATTAAAGAAAAAGGACAATGCAAAAACAGAAAATGTTTCAGATTTAAAACCTGATGACATAATGTGTTGACAAGTGAAGTAAATGCAGAGATAAACGTTAAGATTTTAATCAGAAGATCCAGAAGTTAATGAACTATGGAAGTCTCATTAATTTCAGTAGAATTATTAAAGTTAGAGCTGGCCCAGGAAGCTTTTATTGTTATGCTTCTATTGTAAAAATGTGGTTAAAGCATTACATCGGGGTAACAAGCAGCAGTTGAACCCTTCATTCGTAAAACCTGCCTTGGTAGAAAATACTGTTCAGGACCAGTTGGGCAGCGCATGCCCATTCTCAAGACCACCAAAGCTCCAGTCTTGAGCAAACATGTTCAGAGCAGAGTTTGTAGTATTATTGTTTGAAGCAGGGCTTCAAAGAAAGGTCTTTTGGATTAAGGCAGCACCTGCAAGCTATTTCCCCAAGATAAGGTGAAATTAATATACACAGCTGCTAAGTAAGAGAGATCATCACTATTATGAGGCTAAGTAGTAATGAACCAAGTTTCTTTCTTAGAAGAGAAACATATGGATGCTCTTGATTCAATATTAGCAACAATCCTCCCTCTAGCCACATCTGATTCCAGACTTAATGGCTTCTGCCTTTATGTTTTGTTCCACAGGTGGACAACGCATCCGTAAAAAGAGATGTCCATACACCAAATACCAGATTAGAGAATTAGAAAGGGAATTCTTCTTCAGTGTCTATATAAACAAAGAGAAACGTCTTCAGCTCTCACGAATGCTCAACTTGACCGACCGTCAAGTAAAAATATGGTTCCAAAACAGAAGAATGAAAGAGAAAAAAATTAATAGGGACCGACTGCAGTATTATTCAGCTAATCCAATACTTTAAGCCTAAAAGTTGTAGTGTTTTTCTATATAAGATTAAATTCTGAGGTCACTCTTGAAAAGGTCAAGCCACAGGGTTACCAGTAAGGAGGAGGTGTTGCAGAGGCTCGGAGGACTTGGAAAAACTAAGATGCTTTTCTGCCCTACCTTCCAACATTGACCAATTGTTATTGTTGTTGTTTTTTGTGGCTGAGTTTTCTTTTCAACTGTTTTTCTTCATCTTTACACATCAAGTGGAATCCATGTAACTCCTGGACCACCCTTTGCAAAAGCCATTGTATCCCTACAACTTCTTCCAATAGGGTTGAGCACATGTAAAAAGCCGGGAGCGAATTCCTGGCTTGACGGTGTGGTTGTGGATTGAAAACTATGTTACCTTAATTGGAATCTCCATGGGAAAACTATGTTACCTCCCATGGAAAGTCCATGGGAAGACTCCTCAGGGCATCATACATGCTGGAGGACAACTTCAAAAGGAAATGTCCCAAGCGTCTACCATCTCTAATTAGGCAATCCCTGGCCAATCTATTTGTCTCTCTGAATGACAAATTATTATTTTCCCCACAATTACACTCCTACCCCTCAGACAGAATCAATTTCCTTTCAAAAGAACTTCAGGTAATAATTTGCCATATATGGTAAGGAAACAATCACTGAGAAGACAACACGGGTAGGCTTGTGAAATACAATTTTAATGAATAACAATATAGCAGACAAATCATTATGCCCATATTTAATTACTGAAAGCGAATAAAAACTTTCTTAAATCTGCGTGGGAGGAAAAAAGACAAAAGAGTAAAATAATAGTTCTAAAATGAGAAGGTAAACGTTTAAAGTGAGACAGAGAGAAATTTTTTACTTCTGTTCCAGAAACTTTCTTCAAGAAATATATTTGAAAAAGTACAGTTTGGCAAATATCATGTTTAATTGTAATTTAGATATGTGTAATGCACTGAAATCAAAGAATTAAAACCACTAGTGTTTCATAAGAAGGCCCACTAGAAGGCAAACAATGTAAATAGAGGGAATTTGTTGTCATATCTTATAGTTAGCCTTATATGTCCTACTTTGCTGTTAAGCGGCAAAATTAAAAAATCGAAGAGTTTTTGGAGTGTCTGTGGATGTGTATATATGCACACACCTACACGTACACACACCCATACACACAAATTATGTATATGTATATATGTGTATGTATATGTGTGTGTGTGTGTGTGCATGTATATGTATGTGTGTGTGTGTGTGTGTGTGTGTGTGTGTGTATACATATTCATATATATCTGAAAGAACCAAAGAGGGTGTGAGGGCAAAGAGACAAGGTTTTAACAGAAAGAAAGCTATTTAAAGTTCTATATCAGTTTACAAAGGATATGTGTTTTATTGTAAAGGTCACTTACTGTTGAGCATATCTGAATGTATGATTCATACCATAATGGTGTTTTATAAGACTTGTATGATTTAAAATGGCTTTGTTGCCATTTTCCTAATATTTTAAGTGGGTTGTTTCACTTGGAAGGTCTCAGATGTTTCTTTTCTTGTTTAACCTGTATACTATCAAGGCTGTTTTTACACTGCTTCCAGAATGGATAAAATTTCTCTTGTGGTTAATGAATTGCAATACTAGATTCTATCACTGTTTGCGGGGTGGGGGTGGAAACTTGTATTTTGTATGTATATACCGTTTTCTTTGAATATGGGAAAGCTTTTTCTTGCATGAGTACAGTGGAATCCTGCACATTGGAAATAAACATGTGAGAAATTTACAGTTGTTTTTTTTAAGATTTATGATGCACTCGTGGATCTTTTTTGACCCAGACTGGAAATCTGAAACATGAGTTTTGAGTTAATTGCTTTGGTGGAAATCCCACTCACCTATTGGTTGTACTGAGCTCTGAGAAGCCAGGAGATCAAGTCTGGTATTTATGAATGCGTGGGCAGACTGCTGTTGGTACCAGGCCAGGTTTGAATGGATTGCAGAGAAAGGGGCGGAGGAGGGGAGGGGGGGGGGAAATCAGCTTGAAATAATTGCAGGCTATAGACTTAGTGCTTTTGTTCATAGATGTAAAACACATTGCAAGTCCTCAAGTGTGTGTGTGTGTGTCTGTGTGTGTGTGTGTGTAGTCCTTTGTTCTTGTTTGTTCCAGGCACCATATACCTGAGTCCAGAATTGGAAGTTGAAAGGGGCCTCAGACAGAATCTGAAAGGGTACTGAGATGGGATTATATGCCAATATTGTATGAGAGGTGTGGAAAAGAATTGTCTCCTAAGGGGTATCCTTCTTGTGAGCTATCCAAAAGCACCATAAGGCACAGGCTGCTTATACAATTTAAGAGCTTGCCTTTGAGCAAAAAGGGACTCAACCTTATTTCCTCCTTTTCTTCTTGCCATTCACAATTAGGAAAGTACATATTTTACCCCTCGAGGTTTATTGGCTTTGAACTTCTGTATTGCTTTGGACATCACCCATAAACTTGAGGTGAAGGGCTCTGGACTTTTGCTGGTGACCCCCACCCAGCCAGACAGTGTCTGGTCAAAGGAAAAGCATTAAGATGGGGAGATGGAGTGGAGGGAACTTGCTTGCTTGTTTATTTTGCTAACATGCTACAAAGGAATGCAACTCTTAAAAGGCAGAGATAGAAAGATAGATGGAGAGAGGCAGACAGACAGGCAGAGAATAGTGGGGTGGCCATAAACATCCCGCCAGCAACTTCCTCTGCTAGTTAAAAATTAACTGGTTATTCAAGGGCTAGGAGTCATGGAGTTTTTATATTTGTGGAAAGGCATAAAGGAAAGGAAGAAGAAGAGGAAGAAGAAGAGGAAGAAGAAGGAAGGAGGAGAAGGATAAAGATATGGAGAAGGAGAAGCAGAAGAAGATGGAGAAGGAGAAACAAATCCTGTTGCGTATTTCTAGGGCAAGCAGTCATTTTTAAAATCCCATTTAGATAATGAGAGAGGAAGGATTTATAACTAACTCCTAGAAATATCTAAAATATGGAAGGTGATACATTGCTTTGATGTTATGAAAAAAAAGACTGTTTTGAAACTGGCTGGCTAATTTATTCTGCTGACGGCCACAAGAGGGCGATCTTCAGATCAATGTCAAAGCCGCACAGGGAGGGGAGGGGGAGGAATATTCTGGCCTTTGTTCTCCAAACATCCAGGGAGCTGTACATTATATTATTTCACCTTTCCATGATCATATTTACAAAGAAAAGGTGAATCTGATGGCTCACTTCTTCAGCATAAACTAAAAAGTTGGCCAGAAGTTACTTCAGAAAGTTACTGCTTCAGGTTTAGAATACGTCAAAGGGTGAGTATTTCTTTGGAGCTTAAATTGGAAAATTAAGGAAAAAAAGAAAATAATTGTCAGGGTATGCTTGTGTGCCTTTTAAGGAAATTTAGTTAACCTAAAGCTTTTCTGTGGGGAAACAAATCTTTAAAACGTTCTAATCTTTTGGAAACCGACAATGATTAAATCCGTGGTTGTAATTGTGATTGGAATCTTTTGAAGTTTAGTGTTGAATCTTTGAAAGAAGCAACTACAGAAAATATTGCAAAGGTTTCGTGGTTCTAGTGCATGAAGAAGTAAAAAGGTATAAGATAAAGCAATTTTTAAAAAATGAATCCGTGGATATAATGAATCTTGAGGCTTGTAAGGAAAAGAGTTGCTATCTATCAGCTAGATCAATAGCCATGAAAATGGCAGTTCTCACTGGTGGCATTGTTGGATGTTGTTTGTAGTTTACTTATTTTAACTTGACGGCTCCTGTGTGCAGAGTTGATTAACATCAACACTTGTTGTACATCTTTTTCTTAGAGAAGCAAAGTTATTCCCCTCCACTAGGAAAAGCTGGTAATTGATGTAATCGGAAGTCAAAAAGTGTCCCTTTCACTTAACTCTCCTTCCATTTCACATTGAATCAGATTTTGAGTAAAGGTTGAATTTAAAACAGCTATATCGATCTATATTTATTGATTTGTAGTGGGTATTGTTGTAGTCAGAGGTAAAAGAGTTAATGGCCTCATATCTTAATCATGCTAAACACACTAAGAACTCAGTGATGTTAATTCTATTTTGTCTTTAGAAAATGGAACTCTGAAAAAAAAAGGTATTGTGATATTTAAAAGACACAAAGTTCCCTGAACTTACAGGATATGAGTTAAGGCTTATGCTATGCTTCCCATTTAGTTCCATAGAGTTTGAGGATCCATTATTTCCCTTGGAAGATAAATTCCAAAGAAGAAGAAGAAATATCTTGACTTCTGAAACTTCCAGGTAATGAAGTTAGGAAGACCTAGGTGTGTGCAGCGAACCGATGTATACATCTACATGAGTTGTATACATCTACAATGTCACAGTTGGCTAAATTAGGATGAACGTTCTTGATTTCTGAAGACAAAGCAGTGGGTTGATCTTGTAATGTAAGCTACTCGAATCAACAGAAAGAAAGAACAGAGACTGCTAAGTGTGTTCCTGATCACCATTTTCTTCAGGAGTCTTCCTCTGATTTTTACGTTCTTTAGTTCTGGTCATATGATTCAATAAATATTGTGTCCTGGATCCCAATCTTTGAAACCAAATTTCTGAAATGTAGAGTTGAAACTTCAGAGGATGAATAGGATGGTAATCAACCCATTGCTAACAATATTGCATGGGAACCAAGTATTGAGATAATTCCTAGGCAAAAACTTCCACCCAATTTCTTAATTTCTACTCTAGTTGGCAAATTACCTTCCTTTGCATACCCCTGTCTTGGAGTAAGAAATTTTTATTTGAAAAATGGGGCCAAAATAATTTAAGGATAAGATGGCTCTTTTAAAGTGTTCTCTTCTGGTCCCAAAACTTATACATTTACTGTAACCTTTGGATATTGCTCTAATAGAAGTTTTTATTTTTAATTTATTATGACTGAAAGGCTATCTTCTTTTTGTATGGTCCACAGATTGAAGATTTTCTCTTCTATTATATTTCATAACATTGTAATAATATCTGGCCTTGTCAAACAAGAAAGAAAATATTATAAAGTGCATATATGCTGGCAGATCCTTTTTCCATTTAATTTGAACAAATATATAAATCAAGGATTTATAATGTCTACAATGTCCCAAGCATTGCCATTTTATTAAAAAAAGGATCATTTAAGGACTTCAGTAAAAAAATTACATTTTTATTTTATTTTGTGGAGTTAACAAAATAACACACTCTCTTCTCTCCCTATGAACTGAGACAACTTTGTAAGAAATATAAAGAAACAAGCATTTATAAGGCGTTGATTCCAGAGACTAGTTATTCTTAAATTAAGAGTCTTTCAAATCAATAAAAAAAAACCAAATATATTAAGAGCACCATTTTTTGGTTATGTTAACATTTATTGTTATGATTTTTCTTAGCTTCTGTATACATATTTTATCTGATTTTATAAATTAACTATAATGTTCACTGCCTAGAGTTACTTGTTTGAAATGGGCAGCTGTAGAAGTTGAAAACACACATACACACACAAACACCCTCTGGACTTTAATGGATCTGCTGTATAATACATAGGGCACAGACTCACATAAAGCATGGTTTATCTCCATCCACTTATATTTCATTTCCCTATTCAATCCGCTCACTAAATTTTCAGTAAAACAAACCAGCATTAAGTGTTGAAAAATTTATTGACAAGCACACCATCTTAGAAATACAAGTATCCTGATTTTATTTAGAAATTGTCATACTCCTTTACCTCGAATGTCATTTGTGGAGTGGGAAAAAAACCTACAAAATGGACTCATCATTTTAGTTAGAATCCACCTGGCATTGCCTAGATTAAATCTTTTTGAGGGAATGACCCACTAATATCGTACTAATACAGAAATCAATACCTTTCCAAAAGTCATTTGTGAGTTGAAATGCTAATGACTTTTATTAAAGTCAGGCTGCAAGTAATAGAGGATTTGTGAAAATAATTACCTGGAGATATTTGTGAAAATAATTACCTGAAGCTATTTGCTATTTGTTCAGAAATCCCACCAAATTCAAAAGAAGATATTCCTACCTTACTCCTGTTATCTTGTATAAAACTACAGCCATGAATAATTTTCTTACAATCCAGAGGTTCTGTTGTGGATCTCGGAAAGGCTTTACTTTGAATTTACACCACAATTGAGATGTAAAATGATCATGGACATTGTGTCCCTGATCCAAAAAGTGTGGATATAGGAAAGATTGTGTTGATTTCAGCCTAAATTTTCCCTGGATAAACATATGCTTTCAAAATGGCATTTCCTTAATGTGGCATGCCACTAAACTCAACCAATTTACAAATCCACACGTGTAGCTTGGTTTTTGTTGAAATAGAGGATTCTTATCAGAAATCCCATTGATATCAATGGAAGCCAGATAATTTCCAGAAGGTGGAATTTCAAAGAGACAAACATTCCAGCAGGCAAAAAAATAAATAAATTGAAGTGCAAATACAAACCACATTTTAAAGACAATTAATCTCCCAAGCCTGACCTTCATTCCCGCTTTTAATTCTTCTAAAAAAATATATTAGTCACTCATTCTTGTGTGACAGATCTTCAAAAAGAAAAAGAAAATTACTTTAGTTATTTTCACCTTTTTTGCCCAAATATACATTCAACAACATAATAACAACAACAGCCACATAATGGAGAACAGCCTTTTTGAGAGTTCATCCAGAGGGAAAACTGGCTTGGAAGGGTTGATCTTTTTGACAACTTGATACTTTCAACAGTAAAGAAGATGCACTGCTCATATTAATTCTATTTATGATTTATGAAATATAGGCAGAGACTATAAATTTGGAAGCAGACGGCTTCAGATTCCAGACTTTTTCTTCTTTCTTCTCTAACTCACTTCCTTTAAACTGAGTCCTGAAATCTCAATTTGCCCATCGCATAAATATAAAGCCCAATTTAATTAGCATACAATGCTGCTTTCCATGATTTTTTCCATCACTCTTGGAAACAATAAGTGGATAGCACCTCCTTCTTCTGAAAACTGGAAGAGGAAGGAAATGAAAAATCTACCTAGGTTTGCCATTTAACTTTTTATTTGCTTTTCTAGGTTTTTTTTTAAATGTCTAATTTCAGAAAAATGCCTAATAGTTCCATTAGCATGATCATTATATTCCTCTTGATTTCTTGAAAGGTTGAGCGCCTGTAGTCAGTATGGGTGGCTTTCATCCATCCGCTTGGCCTGTATAGATTCCACATCCCTTTCAATTCGTTGGTAACTCCAGCAAGGTGGTTGAAATGTGAGCTTGTAGTTTTACTGGTCCAAATCCTTTAGCTCCACTCAGCTGTGGAACTGTCTGGTTGTTTTCAGTTGTTTACATACAAACTACCGTAATCTCCTAGACAAACATCTTGGCAGGATGAAAATAGAATGTGTTACAGAATGGTCCCAAAAAAATGCAATCACCCCCTGGTTAATGTTCAAGACTCATTGTTAAGACCTTAAAATGTGACCACTAAACACAATGCACGCCAAAGTAGTTTAGTTGCTCCAGAATTGACTATTATCTTTTATAGTTAAGAATCAACTGCACATTATTAGTTTTACTCCATTGGGTTTGACGAGGCAATTTGCTCTTTGCCTTGCCTTGGCCTTGTTAGTGATTCAAAAAAAAAAAAAGTCTCACAGAGGAAGTCAGGCACTTCTCACCCGATCCAAAGCCTAAGTCAATGTGCCCCTTATCCCCTTTTATCGTTGACCTCTCTGGGCTTCGGATCAGACCCGAAGTGCCTTGACCATCAAAGACATGCATTTGGCTCCCAAAACATGCCATAATAAAAGCAACTTGAATGTCTGGTTGCTGTTGCCCTGTACTTGGGATTAAAGGGGGCCACAACTCTCATAAATGCAATTCCTGAATATGCTGTGAACTATCACAGCCATGGAGGAAAGAAAGAGGGGTTCCATCCTTACCCGTTTCTCTTCTTGCTGCTTTTTCTTGAGCCTGATGGGATTGAAGCTTAAAGACAGACATAGAACCTTGTTGAATTGGGGCAAAGATCTGATTGATTTCCCCAATCTTGGGGAATGGGGTGTTCCTGAGATCCAGATTGTAGTGAAGCAAATCAGCCAGAATTACCATCTTTGTTTGGGGATATGTATTCTCCTAATATATCTGGACGCTAAGTCTCATCCCCATCTGTTTCTCTTTCTCCTTCTCTTTCTCCTTCTCCTTCTTCTTTGCTTGCTGAACATCATCATCACTCTGTGATAAATTACGCCTTAGAGTAATAATCCAGAAAACTCCAAAGTCTCTAGAATCGTGTTCATTTTCTTTAGTTTGGAAATGATAGGACAGATGCGGCTACTGTTGTCTTCTTCATCCCAGCAATTCCCTCTTTGCAACTAAATGTGTGCAGTTAATGAAAGCAGCAATCATGAGACTAAATGTTAAATTTGAAAACCATTTTTGGGATGGATTTGGACCATTTCTGTTGGCTTTGACAAAGAGAGGAGAAACAGGCTATTCAGATCAAAGCAGATTATTTATCTATTTCTTCTTCTTATGACTCCTCTGAGTGGAACCAGGTCTTGGGGAAGAGAAAAACCTGGATTGCAGTTGAGTCGCATTGCAGTATCTGTTTCGTTATTCCTGTCCAAGGCTTAGCTCACCCGTACTAGTTTTCCCACATACTATCCAACAAAACAGTTCTCTCTGTAATTATTAATTTTGGAAGAAATGATGCTGCTCTAAATATCTGATAATGCTCCTTTAACATGAACAGCCTGGTAAATGTGTAGGAGAGGCCGGAGAAATATAAACAATCTTCCCTCAAGGTGTGGGAATGAATTGAAAAGAGAGATAAGTATTTCTCCTTTTTGCTGAGTTGCTCTTCCTGCGTGGTTCAGTTCTGAAGCCCTGGGTGCAGTTCTTGGATGGCAATGGTGGGAGAGAAAGAAGTTAGTGGAGAAAACTGGCCTCGGTGAGGGTTGGGGGGAAGGGGATTTTGTGCCTTTCCATAAAGATTTTATGGTCCTGCAAAGTTGCAACAACCCCCTTCCGGGCTTCCCCTGCACAGACGAGGAACCTGAGGAGGGACATCCATTTCTACTCGCCTTCGGAAAACTCCCGTCCGCTAGCCCGCCTTCTTCTTCCCACTTCAAAGGGACTTGTCTGCGGGAAAGCTCTTAGGAGGAGAAGGCGATTTCCTTCCCGTGGGCCCAACAAGCCCGGTAGGAAACCCCGAGAGCCGTTGGCAGATCGCCACTCTTGCTCCCCGGGTTGGGAAGGGCGAGTCATTCGGGGAGCTTTGTGTCTCCTATGAAAGCCAAGGGTAAGTGCTGCAGGATGAGAAGGCAAGGGTAAAGAAGCCTCCGGGCAAAGGCTTGGGCAGAAGAGGAAACCCCTCGCCTGGCCTCCTCGATTTCCTTGGCATTCCTAGCATTTTGGAGAGCGTTATGGGCGAAGAGGAGGTGGATGCCAGAACGGAACCGAGCTAAAGATTGACTGCACTATATTGAACTGTTCAAAAGAATATTTCTCACTCGCTTGGGAACTGAGGCAGACTATCAGTTAGTGCTACCAGCTGGGGTGGCTTGGAGCACGACGAACTAAAGCACAAACTGGCAACCTCTTTATGCTAAACAAGGAGAAGAACATTGGGAAGGAAGCCTCCCAAAAGGTGCCAAGAGCGCTTGAGAGTTGCTCTTGTTCCAGACCTTGTTTGCATGGTTTCCAAAACCACAAGAAGCCAAGCAAACGAGGAGTCTTTGGAGTCTTCTCGGTGCTTCTTCATCATAAAATCCACCTCACTTGTCTGCTGGGCTCCTTCTCTCGTCTGCTGACTGTCGACTCCTTCAGTCACAGTTATAAATTGACTGTACAAAATTGTCTTAGCAGTTTTGCTTTGGCCAATTCTGGATGAAAAAAAGGCCACGTTTTTTTTTTTTTGAAGTAGAAGGGGCGCCTCACTTATCTAAATGCAGATATTTAGAAAGAATTGTATATTGTTTCTGTAATTCAGAGCTCGTACCCTTGAAAAACGGGAGATTCCTAGAAAATAGGAGCGTGGAGATATTTTACCAGATTTTGCTTCTTTTCATTTTCATGAAAAGGTTTTATTGAAGCTTGGGACTTGGACTTCTGGTTTAATGGACAATTACCGATCGAATCGCCTTAAAAATATACCCTAAACTCTTCTTCTTGCTGGTGGTATGGTAATGCTATACTGGATGCTTGTACTGTTATATTTTTTGCTACATGGGGGGTGAACTGCTTCTCCTATGCAGAGGTATTGATAAGTAATACCTCTTACTTCTTCACGTAGTATGCTAGACTCAGCGAGAAAGAGGGTAAAACACAGGTGTGAGAATTCTCCGCATTGCTGCGGCTGGTACCTTAAAAAGCCGGAGGAGGAGGGGGGGGCTGTCTTCTCGATATCAGTAAGCCTTGGCTGTTAATAAGAAGCTTGGATCGGGCTTCCAACTTGCGGTAGCCAGGCTGAGATGACCGTCGACCTAAGCGAGCCACGAGAGGTATCCGAGGCTCGTCAAAGTTGATGAGCCTGAGCTTCAGAAATGTCAAGGCAGCCACGAGTTGTGCAAAGAGTGGGATGGAGAGAGCCTGAACACTTCGCTTACAGGTGGCTTGTTGATGTACAGGACGTAATAATTCGCTCACGCCTTTGCTGTTTTATATTAGTGCATATGCTAATAGACCAGAACGCGCTAAATTATGAGTCTCATTAAAACCCGGCAGTGTTTTCCATTGTTTTTTTCCTCCCGCCACTTCGCCCTTCGTTATATAAACTCATACATGCTGTCGCCCCTCTGAGAACTGGCAAAGGCAGCCACGTGAAGACGTGGCCTACTGAGCATGGAACACCCCCAGACATGCCTGTGTGCATATATTCACACATGCATGCATATATGCGAGGACACACACACGCATCCACACATCACCTTCGGTACATTATATTTTCAAATCTATAGACATGCATATCCACCCACGCACCCTCCGTGCACAACTACAAGTACACGCACGCACGCACGCACACGCGCCATTCAGACGTGGGCAGGAGAACAGCTCGCCGCCTACGAAACCAAACTGGGAGGGGTTGTGAACGAAGGCTGGGTTTCCATTGGCTGCACGCAGTCGCCGTGGCGTGGGGGCATCTCTAATCATATTCAGCATGTTTTGCACAAGAAATGTCAGCCAGGAAGGGCTCTCTGCTCTCTTCGCCAAATTATTCCAAGGAAATGGCGTGTTCGGAGACCCCAGCTGCAAATGCCTTTTTGGTGGACTCTTTGATCAGCTCAGCCTCAGGCAGAGGGGAAGGAGGGGGAGGCGGCGGCGGCGGAGTTGCAGTAGTAGGAGGAGGAGGAAGAGGCGGCGGCAGCAGCTACTACCCGAACAACGGTGGTGTCTACCTGCCACAGGCGTCCGATTTGCCGTACGGGTTGCAAAGCTACGGGCTATTCCCGGTCCTGAGCAAATGCAGCGAGGATCTGCCCCCTCCGCCGCCGCCGCCGCCAAGCATGGTCCCCACTCCGCACACTTACATGTCAGGGATGGAGGTCTGGCTAGATCCCCCGCGATCCTGCAGCCTTGAAGAGCCCACAAGCCCACAGGCGACCTCCTGCTCCTTCGCTCCCAGCATTAAAGAGGAGAGCTCCTACTGCCTCTACGATTCGGACAAGGCCCGCAAAGAGTCACCGGTCACCGACCTGTCGCCTTTTCCGAGGCTAAGCGCAGAGATCTGCGCCGTGAATAACGTGGCGGCGGGGGTGCCTGTCCCGGGCTACTTCCGCTTGTCTCAAGCCTATGGCACCATCAAGAGCGGCAGCTGCTATAGCAGCTCCCACCAACACCACCAACACCACCAACAGCAGGAGCCGCCGCCGCTGCCGCCGCCGCCGCTGCTGCACCCAGGGCAAATGGTGGCTGCTTCCCAGTTTGCCCCGCAGCCCCAAGTGAGCTTCGAGTCTTCTCCGCCGTTCCCTCTGGCCGCCTCGTTGCCCGAGCAAGGCAAGAAAGACAGCGAGGATTCTTCCCCACCCAGCACTTTGGCCGGGGATTCGCAGAGAGGAGAGGAAGAAGGGCAGGCTTCTTCTTCTGCCGCAGAAGAGCTGTCGCCGGCCCCCTCGGAGAGCAGTAAGCCTCTCTCCGAGAAAGAAACCCTAGGTAAGGATTCCTCATCCACCGAAGGCGGGGAAGGGCTTTAAACCCTTCCCCATCTAAAAGAGCTTTTGCCTGGTCAGCCCAGCAGCAGCCCCAGGAAGGGCAGCTTAGACAAACCTACTCAAAGCGCCACACAGATTTTGTGCACAGATGCAGAGATACTGTAGATACCAGACAGCCGGACAGCCAGGCCATATAGTCAGGAAAAAAAGCTTATACAGGGAGAGACAAAAAGGACAAACACGTGTGCATATCTCTTCTTATTTTTATTTTATTTTGCAACCCTTAATGCACCGGCGTTGGACAATAGAGCATTCGGGGTAGGGGCTAAAGGGAAAGGGGGAAAAACCACACCCAAGCCTGCCCTTCATGGCCCACCGTGGTGCAGAAATGCCTGTACAGATAACGGAGACGTTCATTAAAAGGCCAAAGTAAGCAAAAAGTCAGCGTCCATAAATAAAACCCTTCAGAACCTAAGTTCTAGTTTACGATCTTGGATGCCTTTACAGACCCCCTCCTCAGAGCATTTAGTTGGGCTGAAATTCTCTCAGGCAGCAAGTCAGTTTAGACTGCAGGCTGCCCTGCCAGTGTCCCTGCAGGCTTAAAGGACTGTTCCAGGGTAAAAATCCAAAGGGCCGTTTCAATGAATGGGAACGGCCTTAAGGGCGCCCTGGGATCATTCTTTCCAATGCCTTTTATTGCAAAGAAGAAAGTTTGTGCAGCAGGCATTCCTGCTGCAATGGAACATTAAGTTATTACAATAGCCACGTAGTACTACTAGTAGTAGGAATATTTCCAAACTTTTACAAAGTAGGACATTTAGTACTGATCGCTCATAATTCTGAAAAGCGATGACGATAAGTGTACCCATGTTACTCCTATCCAAATACATGCAAGAACCTGTTTCTGTACTGAGCCTCAGTCCAGAAGGGAAAGACATTCACCCTCCCTTAAAAAAAATCTGTAACTCTGCAGATATTAAGAAACCATCTATCCCTCTTTTTCAGTGTGCCAGGTGGCTAATCATCTCCTGGCGACCCATGTAAATATAATTAATTTGTGGAAGAGGAATTGATCTTGTCATCCTATGCAGATTTGTCTGTCCTGTTGAATTAAAGGGCTTCAATTCCCAAATATGCAGCTTTGGGGTTTTATTTATTTATTTAGCTGGTTTAGCTAGCCTTAGCTGAGTTACAGATTTGTACTGGGGGGGGGGGAGGATGATATCAGAAGGGGAAAGTGTGGAGCAATTTTAAATTTAGCACTGGATACTCATGGGGCTATATTTTCACATCATCTGTCTTTTCACTTAGGAAGAAGATGGTGAGTTTTATAAAAAATATTATTATTTTGGAAAGAGAAATGTTTGAGGGAAAGATAAGGCATTGGCATACTTTGCTGGCTTCAATCAGAAAATCTGTCTGCCTTTGCTTAGGCGATCTTGAGAGGCAAGTAAATCAAGCAGTGGTGTGCGGATTGTCCTTGGGTGTGGGTAGGGACCTTCGAAAGGGGATTTAAAAAGAGGGTTGGGGCTGTTGCCACAAACTTAAGGTCAGTAAGGACCTAGTCCTCAAGTATCCTTCCCGGCTCCTTCCTGGTGTCCTTGATAATGTCCCTGGCTGACTTTTTTTTTTAAACTAGGCAGCCAGAAGGGAGAGAATGCAGCCACCTGGCTTACTGCGAAAAGTGGTAGAAAGAAGCGGTGCCCTTACACCAAGCACCAAACGCTGGAGCTGGAGAAAGAGTTTTTGTTCAATATGTACCTGACTCGTGAGCGTCGTCTAGAAATCAGCCGTAGCGTCCACCTCACGGATAGACAAGTTAAAATCTGGTTTCAGAACCGCAGAATGAAGCTGAAGAAAATGAACAGAGAGAATCGTATTCGGGAGCTCACAGCCAACTTCAGTTTCTCCTGATGGACCTATGGACACCTTTGAATCGTCTAAGCAGCCCCTACAATCCTGCACCCCACCCCACCCCAGCTCACCCCACCCCACCACATCTGGTCGGGCTTTAACTATTGGCACCTGTGTGGATCTGAACCTTTCAGTCCCACTCTCAGCCTCTCCATAGCTTCTTTGTAATTGATTTCGTTGGGATAAAGCCATAGCAAGGCGAGCCCAGCATTCCTTCTGAACTTCCCTTCTTCTGTTCTCAGACAGACCCTGGCCCTTGAGAAATAGGATGTCCCAAACACTACGTGCCTATTCTCTTTTCCTAGCCTACCCCTTTAAAAAAGAAAAAAAAACCAACAAAAAGCAATCAGAAAAGAAACCTAGCCAAAGGAAAGGTGCATTCCGAACCTCTCTGCTAAGCTATGCCACATGTTGCAAACTGGGGTTGAGTGTAGTTTTCAATCATTTAAACATTTGACCACACCACCCCAAACATGGATTGGGTTTGATATTATTATTATTACTATTACTATTTTCTTGTTTAGACAATGTTAAGCAGCTATTGTGGAAAGAAACAAAAAGTCATATTGTTTAAGAAACCAAAACTGTTCATTTGTTTACTCCTTTATTTTTACAAATGTTTAATATTTCAGCTTTAAAAGTTTTCTTGGAAAAGAGGGAGAGAGAAAGGGGGGGGGGAGAGAGAAAAACTGCTCCTGTCCTTTCTTGAAAGATAAGAACAGTTTTATGTTCCTTAATGGTTAAATTATTACATTTCCTAGTTGTAGGTAACTTTTGTTTTAGGTAAATGGTTATTAACCATTTGTTCCTTATTTTTGACAAGCACAGACAAAGAAAGATGCGGACAAAACATTTATTGAACGGAGAAGGGGCGGAAGACCCCGATTTTGCCTATTCTGTACCTAGAAATGTATGTATGTGTGTGTGTGTGTGTGTATGTGTGTGTGTGTGTGCATATATGTATGTGCATATACACACACACATACTCACACTCTGAAGTATTTCCTGACTGTATGAGATAGCAAAGAAGAAAACCCTTATTTCCTTGATACTGTGAAGTTACATGCATTGAAAAAAATCAAGCGTGTAAGTACAAAGAGAAGAAAAAAACCCTATGGAATAGATATGTATAAATGTCTATTATTATTAAAATAATTAATATTATTAAAATACCAATACAGTTGGAAGCAAAGTATTCTTTTCATTATTTAGATGCTAGCTTTACTTCTTGCTCTTACCTTAAGTCTTCAATAAAAATATCCTAATGCAGCTATGCACAAAGATGAACCAAACTCCAGATATGTTGTTCATATTTTATTGAAAGCATGAAAAGATGTGGAATGAGTTTCCATAAAACAACAGCAACCACCATCAAATAATAATACTAATAATACTACTACTACTACTACTACTAATAATAATAATCTGTTTTTGTGTCTGCTTATTCTCAGAATCCTATTTTTACATTTTTGTGAACTTTTACATTAAAGAATAGTTGACTAAGCCGCCTCTACCCACTTTAGAAATCCACTTGAATGAAGACAGTCTTAATGTGCCAGGGCCGTAGAGGAATGATGTAGTAAGATTTGTCAGCTTTTGTTCAGTTTTATGGCTTCCTAACATATCTGGATTGTAGCCATCTTAGAGGAAGAAGTAGCTTCAGTTGAGCGAGGAGCTGTACAGACGAACCAAACTGAGAATCTTATCTTTGAATGTAGAGAATTGGCATTGTTGTTGTCACTATTTCACAAGTATGACTTTCAGTTAGTCTAGTAGAGTCTGAGCATGAATTCCAAAGCAGAACCAAAAGGACTAAAGGAAAACAATGTGAAAAGGTGAGCAATAAGAATTTGGATCTTAACTTCACTCCCCTGTGTTGCAGGTTTTCTGCCATGGTTCACCTGGCTGCAGGATGTGACTAGGCAAAAATATCATTTTAAGATTCTATATAAATCCATACCTATCAAGTCTAAGATTGAAACAATGGAATCCATGAAGTGGGGAGGAGAAAGAGAAGTAAAGAAGGAGGGTGGGGTGAGGTCGATGGGAATTTGAATAGTAACCTATAGCCAATAATTTCATCCTCCTCCTTCTCACCACCACCACCACCTCCTCCTCCTCCTCCTTCCCTCCTCCTCCTCCTTCTCCTAAGAGACTTTGGATCTTTTAAAAAAAATTACTATTTACGGAAAACATTTTAATCATTGAAGGCCTGTTTCCCCACTCTTGCTTCACTTCTTTTCATTGCATGCTCTTTATATTCTAAACATTCTACTGAAACTATTAAAAATGGCCAGTCAGATTCCCTAATATTTATAACAAAGAAGTTTACTAAGTGGAGATGGCGGACTGTTGGTGGGAGAAGGGGAGGAGAACCATAAGGAAGGCTCGGGCTTTCGTTACTGGATTGTATTTATTTATATACTGGGCTGGGGTTTCCCCCTTCTTTCTTTCTTTTTAATCCTATCCCCTACCCGGGCTCTTTTGCTTAAAGGAAAGCGGCCACGGGGAACCCTGTTAATTAGAAAGCTGAAAACTGGTCGGTGATTTAGGTAGTTTCTCGTTGTTGAGGCTGAACATTTCTCTCTCTGCAGCATGAAACTGCCTTCATCACCTCAGTTTATAATCATCAAATGGGTGTAATCCCAAACAGACGTTTAAGGAGGATAAAAGCATTGCCTTTAACTACCGAAGGAATCGGGGGGGGGGGGAGACACCCCCCCACACACACACGCTGTCTCCTGGAGGCGTCAAGTCCCAACGCCATTGTTTCTTTCTGCGCGCCGAAACGCTGCTTCCAATAAACCGAGGTGGAGGAGGGGGCATTAAAAAAAAAAACCAATACAAAACCGCATGGAAGAGACCTTCAGGGCTAAGCAACACCCGTTGACTTCGGATTTTTATTTCTGTTTGAAAGGGGATCCTTTCCACAACTTCGAGATTCCTTTTCAAGGTCAGGGGCATTAAATAATTATTATGCTTTTCCTGTTCGAGGAATCCATTCGGGCTGCTTGTCCTTGCAGTGTAATTGTGGCCCTGACTGCAGGCTCTGCTGCGAACAGGACAAAATGTTACCGCCTTTCTTTCCCACAGCAACGCCGACTTCAAACTCTCTGTTATTTACGGGAAGGAAGGAAAGAAAATTTGATAGCAGTTTTCAGTGCTAAGCTACATTTCGTTAAAAAAAGGTGCTCGCGGGAACGCACGCGCTCTTTGATGCCTCCCTGGCTCTCCCTGATTTCCATAGCGGCTCTTCCATCCTCATCCCCCTCACTTTGCGTGGCAGTATCTGTTCCTCTCGCCCCCCTCCCCAATTCAGTCCACCGGGTTTTTTGGGGGGGGGGGGTTGGTGTTTTTTTTTGAGGCGGGTAGGGGAATGTGGCATTTAGGACGTCTCACCCACGCGCGCGCAGACAGCCGCCTCGGCAAGGTGGAAGGAAGACAGAGGGCCCCGAGAGGTGAGAACGCAGAGATTTCTCCAGGGCTGGCAAGGCCTCGGTTACGATCATTATTGGAATGGGTCGGGGCGCCTGCATTCCAGTGAGGCGGCATAAGCAACAGCGACCTCGCTCGGGCTGAGGCGGTGTGCCGGCCCGCCGCCTTCCCTTTTTATGTTCGGCAGCCCCGCGAGACGGAAGGAAGGCGCTGCGCCGTCTTGTTTACATCCCACACACACGTTATTTACCGCTAGTGTAAATGAACAAGACTTCTCTCTTGGGTACCGGGGAGGGGGTATAGGGGAGCAGGCGGGCCGACGTGGGGTTTGCAAAAATAGGACGTTTCTTGGTCCCTGTTTTGTCTCATCCCACTTTTAATTAA
Source organism: Rhabdophis nuchalis (assembly GCA_039707465.1). Classification (NCBI taxonomy): domain Eukaryota; kingdom Metazoa; phylum Chordata; class Lepidosauria; order Squamata; family Natricidae; genus Rhabdophis; species Rhabdophis nuchalis. The sequence goes on along the minus strand of CM077647.1, from coordinate 50,603,085 downwards.
AAAATACCTTTCAGATTTCAGACGCCAATTAAAGGAGGCCTGGAGATGGAAATCCAATTTTTGCAATTTTGTTTTCCCCTACCTTGTTTGAAAGTTGAGCCTTGTGTCTTCTTTTAATATTACTGAAAATCTCAGAAGTTTCGCAGCAAAGATTCCCACAGGCATGTATTTATAAAACACACACACCACACACAATTGATATATATATATATATATATCCTGATTGGTATACACATACACATCACAAAAAAACCCTATATATTATCTAGTTTGGTGGTGAACTATGCAAACGCACATCTATATACATATCTATATAGACATACACAAAAGTACCTACTCATGTAATATATGTCTGTGCGAATTACACACTTCGAACTAAGAATCATACTTTTTAATGAAATATACAAACAGACATGGCTCCCCACAATGACATTCAAAAGCTATACTTGGTTGGTAGGTAGGTAGCTGTGTGAATATATATATAGCCCTCTTCAGCTGTCTGTCTGTCTCCTCCCTTAATAGGGGCCCATAACAGGAGTTGTGAAAATATTCTTATATCTATATATATAAGAATATATATATCTATATATCTATATATATCTTGATAAGTTATTGTTTATTTCTAATGGTCCTCAAAGTGTCAAAATCTCTTCAATTCCATAGTGGAGGGCCTCCTATCAAATCTTTCTCTAAATCCTAAGTGCTTTTGAGTGGTTGTGGAAGATACAGTATTTGAAAGCAAAAGAAATAAGGTTATGAAATGTCTTTATTAATTTGTAGACTCTATGAAAAAAGAAGAAGAAAACAGATCTCGATAACTCAAAACTTTGGTTTGCTCTCTCTGTGGGGAAGATTCAAATATTTCATCTTTAAAATTTAGAAAATATTTTAAACTGCCCATAGATGTTAAGTAAGAAATCTGTGCACACCTGCTGAGCATATTTAAATCAGAGGTGCTTACTTAGGAGTAGAATTGGGGATTAGATGGGGTGGGGGAATGCTGAGAACTGGTATTTCAGAATTAGGAAATAAATATCCAAAATACTCTGTGAATCCATATATTGTACATGAGTGGATTATGTTAAATGTCTGCATGCCTAAATACATTTCCTTGAAAATAAATCCCAAATATTTTTATTCAGGGTAAAGAAAGTCTATTAGCTTCCTTATGTGGATGGGCACCACATTAAATATAACTTAATAGTTGCTTAAATGATAAAATTATAAGCATAACCATAGTAACCGCTTTCATCATGTTTTATATTGTTATTATATTAAACTATACAGATTGGTTACAAGGCATTGTTGTAAAAAATATGGATGTTATTGAAATAAAATTTTGTCATAGGGAAGAATACGAGGGAGATAAAATTGGAAGTGTCTGCTTATCCTTTGTTGTTCATTATCCATTTCTGTGATTTCAAATTGAAATATATCCCCTTTATCTACATTTCTTATTACAGTTATTCCACAGCCTGCATTTAAATATTTTATATAGACTTTATTTTTTAATATAAATATAACTTAATTGTTATAAAACTTAGTTCTCATTTTAAAATGAACATAAAACAAATAACTGTCGCTTCCAAAATGCAACATAGTGTACAATATAAACATTGAGGAAGATTTTTCTTTCCTTCTAAGGAAGGAAAAGTTCATCACAACACCAAACTTTAGATTTTAAACAAAATTATGTAAGGCACCCAAGTGCATCTATTCACAAAGGGAGACATACACATTTATATATATACATTACATATGTGTACGCAAGGAAGAGCGATATTAAACACACCCATTTATAGATATATAGATTCATTCATTTATTCACTTGTGGCCTATAGGGCTGTTTCTCGCTAAGACAACATAGAGTTCAATTGTTTTGCTATAGTAAAATCTTCACCTGATTTTAAAATAACTTTAGGAATAAAGTGGCTAATAACACCCTCCTGAAACTTTTTCTGTTCATATATGTAACAAATTGTAATTTTAAGATCTTAGGTTAAAAAAAATACATGGGTGACTGCTAATTATTATTATTATTTGTTTCAACTTTTAGCCTTCGGTGGGTTCTACAAAAAGAGCAAAGAACAGAGAGGCGATGTAAAGCAGATAAGAAACCTCTCTTTTCCGTGCTGATTATTCACACATGACTTTAATCAGCACGCGGTACCCCCCTCCCTCTGCATCCCCCCCCCAAAGCATTTTTTAAAAAAATATAGAGATTGTTGAGATTTTCTTTTTCTCTTACTGTTGAGGTTACAGGTTCCCTCCTCAAAAAAAACAAAAACCCACCCACAGAATAAAGCAAAAACTCCTAATGGGGGGAGGGGAGGGGGAGGGGGGGAAAGAGAGTGCAGGAACCCTTGGAGAAGATACTGGATTGAAATGCCACAGGCACCCCGCATTTAGCCCTAACTTTAATTCACAACACTGGACTTGATCTGAGGACCGAATCACCTTTTTCGTTTCGCCAGAAGATGTAACCTTCCGCTCAGTTCCGATGTGCCAGGTTCTGCCGCAGAGCATACCAGAAAAGAAATAACTACTTGTACCTCAAACTGCCAGTTGCTTGGGACTGAAATACTTCTTTCAAAGCCCAGCGTGGGAAATGCTTTAACCTGACGACTGAGGCTCCTTATGGTTTCTATTCCTTATTAGGAATCAGCCAGAGATACAAGACACAGACGTTATACATACATACATATATGCTGCAGACATCTTAAGCGGTCGATATGCATGTTCCCCCTGCGCGCATACAGACGTGTGGGATAAATGCCTGTGTGTGTGTGCGTGCGCGCGCGCGCCTGCCTATATGTACAGTACCTCCCAAGCGCACAATACACCCGTCCCAAATAACCTTTCCGTGCTTGCGCCGTCCTAAGGAGAAGGTGTTGTAACACTTCTGGAAGAGGCTTACAAATCTCAGGGCGTGGATTCTCCTTGCAGTCAACTTGATCGAGGGTGGGGGTCTTTATTTCGTCCGTTAAAAAAAGTCCGGGTCTTCCCTTCAGTTTACGCGCGCTCTCTTGCTCTCTCTCCACCTTTCTCCCTCTTTCCCCCACCCCCTCTTCATTTCTCTTATTTAAAAAAACGCGTCCTTGGCTGGTTTGTTTTCACTGCCAGAGCCCCGAAGTATACCTCTCTTCCAGGAACACAGGGAGATGTCACGGGTAAGGTTGCGGGAGTGCCACAGAAATAAGGTGCCAGCCACAGATGCTTGTGTGTGGGTGCGTGGGTGCATTTGTGTGTGTGTGCGAGAAAAAGAGCAAGAGAACCTCCCACACACCTGCAAGTTACCTAGCCTTAGTGGGAAAAGATAAAGGGATAGATTTTCCCCCACCCTTAAAAAAGTTGTTTTTAGTGGGGGGGGGTGGGGGCAATCCTCAGCTTCAAGCGACCCTTCTTGAGCTCCGGCGATTCAGTCCCTCTTGAGAGTAGGAAAAAAATCCGCATCCGAGGCGCCTCTAAATGAAGTACTGTGGGTCTCGCTGGGGGCTGGAAATCGCTCCTGAGCCTTGCCTTGCTGTTGGGGTGCCCCAAAGTTGGGAGCGGAGCGCCTTTCAGGAACCCAGGGTTGGATTTGACTTTTTCCTGCCAGCCCCAGTTAGCTCTGAACTCTGCCGCGCGCTATTATTTACAGTGAGTTTCCAAACTAAACACAATAGTATAATTTAACCTTTCCAGGCACTCGTAAATTTTTACGGCTGTGAAACAGAGCAACGCAAATGAATATGCCCATAGTTACTGACTTAATAACAGCCCGTGGCTCCCGGAACAATAACTCCTTATGAAATATAATAAATATGTATTTAAATACAGATTGCCGCCAATGTTATTTTCTTTCTTTATGGCATAAACGATTGTATAATTTTATGTGAAGGTCTCCGATCACAAGGGGAGCAGCATGTCTGCCCGGTGCCCTCTTTCTCTCGCTCTCTTTCCTTTTTCCCAAGGAACAAGAACCATTGATGGAATGATTAATTATGATATAAAATAGTCCACTTAAAAAGAGTGATCATAACAGACCCCCTCAAAAAATAGTCTGATCTTTTTTATCTCATTTGGCCACAATTAAAGCAAACTTTGCTCCACAACTTGCTTATTCCTTTGCATTAAAAAAAAAGAGCATATGGCTTTGCTATAAAAAATGATGGCTGGAAAACACTGACCCATTAATAGCCTGCGGACTGATTTATTCTTTATTGTTCTGCTGCCCGGGCACGTGACACGCGGCAGCCAATGGGCTGACAGGCAGCCTTCAACTTATTAGGTGACTGTACTACTTCGCAAGGACCAAGTTGTTACATGAAATCTGTAGTTTCATAATTTCGCCAGGGCTCGCCTCTCCTTTGGTTTGGCCGGGGTTGGCGATGTCTTCGTCGGGGACGCTCAGCAACTACTACGTGGACTCGTTCCTCCTCCACGAGACCGAGGAGCTGGTGCAGTCGCGCTACGCCGCGGCCAACCTGGGCCAGCCGGCTAGGCAGGCGACCCTCGGCGAGCACCCCGAGTTCACCCCCTGCAGCTTCCAGTCGAAAGCGTCCGTCTTCAGCACTTCCTGGAATGCCGTGCACCCGCCGAGCGCCAACAATGTGCCGGCCGTCTACCACCCGTACGTGCATCACCAGCCACCCGACGGCAGGTACATGCGTTCGTGGCTGGAGCCGATGCCGGCCTCCTTGTCTTTCCCCGGCTTGCCGGCCAGCAGGCATTACGGCATTAAACCTGAACCGCTCACGGCCAGGAGGGGTGACTGTACCACCTTTGACACGCACGCACTCTCTCTGACTGACTATGCTTGTGGTTCTCCTCCAGCTGATAGGGATAAGCCAGCCAACGACGGGGCATTCTCGGAAAACAATGGCGAGAGCGAGGCAAACGGAGACAAACCCCAGCTGGACCCAAGTAAGTGCACTTGCTGCAGGGCCCCGCTGGACTTGAGGAGAGAACGAGAGAGGGAGGGCAACCCGAGCAGCGAGAGGGGTCTGCCGAGGCTGCTTCTGAGGCAGGATCCATCTTGAGCTATGCGGCAAGGATTGGGGGTGGGGGCGCGCGGATAGGTTAGGTAGGGTGGGTGGGGGTTTCTGTAGTCAGAAAAGGGGTAGAAAGTACCGAGGCTTCCTGGAACGGGGGCGTGCGAACCCCTATATGTGTGTGCGTGCGTGTGTGTGCGTGCCGTTGTTTTCATTTCCCTCCCCCCCCCTTTCTTTCCTCCTTTCCTTCTCTCCCTCTCTCTCGGAGCCTGCCGGCACGGTAGGCTTGATAGAGAAGACCGTTCACAGGGATCTGATTCTCCTCAGGACGCAGTGTGCAAGGGAGTGTCACATGTATGCTTTTCCTGGCTATGGCTTCCGCTAGAAAGCTGGATAGCTGGAAAATTCGGGTGGGGCAAGGGGAAAGAGAGATGGGGGGTGGCTGGGGTGGGGAGAGGGAGCTGTAAAGGAAGGAAATCCCAAAACACTGGGTGTGAATCCATTTCCTTTAGCTCACAAACCCAAGAATGTCCAGTTCGGGTGGGGGAGGGCATCTTCTTTCCTCTCCTGATTTTTAAAAGGATCACACCCACAAATCAGGTTCATAGGCAAGTCAGGTTTATCATTAAAAGCTGAAACGTGGGTCGATTCTTTTGTCCCCTTATAATCAGAGGAGACACCAGAGAAGGTCAGAAAATAGAGACATTCACAATGGGAGCTCTGTTCTTATGGGTTGTTCACCACCATCTTTTTAATTGATGGGGGGGAGGAGGTGAGGAGGAAGGAGATGAGGACAAGGTGGGAAGAAAGCCGGAAATGCCGGCTTTAAAAGTACACCCTTGGATAAACTATATGAGCGAAGCTGGGTGCTGACATTTTACTGCAATTCTATAGGACCCTCTCCTGTGTCCCAATTTGAAACCCAGTAAAAGAAACACGAGAAACTATCAATATTTTGTGTGAGAGTGGGTAGGGATGAGGGCAAAGAAATATACATTTGTGTGTGGAAGACTTTGCTTCCTTCAACCTGAGCCCGTTGTTTCCCTGCAGATAACCCAGCAGCAAACTGGTTACATGCAAGATCCACTAGGAAAAAGCGTTGCCCTTACACCAAGCATCAGACACTGGAGTTGGAGAAAGAGTTTCTCTTCAATATGTATCTCACCAGGGACCGAAGGTATGAAGTGGCCAGGCTCCTGAATTTAACGGAGAGACAAGTGAAAATCTGGTTCCAGAATCGTAGAATGAAAATGAAGAAAATTAACAAAGACCGAGCAAAGGATGAATAAACCTGGACGGCAGGTTTAATCTGTGTCAAAACAGCAAAATCCGCCCTCCCCCCCTGCGGTCCTTCAGCGCCACACAACGCAATTCCTCTCCCCCCCCCCCCCCCACATCCTGAAACTGTGTCCAGGCCTCACATATTTTTATTTTTTCATTGTTGTTTGTCCTTGGCCAATTCAGCTCTTGAATGTACCTCGCTAGCGTGCAGAAAGACCTCTGTGTCCTGGTGCTAATTTTGGAGGTATTGTCTTTTTCCCATTTTCTATTCATAGGAAAGCAAAGGAGGGACATTGCCGCACCAGGGTGATATGTTGCTTTGTCTAAATCTACCTGTCAAGAAAGAAAAAGAAAAAAAAAGAAAGAAAGAAAAAGAAAAAGAAAGAAAGAGAAAGAAAGAAAGAAAGAAAACTACCTTTTAATGCACAATTCTTTATGGACTGTATAGGTTAGTTGAAGTAGTTAAATTTATTTGCTTGTCGCACGGCAGAGAAAGGTCTGCTGTAATACTTGAACACTGTGTTTTATTGTGGTATTATATTTGTGACTCAATTTTTGTGCTTGGGTGCTGTACCAGATGTGATTGTGTAAGCTAGAATACAATTTGAACTCAGGTTGTTTATTATAAAGATTGCATAGAGTATAGCTCTGTAGTGTAAGGACGGAGTCTTTTTTTCTGTACCATTGAACAGTTAACCTTGGATTGTACGGGATAAAAATTATAAATCATCCATTTCGTATCCTAACTTTTAAACATAAAAGAAAAGCAAATATTATCTGGAATAAAAAGGAGCGTATTGGTTCCTCTGAAACCAGTCATTTAAGTATGCACACAATCTATCTATCTATATATAGTACAGTTTTCGTCAGTTGTATATATATATATTATCTATATATTAAAGAAAGAAACCCTTAATAATCAAATTAGCTTGAATATTGTTTTTGCACCCGTGAGCAGTTCTCAGATATCGGAGCTATACCTATATGTGAAAAAGGTAACTACTACCTATGGTTTACGTTTTAAAATTAATCAAATAACTTGATTCCTATTGTAATGAAATTTAATTTTATTGATAATAAATTATACACTAAAAACTACCTTTGGTTATTGCAGATGTGTATTAATTTTTTTTAACAACCTGAAAGTTATGTTTATGCAGAAGCTACACTTTGTATATTTTGCAAAACTTACCTCGTGGCTTACTGACCAAATAGTTTTGTCCAAAATGATATTTAACTTTTTTGCTAAATAAAAAAAAATATTGATTCTTTTATATTTTTGTGCTGTTTTAAGATTATTATGGGCACTGCTCCATAAGCTCAGCCCATAGATGGCATCTATTCTGGTGAGCAACCAGCAGCAAAACCTTGATTCTAAGCCCAATTATTCAAAAATAAATCCCTACTCTTTTAATAGCACTCACTCCGCGCTTTGGATATTAGGAACTCATGAATGAAGTCTCTGTATCATTTTCCCGACACCACGGCATTTAAAAATCCTGCCACCCCACAGACTATTGAAAATACTAGCCAGCTTACTAGAAGTCCATAATTTTTAATGATTCATATACAAATGGAGGTTTTATTTAAAAACAAAACAATACACCAAGCAGCTGTTTGGGACCGCTTTCTCCAAGGACAAAAATATTGCTGCTCTTTTTATTGGTTTCATTTTGATTGAACTCACACAAAATCAAAACTGTTATTTCTCAGAGGCAAATAACTACATAGCACCGGGCACGGAATATCACTTTGTAACTTCCTGGGGAATGGGCTGCCTCTATGAAAGGTCCCCCTTTGCATTTCCGTCTACAGAGTCTCCCAAATCAAGGTGTGGCATTTGTCTCCAATAAAAGATAGCAAAAGATAGCTCTTATTCTAATAAGATGGAAAGTCAGGTTCTAATAGGATTGCTCAGATAGTGGTTTGAGCCCAGATTACAAAATGTTACAGCTTGCTGGAGGTAGCTAGCAATTCAATAAATAAATATGAGAGCGGGTGGGGAGAAGTGGTGGTGGGATGGGGATTGGACTCAAGCCAATAAGCAAGGCAAGGGATTGTACTGAGATGAATGCCAAGTGAATCTCACGAGAAGGGACCTAGAATCAAGTTTTAGATCCCACAAACTACCTGAAGAGGATGTCGCCCACAAATCAGAAACTATGCGAATGCCCCACTTCCTTTCAAAACTAAAAACGCGAGGCCGCCCTCCCAACTCATATGTCTGGGATAAAGACGCTATCAGGAACATATAATAAAAGAAAATTACGGCTGTAACCCTTTCTGGGTGCAAAGGGCCGGCGGCTGAAAGAGAACCTCGTCCGGGTCTCAAGGTCTGTAAAAATCCCCCCACCCCGCCCTAGACTGGCCCTGGACAGGGGTCTGGTTGGCTGTTATTTTTCGTTTGTTTGTTTGTTTCCAAGGAAAAAATAAATAAAAGGTGGGATTTATCTCTGAGCAAGTGGAAAAAAACCGGATCGGCTTTGGCGACGGGAAAGGAAATTGGAGGGGCCGAGGAAGCTGGAATTGCTGTCTGTCCCGAGAGTTTGGGATCTGGGACGCCCTCTGTTGTTGTGGGGTGGGGGTGGGGGGACGACTTCAAAGCACCAGCCTTTGGAGGGCCTAATAAACGGCGGGTCTGCAAACTGTCTGGAATTCGGCCCTTAATGAGTTTACAACTGTCCAGCCGCAATTAGTTTTTCTACAAAAGTCCTTTCATTTGTTTTGTCTGGCTCTTTCAGATAAAGCCGGACTGCGGAAATAGCCTGCCTTTATGAGTTCCCTTCCTCTGGAATGTAGGCTTGAACGGTGGACGTTTATCTATAATGAATTTGCCGCCGGGATCTTCTTCTACAATAGCCAACAAGGCATCACGAGGCAGATTATTTAAAACGTTTGCAGTGCAGGGAGCACCTCGGTTTTTCACGCTTTAGTGGGGATCCTGAACCTTTTGGATCATTTGCACGGACCAAGAATAAACAGCAGATGGCAGTGTTGTTCCATGAAAAATGAGAGTGGTGTTTTTGAACGCCAAAGGAAGATTCTAAAATGTCGACTAGATTCTGGAAGCAGCATCCTGTGTATGCGGGGTTAGAAACTGCTGATTGGATTTTAACAAAGGACAGAAAGTGTTCGTTGCCTATTTACCCTTATGAATATCTGAACGCTTAGAGAGGAATGCAGCAATGCTGGGTTGGATGCAGATTTATTCACGCCAAAACCAGATTCTCAGATAACAGTGGGAATTTAAACCATTTTTGATTAAAACTGAATCCAGTTTTTCTTCAGTATGTCATTTATTGTAAATCTTAATTTCAGCCATCTGAACCATTAGGCTTTATTATTATTTTAAAAGTGTATCAAAGATCAGATTTTGTGTGTTGTGACCTCAGACATCATATGTGTTGTGTGTGTGTGTGTGTGTTGTGTGTGCACGCGCATATGTGTGCATGTATGCATCCACATATCTATAGATGAGTACATATACAGACACATCTATACAAACACATGTTTCAGGTTTATAAAATGGCTCATTTCAGCTCAATAAAGAGGCTGAATTGGATTCTATCCCTTTGGATATATGTAAGTATGTATCATCTTTGGGGAAATTAAATTTTCAACTGTTAAACCTATAATAAAATACAAATACATTTGGGTTAAGAACCAATCCATGATTTAACTAGCTGTGATATGCACAAATTGATACACACAATAATATCTGTATGCAAATATAAATCATGCAGGCAAATATATTCACGGGGTTACAATCGTTTATATTTCCTCAATCCCACCCAGGCAGCAAGCCGCTCTATGAAGTAAGCCTCACGGAATAATGTGCGGTTTACTTTCTGGTAAATATGCCCAGGATGGTCTTATGATAGTGTGATTGTGTGCCATTGTATTCCATCAGCATTCTCTAACGGGGCACTTAATAGCGCACCCCAATAGGTATGTAGAATTGAAACATAAGCAGGCTGCACCATTTTTACTGAAAGCATAAAAGGAATATTACAGCTGCAAAGATTCAAATCCCAGGAAAGCCTCAGTGGATGATTAAAAGCTTGTATCATTGTTGGTAGAAGCAACCTTAAGAAAGAGCTTAAAGGCCATGCTTCCAAATGGAACAAATGGACAGATTATTATTATTCCCCCCCCCCTGGAAAAACCATAACACAATCGAACAAGCCCCTCCTTTTAATAGGGATTTTAGGCAGTTCTCTATGGTGTGAATATTCTTCTTTTCTAACCCAAGGGTATCTTTCCTCTGCCTCATTTACATTCCCCAAACGTGACTCTGCCTTGTTTTGGAGGGCAGGCTGTCCTTGAAATCGTGCGCTTTTTTCCTCCACCTCTCCCCAAAGCTGCACAAACTGAACTGCTAGGATAAAACGACTAATTTTTAATTTGTAAATTATTTACCAACCACTGAATTTTCCAGCAGATGTATTTTCTTCAATTAAGAGCTTTGTTCTGTCTAAAAACAATTTTGACTCGGTGGGATCCGATTTAATTATGCTATGCAAATGCTCACAAGCTGACATACCACCGGCTGTAGAAAGGTCTGTAACTTTTTATTCTGGGACCTTTTTTTTTTTTGTTTCTTACATTTTCAGTTTTTTTTCCTGTTAAAAAAATTAATGCCTCTTTTTAGCTTCTGCTCTGGAGGACTGCATTTATTCTCATTTCAGCTGAAGAGGGAGCATATTCTGGCTTCTGAAAATTAAATGCCTGGAATTCATGTTTATCTGTAATAGGTTTCCGGAATATAAGAAATAATAAATGCATCACATAAAAATGAAAGAAAAATGTGATTTTATTGGGGAAATGTTGAAAATGTACATCATCTTCTCACCCACAAGAGCACATAGAAATCCATCAGTACGGAGCCACATAAAACCAGCGAAGGAAGACTCAAGATCCAAGCAGGGAAAGCACTCAGGTTTAATGCTATAATAAGAATCCACATAAGGAAAACAGCCAATTATATCTGACATTAAAAATATTGAAAGCCTATGGAGGGAATGGAACATCTATATTTAATAAATAGTCCTAGTGGAAAATAAAATTTATATGAACGGATTATGACCTATCACAGTTAAGTATGTAATCCTTATTGATAAGATAATACCTTTAATATAACCTGGTGATGTTATCCCACCACACTCACCTGTGGTGAAATGCAAAACGGAAGTTAAGTAACTCATATAAACTTTTAATTGAGCAGACAAGGCTAATTAAGGAGAGCGAAGCTCATATGTGCCAAATAGCAAAAATCAAAGCTGTAATCGAACTGAATTAGTAACCATTTTGCTCCCTAATGCAGAAAGCAGACTTAGAGCAATTGGAAAATATTTGGAAGCGGCACACTTTCGCTTTAACAAAGATTTATCAGAACATATAACAAAGCAATTTACGTCTTCTTCGTATAGGACAGGGTATTTTTGAAGGGCCTGGGGCTCGTTAGATATGGAAGAAAATATAGTGGGTGTAGGGGTTTCATTGAATATCACAAGCGTAAATGAAATGCAATAACAATATATCATTTTTAAAAAGTAAGGGTCGTTTTAGGGTGTCTGAGCGCGTGTGTGTGTGCGCGCGTACTTCTAAGCAGGTTTATAAAGAGAATGCAGCATATAGGAGGATCTGCTCTTTGAACTGGAGAAAAATTCCGCAATCGGACGCCAGAGCCAGGACAAGATTTAAAATGGAAAAAGAGAGAGAGCGCTTTACAACCATACTATCGTGGCTAATGGACAACTTCATTTTCAACGTGCTTTAGAGCTTATGGGAAGGAGAAATTCGTATAGAGAGAATTAGACATTCGCCTTGTTAAAAAACTGCCCCTTTCTCAGGGTGCGCGCGTGAGCGTGTGTGTCCACTTACGACACAATTCTTGTGAAAAAATTTCGAACGCTTCCAGGTTTTAGAAAACATTTTGGAGGGTAATTCTTTATTTTTAAGTCCATCCCTGGCCGGCATGAGAAACTAGCTTGGACGTCCCTAAACCAGTTTGGGGATCTGCGAAGCCATGGTTTGCCTGGTCAGGAGCCGCGCCTCCAATGTTGCTTCTGCTTGCTGCCTTGCTCCCCCTCGTCCATCTTGTGGATTGTTCCCGGGAAGGCATTTATTAGTTCAATGTTGAGGTGGCCGCCTGCTTCTTTGATCTCGATGGCCTTTGCAAGTTCGCTTTGATTTCTTCCTTCTTCCATTGGCTTGCGTAAGGTTGTTAGCTTGACTCCAAAATATATATATTTTTTCCAGGAAAGCGAATGGGAAGGGTAGGCAGGGGACCCTCCCTTGGCCTTCCTTTGGTTTTGACAGCCATCTTAAGAGTGCGGGTCAAAATTGTGGGTCCGAAAAGAGCCCAAGCAGAGCAGCTTCCCTTCCCCTAAAAAGCGAAAGGCTGGAGGGGCAAAGGACCTCATATCTGAGTCCATATGGTCCCCATTTCATTCTATTAGGATCCCCATTTCATTCCGCAGCTCTATTGTGCGATGGCCTTTATTTAGAAAGGGTATTTTTACTGGACTGGCTGGGGTGGTGGTGGTACCTTCCCAAAGCTCCGTGAGAAATATCGCTAGTGTCATTTCTAGAGCGTGAGAGGCTCTTTGTAGACATAGGATAGGCAGTTCCATAATTTGAGGGGAGAGTTTCCGGAACAATTCTACAGTATTGTCTTCCTCCCAGTTTATGATGTGCAATAGACCAGGGCAGTAAAAGATGCCTCTGTGCAAACGTCTCCATGGAAGGAAGGAAATTCATTTTATGACCAAGGGGGCTGGGGAAGGAAACAGGAGAAGAGCCACCTTCCTTCTCCCGGTTGCATGTGCGCCTGTGTATGGGTATGCATGTGTGCCTGTGTATTCTTAAAAATCAAGGAATCCTGTTGTCTGTCATCTGTGAGTAGGGGAACTGCCTTCGCCCAAGCATAGAAGGTCTCCAAAGGTTGAGGTTTCCTGAAGATGTTGGGGGGGGGGGGGGCAGAAGCAGGGCTTTAAAAAAAAGATACATTTCAACACCCCCATCCCTTATTCGAGATTTCCCTTCCCAAAGGTTATGAAAGCCCGTTTATTTTATTTGTCACTGCAAATACGCTTTAAAAAAAATAAAAAAATAAAATCGGGGCGGTGCTATTGGGCAAAGCAGGTCGTCTAATAAAGGGCTTCTGTGTGTCCTAATTCCCGCAACGAGTCTTCTGATGCAGCCTTAACTGGAATAGCGTGCAAAATCAAAATCAGGAAAGGCCTTTGAAGATATTTACCAGGCCTTTTTGAAAAGCTTGCAAAGAAGCCAGGATTCGTCCCAAACCCACCGCTCTTTTGGAAGAGAAATTGTGTGTGTGTGTGTGTGTGTGTGTGTGTGTGTGCTATATAGAATGACAGTATTTCAAAGAAATCTGCTACCACTATGGGAAGGGCAACCATTTTGACAGAATCTCACAGACCCACCAATATGACGAGAGAGAGATTCAATGACCACCGTATGTGGGATGCTATTTCCTTTTTTAGAAAACAAGAAAAGAACGTGGTGGTGGCGTTGCGCTTCTGTCGATGTCTACCAATGCTCACGACCCCACCGGCCGGGAGTGAGAAAGAAAGCCCGTGTCGGCGCAGGTTGGAAGTGGGGGGGAGGAGAGAGAGAGAGACGGTATATTAACGAGAAGGGTAGTTGCGTGGATCCAACTGCGCTCTTCTTCCGGAATGGAATACGGCAAAAGGCTTGCCAACGGCACAGAGACTAAAGGAGGGGGATCCCGAATCCAGCCTGTAGTTTCATTCAAGCGGTAAGGAGGCTTCTGTCTCGGGGCTGGAGGGGGAGATTTAAAGAAAGCGGTGAGGACTCCGCCGCCCCCATAGCCCCCTTGGCAGAAGCGAAAGAGAAGGGCGGGCGAAAGCGAAGGCGGCCGGCCTTCGTTCTCTAAACGCCGGGCTCGAGTTGCCCCGCCACAACCACAGCCGGCCCCGTTCCTTGGCACCTCCCCGGCTCCTTTCGCGGACCGCCGGCCATGTGGCATCCCGCCTGGGGGAAAGAACGCGCCGGCTGCTTTCGGCCATTCGCCAGGCGCGGCTGTGATGCTCTTCCATTACGGGACCTTGTGCGCTTCCCTGATCTCTACCACCTGTGATGCAGGAGCAGATTGGTGGATGGGGTCATATGACTGGTCACGTGGTGGAGGCAGCTCGGTCCAAAAGAAAATGGGGTTTGGTGTAAATCTGGGGGTGTAATGTTATCATATATCACGCTACCTCGTAAAACCGACACCGAAGCCTACCGGACAACAAATCACCGGTCAAAATTATGAGTTCTTCGTATTATGTGAACGCTCTTTTTAGCAAATATACGACGGGGGCTGCTTCTCTCTTCCAAAATGCGGAGCCTACGTCTTGCTCCTTTGCTACCAACTCCCAGAGAAGCGGCTATGGACCAGGCGCTAGCGCATTCACCTCCTCCATGCCTGCCTTGTACAATGTGAACAGTGCCATATATCAAACCCCGTTCTCTTCCGGATACAGCCTGGGCTCTGATACCTACAACCTGCATTGTTCCTCTTTTGATCAGAACATTCCCGTCCTCTGCAATGACTTAACCAAATCCAGCTGTGAGAAAGCGGAGGAAAGCAACCTGCACAGCCAGGCTGAGAGTAATTTCCGGATATACCCCTGGATGAGGTCTTCAGGTATGGGGAAGGCGGGGGGGAAGCGGGCGGGGGAAGACCAAACGCCTTGTTCAAAAACATAAAATGGGACAGCTCGACCTGCGGGCGAATGTTAAGCGACCTCAGGCAGGCGAGCCAAGGCGGCGCATGCAAACTTCCTCGCCAAAAGTGCGCCTGCCTCTTCGCTTTTAATTAGAGCAGAGGCGCCATTGCGCAAAAGCCTGTGGCATTGTATGTAAATGAACCTCATAAAACTTTTTATTGCCCAATTAATGAGTTCGAGCCTCGTAAATTTATCTAACTCCTCTTCACGATGGGACTGGAGAGTCGGGCTGAACTCCGGGCTGCGCCACAGGGAAAACAGGCGAAGGTGGCGTATGGGACCGGAGAGCACGCCTGGCGATGGGGCGCCTTTCTCTGCCCGCAGCGGCCGAGAAGGGGAAACTCGGATGGGAATGGGGTTGGCGGGCAGAGATGGAAGAGACAGCAACGAATGAGAAGCCACCTGCATGCACTGGATTAAAATATGTTTTTCCCCCTCCTATTCTCGAATTTTCTTGTCAGAAAAATGTGGACCTGTTATAGATGGGCAGGCGTGTGTGTGTGTGTGTGTGTGTGTGTGTGTGTGTGTGTGAGAGAGAGAGAGAGAGAGAGAGAGAGAGAGAGAGAGAGAGAGAGAGAGAGTGAAGGGGTGGCGGGGGAGAAGGTATTCGTGCAGCTAAACCTCGCTGTCCTCCCCTAGACGAGGGCAAGGAGGGAGATGAAGGCAATATTTTAAATGATATTGAATAGAGTTTGCAGGTAAGATTTGGACCTCCTGGCAGTGCCTAGAACGCGACCTAATATTCGCCAGAGTCCCGCTAAATGGCTATTTTGCCTGTCTCGGATTTTTCTTTGAGGTTAAGGATTAAAAACCTTAGAAACTAACCCCCCGATTTTTCATGAAGGCGACTTCAGTCAGAAAGGCAGCCCACGTGCAGCACAGCCGAAGTATTTTGGAAGTGACAGATACTAAGAGGAGAACTATTTATTGGTGTTTATTTTCAAGTAGAGGTTCACTAAGGGGATACTTTCACGAAGATCTGCCTAACCCCGCGTGGCTCAATGGTCTTTGGGGCGGCCCAGCATTGCATCTGGAAAAAAATGGAGCCTGGGGTTGACTGACTCCATTTATCTTCCGACTTGCTTTTAAATTCTGTGTTTTGTTCAGGTGGATTGCCTTCCTTTCCTGCCTTAACTTGGATGATTTCCGCCCCCTCTCTCTCTCCCTTCTTTTAGGTCCAGATCGAAAGAGAGGGCGTCAGACTTACACCCGTTACCAAACGCTGGAGCTGGAGAAAGAATTCCACTTCAACCGCTACCTGACCCGCCGGCGGAGGATAGAGATCGCTCACGCCCTGTGCTTGACCGAGAGGCAGATCAAAATCTGGTTTCAGAACCGCCGCATGAAATGGAAGAAGGAGCATAAAGAGGACAGCGCTGGAGGCGCGGCCGCCGCCAACGAGGCAGCACCCGCCACTACCTCGGTGGAAAAGGTGGAGGAGGAAGAGGAGGAGGAAGAGGAAGATGCAGAATAAATGCCAGCGGGAGGAGAAGAAGTCTCTCCGGAGCTTCTTTTCAAATGCTGTTTGCACGTGACAGCTGTAAACGCTCTCCTGAAGCTTTCTTTCTTTCTTTCTGTTAAAAACAAAATAAACATAAAACTACCCTTGGTTTTTTTTTTTTTTTTAAATGGCCATTTCCACTCTTAAGAGAGTCTGGGGAGAGGGCAAGCAGGGTAGATTTCTTCCATTACCTCTAGACATCCCCTGGCTTTATCCTCTGTCCTAATTGCAGGATCTGGGCTAGATTGGCTTTGGGCACCCAAGCTGGTCGCCATTTATGTTAACAAGTGATAAATAACATAGTTATTAATTTTTTTTATTGGTATTTGTGAAAAGAAAACGAACCCAACAATTATCCGTTCTTTGCACACGAAAGGGGGGGGAGAAAGAGCGAGAGAGCGCGCGCGAGAGCCCCAACTAAGTTATCTTCCAAATAAACTACCTGATTGCACAGATCCCAAAAATCTGAAAGGGAAAAGTGCGCTAGGCTTAATTTCAGACTACCTAATTTTTCACTAAAGTTCTATATACTTCCAAGTGGTTGGACTTTCTGCTTATTTGTTTAAATAACTGGGGAGGGGTTGGGTTGGGGGAAGAAATCCTTTAAAAAAATAATAATAAACCACTACACTCAACTGCAATGATTCGTACTACCTATTTTGAAAACTACCTATTTCGTAACTCCGCCTACCTACCACCAAAATCGTATTGTATAAATGAGAAGGGGGCAAGAACAGCGTTGGTGGGATCTGATATTGTCAAGCAGAAACTGCGTGGGTCAAAGATTTGGTGCGGAGTACTGATGAATATAATTTAGAGTTTTTAAGACATAATATATTTATTGCAAGGCTGTTATTAAATTAAGTCAAATATGCTGCAATATTAGCTTTCTTCTCAAGTCTTCGCTAGCCCGAATATTATGAGATAAATTCTGATTGTATCCATTGTAAAATCTGCTTCATCTTTTCTTTCATATTGTGCTCCTGAAGGCTGATTCAGTGTTTTGTTTGAAATTTGTCCATTAATTGTGCTTTATGCAATTTTAAAAAAGAAGTTAAGTGAATTTAAACAACCATCACCTGCTCTTTCACCAGTTTCTTCCCTCACTCTGTACTTGCTCAGTAGGAAAGGCTTCAACTTTCCTACATTTCAGTACATTGGAAACGTTGCCTGTTTCTTCTGTCTTGAACTCCATCATAAACTGGAAAACCTGTACTAAATTGGGTAACTTTGTAGCATGATTACATTTTTAAAAAACTTCTGTATAAATAAATTCCACCATTAAAGTTCTGCCTAATCTTTGTTCATAACTTGTATGTTACAAATGTGTTTTTTTCTGCTCTGTACACTGTGAACCTTGAGGTATTTCATGTTAAAATTAGAAGGGGCAGGGAAGTGCGCGCGTGAGTGTGTGTGTGTGTGTGTATATGTATGAATTATCTTTGAAGTTTGCTTTTGTGTATCACCCAAGTGTTTAATGTTACACTGAAATAAAAATGCTTGATGACAATGCATTGCTGGGTGTTTTTTTTTTAATTCAAGCAAAGAATATATGGGTGCATATGGTCTACAGTTCAGCATTCATACAATGAAATATAAGACCTATGAGAAAGCAAATATCTTGAAGAAGCAAGAATGGTGCCCCCACTACCTGGAAGAAAAGAGCAGCACAAACTCATTTGCAGAGTGATTCTCAAGGTGGGAGAATATTACAGAAGTAGAAAGTTGCTTGGTTCTGCGGGCACAATCCTGACAGATTTCACATGCAGCTTCTTCCATTGGAACCAAGAGTGATAACAGATCTTGTTTTCTCCTTTGGCATCTCAACTGGCTCCATGAATTTGACTTCCTCCCAGTTTCGTCACACAACCTTAATTCCAATGTGGGGCTTGTATGCATATTCCCTGCCTAAATATAAACCCGCATTTTGCATAGGATACAATTGCCAAAATGGATATTCTCAGGTCAGAGATCTGAATATGCTAAATATAGGGGAAGATAGGACAGAAGTAACAGAAACACAGCTTCCCTTCCGTGGTGCATCTTCAAATATTTCTGAGATATTGTCCTTATATTTGTTTTTTCAGTCCGTTATCGACCCCATTTAAAAAAAAACCTGAAGTAAAGCGGATGCTTTCAGATAGAAATTATAAGGAAGGAGGAAAAGAATAAAAAAATCGTATGTGGAAAGAGGGCCAACGCCTGATACTTTATTCGCCTCTAAATGTATTTAGCATAATTTCAATGCAAAAAATGGAGGGGGGGGGAGAGATTGTCCAAATGGTGGGTCCTTTAAAAATCTAGGACCGTCTCTCTGGTAAAATGGCGCCTTTCTAAGTCCTGCCTCTTTCTTAGTGATGAGGAAAAGGCCATAAATCCGTTGTTGTTTATGAAAATTTACAACTTTGCAATACAACTTTACGAGTGATTCGGGTTCTCCATTGGTTGTGGGCGGTCATGTGGGTGGTAATCGTGAACATGAACTTTTTTATAATTTCCCTGGCAAGAATAGAGCTGCATTCTTTTGCTCTGCTCTGTCCTGCTTCGGATCTCTCTGCCTTTTCAGCCCCACCCCACCCCCACTACCCACCCCCTTCAACCACCCACCCGGGTTTTCTTATGCCCTTTGTAAGTCAAGAGGGAATCGAGTGGATGGAGACTGGGTACAGGCGGTCGCTTCGAACGCAGGTCGGGAATGGCATTTTCCAGCTCCTTGGCCGGAAGGTGTGGCGTCTTGGATTCAAAGCTGCGGGGTGGCAGATTTTCAACTCGCAACCTGGCTAATTTCCTGCTTCTTCTGGCACCAAAAGGAAGGCCATTCGTCTCCACGGCGTGCAAAGCGGCAGCTGTCAAAGTGGCAGGGGCTCCTGGCAGCCAGGACCTACAAGGTGAGAAACGCAGAGGAGAGCGTGAGCAAGCAGACCCAGTTAGTTACACGAAGCAGCCTTGCGCGCTGCCTGAGCCTCTCTTAGCCTGGAGAGAAGGTCGATTTGCCTAAGAGTGAGAATGAACCAATGCAACCCGGAGCTTCCGGGAGTTTGCCTAGCGCATACAAATCAGCGTCGGGCTCCAAGTGTCATCCTGACACTGTTACAGTTCCATTGGCTGGGTTAAAAGGCTGCCTTTGGAAAGCACGGTGGGTTTCCAGAAACCTCCGCTGAACGGCTTCATTCGTAGAAAGGTTTTGGATTTGGAAACCCCCCCCCCCCGCAAGGTGGTGTCTAATCTATGAGGGCTGGTTTGGTTGTTGCAAAGATTTAATTTGCGGTGGAAGCTACTAAGAGGTTGTGTTTATTTTGACTTGTCTGCGAGGAATGGAAATAAATTGGTGGACGGAGGCGGGTCCTCACGTGTTTGGGATTTTAGATGGCGATTAATTCCGGTGATGCCTTTATAGGCAAGACCTGAACGCAATATTATGGTGTTGCTAATGTGCATGACTGAGGGGCAGGAACATAGGACAGCGTTTAAAGAACCCGAACATTTCTTTGGTTGTTGTTGTTGTTGTTGTTGTTGTTGTTGTTGTTGTTGTTGTTGTTTTGTCTTGTCATCTATTTGTCATGAGTGCTGCGGTGCTGGGGTGGTGAGAGGGATTAAATGCTTCAATGCTTTTTTCCCCCGGTCGTTGTTTATTGGAGGAAAAAAGATAAATTATCTTAACTGGAATAGCTGGTAAGATATGATACTTTGTGCAATATTTTCATAGAGGCAATTGTGCATGGTTCACCCAAATCGAGGTGGTTTCTATTTGTACAGGGGAAAAATATTCTCATTGTACGACTGAAATGTCTCTGTTCTTGTGTATTTATCTCCGCCGTTGAGGATAGTTAGCGATTTTCTTAAATATTACAAAAATACCTTTAGGTTTTCAACCCCCTCCCGACCCATTCTCCGAACTGATAAAAGAATTACGTGTATATTATATTGCAGTATCTGCTTGACTGCAGCTGCAGTGAATGTGGGATTATTTATCGGCGAGAGAACATTACTCAGTACTGCCACTCTGTGGCCTTTAAAGGTACTAGGCTCCGATAGAGTCGGGGGCAGCCACCAGGTACATAAATAAATAATTAAAAGAGAGCCGACGAATAAATCACGACTGAATGGGTTGCTTATCGTTGGTGGAGCATATCTACACGCGGAGATGTTCTTCTTCTTTCCCAGACGATTTTTGTATTTTAAACGTACGCAGGGAAAGGCCGAAGAACCCCTGGAAAAAATACGATTAGGCTAATTCTAGCAGGGCAACCTAGAGTCGCTGACTTTATCCCGAGGGTTGCTAATATACTTCCCGCCTAAACAATGGCTCGGACGGAGAGATCTGTTTGGATGAGATTTGTTGGCTAAATCTTGCTTCTCTGTTACCCCCGTGAACATAAGAATTTGTAAGTGGATCTTCACAGAAAATGAGTTTTTAAACTTAAATAGAGCCGCCGCCCTTTCCCCCCACCACCTACGTTCCAACTTTGTTTGACTTATGGCTTGGATTGAATGAAAGGAGGGGGAGCGGGGTAGTGGGAGGCCCTCCTTGTTAAAATGGTAGTCACACGTTTTAAATCAATGGAGATTGTTATTTGAGAGTTCTACAGTCTGACCTGCTTTGCTGGGTATTTTTCAAGGGCTTCTGCTAAGTTATTTACCTTGCTTCTTCATTAAGAAAGTATGTCAGAGAATGTGTCTGGATTCCTCTGGGAAGGTGCAGACTTTGGCAAAACTTCTGTTTAACAGATGTGTGTCTCCAAATGTCTAGATGGAAGGGTGTGGGGGGGGGGAGTGTAATACAGTTTCATTTCCTGGACAACAGCCATTTTTCTTCTTCTGTAATTTGCTCTAGTTGTTGTTTAGTAATTGGTTCAGATGTTATCCCTTCTATATAAAATTATGCTTGCTGTGGATATAAGAGTTCAGGAAGATTTCCCTGTTTATTGCCTTAAATTTACAAATAATTACAGTTTTTCCAAGCTTTTTATATTTTTGTAAAGTTGTACAAGTTGGCAATTGAATGGAAATGATGGAAAAGAACCAATCAATATGTCGAGCTATATGGAGATAAATTTATAATTTAACAGATATGTTTCCATTTATAGAAATCTTTGGTTCTATGTATGTCGATGATTACTATATACATACATACATACATACATACATACATACATACATACATACATACATACATACATACATACGTTAGTGTTATGAGCGGATCAATAAATTTAAATTTGAGAGACCAAGATAGATCTATTTCGAGCTGGTTTATATATAAACCAGCATTCTCTGTGTCTGTGTTTCTAATTTCTTTCTCTCACTTTCTTGTATTGTAAAATATTTTAAAAGAATTCATTTTTGATCCAGTAATGACTATTCTCCAATTTTGGGGACTATTTCCTCCAACAACACCCCCCAAAAATTACATTTATAGATCTTGATTTAGCGAGGGTGGGTGGGGTGGGGCGGAGATCCATTGTTGGAAGGGTTTCTGAAACTCCCGTTAAGGACCAAAAGAAAACTGGCCACTAACAGGGGAATGATGGTGATGACAGCAGCTATTTCAACTTACTGTTGTTTTAGAAATATCCTAATTGAAGACAGGAAATTTTAAAAAAAATAACCAAACTGGCCAAAGACCTTAAAGTTTTCAAGCCAATAGGGTAGACATTTAGAAAATAGAACACCTGAGAAAGGACAGAAATAATTGGCACAGGAAGATACTTGGCTTTAATCTTATTCATATTTCCTAGAAGATAAGACAGATGATTCAACATAAATAATTTCAAAAAATGCCAGCCTCCTTGTGTGAAAGTCCTCTTTTCTTTCCAGATTTCTTAGTCCCTTGATACTTTTGTAACTTCAGGCCTAATTATTTTCCCATTGTTCTTTGAAATAACTGTTAAGTTTGCAGATTTCAAAATCTGTCTTTCTCTTTCTTTCTTTCTTTCTTTCTTTCTTTCTTTCTTTCTTTCTTTCTTTCTATTTGGTTTTATTGGTCTTCTGTCTCAAGATGGGGTGACTTAATTGCTCCCCACCTTCCTGTGAGATTCATTATAACAACAGACTGAAGTTACAAAGATATCATTTAGGGAGTTAAAAGACTAACAACAGGGGGAATTTTTTATTGGAATAATTTCCTCTCTTCAAAGCAGCAGCTAACATCCTCAGAGAGGTTTCCTTTGAATGCCCCCACTGACAACAAATAAAGAACAGCAGCAACAACAACAATTGTGTCGGGAGAATCACTGTTTCCTGTTCTCTTCAGACCTAAGAATTAAATTAACCGAATTATATTGTCTGTCTTGAACAGAGGGATTTTTGGGGTTATTTTTTTTTTTTTAGAGCCATTCTCGAGGATGTCGAGATGCATGCACATCCTCTCCCACACACTCATACCTTTCATTAGAAATAGGGAAGGAAATCACGCAACTCGGTTGGATTTCAGTTGCCCATTTACTTTGTGTTGGAAAATATTCCCACATACTTAGGGCATCCTCCTTTTATCGCTTTTGACTCGGGCATGAAGGTGCCGGTTCACTGAGACCGAATCTCTTATTCGCCAGTTTGTTTCTAAACAGGCATTTTCTCCCTTTTGGAGACGGTTGTCAAGTTAAGCGTTTCTTAGACACCGCCTCTACACGACGCGGTTCCTTTGCTTTCGTCCCTGCGGCTGGGCTGGGACAGAGACCGTAAGCTCCTGGAAAGAGGGTGAATGAACCGGTGTGTGTGTGTGTGCTTATCCTGGATAGACTGTGGTTTTTGCAAGATAGGTTTTCATGGGGGGGGGGGTGCCTCTTTGCTATAAGCAGTCAGGTACCGGTCGCTGGGAGTCTTTCCCTGGCGTCATACCCCGCTCGACCTACGGACTGACGAGCACCCTTTTCCTCCCCCGCTGGTGGGGGAGGTTACCCGAGGGCAATTCCTCCCCGCACCCCTGTTCCCCGTGTTGGCACCGAGGAGAGCGCCCGGTGGCCAGTTGCCATCTGCTAGGCTCGGCGGCGGCGGAGGTGTGTGTGTGTGTGAAGGAGAGAGAGCCTGGGGGGGAGGAGGTTGTTTGGAACTTTGCTGGCTCGGTAGCGGCGGATCCCAGGGGAGAAGGCCGTCCGCTGCTCGCTCATTGGTCGCCGTGCCGTCAGCTGGTGCGATTTGCTGCTGTCGCTTTTGGCGCTCGGCCATCCAGAAACAAACCACTCGCATGACTACTAATAGTTATAGCCAGATGTACTAATACACAACAAATCAAGGTCCGGGATCTGGGGAGCGTCCATGAGTTCCTATTTCGTGAATCCCGCTTTCCCGGGAAGCTTGTCGAATGGACAAGAGTCCTTCCTGGGGCAGATCCCCCTCTATCACCCCGCGGCTGGCTACGAGGCTCTAAGGCACTTCCCAGCTTCTTATGGGGCCGGCAGCCTGCAGGAGAAGCCCTACTCCTCCCCTAGCTTCTTCCAACAGTCCAGCCCCAACACGGTCATCGCCTGCAACCGGGCAGCCTATGATTATGGAGCCTCTTGCTTCTACTCGGACAAGGATCTGGGCGGTGCCTCCTCGCCCTCCGGCAATGGCAAACCAAGGGCCAGCAACCCCGGGGACTACTTGCCCTGCTTTGCCTCTGACCAGCAGTACAAGTCCGAAAACGGGGCAGCCAAAATCCTAAACGAGGAAAACAGCGACCGGAAGTACACCAACCCTGTTTACCCTTGGATGCAAAGGATGAATTCGTGTGCTGGTAAGTCATAAAAGGTAACCATAAATAGGGAGGTGGGCTGCAGAGGTGATGGTGGAGGGGAGCTTCCATTCTCTCTTTCTTTCTTGGGAAGAAAGGTCTTTTTCAGATGGGCCATCTTCAGACTGTAGAGGAGGATGGGTAGAGGAGGTTCAAAGCCCAGGGATTACCTGAGACTCTTTCTCAAAGTTCTCCTTCAACCTGACAGGTGGAGGACTACCTTGACAAGGAATGCCTTTTGAAGGCTGAGTCAGCACATGGAGCCTGCCACTGCAGTGTCACATACCTGGAAGCAAATCTTAAGGAAATTTAACTACTAACACTCTTCAGAAATCAATATTTTCTTAAGAACTGGGTGGCTGCTCTTGCCAAACTGCTCACCATCATCTTCATCATCATTACCAGAGAAGCTTCTCTTTCTATCAGTGCCAAAGAGTGATACAAGGGAAGAGATCTGAATGCTCCATATATTTGTGAGAGTTCTCTTCCCCCTCCCTTCACCCACTCATTAGTGTATAAGAATGAGCTATTGAATGCACGTTCCTAGTAATATCTACGCGCGCGCACACAAATCATCTAATGGGGTGGAGGGAGTGGGAAGAAAGAAAACTTGATCAATGGCCAAAACCTCCCCCCCCCCATTTCAATGTATCAGAACGTCATTCTTTGTTCTACCAGAGGAATTAGAAAGTCTAAGGATATTTTAACAGGGAAGCATTAAAATCAAAAGCTTTTGGAGAGTTTCAGTCTATTCTCATTAAAGCATTAATGACCTTCCTTTAAAGCAGCATACTGTAATTTAATTTACCTCTATACTCTATTTTTATTCTACTTTCTTTTAAAAAACACTTGCTTCAAAATAGATTTTATTAAATTTATTGGGGCTTGCAAATAAATCCGTTTAGGTGCTGGTGTCAGTTGACTGAACTTAACTGGAGAATGTTAAGATAAGACAAGCATCTTCAAATTCCATGTGTTTAAAATTGGAAAAAATTAACAAGCAGGATTGCTAATTCCTTCTTTTGGAAATCAGTGTGACTGAAAAATATTCCAATTTAGTTACACCAAGTCAAAATCCTTTTGCAAGTCTGGATATAAAACATAACATAAAAGCAACTCTCCTATTATACCAGGGCCTATTCATATATTATCCAAGGGTAATGGCCACATTGAAAAAAATTTATTAAAAAGGAATGATTCTGCTCCCCATCCCAAAATTTAAATGAAATTAAAAACTAAAAAATAACATCAGAATACCTGATCCTGTGAGCACCAGAACTTGTCTTTTAAGTTAGAAAGCATGAGTAAATAAGGAGTATAGTTCCAAGGATTTCCCCCGATTTCTTTGTTAACCGAAAGGCGGGCTGCCTGCTTATTGCCTGCTTATTCGCGGTTATATATGTTTGCTTCCCTAGGTACAGTGTATGGAACGCATGGGAGACGGGGCAGGCAAACCTACACCAGGTTCCAAACACTAGAGTTAGAAAAAGAATTCCATTATAACAGATATTTAACCAGAAGGCGTCGGATTGAGATTGCAAACGCTCTTTGCCTTACTGAACGACAGATTAAAATCTGGTTTCAAAACAGGCGGATGAAATGGAAAAAGGAAAGCAAATTGATCAATTCCACCCAGCCTGGCGAAGAAGAAACAGAGGAAAAATCAGGGGAGTAAAATTATGCTTAAGAGAATAAACCATCTATTAGTAGCTTTTCCTTCATCACCATGCTTCCCAGTTCATACATACACACACACACAGCCCTACAAATTTATTGGTTTATTATTCTTTTGTTGTTGTTGTTATGCAGATATTTCCAAAGGCTTAATTAAAATACATATGTATACATCTATCTATATATGTTTTCAGTAAACGATGAATTTCTGAAACAGTAGAATTATTGACAGTAGAAGAGATTAGGTAATAGTCAGGTTTCCGCTCTGTAGATTTAGGTGCTTAAATGCTTTTGACATGAGTAATGCCTTTATTTCCTTTTAAATAAATAAAAAATTAGTGTTTGTATAAAACTACAAATTGATGGTCCAGCTTCTCCGCATTAAAAAGGATCAGACCTGAATCCAGAGAGGGATTCTAGAAGGATAGAGACCTTCTGCATATTTTTTCTGCTAACTGGCTTAAACAAATAGTTGTGCTTTGTTCTACCCTTTTTCATCTCAGACCTGAACCCATTTGTTTGGTAATAATATTGATTTCTCTGGGACTTTATTTGAATGATGTTGCACATGGCATCCTCATGTGGTTTAAAGAAAAGAAGAAGAAGAAATGTTAACATATATGCACAATTCCCAATACATAATTAGGATTTTCAAAAGAGATAATGGGTGGGATGGGAAATACAATTCAAAACCTTGCTGATCATCTGCTGTATATTTTAATTTTACTAAAGTATAGGAGTATAGCTTAAAAATATAATTAGCCTTTCTAAAAGGGTAAAAAAAATACTGTAAATTGAGTGGAAAAAAGGAGGGAGACTTTTGTTGCTTGACAGATTACTAGGATCCATGTGATTATTTAATATACTTGATCATCAAGTATTTTCAATTTCTTCTTCTATTGACCTAGTTTAAAATTTCTTTATCCTGTTGTTAGGGATGTGTTCTTTACCCATTTTAATTTAAAAAAAAACAATATTTGGGGAAGACACCCCAAATTTAAATAAGAATACAGCGATTTCATACTCTTGGTCTGCTAGAAAGTGCAGGTGAAGGCTTTATTTAGTAGTAGCATGAAATTATATTACAGTGTATTGGTGCCACTATGTACATATGGAAGCATGCATATTATATTTTAATAATGTGAAAAGTATAGCACTTGGACTATAAATCTGACTCTTCATAATAATAAAAATGAGTAATTCACATTCTCTTCACTAACAACACCACTATGCTTATATTTATGAGGTGGAGAAAATTTGCAAGTCCTTGAAATGTTCCTGAATTTTCTCTTTCTCTGTGTCTCTTAAAAGCCCATGAAAGAATTCTATTTAAAAAAAATACTGTGGGATCTTTATGTTGAATACAAATTTAAAATTGGCACCGACTTTAAAAATATCTCAATACTTCCTTCCATTTGAAGTTGCTGCTCAGTTAATATTATTACAGAGATCCATTGTTTCTTATGTGTTCTGAATCAGTTTTTTAATTGTTAATTTTGGTCCCTAAATTTCAAAGAAATCTATGCTGAATATATATATATATATATATATATTGATCAGCTCATAAAACTAATATATATATATCCCTTTTTTGTTTTAATATAAAACCCACAGTCCCTAATAATTTCTACTTACTAATGGGACATGGGACTCTGAGAGAGATGTCATAATTTTGCTATAATGGGCTGTAACCCCAATTCGACCTCAGTCTTGCAGCAGCTCCGGGCTGAGAAAAGTGAAACTCTAGCAAGTCTCCAGAGGGTGGCGCACGAGGCCGACTGACAGTCAGGAGCTGGCAGCGGGCTCGCGCTCCAGGCGCGCGCCCAAGCCCTCTAGCATCCACCCAACTCCCCCATTTAGTACGCGAGTTTACCTCTAGAGGTCATCAGGCAGGATTTACGACTGGACAACAAAAGCACGTGATATGAAGTCGTACCCCATATTTGGGTGCCTACGTAGGAGGGAACCGAGTACTTGTCCCAGTCATTTCCATAATTCATCATAAATTGTGCAAGGGTGCTATAGACGCACCAAAAAACGAAGCAAAGAGCCACAAATCAAGGCCCCCCGATTAAAAAAAAAAGCCAACAACAACAACAACAAAAACCCCTAACAAGCCCCAACAACAACAACAAATGAGCTCCTATTTTGTAAACTCATTTTGCGGTCGCTATCCAAATGGCCCGGAGTACCCGTTACATAATTATGGAGATCCGAGTGCCGTGAGCGAGCAATTCAGGGAATCGGCCAGCATGCATTCCGGCAGGTACGGCGGCTACGGCTACAATGGTATGGACCTCAGCGTCGCCCGCTCTGCTTCCAGCCACTTTGCGCCAGGGGGGGCCACAGAGAGGGCTCGCGGCGGCAGTTACCCCTCCAGCGCCAGCGCCAACACCAACGCCAGCGCCGCCACCCCCGACGCCAGGTACACCAACCGGGCGGCGGCCGCTCATTCGCCTCCTCCTGAGTCGCTGCCTTGCGCCGCCGTGGCCGCCTCGCCTGTCAGCGGCGACGCTCATCACAGTGGGGGGAAAACCTCCACCGTTAACTCGACTACCAGCACTTCGTCCACCTCCAGCGGCACCGCCAGCGCCGGCGGCACCGCCAGCAGCAACGGCAGTGGCAGCAACAGCAACAGCCACCTGGGCAGAGAAGGGCTTAGTACATCGCCGGTCGCCCAGGAGGATCCTCCCGCCAACAACGAGCAGGCGACCTCTCAGCAGAACGACCAAAACACAGCTCAACAGGCTCCCCAGCCCCAGATCTACCCCTGGATGAGAAAACTTCACATAAGCCATGGTAAAAGCATGCCCGGTTTTCTTTATATGTAACCTAATACAGCAGGTCTAGAGGCAGAGGGGGAGAGGGGAGAGGGGCCAGGCAATCGAGGGGACACAAGGTTGGCCAAAAAGAAGCTAGGTGGGGGGACAAGAAACTTGCTTCTCCTTCCACGCCTCTCTCTCGCACGGGAGCCTCATGTTTTATCGGACTAGCTTCCAGTTCAGGTGGGTCTCTCTTTCTCTCTTGAGGAAGCCACAAACTCTTCCCACCCTCGCCCCCTTTGGAAAGGAAAGCGCAGCTGAAGGCCAGTGGAGGACGGAAATCTGGGTAATGTAAGGCAATCTCTCCTAAGGACTCTTCTCCAGGTCTCCAGGACTGGGCGCTTGAATGGAAATGGTGGGAGTGAGCGAGCGAACCAGCCTGAATAGTGCGTGTCAGCTTCGGTAATTTATGGCGAAGATTGTCCAGTGAAAACACCGTTACTAATTATATCCAAAAAGAAGTTGAGGAAATAGTGTGTGCGTGCTTGTGAGTGTTTTGGGGGTGGGAGTGGAGGCAGGAGGGTGAGATTTCTCTGGGAGAAAAGTAAGGGGAACTTAGGGGAGCCTAGAGGGAAGGGTGTCAGGGAAGTTAGTTCTGCAGCCCTTCAGCCTCGGCATGGAAATAATTTCTTCTCCAGCCAGACTGGCAAATCAAGTGGGTTTCAAATGAAAAGTGGACCTGGTCTGGGACCAGGCTGAGGGGGAGCTTGTTAGTTTTTCTTTTAAGCAGATAACCGGGAAGTAAGTTGTTTAGAAAACTTTACGCACAAGTAGAGACCCCGCTGAAGAACAGTTGAGCAAGCGAACTGCGTGCTCTCCAGCTTCCGGGCTGGAATTGAACTGATCAGCCCTTCATTAGGAGAGTCAAAGGGGAGGTTGTTTAAACTTCACCAGGCTTGAATTACTTGAGGAAAGGGTTGTGGGGGAGGACAGAGAGAGAGAGAGAGAAAAAAACTGAGGAGGAGGAGGAGGAACTTGTTGAGCCTTTCCCTCAAATCAACACGCTCACAAGAAAGAGAAATCTGAGGGAAAGAAAAACGGACAGCAAGGAGCCAAAATGAAGGGGGAGGGTATGTCCCTTTTGCCAAAGTCTAAACCGGTTCCCTTATTATTTTCTTTTCCCCTGTTGCAGACAACATAGGGGGGCCCGAAGGGAAAAGGGCTCGGACAGCTTACACCCGATACCAGACCTTGGAGCTGGAGAAAGAGTTTCACTTCAATAGGTACCTGACCCGCAGGAGGAGGATTGAAATAGCACATGCTCTTTGCCTCTCAGAGAGACAAATCAAGATCTGGTTCCAAAACAGGCGCATGAAATGGAAAAAGGATAACAAGCTGAAGAGCATGAGCATGGCAGCTGCAGGAGGAGCCTTTCGCCCTTAAGAGATTTGCCAGCCCTGCTTCTCTCCCCCACCCCCACCCCCCCCACCCCATCCTAGAGAGGGAAAAACAATACAAGTTACAAAAACACCACAACAATTCAACAGTATTATATAAATGCTGACCCTGCGTAGGCGCAGTCAGTGATTTCTCTTTGCTTAACTTCCCTAAAAGGGCGAATCAACCCTCTGCTGATGTATCTTAATAATCAAGAGCCTGTTTAATTGAGCCTCCCTAGTGCGCGGCGTGTTACAGTAGATCGGCTTCCCTGTGCATTTCTTTGTCTTGAATAGCTTTGTCTTTTTTTTTTTTAATGTAGATGTTTTAACTTATTTATATGAAGCAAGTGGCGTTACTTGAAGTAACTGTAAAAACAGGAAAAAATAGTCCTACGCAAACACTAAAAAGGAAAGGAGGCTTCCCTTCCTTCCCTTCCTCCCTCCCGCACCCCACACTCAGTCTGGTTTAAACCCAGTGTTTTTCTCTGTGTTGTTGCCCTCGCTGTGCTTAACCATGCATGTGTGTTTGAATGTGTCAGTGTATGTATAACTCCAAGCTGTGGCCAAGATTTCCAATCAGAAAAAAAAAAATACTACCTAATTCCTGTGTCATTAATGGCTGTTGTAGAGGTGAAATAATGAAACAAGCTGAACTTGTCCAAACGTGTAGTGAATAGTGAATCTGTGACGAAAACTGTGGTTCCAGACAGTATGTCCTTGCTGTGCCTTTGTATATGACTTTTTGCACGAACTCTTAAAAATGGCTTTTATTAAGCGCAGCTTCGGAAAAGTAAAAGGGTTGGGGTGGGTGGGTGTTGTTTTTGTTTTGTTTGTGGACAAAGTTACAAATAGAGTCAAAGTTTGGCTGTTTAAACAAAAAATGTGATTTTTTAAAAAAGAAATGTGGATTTTTTTTTTAAACTGACTGGAAAAATAAACTTTCTTTTATAAGGGATCATCTCCCCCTTTTCTTTCTACTCTGTCTTTTGCCTTTTGAGGGGGAGCTGGTCTGTACCCTACAGAGACTCATATATTGCTCCACATTTAGTATGCAGACTAAAGTTGGAGACGAAACTGAGCCCAATAGCCCCTGTAAACTGGAGAAAAGATTGCTTTCTGTGTTGAATGTTGTGTAAGAAACACAAAAGTATTTGTCATTTTTTGGGGGGAAGGAAGATACCACACTGTTAACTCTTTTTCCTAAACAAACAAACAAACAAACATATAAACAAACATTTGCTTTCCTCAAATTCATCTCTAAGAACTTTAGCTTTCTAGAGGGAACTAACAAAAAACTAACTGGTGGACAGTTATAGAGATCTTGCAGAAACTCTTACACCCAATCTACCATGAATTACACTTCTCCTTGTGCAATTTTAACAGATATTGGGGAAAGACTTAGATCAGCTCAAATACATATGTATTTCTTTGTTTAGCTTTGCTACAATTAATTTTGCTAGAAATGTAACACTACTTACCCAACCCAGGGCTTGAATGGTTAATGCTTCTGAGTTCCTAAGAGTAACTAAAGATCTGTAGATTTACAGGCAAAGTACATTGGTATCTTCCCTTAAAAGTTATAAAGCAGTAAACTTTATAAGCCCAAGTTCCAGCTATATGACATTTGGATACCAAATGAATAGGGTTTTGTCTATGAATTACATCGTAAAATCATCCATAGCACAGACAGATAGGCTCACTGGCTATAAAAAGTCACGTGGTGCCATTAAAGTAAGTTTTATGGTTCTGGGGAGTTGTCATCCAACATTATATACCACATAACATATAATCACACTGACGCTGGACTTCATTTGACTCTCTTACAGGCTACGTGCGCCTCCTGGTCATTCAAATTGTCAGGGTTTAGGTACAGAAGTATCTCTCCCCAAGTTCTCAAATACTCAGTGAAAAAAAGCGCTCAAGGTAAGTTATGTGCGCAAGTTGCTTAAGTTTGTTTTTACAGTAGAGAACTCGGCTATAGTTTTGCCTTACTCCTTGTTTTTGGACCTGACAGTATTTTGAAATAGTCCAATAATCTCTTCAAGGAGCTGCTTTAAACACAGGGTGTTCTTTCCAATCTGTTCCAAATCCTATATAATTTGTACTTTTCTGGAGTTGAGCTGATAAATATAAGGACAACAAATTTTATTCTCATCTTAATCCCGAATCAAACATTACAGTCTGAAGCAGGAAAAGCAGAACAAGAGTCTTTGGCAGAGATGGATTTTGAGGCCTAACTTTAATTATGTTGGCTAAAGCAAATGATAATGACTTCCTTTGCTCCATGAAAGGTTTTTGTTTGTTTGTTCCTATCAATTGTATTTATGGGAAGAAGAGTCTGCAGGCCAATTTAAAAATAAAGAATTGGAGGGGGTGAAATGGTTGGGGATATAAACCTGTTGGAAAAGTCAACAACCCCATTGTTACTGGCATGTCTGGAATATTTTCATCTAGATGAAATATTTACATATAACAATAAAGATGTTTTAGTTGATTTTAAGTACTGTATTCTTGGGTCTTCTCTGCCTTCCAGAATTAATCACACATGCATCTTGTATGCTGTACACAAGTTGTTGCGTTTTCTGTGATCTTAATATTTGTACACCGTTTACACAGCACGTTGCATATTGCCCACTCCAAACGTGCATTCTTTTTATACCTTCCTCCTGCTTCTCCTGTTCTTCCTTCCAACGTGAGGAAATAGATCATAACTTTAGATTCTGCATACCATTATATCCCTGGAAATTACTGAAGATTGTCTCTAAGTTTATAGGACATAATAAACAAGCCCATTTATGTAGCTACCTACCTTTCTCTTTTCTCTCTGTTTTCTTTCTCTGTTTTACTGGCTGGCAATTGTTGGGGTAGGCCCCCAGCTGCCTGTTTATTTCAACATCCTTTTTTTATTTAAGCAGACACTTCTCACTAGAGTGTGATTGCGCAGCAATAAAGTTTATGGCCGGATTTAGATCTAAGTCTTTGAATTTCCAGGGTTGAAAAAAAAAAGCATGAAAGAACATTGGGTTTTTTTTAAACTTTCCCTTGCCTGCCTGCCTTCTGAAACACCATATAATCAGAACCTAAAAATTCTTACTCCTAGAAATTTAGGAAAGCAACTGCTGGGGACACAATAGCAATTTTATATGCAAAACAAAATGAACGATTTCGCAAATGAACAAGGATTTAGTGGATTTAAAGAGATGGAGCTACAGGATATCTACATTATGAATCAGGGGGTTTAAGCCTAAGAATTACCTGAGGTAATTCACAGATTCCCTTCCTAAACTCTTGCTAATAATAATTCAGCTGTTGGTCAAAGTATATGCCACACTATACTTTGAGTTTATTTTAATAAATTAGAGTTTATTTCAATTAAATGTCAAATGAGGCTTCACTTTTCTATGTCTTAATTTCTTTCTGCACATTATACAGAATTAAAAGCAGTTTGCATCAGTCTTAAAATCTCAGTGGTATCTGGCAATATAATTGAATCTTACCTTCTCTGGCTGTTATTTAGAAAGAGACAGATTTTGTAGAGGCATTAATAAATATTTAAAGATCTGGAAACTATCATTTTTAAGTTGACTCTAATTATGAATATAGGCACTCAGCGTCATTTACACTGTGTGTGCATGTATGTGATCTCTTCACAGTTATATGAAGAGCAGAAATCATAGTATAAAATATATTGTTATTTGTATTCTGTCCTGCCCAAGCTTGGTTTTATGCAGGGATTCCTGCCTGTCATAGTTAGCATAGTAGGATGTGCTGAATTTTCAACAAGATTTAGCAAGATTTAGAATTAGGGGGGGGGGGGAGATTATTTTACCTTTGTGCCTTGCTTGTTTTCTTAAGTAAAGTAAAAAGAGGAAGGCCATACAGATTTAATTTAAATATATATAAAATAAAAGTCCGCAATACCACTTTCAGAGGAATCTAGCTTTCCAGCTGAACCAGCATTGCTCTCTACAGGGTTACTGATGAATTCCTACACATTCAAAAGCAAAGGGTCCTACATGCCAAAGGCAGAATTCTCCACATAAAACACTGTTCAAGCCATAATGCATTATTTACTTCAGTTTAAATGTTCTGTGTTAGTTTGCTGAGCTTCCCTGTTTTAAATACAGGGAGAAATGCTGCTTAAGCCAGCTGGGGCTAGGGGAGAGTAGCCGATTCTTTCGCTTTGGTTCTTTCTTATTGCTATGTTTATTCCCACACCCGAGGCAGGAAATCCTTCTACAGTGAGATCTTAAAAACCAAATGTGGTAGTCATCCTTAAGACTATTTACAATTAGGGAACATAATTCCATGACTTAGAGGCTAAATGTTGTTCAGATTCTTTCTTGTTAATGCTCCTTTTTCCATATCTAGTTATTTCCTGAACTAACAACCACTCAGCCAGTGCTCAGTGGAAAGATGGCTGAATGAACAGATTGATTTCACAGACAGAGCAGGGAAAGACATACAGTTCTATCAAAGTTCTCTACAATTAAGTGACCCACTGCATTTCTTCTTAAAAGTGCATACTCCTGAATTCAATGAGATTTACTTCCATGTTATTGTGCAAACTTAGTCTGCAGTTCACAATAAACAAATTTAAATTATACTAGCCTCCTAACTCTGAAGGGAGAATTGCAACATGTGTAGGAGCAGAAAATATTTTCCGGTCAAAATGATGGCTTTATTTTAGTCTATCTTTCTGTCATTTCATACCAGAGCAGTAAGTTGAATAAACAAGCCAAAATGTACTCACCTTCTCAAAACACTTATTACTCCAAAGTAGAACACTGTAAATCAATTTTTTAAAATTAAAAAAGTGTATTTGCATAAATGATGATAATGCCATTGGTATTTTATATTTTTTATGGTAAGAATCATATTTTATTTTCCTTCACCTTATCAGAAGCTCTTTATGGATGCTAAAAAGTACAGTTTTATCAGCTCAAGTCAGTGTTTTGGATTTTAGCAAGGTAATTATGGCACTTCCCCTCTGCTGAAAGCACAAAGATGACTTTTGAAATTCACATGACATGGGATCAGCATGCACCTTCTGTTCAAAGCCTTGTGAAAAAATTATTAACTCCATTATACAAGTGAAAGAAATACTGCTGATATTTTCTACTGTTTCAATTGAACAGTTTAATACTGAGATTAGCAATTAGAGCTCCTGCATCAGATCTTCTTATTTGCCTTTCTCCTTATTTCTAACTTCCCTTCCCCTTGAAAGAACAACACTGTTTTTTTGAGATATAATTCAGCTTTGCAGTTTTCTATTAATTCTGAGCATATACATTGTACGCCTTTTTGGATTCTGTAAAATCCAAGTAGCCAGCTTACGCTTCAGTATTTCTTACAAGCAGGTTTTCTCTGGGAGAAAAGAACTACATCTTTCTTGCTTAGACAGATGCAGTCAATGCAATATAATTACAAAGAAAAGTATATCATACTGTGTTTTTGTAAAAGTGTGTCTCTTCAGAATCCCTGGAATCTGGTCCTCTCATCCTGTTCCCGATCTTCTACAATGGCTTTTCAATAATAATATTTGTTATGAAGGTTATTGGGTAATTATTGCAGTTTTGTGAAACAGTCCTTGCTGGAGGTGAAGTCTGCCTCTGAATAATAAATGGCAGCTCTTGCAGTTCATTGCCAGGTTAAGTAAATGCAGAAAGGAAGATAAATCTGCACACTCTGAGACTCGCCAGCAGAGCTCGCTTTAGACCAAGTTCATCGCCAATTTGCTTTTCCTTGGACAAGGCTTCACAAATCCACTGAATCAGTTATTTAGTGTGTTGTTTCTGTTATTGCTATTAAAAAGACTTGGTAAAATGGTTAATATCTTAATATTATACACTGGGCTAGTCTATTTCAGAACCTGTAGTTTACCCACCTGTCACAGAGGCTACCAGCCCCATTCAGTTTAATCTGCTTTTTTCAGCAGTGGCAAAATGTCTTTGGAAAGTGATTTTAGGTTTTGCTTACAATGATATGCTTTTTTAAAGGACCTCTCCTTTTTTCTTCTTCTTTCTTTTTAAGAACACCACATCCCTCTAGATCCTTTAGGAAAACTTAATGGGAAAAGGAAGGCTGCTGAGCTTAATCCTAGAAGCTGCATTGCTTTTGTATATCTTTGTGATTAGGGCGTAACTACTCCAGGTCAAAAAGTTGAGGGTCAAAAGTTTACGCCTTGCACTGCTCTTAGTCATGAGCAGCCTAGACAGAGTTTGATGTCAATGTTATAGCCAAGATCTTGACTATCAACACAAAAGATAAAACATCTTTGAGTTAAGTGCGGTCGCAGTATGGACTCCAGGTGAACTCTGGTGTTGGTCGAATGACCTCAATTACAGGGAAGGATGGAAAATTCCTCTTTCAGAGAAGAATACACATTGTATTTCATCTTCAATTATCAAGCACAGACTTTCCTTGAATCAGGTGAACATGATGCTAAGACACACATAGCTCCATTCTTCTGCAGAAATGCATGTGAGCTGCATACACGATATAAATATCTTTCTGAGTGCTGTACAAATAAATACTAACCAATTCGTTCAGGAGAATTGCCATTTATTTTAATGATCCAGAGCTGCACCTTTCATGAAGATAACTACTGTCTATGAAAATTCCTTTTATCCTTTGTATACTTGTGCCTTGATTACAGCTTTTCCTAATTTTGTGTCCTCCAGAAATTTTGAGCTACCATTGGTAAAAGTGTCCAAATGCATTTAGAGAAAGCTGCTTTTATCTGAGATGTTTGCTGGACTAATACAGATTTACCTTTAAAAACTCATCAGTTGTCTTTTTAAGTCCCTTTTGAAGCAAGGAAGACTGATACATATAAATGTGCAAAAAAAAGGTTTAGCAGTGTATAGATTGCATGGCACTTTCTATGTTTCAATACATAGCAAACTGTACACAACTTACTCAGTTCAGTTATAAGTGGGTTTTTAAGTAATATTTGAATTTTGGGTGTGAATCATCTAGAATAATATGAGATGTTTGCTCTTGAAGCAACACATTTATGATTTTATTTTTAGTAATAAAACATATTTGCATTACTTTATACATGCATGTAATGTGTACATATAACATGCATATTTTCCTTTGGTGAAACACATTTATTTAGTATTACATTTAGAGAATTATTTTCTTCTGCCAAGAAGCAGAAAGTGACGGTTGGAAGGGTTTATTTAATCTGCTAAAATGGGGTTTATTTTTTTTAAAACACAACCTCAATTTGTTGATTTTTAGATTTTTGCAAAAGATTTTCTGTGTTATATATGTTACCACAAATAGATGAGTTATCACAGGAGGATAGAACATTTCCCTGCAAGGCTGAGCAAAGTACTATCTACACATATTGGCTGAGGAGCGGCTTTTGTGAATTCAGTGCAGCTTCTGACCAAGGGAGTAAAGCTGAACTTAATATGGTGTTTTGGTTTGGAACCGGAAAAAGTTGTTCTGTATAGATGCAATTACAGAAAGATAATAAAAAGTCCTTTCTAGAAGAAGAAAATAGTTTTTAACAAAATATATCCATGTTTTCACTATACAAATATAGTAGAAAGTGTACTCTGTAGGAACAAATTATTCTGGTTATAAGGCAGTGGTTGCATAGGTATTGAGTTCCTAGAAATTTGGCAGTCTATTTTGATTTTTTTTTTTCTTGATGTGCTTCTTGGTATATTTTTCTTGGAAATTCTTCTAAAATACCAATCTCTCTCTCTCTCTTCCATATCTTAAATTTAGGGGAAGATAATCATCAGAAAATACTGTTAGAATGCTGTTAAAAAAACTGAGTGTAAAGTTAAAAACCTCCCCCCCAAAATCTTAGGATTGCCAGATTTGCTAGTACTTTTGAATTCAATGGCCCTATCTCCAGATAACTGTATATAGCATAAAATCTGGAAGGCAGAATATAAACTGAATATAATTTGTCTACCCACAGAAAATGGTAGATGTCTTTGGACATTTTTCTTTAAAATAACAATTTAATGAATCAGAGTTTTGTAAAAAGTGGGAAACCTGCCTTTCCCCTTTCTTCACTACTTTTGCCTTAAGGTGGAATTTGAAGGCAATCAATTTAAGTGTTGAAGAAAAGGGAATTTTTCAAATACACATTGATGTTTTCAGGAGTTCTCCGCATTCTTTTTTCAAATTGTTTTTTGGGGATAAACCAATTTTAAAAGCTTTTAATTTTTTTGCTACTTTAGATAAATTTAGAACAAAAGACAGATTGTCAGTTTATATGAATATTGCATATAAACACCAATACCCAGTCCTCAAGGTCGGCACAATTAAGATAACTTAATTCTCAATTTTTCTGGTTGCAAAGAACAATTTTGCTGTCACTTTCTTTTCAATACTTTTTTATTCTGTCTTTATTATTTTTATAAATAATACAAAGCAGTGAACATACATAATCTTCCTTCTTCTATTTTCCACTCAACAACAACCCTGTAAGATGAGTTGGACTGAGAACGACTAGCCCAAAATCACCCAGCTGGCTTTTATGCCTAAAGTGGGACTAGAACTTGTAGTCTTGTTTGTTTAGCCTGCTGCCTTAACCACCAGACCACACTGCCTCTGTCTGTATGTTCAACACTCAGATTCCTTTTCAAGAATAACTGTTAAGGGAATACAAAGACCAGAAACAGTCAAGCCTCATGATGAAAATTCTTATAGATAGATGTACGTGTTCAGCTAGCATTTCTTCCAGTGTCAAAACCCAACTGTCAACTGATGAGCTTCAAAGAAATTCCTTTTAATGAGCTTTTTTTTAATTCCAGAAAGTGAAAGGCAAATATAGTCCCTACATTTCACAAAGATTATGTTTTTGTCCTAGAAGAATTTCAGGGTCCTTCCCATTTAGGAATAAAAGATTTAACCAAGCCTTCTCCTCCCCCACCTTTTTTTAAAGGGACACCCTCGAAGATCTCCTGGAAAAAAAACCTAAGTCCAAGGCCGAGGTGAACTTCAGGTCAACTTGTCTAACAAATATGAAAATGTCGCTTGGTGAAGGGCACGCCTTGTTATTTAACAAAGACTGTCAATGTGTAAGATTAATAAGCAACAAAATGTGCCCAGTGTCACTTTTCGGTTACTTTGAAACTGGGGGCAGGGTTGTGTTGAACAAGGAAACTTGGATTAAAAATACCAAAAATGCATCAAATCAGTGGCAAGGCACGGTTTGTTGATCAGCCATCTTCTCTTCCAGGCATGTGTGGCAAGACAAAGTGTGTGTGTGTGTGTGTGTGTGTGTGTTTGCTCCAGATGCACATTGCTCTTCGGTAGGCAGTGACCATCAAAGGAAGATAAATCTGCAATTTTGCTCCTCCAATATCAAATCTTGCGAAAGACCCCTATAGCTTTTTATCTGTTTCCTCTTTAATTTCAGTAAATTGTCCCTTATTCCAGACCAGCTCAAAGCAACTGCTGCTAGAACTTTTGATCTGGAGGTGAGGGGGACTCTCTTGTCAGTGAAATCATCTTCACCTCCCCAAAAGACTGTGTGCGGGTGTGTTACTGAGGAGGATGGTGCTTAACGCTGGCTAGGCCAGGTTTCTGGGTCCAGTATGTGTGCCTGTGGAACAGAGCATAAATCTCTGGAGACATGGGGGCGGGGGATGTGCGAACTGCTGCTGGAGAGATAATCCTCGGTGGTCTTGGCCCGGCTCTTGTTTATGATATGATAGGGAAACCATCAAGACAAGGAACAGGCCCATCTCTGCAATCGGAAAGAATCGCCTAACCTGAGAACCATGCAGCGGCTGGTCAGTTTTGGTCTCCTTGGAGATTTACAGGGCCTGCAGAGTAGAACCATTTTTATTTTTGTGGAGTTGAGCAAAAGGAGGCACCCAGTGGAAGGCAGTGAAGGGAAGAGAATCGGAAGCACTAATCTTAAGCAGCCCCTGGGACAGGGTGTATTCAGCAGACAGAACGAAGGTATTTGCTTTCTATTTACTTTATTCATAAAACATGAAACTCAGCCAACTGAACATTTAAAAATGCATATTACAAATACTATTGCTTCTTCTTCTTCTTCTTCTTCTTCTTCTTCTTCTTCTCATTCTTATTCTTATTATTATTATTATTTCTATTATTACTATTACTATTAAAACATGATACTCATTCAATGAACATTCAAAAATGCATCACAAATATAAGTGACTGATGCTAATGGTTGATAAGGGTTGCTGCCAGGGTCCTAGGTATATCAACCACGTATCTTCTATTATTATTATTATTATTATTATTATTATTATTATTATTATTATTATTATTATTATTATTATTATTATTATTATTATTCTGTGGTTAATCTTTGGTGAGATTCATAGCCTTTGGGGCTGGTTGGTAGCTCAACAGCTCAAATCCTAACCAAGGACCTAGGAACTGTCAAGGTAACATCGGAGGTGATTATTATTATTACTACTACTATTAGTTTTTCAATAGTTCTAGTCACCCCCAGGTCCTGAAGTGGGAGTGGGGGCTTTTATTTCAAGAAAAAAACCTCTCCTGTTCAGAGTTGTTCATTGCCACTGCAGACTTGCTTCGGTTCCAATTTGACCCCCACACAGGGACAGGGCCTTAATTATTTAGACTCAACCCAAGTCCTGTGTGTAGCAATAAAATATTGAACCTCCCTTCCCCAACTTGGATGGCAACATCCACACTTCCACTCTCCCTCCTTTTTAAACCATAAAACAGAAGGGGGGGGGGGGACAAGAGAAAAATTGTTTCCCTTTGGGATCCAGTGGGGGGGGGGTCTCCCCCCCCCCCCCGATGCCTACAGGTGTTTTATGGCCTATCCCAAGGAAATTACATCTGACTGCCTTCCACAGCTAAAGCATGTCAGAAAAAAAATGTTTCATAAAAAGTCGGCTGGAAATGATAAAAGGGAAATTGCTGTGCCCGTTAACAGAGAAGACATATTTCTGGTATTAGCTAAAAACCTGGTCTTTGATTTTATAGGTCAGAGTTCAGGTGATAAAGAAAAGATGCAGTGGGGAAATGAGGTAGGAAATTCACCAAAGATAGAATAATCTTAGTAATAAAATTATCTTAAGGAAAGAGTAGCACTGGGACACACACAGTTCCGTGTAGCCTACATTCCACCTCAAAATGTTTGGCTAGAGGATTTTAATTTGGAAGCGATCATTATACTTACCCACACATAGATCATGGAAGGTAAATATCATAACAGAAATCTACATTTGCAGTGAAATAATGGAGTAACTGACCCCTCATCTCCTGCAGATTAAGAAATCTGATGAAAACAGGGACAAACTAGAAGCTAAAAGGGTAGAATACCTGTGTGATACTTTAAAATCTTATTTAGCAGCATAGTTTTTATGGCACAGTATACCTGTCCATTCATGAGAAACTCCCATGGATTCATTATGATTTATTCTCAAGGAAATGGTCATATGTGCCCTATTGTTAGGATAAAGGAAGAGGGCCTCTCACTATGCTTATGTGTTGGTTAAACAGATTTAGAACCTCACCCTTTATGCATAGGCTTCCTTATCCCTCTTGTTTTCAACAGTGATGGCAAAGATTAAAAAAAAACTTTCAGCAGTGTTAGAAGACATAAAAACACTTCTCTCACGTGAAGGCAATGGTTTTCTTATTTGTGAAAGGCTTTTTAAAAAAATCACTAGGTTTGGTGATTCAGAAAGTCATCTGGGCTTCAAGAAAAAAATGTTTCTGGTAACTTCTTGGATTTCTATTCTTCCTTATTAATACTTGCAGGAATGACTTCATCTTTCTTAATTACTGTTATAATTAATTGGATTTCTGTTTGTTTTTGTCTATCAACTTTCATTTTGTATCTGCATCTCTAAAAAATGATCTGCCACTCTAGATTTGCCAAGGGGTGTTGGGTATTTAGAATAACTAAATTACAGTAAAAACACCATTTCTGAAAGCCCCGGAGAAGGATCGGGAGGAAACAAATAGCTTCTTGCAATTAGTTGGCCTTTGTTTCTTAGTATTAGTAAAGCCATTGATTATTCTATTGCCTCCAAAATTCACTGAATAAAATCATGCTATTTTCTCATATTTAGCTGATTTGGTTATCCTTTAAAAAACGGAACAGGGGAAGAATAGATCCAGGGGTATAAAGATATGCTTGCACAGTTGTGTCAGGGTAGGGGAGAGCAACTTCTGCAGAACGAATTTTCCAATAGCTAAAATCCCTCCGTGTGTGTGTGTGTGTGTGCGTGTGCGCGCCTTCACACACTCACTCACACCATAGCTTGTATTCAACAACAACAAATCTTGAGTATAGGTCACCTTTGTTTTCTTCACCTGATGGGATATAGGCTTAGAATCTTCAGACAAACTCATAATTGTTGGAATTCTTTAATGAATTCCTCTCTAAAAATTACAGAAACAGTAAAGGGATCTTCTACAGATTATTGCTTGAATTTCCACAACCCTGAAGCCAGCTGATTTGTGATTAAGAGACCTTGGATTTAAGAAAGGCTCCTAAACCACTAAACTAGGATTTCAGAACCCACAAAACCCTTGACAGCTTGCATTTGCAGAATCGTCTTAGAGTCATCACTTTCTGTAGTCCTTTAAAACTTAAACAAGGATAAGATGCTGTTTTCGGAGGCCTTCCTTCCTCCCACACGCCCTTCGTTCCTCATTTTACCACATAAAATTGGACTGCACCCCTTCTTCCCCGAGCGGGGAAAACGCACGTAGGATGATCCTGCGTTGCTTCAACGAACCTTCCTTCTATTTCCTGATCCGGGCTCTGCCAACCGCATAGCAATTGGCCCTGCCGGTCAGGTGGTGGGGGTGGCGGGGGTGGCAGTGGTATGTGTCTCTTTGTGTGTGTGTTTGTGTTTGTGTGTGTGTGTATTTGAGCGCGCGTCTGTGTGTATCCGAGCTCGCGCGTGTGCTTTGAGCTTTTGGGGTGGGAATTCTAAAAGGAGGGCGGAGGGGGGAGTTTGGAGCCCCAAACTTTAGCGGGAGGCGCTTGACAACAGGGAGAGGAGGAGGCAAAGAGGAAGGGAGGGAGGGAAGGAAGGAAGGAGGAAGGGGCAGGAGGGAGGGGCCTCCTGGAGCCCAGAAAAACGACAACGCGAGAAAAATTAGTATTTTTGCACTTCACAAATTAATGACCATGAGTTCGTTTTTGATAAACTCCAACTACATCGAACCCAAGTTCCCTCCTTGCGAAGAATACTCGCAACTCAGCGGCGGCGGCGGCGGAGGGAACAACTACCACCCTCCCCACTCCCACCAACACCCCCAACCCCATCATCCCCAGCAACAGCAAAAACTGCAGCAGCTGCACCTGCGCCAGTCTCTTCCCGATTTCTACCAGCGGCCGAGCAGAGAGCCGGGATACCAGCCGTCGCAGACTCCCGAGGCTCGGTATCTCACGCAGCCCCCCCACTACCCCGAGTCCACCTACGACTTCAACAGCCTCAGGGCCACCCAAGGGCAGGAGCACCCAGCTCCCGGAGCTTCGCCATCCCCGTCAGCGCCGCCGCTGCAGCCGGCTTCAT
Organism: Rhabdophis nuchalis; assembly: GCA_039707465.1. Classification (NCBI taxonomy): domain Eukaryota; kingdom Metazoa; phylum Chordata; class Lepidosauria; order Squamata; family Natricidae; genus Rhabdophis; species Rhabdophis nuchalis. Next base: position 50,559,462 of record CM077647.1, on the reverse strand, counting down.
CAGCTCCTGCCCCGAAGGGCCGTCAAGTGGCCTCCCAACCCTTGCTCCAAGGCCACGGCCCTCAGCCTCAGCAGCGTCCTTGCGAAGCAGCTCTGGAAGCAGCTTCCGTGGGTAGTCCTGGCTGCTCCCTTTTGCCCGAAAAGAGCACTCCCGGCCTCAAAGGGAAGGAGGCGCCGGTGGTGTACCCTTGGATGAAGAAGATCCACGTAAACACGGGTGAGTTGGCCTCCTCCAGACGGATCTGGGACTGAGCGCGGCGAAGTCCCTGGAGGCTGGGCTAGGGTTGGACTCAGACCGGGGATAGCAGCACTGGGGAGAGGGCGCATTTCCTAGTTTTAAAGTGAAACCCAGGAAGAAGGGAGAAGTGAGTACCCCTTTTATAGGTGGGGCCCGTGGGCAAGAGATTTACTACGCCAAGCTGTTAAGGCAGTAATTATGGCCCCCATAAATTTAATAGCTCTGGGCGGTAGGTCTTTGAGCTTTCCTTGAGTCCAAATGCCCATCACTGTTTTTACAGATCCCTAATTGTCCCCTCTTGTCAAGAGCCTGCGAAACCTTTTCTTCCTATTTTTTAAAAAGGAGCCCGGCAGCGTTGAATTTATGGCACAATAATGATAACCTTCCCTTGCCTTCTTCTTTTGTGCATCTGGGTGTGCGCGCTTGTACCTGCATGTGTGGACGGCTCAGTCAGCCCCAGCTACAATGGAGGGGAGCCCAAAAGATCTCGGACTGCCTATACAAGACAACAAGTCCTGGAGTTGGAAAAGGAGTTCCATTTTAACCGCTACCTGACCAGAAGGCGACGCATTGAGATCGCACACACACTCTGCCTGTCTGAGCGGCAGGTCAAGATCTGGTTTCAGAACAGGCGGATGAAGTGGAAGAAGGATCACAAATTGCCCAACACCAAGATGCGCTCCTCCAACAATTCTGGTCTCCACCAACCAGCCAAACCTCCAGCCCAGCATCACCTACCAACTCCCAGAAGCAGGGCCACTTTAAACTCAGCCTCACTATGATGGCCAGACTCTTGCGGGGAAAGATACACTGCTAACTCTAACACTTCTCCAATTCTTGCCTCTTTTTCCTTTTGGCCTGGGGACCAAGCAATTGCACAAAGGGGTAGAAACAGCAGAATAAAAATCCGTGTTGATAAAAACCAAAAAGTAAATAAGCTTTGGACAGTATTCCTCCTTTGTAAATATGTCCTCATCTTGCCCTCCATGATCTTTTTTTTTAATTGTTATTTATGGGATTTTTGGATGGACCAAATGTTTAAAAAACACTCTTTGTATAAGTGTTTTGAGGCAACATAGTATTGATAAGTGACTTTGTGTGTAAATCCTAGGCTTGTGTTGTTCTGTGGAATGTTTGTTCCTGCACCCTTGGAAGACGCAGAAGTAAACTGGTCTGATTTTACTAAAGTCATTTGGAAATTAGTGGGGGTGGGGTACACTTAGCAACCATACAGTCTCATCCCTAACTGGCTGAAGAACATGTTTTCCATGTACCAAGAGTAATCTTTTTTTTAAGTGTAGTTCTCTGCTCCAGTTGTGATAATAGTCTCCCTAACCTTGCATTTATTATTTTTAAGAAAAATGAACCAATGTTACTCTAAAAGCTCAGCCTATACGCATGTCACATCACATCTATGAACAATATGTGACTCCTATAGGTACACATTTGTGAAAGTGTGTTGTGTGTGTATGTATATCAGTGTGTGTGTGTATATATATATATATAAATATATAAATATGATGTCCAGTGCTGTTAATAAAGAATATTCTGTACACAAATAAAATTAAAAGCACTAGACCCACTGTTAGAACCATGCATTTCAAAGATATGGGCTTTGGTTGACATTGTTTGGTCTTAAACAAGTAGATAATATTGATTGATTGGGTTTGCCATCAGGTAGTAAAGGCTGAATCTTAGTATTGGCATTATAGTCAAATAGTATCATTCAGAATCAACACAAAGCATATTAGATGGAATAAGTCATGTTGATTTCCAGAGCACTGATTTTCACACAGTACCTGACTGGGTCTTAGGCCCCTTTGAGTACAAGGAGGTGGGAGAAAGTTCTATTGAAATAAACTGGACTAGAGTTGGGATGATGGGTTAAATAGGATGTTTTTAAGGTACCCAACTTGTAACACTCATCTTCCTAAGTAGGCAATTGAGTTTAACTATGATACCTATGGAAACCCACCCATCCTGCAAAAAACAATTAGATCTTTCTCCATTCTTTTTCCAAGCTTTGGCTTTTGTGTCTATACTATATCACTACTTCTATACAACCAGAAATAGAGGTTGTTGAGTACACTGGAGGAAATGATTAATATTATTCTTATCACACTAGCTGTACTTCTCTGTACTTACATATTGTAACTGCATCTTTCTTTTGTTTATTTGTTAGTGGTGGCAACTTTTCTTTCAGCTTTAATAACGCACCACTTCTTAGATTATAATAAATTGGCATCCTTAATGCTAAACAATGGAGGGAAGGAGGGAGGGAGAGACAGGCAGGCAGGCAGACAAACAAACAAACAAACAAACAAACAAACAGTGAACTACCAAATCCGGGAGATGGTCTTCATATAATAGTTTTATAGCTGATATTTTGAATAATTTGTACAATGTGTACACATATATAAAAATCTTCAACTTAAACATAGATTGAGGTCTTATTCTAAGTAGCAAAACACCTTCAGGCCTTAATTGCCATTTAAGAACAAGAGTTTGCTGGTAGGTGGCAAATGTATGTGGTGCAAGGGAATTTAATCCTCTTTTAGTTATTTTTCACTGGTAAGGAGGGCTTTGCAGAATTCTCAGAGAAAAAGTGGCAAACTTTAACTCAAATATATGAGAATTCTTCTGAGCTGGGGAGGGTCACAATATTGACAGTATTAAAATGTCATATTGTTATGAAAATAAATTTCAGGCCAAACAGAACAGCCAAATTGGGTCTCCACTTAAAACCTGAAAGACATGCTTGGCCTGAATTCTTCAATGCAACAGAAGAGAATGGCATAGAAAACATGGAGGCTTCCCTCCTCCTTTATACTGAGTGTCTTTGTCTAAACTCTGTGTTTGGCATGAAGATTTTTCTTCTGCTAATTTACAGAAACTTACAAATAAAGAGGAATCTTCAAGTGTTTAATCAGCTACCTAAGTAAAAGATCACAGATCTTCTTTTACTTCCCAGGACTTGTGCTGGCTGCCGCCCTTCTACTCTCTCTTTCCCCGTGGTTTTAAAAAAAACAACAGCGCGAAATGAAATCATGCTGAAAATAGCATTTTTACTGAGAAGCATTAATCACCTCCTACAATAAATACTTCTTTGTAATTCAACAGCAATTCTGAAAGCCATTCTCTTGGAAAAGGTCTGCGAAGACACCGAAGGATTTTCTTGGGGAAAATGTGTTCATGTATAAAAGACACAGTTGCTTGGCTGCACCCTGAAGGTGTATGCTTTCAGGGTGGAGTATCGGACCGGGCAGGAAAATACATATGGCAGATTGTCACCATTCAAGGTAATTTAAAAAAAATTATTCTATGGCTCTTTTCCCACATTGTCACTTAAATGTGTAGTTGCACTTGGGAATGGGGATAGGCATGGGGGAGCAGGAGAGGTTGTGTTGTTATATGGCAGTGCCTTGGATTTCTACCTTAACGGGCCTAATTAATGTTACAATTGTTCCAAAAACTACAGAGTGGGAGTTTAAACCCTACTATTGTCCTGTCATTGTACCAGGGCAATGAGGAGAGTTCACCGAAAGGACACATTTTCTGTCCCATTAATTGTTTTTTTAAAGAAGCAGACTGACCAATCAAACCCTTGACCTTTAAGGCAATATCCATTCTAATCTGATTCTTGGGCTTAAACATGCTTCTCTCTCTCTCTCTTTTTGTCTCCTCCCCTCCCTCTCTGTCTCTCACACACATACATAGACATGTGCAAACTTCTTTGCCCTGTTATAAAGGAAGGGGATTCTAAAATCAAATGTTTCTTTAACGTTGCACATGGGGAGGGGGGGGGAGAGAAAGAGAAAGTCATTCCCAAAATCAGTCCAATGTAAGCCTGGTGCTCCCACACAAAGCAGAACAGGGCAACGAAGCCTATTTCTTCTCTCCACTCCAGTTTGTGCGATGACATAGAGATTTGTTTCTTTTTCTTTTCTTTTGTTTAGTCATCGCCTGTGGAATTCATGTAAACCCTTAAATGTTCTAGCTAGGCAGGCTCTAGAAATGGCCTGTCCTTTTAGCCAGCAGCTACAAGAAATTACAGTACATGGTCTGGTGGGGGGAAGGATGGGAAGATGAAAAGGAGGCTGGAGAGTATTTCATGTTGCTAGTGCCTCTATTTTTCAAGCAGAATAAAGGTTACCTTGATAGAAGTGTGGTCATTTCTTTTCTGGCTTTCTACTCTTGCCATCTTGTTTGCTCTCTTTTGACCTTATATCAATCCTGGCACTGATTCTCACCCCCACTACTCCTGTCCTTGACTTATACCATCCACCGAAATTGCAGAGCTAACTTGGGGAGAGGCCTCCCCTTCTTCCCCCCTTCCTCCCCCTAAATATAAATTAAAGAAAAGTGTTTATTGTTTGCTTAGCTAGTTCCCCACAGAAATATACACAAAGATCAATATCGTAGTGACACCATTACATGAAGCAACCTTAGTGTGAACCAACTGGAAGACCAATAAACAAGAAAGGGAAGCTTTCCCTTGTGATTTATGACAGGCACAGAAGATATGGTTGAGACTGGTGAAGGGACTGCACTGCATGGCTTTTGAACTGCAATCGAGAAAGGACACTTGATAGGGAAATTCCAATTTAGCCTTTCTAGCCTAATGTCTTCCAGATTTTCTTGAGCCCAGTTTCCTTGTTAAAAGTCCTTGTTAAAAGTCATAGAAAGTTTTTCTAGATTTCAGCAAATACAGCTTTTGGGAAAATCTGAGTCTCCTTAAAATGGGGAATGGGTTAGCCATGGATGGACAGTGAAGTTGACACTGTTTTTGAGCACTGTGGAATTTTGCAGATGTGTTTGAAGCTGCTATCTAATACTCTCCCCATTCCATAAGTAGCCTTCAACAATGGATGCCAGACCACTTCTTTGAGATCATGCATGCTTGGATCACAGCTGAATCTGCTGGCCACCAACAGGCCATGGTGCCTTCTTCCTGGTATGGTTTTAGTACAAAATAAGCCAGATCATACTGAAATCCAGCTGAATTCAGTGGCATGGTTTCCCTCAAACTAGTTATATTTAGTTTCAAATTACACGAGGGAAACATTTATTGACTTGTCTCATTAACTGCAATCAGACCTAGGAACAGTTAAAGCCATTTTCACTCTACCAATTTTAGCATCTTCTAGAATCGTCCAGCCCTACTGTAATGATAGAAAGCCTATTCTCATTAATGATACTCCTCTAGTGATGACTTGAAATGTCTATGACCATGTGTGTGTGTGTGTGTGTGTTTGTATGTGTGTGGATACGTGCACATTTGTGTTTGTGTGTGTGTGTGTGTGTGTATGTATGTATGTATGTATGTATGTATGTATGTATGTATGTATGTATGTATGTATCACCCACAGAATAGGACTGAAGCAATAGGAGCTTGACTTGACTCCTAGGCAAGTCATTCTTTCTAGCTCAACCTACCTCCCAGGGTGGTGGTTGTGGGGAAAATAGAAGGAGGAGGTTGTGTTGGATATGTTTGGTGTCTTTAGATATTTGGAAAAATAATACATTTTACATAATAAAGGATTTTTTTTACAAAATAAAGGATGCAAATAAATGAAAATAAAACAAATAACTCTGCTGAAACTTAGTCCAACTCCAGCCCAATGAAGCTTAATTGCAATTTGGGTTGTTATCTGCTGGCCAAAATGTTTCATACCTTTCATAACACCTTTCAGGAGAATGTTGGCCTTCCATGTGTTCTCTGTGGATTTGATCAAAGGCTGAAGCATTTCCCTTCCTAGAAGAGTGATAATATTCCTGCAAACTGCACAATTAATCCGGATTTCATTACCTTCCACATCATTCAAAAATGCCATAAGACAGGGAATTATGAAGCATTTGATAGCCTTTCTGGGAAGGGCCTGCCTATCTGGAACTCCCACCACAGTGCGATGGCTGGAACAAAAACTATGCCCCTACCTATAGTTGATAATACACATTCGAATCCCAGTCTCCCCTAGTTTGACACTCTCCCCCCCCCCTCCATCCCACGCATTATTGATGCCCAAACGACCTCTTCGAGAACTGAAAAACTGCCAAGCGAGAGAAGGGCTCAATAAGCGACCGAATTGCTTCTGCTAGAATAGATAAAGGTGTTGCCTCTGTTCTCGGAGTATTGAAATTTTAATCTGGGAAGAGGGACTTGGGGGGGGGGGAGGGACATCACGTGACAGGTTAAATAATTAATGCCGGTCTCTAGCAATGAATCGGTGGACGTCAGTTCTCACTCGTCGAAGTGATTCTTTCCGAAGTGAAGGGTAGCTTCCTCTTTCTTACTCCCAACTCTTCCACCCCACAATCTTTTCGTTAAAAAACAAAGCCAAACCTACCCGCCAGCCTTTCTGATGTCTCTTTGCAAGAGTCTTTAAGCCTCTTAAGCAAGCAATGAGGGGGATTGATGAGGTTTGGTAAGTACGTAGGGACCAGCCTTGCTCCTTGATCGAGGTTCATTGTTTGAAGCTGGCTTGTTTCGGGGAGCAGTTTTTACCAAAGGTTGAAATCTCGCTGACAAACGGCTTGGCGGTCAGTTCTGCCATCCGGGCGACTCATCCTTCGGCGAGGCGAAATCGACTTGATACCTCGCTTCTGGTCCTCATTTCTCGCTGGGAAAGGTTGCCTGCCCCCGTGGGTTTTGGTGGCTGGCTCTAAATTTTCCAGGGCTTCATAAATTACCGGCTTCTCCGTCAGGGCCAAACAAGAAACGGGAGATCAGCAAGCACCGTGAGAAAGGGGAAGAGAGATGAGGGTGGGTGGCAGTCCACACTGAAGTCTGGGAGGGAGGCATTCTTCCTAACTCTTAGTTAAGCCGAGCGATTTACTATGGAATGAAAATATCGTAATTAAGGGTTGATTTGGGGATAACGAGAAGTTATCTTCCGGTAAGAGCTCCGAGGCTACTTCACAAATTTTGAGATGGAAAGAAGACTCCTTCCAACCGCTCTCGCATCTAAAATCTCACGGCGTGCTATTTAATCGCTCTCCAATGTCTGAGGTCAGGAATGAATGTTTAATAATAAACGTGAAAAGAGAAAGAGGGTTCAACCCAAACAAGGCAACTGATGTGATGGTTTTACAAAGCGATGCTTGCTTTTTAAAAATTATTTATTTAAAGGAGATAATGGGGAAGTAGCAGAAATATGGGGAGGGAGTACAATATTGTAGTAGCCGGCAAAACCGAACCCGCGTGAGTACTCTCAATTTAGCAGTATATATCTGATGCAACCCACGGGCAATTCTAAAAAGCAAGGCTGTTTGTTCAAGGAGAAAAAATACACCCCACCTCCCAATAAATTACTATGGCTGTTTTTCTCTTTCTCAATAAATGTTTAGCCCAAAAGTTGACATTTTGCTACTTCCTATCAAACTCTACCTTCCCGCAAAGGAACCAATTACCGAAATCCAAATTCTATAGGGCAACGTTTTCCCAAATGGAACAGGGCCTTTAAAAAAAAAACATTTGCGGAAATGATCCTCCCAAAGAAAGATGGATCAATACTGGACACTCACTTCTACTAGCCAGGAAGAAGGATCATGCAAGCTTCTTTTAAAACCTGCTGCTGATAGAACCAGTGGAGGTAATATTGGGAAAGGCACTCATGATTAAATATGGTTGGCTAAAACTTACTGTTGAGGTCAACAAGCTTATCCCGATGCACTGTTTTTATTAAGGGACCCACAGAAGACAGATACACAATTCTAACTCTCTTATTTCCAACTTCCCACTTCTTTTAAAAATTATTATTCTTGATTCTGAATCAGTGTTGATGTTATCTAGTGGCTTTAATTTGACTAAATAATGCTAAGCAATGATTTCCCAGACACATAAAAATGCATGTTTTGATAAGAATTCTATTCAAGAGGTCACTAATTGCAAAACTATCTTTCAATTTCATCCATACTGTTGCAAACAGTATCATTATTGGTATTATTATTACCCATTTCCTTTTATTAATGTTTTTGCTTTGTTTGTTCTATAAGCAAAATAAAAAAGTTGATTTTGCTAATATTGTATCTTTTAAAGTTGCTACTGTTTCTCCCCTTCACTTGAAATTAATACCTGTAATTTCAATACTGTTTAATTGTTAGTTTATCTGTTGTCTGTTCTTTGTTTACAGCACTCCAGGTCACTGGAAAATATGATTTAAAGCAATATACAAACTGGAAACAATTCTGTCCTGTGGCTGGAAGGAGGTAAGGACCTTTTTGGAGGTGGTGGGAGGAAATTAAACCTCTTGTACAACAGTTTAAAATAGTTTCATGTTGCAGAGAAGACGACTTGGTTTGCCAGTACTTGTTAGAGAGGTAACTGCAGAGTTGGGGTTTGATAAATAGCTAAATCAGTTGGAATTTTCTTCACTGTGGTCTATTCATCTTTCTTGGTCAGTGAATGCCCGTCTTGTTAAACAAAGAAATACACAGAGCTTAAGTAAGAGCAGTTCTCTGAGCTCCATTCAAATCAGGCAGCTTTGCACACCGGCTGGAAAGAGCCAAAGAAGTAAAAGGGTATTATTGAATATGCATTGGGGGTTGAGTGTCAAGATATAAGAGCAAGTTGATAATTAAAAGGTTTACACTGATGGACTGTTGATAGTGTTTTTTCTTTCATGATTCCCAAAGTGTCACCTAATTTTAGAATGTTTTGCATTAATATAGGAGAGAAAGAACAGAGTTTTAGAATTTTTTTTTAAAAAGTGGGAACATTATCAATGAGTGTTGATAATACTTCTAGGAACGTGAAGCATCACTTTTACTTTTAAAAAATTCATTGGAAAGCCTCTGGATGCAATGAAAATGGATTAATTGAAAACTTCGTTGTACTCTACTTTTGATGTTAAAGTTTAAGTTCTCGTTTCATTCAAATTTCTCTCAATGTTAAAAAGATTGTTCTACCAGGATTTCAGACTAATGTATGTGGATGGTTATTTGAATTGTCTGCTAAAATTACTCAGTATTGAAGCAGAATTAAGTTTTCATGCTTAAAGATAGCCATAAAATATAATGTTACAAGGATTTTTTATCCTTGTAATAACTTGTTCAGGTTCTTCCTTTTAAAGAAGCCCTAGAATCTTGAGGGCTGTTCCAAAATGAAATATTGTATTTCAATATAAATATATATTTATATATATATATAGAAAGAAAATAAAAGATGCTTATTACTTAAATTCTTGAGATCTAATACATCATCATTCCAGAGCCAACTTTCAATGTTCTAACTTAGCCTTAAAAATATCCCCTTTATTTATTTATTGGTACAAAATTTATTCATCCTTCCCCACATTTCTCTCATAAGAAAATATTCTATTTGAATAAGTACAGTTAGCTAATAATAGTCAAGGTGTATTTCTTCCAATGCTGGAACAGAGTTTGCAAATGGAACTATAAAACTAAGCTCCCCCACCCCAACACACACACACACACACACACACACACACACACACACACACACACACACACACACACACCTCAGCCATATACTTTAATATAGAATCTTGTTCCTTTTTAGGTATAAATGTTAATGTAAATGTTAAAGGTAAAAACAAAAACTAGTCTCATACACCACTTATATTATATATGTAAAATGGTAATGCTGATGTTAAAAAATAATTGTATTGTAAATAGACACCTGACATACACACGTCCCCCACACATAACACACACACACACACACACACACACCACATACACACAAAATCTCCAAAGTTTCAGTATTGTAGAAATTTATTTGATAGAAAGTCCCACTGAAATCAGCAGGATGTATAATAGATATATGATTACTCTTGATAGCTTTGACTCAAATAGAGATTAGGAACTGATCATGCTTGGATCCAAAAATCTTAGTCATTTATTTGGAAAACAGTGACCAAGGATATCAGTGCCTTTCTCCTTTTTCTTCCCAAAAAGTTTGTTTGAGATCCCAGCTCAGATTTGTTTTATGTTTATCCAGCCTGGATTCTGTGGCTGCATGAACAAGTTTATCTTCACTCCATCTAAATTCCCAAATAAATGTAACTTTTAAAGCTTTCCTAAAGTGTTCAACTCTCTAGCTCTTTGAGGCGGTAGAAAAACATCATGGTAAATTTCTACCAGAAAGACAAAAAAACTAGATGCCTAGAAGTTGTTTTTTTTTTTTAGTCACATACATCTTCAATGATTACTGGAGTTAATAGTTCAACAGCAGTTTTCACATTAATACAGCACCAAGCAACAACTTCAGAGAAATTAGATCTTTGAAAATCAAAGGAAGATTTTCTAGGTAGGCCTGTAAATTGAAATTGCACCTTAACTTTTGGATAATCATGATTGCTTTGGAGATTTCTTTTCACTTTTGATTCCATGCAAAACTGTTTGCTTATAACTAAAGGTTGATTTATTCCCCTGCACTCTCCTCATTAACCATTAATTACAGCTTCATGTTGTCCAAAAGGGTCTCTTGACTGGGCTGAAACATTGCCTTAAATGACTTGTGAAACCCTTCGGAGCAGAAAGTTGCTCTTGGTTTCAGATTAGCTTTTGCCAGCAGAATTCTGAACAATGGTTGTGCTGTAGAAAAGCATATGCTAGCTTTTAAGGTTGTACAAATGCACTATAATTTATGGCAGACTTAGGCAGCAGTCAAAGGGTTGTGTTCTGCTTTTTGGAGGGTTTAATTCCAGGCACTCTTACCTGAAAACAAAGTCATGAAAATTGCCTCCAAGGAAAATGCGTTTTAGAAACATTCTTTTATTGACTTCAGTCAATTTGCTTTTGTAACTTGATGAAGTCTGATTTCACAACAGTAAATGCAACTTGTTTCCAAATAAACATGCATAGAATTGCAGTGTTTTAGCAATACTTTTGCTCTCCTTTTAAGAAAACCCACGTTATTGTGGTGCCTATTTGCTAGTTTGAAAATATCTTTCCTAAGAGTCAGAGACACTGAATATCCAGTCTTAGACTGGGGGATTCTTTGACAAATTGGAAAAAAAATTGAATCCATGTGCTTCCACATTGTTGCTGAAGATGTTTTTTCCCCTGGTGTAACCATAATCCAGCAATCTTTAGTCAAGTACTCTTAAAATTAATTTAAAGTTAAAGAAAGTTGTGGGATTATTCACAATTGGACCATAAGTTGGAGGAGACTGGTGTAGACTGTACATTTCATTTTCTCACACATTTTAAATTCATAACAAAGAGAGGGACTGGAAAGACAAGAAACAGCTTGACAGAGTGTTGAAAGAAGCAGAAGGCTAAGAGCTTATTCTCATGGTCCAGTTAAGAGGAAATGCCTTGGTAAGTAGAAATTCTCCATTAGAACTATCATAGTGGACCTGACAGAAGAACTAGCTTGTTTCTTCATTATTAAAAATATTTAACACCTCCTAGGTTAGGAGACACTATTGAAATGAATTATCCAGAAGGAAAAACAAAATAATTTCTTAAGTTCACTTAAAAGTCTTCTTTTGTGTTTCCTCTTTATTTTCAAAATTTTTGGTCCTTAGACTGTTGTTGTTGTTGTTGTTGTTGTTGTTGTTGTTGTTGTTATTATTATTATTATTTAAACATTTCATTGCTCTAGATAGAACCTTATAATTTTGCACATCACTCAAGTACTTGCATAGGAAATGCCTAAGTGCTAGTTGAATGAGGTGGTCCCAAAGTTTTGGTGAAATTTGGATCTACCCTCCAGCAGGCAGATGCAGTCCTCCTCCATCTCCTGGGCCATTAACAGGACTAGGACAGTTATCCAGTAGTTTCTATTAGAAGGTCCTTTGTCAAGTAATTTAAACTCTGGTGTTTTGTGTGGGTGTTGAGCAAGCCCCACTCAATAGACTTACAGAAGAGGCCGTGGGATGGCTGATGGTCTGAGGGGCTTCTGTGCAGAAATCCAGATGAAGTTCATCTGCTTTGTGCCCACCCCCACCCCCACCTCTGAAGGGTCACTACAGAGGTTTCATTCTACTGGGCATCTGATTAGCCTTTGATGAAAATAATTCTTCTTACCTTCCCTCTAAAACTTACATGGGGAAAAACAATCTTAATATGTGGATTGGGAGGATAATAATAAACGTCTCCAGCTCATGGATTTCCCCTCCCTCTTCTGAAATGCCCTTGCTTAAAGCTTAAAGAGGAAAGAAGGGAAAGCAAACACACGCGCTCTCTCGCGCACACACACTCACACATGCGCGCGCGTACACACATACACCAGAGGCTCGCGCTTCCAGCCCTGATTCCTTCAGCGATTCCCGATTTCAAATAAAAGGATTTAAGTTGACGTATGACCACGTGAGCACATAATACAGCGCATTATTGTGCCATTTGGAGTGGAGACCCGGACTGGCTTCGTCTGCGATTAAGCTTCCCCAGTTTCTGTTCAGAGCAAGGACTGCTTTCTGTTATCCATCGCCGGTCCCCCCTCCCCGCCCCCCGAACGCTACGATCACTCTCGGGAAGTCTCCGTTTGGGCTACCGCACTTGATCCTGATGGAAAGGTTATTATTGCCCGGCTGTTAGGGCGAAAGGCTTCGTTAAAACAAAACAAAAAACAAAAAACAGGGAGACAGAGAGAGGATGGATTTTATTTTAAGGTATTTCCGTTGATTGTTCCTGGCGCGCGCGCGACTTTCAGCGGGGCTAAGCAAAAGTCCGGGGGGTGGGGGAAGGCTTAAGAGGGCTATGGAGAGCCGTTCACTTCGCCTTCCTCTTTGTTTCGCTGGTTTGCGAGGTTGGGAAAGGGAGCTTTGCAATGAGCAGAAAGATGTCCCCACCCCGCCTCCGGTCCCTACTCAAAAGGTTACGATTCCTGTGGATTGTTCCAGACTGGGTTTTTTTTGGGGGGTGTTTTTGTTTTTTGCTAAATGATATACAGGTTCCTTTTAAAACTCAAAATATGGAGGAAGAAGAGAGGCTTGTTTTGATGTTGTTTGTTTCATTACTATTACTATTACTATTACTATTACTATTACTATTACTATTACTATTACTATTACTATTATTATTATTATTATTATTATTATTATTATTATTATTATTATTATTATTATTATTATTATTATTATTATTATTATTATTATTATTAGTTTCATGAGCGTTTTGAGCAATGTCATGAGACTATGATCATAGCCAGAAATTAAGTGCTCTTTCTTTCTTTCTTTCTTTCTTTCTTTCTTTCTTTCTTTCTTTCTTTCTTTCTTTCTTTCTTTCTTTCTTTCGGAGGGGAGCCTTCAATAGGATATATATGCAATTCAGCTGCCATTTTATTTGTGATGCATGGTGATATTATTTTTACCAGTATCCCACCTAGCCTGTGCCAGGAAAACCTTTAACAATCCAGTATGGAAGTAAGGTGTTCCTCCCTCCCCCATTCCATTTGCATCTTCTCTCTTCTCGCTGGGAATGAAAGAAAAGCACCCATCCATCCACGCACCATAATAATCAATGAGATTCCTTGCAGGGCCGTATATGTTTGAAAGCAGCAAAAGCAGAAGCATGCCTTCCTCTGTCTTTCCTAAAGGTTTTCATTAGCTATCACCAAATCCTAACCACTTATTCATTCCGTATTATGGGAGGAACTGCCCCCTAAATGGAATAGGGAGAGGGCATGAATGCCCTCCTTGCTTTATACAAGGGGACAAATGTTATATAAAATTGCATCCACCACTGAGTCCCGGGATTGCTAAAGGTCAGAGTGCTGACTGTTGATTTATGTTGCCAGTGTGCTGGGGGCAGCATGCTCGCCTTCACTCTTCTATGCTTTCCTCATCTTTTTATTGGCAGTTGCAATTATTCAACTTAGGGTTCAATTTTAAATGCATAAAAAATAAAACCTTTTTTTAACCAACATGGTATGGATGTATAATAGCAGGATATGTGTGACTGCATCTTTCTGTATATGCATGAGAAACATACATGCATACACATATGTAAGTTAGTATAAATCAACTCTCTTTTTCTGATCTGCCAAACAAGCAGGTCTGTAGCATATCTGCAAAATTAACCACCTATAACTCTTTATTATGTATCTATGTGTATTTGTCTGTTAGTGTGTAATTAAATGGAATTATTTGACAATTCATAGTATTTAAAAGTAGCTTTTTTAGACAAGGGAAAGAAAATTAGATTTTACATGGGCCAGACCCAGCTGTGGAAAAAAGGGGAGAACGTTAATTTTGGCTCAATTATTTTGTCATCATTTTGCATGATTTATGGCCCAGTTCCGGAAGATTTTGACCCAGTTTAAACAGTCATAAATAATGAATCCCAATCGTGTGTTCTGGAGTTTAAAAGCTAACAATTTTGATCCAGGTATCAATGATGCTGATATGATAAACTCTACTTTCTAGGTAGAAAAAGATTTAAAATGCTGTCCTTATCAGGAAACAAGTCCCATATTAATTAATGATAATTCCTTCCAGGGAAAGATTTGGTAGATTTGGAACGTTAACTGACCTGAAGTTTAAAAATCTAGAATCATATTTCTCTTTCCAGTATTTTCTTGCCTCACGTACAGAGCTTTGGTTTATTTTATTTCTTACACACCCCCACATGCACTTTTTAATAAGGTATGTTGAGATCTTCTCTATTTGCTGAGCTGATAAGGAAACTTGCTTGATTTTTTTTCCTTAGAGAGAAAACATTTATTTCCAAACTTTGCTTTGCAAATGCAAGGTAGCTTTTGTTTTTGAGGAACAATCCTCATTCCTATCTTGCTACAGAATGAGATGCTCTTGAATAATTTAGATTTACATTGCTTTAGGTACAGTTGGTCCAGCATGAATCTAAACGGAGTCTGGCTCTTTACATGGCAACAACAGAGGGGATATTGCATTAATGCGAAGGTACCTGTAAAATGTATTATCAACGAGGGAGAAATCCAATAACCAGAACAAGAACCAAAATTCGGAAGGTCCAGTAGAGCTAAAGAAAGAGACAAAGAGGACGGAATAGCTTTTACCAACCATAAAACTAATAAATGGAAGATGAAAGGAACAGTGTCACCTATTAATTTGATACTTTAGAAAATTCTCCTTCCTGTTTGAACATTTATTTGCCTTCCAGGGGAGGAATTTTAGTATTTGCTGCTTCAGGCACCTTCCTCGTGAAATATACCCAGAATCAGGCAAGGTGAACAAAATGCACAGCTGGCTGTGCAATATATATATATATAAATTATATATATATAATTTAAGGGAAGAAACCGGTGGGTTGAACATCCAGTTTTCTCCCCAAATTCTCTCCGGAGAGAACTTTTTTTTGCCAGCTCCTCCAAAATAATTGGCTTTCTCCCCCCTCCTTTTTGTGTGCGTGGAGGGATGGCAAAAGGTGGCGGGGGTGGGGAGACAGAAAAAGGTCATATCAGCATTTTTTCAGAACAAAACTATAGGGCTGATCGTTGACAAAAGCGGCGTTTTCTTGCATCGCTACTGCCAAGCCGGAGGGGATGTAGCAAAACGGCTGACCGGTGAATTTTGGTCCCCGCTGTCATACCCACCTCCTACGCAGCAGCTCAGCTTTCTGTCTTTCATGTGGAGTCCTCGCAATATGCTCTGAGAAGCAAGTGTTTTCTGTTGGGTAGCTCTGTTTACAGCTTGGCGCAAGAAGCTATAAATCTTGCCTCGCCATAAATGACAAAAACCATTGGTATGCATAAGAGGCCACCCTGAACTGAAAGTACGTGTGTATGTTTGTGCGTGCATGTATAAATCTCTTCTTTCCCCCGTTCTGCTTTGTTTGGGGTTTAAGGTGACAGTGCAATTTAAAGAAACTTCTTTGTATTTTCCACATCTTTGGTAACGAAGGCCTGTCAAAATCGCACTTAGCTCTTATTCCAGCGCCAACTGGCTGATTTTCTGAGGCAGTTTAAAATCTCTCGGGCTTTGTTGTTGTTTTTATATATTTTTTTGTCTGTTTTGGTCTCTTTATACCCCACCACCACCCATCCACGCGAATTGGGGGGGGGGGGGGTTGTAGGAAAGTTATTTAAAACTATTCTTCTTACTGATGTTATTTTAAACGTCAGGCTACTTGAGCAAGAGAATGGCCGGAAAGTACAGAAAGGGAAGGAGGAGGGGGAATGCAAGTGGAAAAAAGAAAGGTGAAAAGAAAGAGAAAGAAAGAAAGAGAAGAAAAGAGGAGAAAGAGAAAGAAGAATAAGGAAAACCAAAGTTACCAAAACAGCAGAGCTGATCAGTATGCTTACCAGTATGGCTGTGAGTATTTGTTAAATAATGTGACTTGAAACAAGGGAGAGGTAGGCAATAAGCGACCGACTAAGTCCTTAACCCGACTTTGCTGTAGAAAGTCTTGATGCCTTTCAGCTGACTAAGAAATATTCCTGAGGGTATATAGCCTAGCAATTACACCCTAGCCTTTATTAGTGGTTGCTTTAGTTACTTAGCGTTTAGCTACAGTTACTTGGAATTAGAACCCTGATAATCATTTAGTCCCACCGACATGGAAGGAGTCGGGCAAGTTTATTTCACTGGCTATCCATCCAGGCATTATTTCTGATTTCCGGTGAACTCACTCGGAACCAGATTCTCTTTCTGTCCTAAATATTAACTGCTGTTTGGTAAACGGATGGCTGTGCTGCTTCCTCGATGGTGTGTATGTGAATGTTTGCCTAAAGCGAAGGGCACCCGGAGAAGAGGGGAAGTGGGCATCTGATGACGGTCACCTACATTGTTTGAATCCTCCCTGTTAAAAGCGCTGTAGAGATCGCCCTGGATTGTGAGGCAGACCAGAAGTCTACTTACTATTGTGGGTGGTGGAGGTGGGAGGTAATGTTTATCTGTATGTGGCATAACTTCCAGATTTTAAACTATGTCTTCCGTCTCCCTCACCCTCTCCAGAATTCTCTATATTATTCATTAAGCTGTTGCCATACTAGTGTGTGAAATTTATGTTTCTGTGTGTTTCTCTCTCTTTCTCTTTCTCTTTCTCTCTCTCTCAGGTGGGGAGGGGAGCGGTGACCTTTTTGTGAACATCCTTTGTCTCGATTAGCATAATTTTCCTGGCCTCTAATGCCTATCTGGCCCTTCACTCTTTCACTGCCTCTTTCTTCTCACTCCATCCATTCCATCTCTCCCTTCCCCCCCCCCCCCTATGTCTCCTGCCTGCCCCGGACTTCCCGAGGCAACTGCCTCCTTTCTCCCAACAAACGCCCCCTTGGGCGTGCAAGGTTGCACAGGCAGCCCTCTGCCTTTTCCCAGCGATCCGGTCTAGAAGAGAGCTTGTCCGGGGGTAGCGAGGCACGACTCTCACTCGGCCCCAGGGGTGAGGTGGAGGGCGTGGAGGTTGGGGCCGGAATGAGGTAAGGACAGGGCAAGGGGGGACACTCCATCAGAGGCAAACTGAAGAAAGACCTTCTTGGGTGTCCCCTTCCTGGTCGAGGCAGGGCGCCTCCGGTTCTGATTCTTGGGCTCGTCCTGGCAGAAGTGACTTAAACTGGTCCCCATCCCGGAGGAGCAGAAGGCACTTAGTTGTCAGGGCGGAGGGGTTAAAGGGAGCGAGCCCGATCCCCGGGCTGGCAGGGAACGACTGTCGCCTAGACTCCAAAGACCAATACTGGCTTCCGCCTCAGTCGTCAGAATTAAGGTAAGCAAGCCCCAAATACGCGGCTATCAGTGGTGAATGCCGGAGTTTATGTCCTGGTTGATTTATGACCAGAGACTTAAATCTCGGTTCAAGAAGAGTTCACAGGCTGGAGCTTCCTTCCAGGCAGTGACGGATAGACCATTTCACGTCGAGTTCAGGCCGGGTGCCCCTCTCCCCTCAACTTTTCTTTATCTGGCAGGAAATCTCCGGCCGCCGAGAGGAGGCCAGCAGTGGGGAAGTGGGTGGGGAATGTTAGTAGCCCCCCCCCCCCCGCGTGGACCACGATTTACAGGAGGGGTTAGTCAGAGAAGCGCAGAGAAAAAGGGGTCCAAACTTGTACCCTGGTCTGCCAGCCAGCTCAAGAGAACACTGATGATTTTGGATTCAACCCTGTAGTTTCTGCAAGAACTCCCGAAACTCCTGTGCATGCACGTTTATTTTCCTTGTGGATCGGGCCAATATAGTGGTTATTGGAAGGCTGGATTCTCTGTGTGGGCGTTGGTGGGTGGAAATCCATCTTTCCAAGAAAACTTTGCACCGCTTCCGAAATTTCAGGGAAGATCTCTCCACCAAGTGCGGATCTCACTTTTTTCTTACACACCCCTCCCCCCAAGTATTCCTGAACCAAAGTTGCCATCCTATGCAGGATTTCCAAAGAGCCAATCTCATTTGTTATAATGGATCTTCCTTCTGAGCTGAATACGAATGGGATTGAGCTGTACGATTGCCATCCTGGCCATGGATGCAAGAAATATGTTCCTTTTAATCAAGTGGGAACAGTTTTTGGAATAAACTTGTGTAAGATAGATGCTATGAAAAAAAATATACAAGAAATCAGGCATCAGCCTACAGGTCGACAAAATGATCTACTGTTACTAGAAAGTAATTACTAGAAATTACTAGAAAGTGCGAGTTTGAAGTCATACTTGAAAGTCATTGGCTTTGCAAACAGACTTTTTGGTGATGGAATAGTGCTTCTACAAGTTTCCCTCACTAGCTACTTTTTGGGTTTTCCTATATTTTCATTCTCTTAAAATAAGCATTTACTTTTAGTGAAACAATTCTGTATAACATGCGAGCCTGTGTATTTATTTTTTAAATCTTTAAACAAAAGCCATTTCCTCTGTTATGGGCATTGTTGTCAACTGCTTTTTGTTTGCACTGACTATCCACAAGCAGGAAGGGGGCTACCCAAGGGTCTCACTCCAAAGTCACTTTTGCTCATCTCCAAAGCAAAAGAGACTTTGGAGAATTCTTGTAAGAGTTCTTTCTGCAAAGGACAGAAAGGAAACAACCAGCACCTTATTGTTTCACATTTCTTGATTCAAAAAACGAACATTTCCACCCTACCCGCCCCCTCCCAACAAAAAGGCAAAGTGTTAGAAGTCTGAAATTAAGAAGGGTTGTTAGAAAACAAATAGCAACCTTCAAGCTCCCCAGTCAAATTCAAAGTAAAGTTCTGGAGTTTAAAGTAAATTTACTCCCAAATCAGATGAAGTCAGTTCCTACCAACCCAAACTACAGCTGAAATTCATCTTCTATATTTTTCAATATAGGTTGTTTATTATAACTTTTGAATGACGTGATTGTTGTTTTTAAAACCAAGCAAACAATAAAAGAAGATAGCTTCATTCTTTGTCGAAGGAAGCTGCCATCTGTAAGAGGTTTATTAAATCAATCTGTCTCTCATGTGTGCCTTGTTCTGAAAGAAACTTGTGTGAACTGAAATGCAAACTCCTGCAATTAATTTGAGTATGTTTGTGAGGTGATAGTGTGCAATATATCCCCCCAGCAAGATACCCTGGCAGCCCATTGTTTTGACTGGAGATTGAGTTGGGAATGTTTGTGTGAATATGAGGACTTTGGAGAGAAGGTATGGAAGTGATAGGTTTTAAACTGGCGGTTCAGATGATCTGTAAAAAGTTCTTCAATTGCAGATAAGGAGTCCTCTGAAATCCCACCCAACCTCTTCTCTAGCTGATTCTGCTCAGACAGGTAAACAATGTTGAGTGAACAAAAAATATTTGCCTGGTTTGTAAGAGTGTTTGTGGTTTTGTGCACCCATTCCTCTGTCTGCATCCAAATGACCTCCATACATCAAATGACACTGCAATCTCAGCGACAGAACCTATTATGGTTGAGTTAGGAGGAAGGTTCAAGCTGTGGTCATGGAGATGGACACTATCCGGTGTGCCTTTTTCCAGATATTTGTGAATATATTCATGAAGGAGGGAAAGGGGAAAATAATAATTCAAAACATCTGGCTGACTGTGCAACCAACCATAATAGTAATAATGTCATGTTTGATACACCCTCAAATAATTAGACCGGGATCCTACAAGGACACAACCAACCAAAGGGACAGGTCTGAAACTTCCCACAAAGGAGTGCTAACTGGAAGATAATTTCTGACTGTTACCCGTTTGCTACATGTGGAGACTATTGGATGATAGAGGCCAGATTTGTGTCCCTGTCTAAACTGGCAGCAGTTAAAGCTAATTTATGCGCAGGAAGTTGGCTGATTATTAAACAGAGAAAGCTTGGGATATCCCCAGCCACTGTGCAGTTTCATCACACGAGGGTTATTATGGGTTCCATTTATCAAACCTTTTGGTTTCCTAGCCAACATTTCATGAGTTCGAACCCCTCCAGCGCTGGATTGTTGAGTCACTCTTCGTGGTGAGCCTTGAAGATGCATGTATTGTTTTTTCTTTAAAAGGCATTGTATCCAACCCTTTAAGTAAAGCACAGCAATATTTTCTTTTTCTTTCAATAAATAAGGGAAACAATATGATATTACTCGAAAGGAAAGCAAAAGGAAATCGTAAGTGGTGCTTTGAAGCGCTTCATAGTCTTAAATCAGTTATGGAAAACAATCTGCTCCAACCTCTTTCTTATCTGGAGGCCATTTATTGCAGAGATCGATCAGAGCCCCTTTTATGGGAGAAAAGATAAAACAATTCTTAGCCTGCATGTGGATGTAAGTGTGTGCGTGGTTAGAAATCACCCAATTCTACTTTCTCTTGGATCTGTAAACCACACAATCTGGGCTGCCAGTAAATCTCTGCATATCTCTTTCTATTTCTCCCTCCCCCCCCTCCTCTTACCGAAATTCTCTTCGCCTTCAGGCCAAGTCATGCTGCTAAATATTGCTGACCACTTTTTCTGTTATGGCTTTCATGTCACTTAGCTATTGAAAGTAAGATGGATTTGTACTATTTCTCCACTCTCCTGTGCTTTCCCTACACCCTAGGTCTGCAAGGAGAGGCCATTGGAGGAGAAACGTCATGTGACAGAGTGGTGCCAATGTCATTCTTTAAGGGTGTCAAGACCCTGTCAGTTTATGAAATAAATATTGGGAAACAACGAAATGCAAAAAGCGACCTACTACGACAGCTCTGCGATCTATGGAGGCTATCCCTACCAAGGAGCAAATGGTTTCGCTTACAATGCTAGTCAGCAGCAATATCCTCCGCCTTCTGCTTCTGCGCTGGTGGAAACCGAGTACCATCGACCTGCATGTTCTTTGCAGTCCCCCGCTGGCACCAACAGCACTGTGTCCCATCACAAGGCCAATGAAATCAGCGAGAGTTGTATGAGGACCATCCCCAGCCAGTCTCTCCATCCCCCAATCCTACCAGAACAGCCCCAGCAACAACCTCCGACCCAGCAGGCACCACCACTGCCCCCTCCTCCTCCCCCCTCCGTGTCGCCACCTCAAAATGCCACTGCCAACAGCACCCCTGCCACTGCCACAAAGAGCTCCATCCTGAACTCACCTACCATGTCCAAACAAATCTTTCCCTGGATGAAAGAATCTCGGCAAAACACCAAGCAGAAAAACAGCAGCTCCAGTTCAGGTAATGGAATAGGGGAGGGTTAACCGGAGAAAGCAGGAGGGTTCAGTGTTTACTAGCACAAGCAGCTGATCCACCACCCTCCAAAGTTCTGCTAAACTTTTTGGGAGCCCTGCCTGCCAAGTATTTCGTGGTGTCAGGAAAGAGATGAAACTTCCCCAATGTTTTTGCTGGGAAATTGAACCCGTACAATCTCTTGAGATCACAAGCATTATTTTATTTCATTTGTGCATACACACACAAGCCCATCTCCAGAGAGTCGGGTGATGAGAGAGGCTTCAGTTTGCTTGATGGTGACCTCTGTTCAACTCTGAAAAAAGAATGTGAAGTTCCCTTTGCTTCTCTCTTTTCAAGCTTGGATGCCTGTTAGAATCATCTTCAACATTCCATACTGCAGCCTCTCCCTCCCCCCTCCCCTTGGCAGCTATTAAACCAGAGCCAGATATGTACAAGCCCCTGGCCTGTCTTCCACCAGTGTTAGCAATTTTTTTTTTGCTTGATTCTATTCCAGCAATAAGCCAGCGACCTATTCCTGCTGAAGCGTAATGAGAATAAAATAGCTCATCATGATCTTCAGTCAAGATCAATGCTTTGTTTGCTATTCATAACCTCCTTTGATTTTAGCTCACAGACTGGCAGCCTTATAGGAATGGGAACAAAGCTTAGGTTTCTTTAGCACTCTGCAGGCAGGTCCATAAATACATTATAGGTGGATTACAGTGTTTATCTACAGTGTTATTACATAAGTAAACCCAAATCGATGAGAAAAGTATTAGCGTCCTTTTCCCCAGGCATTTGGCTTCTACTTATCATTTACTTCCCCGATTTATCTTGGACTGAGAAAGTAGATTCTAAACATTTTTGCAAATGTTTTCCTCAATGCATTTCTAATGCTATCACAGAGTAAAATCAACTCTAGGCAGGCTTTATTATTTAACATATTCAGTGCTCTATGTTCTATATTTCTCTCTCTCCATATATATATATATGTATATATACATACATACATATTTGCTTTCATAGATTTTCACAGGTGTAGGTATGCTGGCATTGCTTGCTTCGGGTATGTTCCCGTGTATAAGGAATGCCAGCATACATACATATATGTGTGTGTGTGTGTGTGTGTGTATGTATATGTGTGTGTGTGTGTATATATATATGTAAGTATGTATGTAAGTTTGTATGTTTGTATGTATGTATGTATGTATGTATGTATGTATGTATGTATGTATGTATGTATGTATGTATCTTAGTTTACCAAACCAGAATCTATATCTTGTCAATCAGAATACTAAGAGTAGATGCTAAATGCTTGTATTTGGAAATAGCAGCTACAAAGTCTTTCAGGCAGATATGCAGCCTTATCTCATCATTAAATCCAGTAGCCAGAAGCCTAGATACATAAATTAAGCTTAAGCATGTAAAATTTGAAAGAACAACATATGTCTTCCAAAAGACTATCCTCTAAGAATCAAAGTAGCTTCAGCAGAGGTTTCTTCGCTAATGTGAAGAAAAGTGCAGGACATTTTTAAAAACATCTCAGTATTTTCCCTCCGTATAGACACAGGACAATTAACTAAATAAATAATAAACAGTTTACCCTTATATGTATTTAAAAATCGATCAAGGCAAACTACGTTTACACTTTAAGAGTAGGGAAGGAAGTGTCCTCCAGTTGGATTGGACTACGTTTCCCATAATACCACTAAATTGCTTGAGAGAATTGAACCTGGTGGGTTTTGCAATACAAAGCCCCTTCTTTGCATCAAACAGTATATCCCTTTAAACTCAATCACAGATTTGGCCTTGAAATCTCTTATTTCATTCTATTCTTTTCAATGGGCTGAAACTGGCGTTAAGCCAAGAAATATTTTACTGCAGGTGTGTATCCGGGGTTATCTTAAGAAGAAAGTGGAGGGAGAATGGATGTTTGCTATCAGGTTTATATTTCGATTTTACTGATATACAATATCCATATTATTGATAATAATCCAACTCAAATAACAGGGAATTTCTGCGGTTTGGCGCTGAGGAAGAGTAGTCTGACAATCATTAGTTGCTTTGTTTATCTTTCTTGTAAAAATTACATTTCCAAGGAGCTATTATTTCTAGTAGTTTTTGAAGACTGCATGGTTCCTTTTCTAGAAATGGTTGCTTCAGGCAATTATTACTAGATCAGAGAATTAGAATGGGAGGGAAAAGGCCAGAATATTCTTTAGCCTGATGCTTTTCAATTCTAATAATCCTCACTCTATATAGCTATTCTGGGGATAAGAAATTAGAAGTCAAATATATTTGGAGGGTCCTAGGTTTGAAAGGATCAGTAATGTTGCCTCGGTGCTCTTCTTATGAAAGCTTGCTAGCCTCAGTATGAGGGAGACACTGACCATTCATCATGATTGATTCAACACAGGATAGTTGAATGAATGGAAGAACACCACATGTACTTTGACTCAGGCAGCAAATGGCCTTTGATCAGGTTTTCTTCCATTTAAATACATTTGCTATTTTTTGGGGCAGAGTGAGCCATTCTAACATTAGCTCTCTCAGAATACTTGCAAATTTAGCAAGTAGTAGTTTATTATTATTTCTGGTCATAGTATGCTAGGTATCATCCTACTTATTTTGTTCTTTGTATGATTTGTGTAGGTGAGAGTTGTGCTGGTGATAAAAGCCCCCCAGGGCAAGCTTCTTCTAAAAGAGCTCGCACAGCTTACACCAGTGCCCAGCTGGTAGAACTGGAAAAGGAGTTCCACTTCAATAGATACCTTTGCAGGCCAAGAAGGGTAGAGATGGCTAACCTCCTAAATCTCACTGAAAGACAAATCAAAATATGGTTTCAGAATCGCAGGATGAAATACAAAAAGGATCAGAAGGGCAAAGGCATGATGACTTCTTCTGGAGGACAGTCTCCAAGCAGAAGTCCTATCCCTCCAGCTGCTGGAGGCTACCTGAATTCTATGCATTCCCTCGTCAACAGTGTTCCATATGAGCCCCAGTCACCGCCATCTTTCAGCAAGACTCATCCGAATACCTACAGCATCACTACATCATATCCGGCTCCTATCAATAACTGCCCTCCTCCTCAAAAGAGGTACGCCGGAACTGCAGCAGTGACCCCTGAATACGACCCTCACTCTCTTCAAGGCAATGGTTATGGCAATCCGCATATACAGGGAAGCCCCGTCTATGTTGGCGGCAATTATGTGGATACCATGGGAAATTCAGGACCATCTATCTTTGGTCTAACTCATCTCCCTCACCCATCCTCAGCCAATATGGACTATAGTGGGGCAATGGGCAACAACCATCATCATGGACCTTGTGATCAGCACCCAACATACACAGATCTTACTTCTCACCATCCTTCTCAGGGAAGAATTCAGGAAGCACCCAAACTGACCCATCTGTAATGTAACATTGGTTATACAGTGAGTCTTAAAAGCTTCCCAAGGTTTTTTTTTTTAAAGATATTGGGGAGGGAACCCAACTTTTAATCTCCCCCCCCCCCACTGCGCTACCCAATACAAACAGTTTTATTTGCTTTTGGGTTTTATTCTGATGTGTTTTCCTTTTGGTAAAATGCGTTTTCCAGTTTATGTGACGTAGCAATATTTGTTGCTTGAATTGCTCTCTAGTTTCAATAGTGGATATTTATCTTCTTGAACTCTTGCCTTGTGATCTTGCTTTGAGAGTATACGTAGGCTTTATACTCTTACCTTTGACTCTTTTATCAAAACAGGGTATTATGAACAAATTTTCTATACAGGCAGTTCTTAAATGTGAATTTGTTCGTACAAAATCAATCCCATCTGGGAAACATTTTTTATTTTAATTGCACTTCTTTTAGATAATAAGAAAAAAGGGCGCTTGAACAGGGGCTCCTGAGCAAAATGATTAATACGTGTAGGTCTTTAATCGTGTGTATGCTGGTGAACTTTCAGATTTATTTATATTTTTTGAAATAATCTAAGTGTTTAAATTTTTTATTTATCCCCATCTGTTCATATTTATATATATGAAGATATTAAAAAAAATAAACTTCTTTACCCTGAGTATTCAGGAAATATTGACTGGCTGTATGTTCAATGGCATACAAAGAGAATATCATTTGAAAAAGGAACCAGAATTCTTTTATTTTTTAAAAAAAGAAATAATGCAATAAAATCTGGAAAACAACATATCAAAGTAGGAAAGTAATGGTGGTCTATAGATAATCTAATTAGAAAACGGGTAAACTGGGATTTGACAACAAAGGATCATGGTTTTGTTTTCAAAAGGATACACTCACTTCTTAAAACTAACTTACTAAATAAGATCTTTTATTCTGAATAATAGAAATTTATGATAGATCATTTGAATGCCATCCTCCAGTCCGAATCCAAAGACAAAAGGAGCGAATAAAAGAACACGAGGAACGATTGAGCCCCCTGAGTTTTAAATGCACAGCCAAGCTTTTAAATCTCCCCCAGACCTCTCTTCCTTCTGACTGGACTTTTAAAGCTGCCAAAATTTTAAATATTTCCAGAAGGTAGGCGCGCTCCTCTGTCGCCTTAATATCGAACAAAGCCTCTTCCAGCACCATCAAGGCTGGTCGAACAAGCGTTCCGTGGTTCGCGTTTGACTCCAGATCCGGAGGCAGATTCACCGAGTAATTTTCCTGAGTCAGCGCTTGCCTGGCGACTTCCCCAAAGAAGAGCCGCACTATACAGGGCGCTTAAACTGTTCCAAGCTGGAAAAGATCCCGGTTTCTGACCGTGGCTGATTTTCGGCAGATTTTTTTATTTTTATTTTGTCCTAGGTGGTCTCAGTCTCTCGTCTTGTCCACGGCTGTTCTCCTCTTCAAAGTGGTGGACTAGGCTCCAAGACTTAGCGAGCTGGGAGAGAAACAAAGGCTGTTTCTGGAGGAGCCTCTTCCTCGAACGAAGAAGCTCAGGTGGTTCAACATTTCTCTGGAGGCCGCAGGCTGCCCGGCTGCAGGCTGTTGTCCCCTGTTGGCTGGGGAAGCTCTCGGTTTCTTCTCGCCTCCGCGCGAGGGGAAGCGATCGGAGGTTGTTTTACCCGCACACTTTGCCCCACGGGACAAAATGGGGACAATCGAGAAACGGTGATGGGCAAGCCTCGTTGTTTTCCTAAAGAGAACGAAACTGAATTAAGAATCTGTGGACTTAAAACGAGCGTGTGGGCTCATGTTTGGTATGGCATGGATTCAAAGCACATTTGTTTACAGGCAGATACAATTTATCATCCCAGTAATGAAGAAACGGATTCCGCAACAATAAATCTGTTCGCGAGGCGACGTGGGCAGCTTTGAAAGAGCTATTCCTTATAGTTCCCCCCCCACCCCCACCTACTAGGTTGCTCCCCTCTCTGGCTACAGGAAAGGCGGAATTATTATCATTCCCGCACATTTTGTTAATTTAATTTCCCTTCACATCCCAATCTTTCTCATTCTTTCTAGAAGGGGGGGAGGGGGAGAGAATAGAAAAAAAAATCATTTATATAATATAGGTGAATGTAAAGTGTCCCTCCCACTCATAAATACATACACAATTTCTATACAAGAGTTTGATGCAGTCCTACCAGATCCTTTCTGTCCCTCAAATACATCTGTGCTAACAAACATGGAGAATCCGTAGACGGAACCCTTCCCCCCACCTTTATTTCCAAACATAGAAAACATGTAATTTTAAAATGGGGTTTATCGCCTGTCTTGAATTTGTTTAGGAAGACCTCAGTATGCATATGTATATGTATATAGGGGATATGCCACCGTATGATCTGGTTATTTTGTTTAATCTCAATAAATTTGCCATCGTATTGGTTTCCTTTCTAAAATATTATATCGGTCTTTATTTTTTCGCTAAATAAAATATCTCTGGTATTTTTCTTCTTTTCTCTCCTCTGTATTAGAAAAGCTTCCAGGGGCCCAGTGATTGTGCAATATACTAAATTCCTCGTTCTAATTTTGCATTCTATACTTACTGCATTTTATCTTCACTGAACCATTTCCCTCTATACTTAACAGCTGTGTGGCTCCAGGCTGAATATGAAATAATCAAATCTATTGAAAAAGCAAAACTATTTAAAAGATAATTACTAGAATGGGGGAATCACTTTGAAACTTCTATCTTTTGGAAAAATATGAAATAGAAAGGAACTGTGTTAAAATCTCCCCCCCCCCCTTCAAAATTAATTGAAGGGAAAAATGCATTGCATGAATTTATGGCATTGACAGGGAAAAGAGAAAAAGAGAGAGAAAACTCTGGTATGAGGACAGAAAAACTGACCTTAAGAAGGTATATAAGACAAAGGAAGTGGATTACCTCCCCCATCCCCGTGTTCCAGTCTGATTTCAAAGACATTTATTTATTTCTTCCCTTCATCCTGCATATAGTTTATCTGCAGGAAGAATTTGTGTATTCTTACAGAAAACATAGAAGTAAGAAAAGGGGGTGGGGGGGAGAATGCTACTTTAAAAAAGACAACCGAGAAGAAAAGCTCTTTGTTTCGGGTTTTAGATTGTCTACTGGAAAAGAAAAGAAAACCCACAATCCAGCCTACAGAAAATTAAAACAAAAATCTTCCCAATATCCCTTCCCACACCAATTTAACTCACAAAGCCTCAGTGAACCGAATTGCCCCAGCCGCCTCCCTTGCTCGCCTTACCTCCTTTATGGGGTTCTTTTAGGTATAACATACAGAAGCTGGGGCGCACACAGGCGCGCGCATTCACACACACACACAACACAACACACCAGCAACGCCTTGCTGTTATCATCAATATTCCATAAATAAATAATGAAATAAAATCCTTAGGCCTGTGGCTGTCTTCCAGGCGAGCTAAGCTGAAGTTTCTACCCTTCACTGAGAGGGTAGAGTAAGGTGGGATCCGTTTGGAAAAATAAGCAGCAGCATCTCTCTTGCTTATTTACTAGAGTTTCTTCCTCCCCCTCAACAACCTTTCTTCTTTTTTGCTCAGTCACATTTCATCTAGGAAAGGGCATGAAGCTCGAAATGTGTTCTTAAGGGCCAGAAGCTGTCAAGGCATTTTGGCCGGGAAGATTGATCACGCCTAGATTTCAGCAGAGCTTTGTTTGAAGTAAAGCAAGAAATGTAAAAAGAAAAAACCAAACTCAACAACATATATATAAATATATATAAAAATTCAGTATATATATATGTGTGTGTGTGTGTGTTTGTAAGGTACCCTCTTTCCTTCCCCTCTATTCTTAAACAATTTCCATCTGAATTTTATGTTAACATTATTACAATATTTCACCCCTCCCCCTCACCAGCTTTCCTTCCATATTGGAGAGGGGGGAGGTGACTGATTCACTCAAAAACGAAAGGGGCCTGCTGTTCCTTTTCCTTTTGCTCAGATATGCTTTATCAGAAGATGAAGCAATCAGTTTATAATTTGAACCATAGTAAACAATTCTCAGCACTAACCCAACATCTAAAATGGGAGATATATAGGGAGTCCTTGACATGCATAGGAATACTTCTCTTCTCTTCTCTTCTCTTCTCTTCTCTTCTCTTCTCTTCTCTTCTCTTCTCTTCTCTTCTCTTCTCTTCTCTTCCCTTCCCTTCCCTTCCCTTCTCTTCTCTTCTCTTCTCTTCTCTCCTCTCCCTGGCATCTTTTGCTTTGGAGGAGAGGAAATACCCTTTTCTGTTCCTTGTTACTGAATCCCCCTGTTCCTTCCATTGTTTCCAGCCCCCCTCCTTTCATTTCCCGTTTTATTTGAGGCGATTGAAGAATCATTCTGTCCAATTCTTCAGCATTGTTGACTGAGCAAATCGAAAGAAAAGCAAACAAAAAATGGTATCGGTCAAACAATCTTATTTGGAAAGGGGATCCGTTTTATAGTTCTTTCCTACATGATTGATAATATTTTTAAAAACTGATATTGAATTTTGATGTATTTCTTCGCCATCAAGATTACTTCCTTACCTGACCCATTTTTATTGTGGTTAAGGGGAAACAGTGTGTCAGAATCAGCTGATTCCAATGTCATTTGTGTTAATACTCTGATTTGTTCTTGAAATCGACTGCATTTCTGGGAAACACATTTCTATGATTTGAGTGTTTGATGGAAATGCCTATGATTAAACTATCCAATTCTGTCCAGCCAACTCAAGATATGTACATGACATAGCTGGACCGACTTCTGTTCTTCTGCATATGGAAGTGAAGTTCCTGGAGAAAATTCTTTCCACACAATGGATACATGTCAAAATCGGTCGCCAATTGTTCTCTGTACTGTATCGTTCAGAAAAGTGGAGCACCCCCACCCCCACCCCCGGAGAAGTCCATAAAGATGCCAGGTCTTGAGGAGGGGTGGGAGAACCCACCTTGTCCTGGTGCTTGTTTTTAATTTTTGGAAGTAATTATTTCTTTCTTTAGGACTGGTGGTGAAGGGAAGAAATACAAATAACATGCAAATTTTAAGCAGGGCTCAACGCTTGGCAACCCAGGCCGGGTGCAACTTTCTGATGCGGTTGAGATGCGGAGCCGGCAATGTCAAAACTTTGAAGATTAATGGATTACTTTGTTAATGACTCAAGGCGTCAGATTGGAGGTGCTTAAGTGATTTGTGAGGTGCGAAGCGCTTGCCTGACAGTTCCAAACAATGAGAGGGGAGGGCGCAGGACGGGAACAAGCGGGGCAGAAGCCCTACAGGGTGAGCAGAGCCGCGGAGGCTAGAGGAGCAGTGGCGGCGGTAGGAACGAACGGCCAAGCGGCGACCGCAAGAGACGCAGGCACACAAACACTCTCCCACAAGCACAGCCACTCACCCCAGATATTATTTCAGATTAGGAGGCAAAAGGGGAGCGGGCGAGCAGCGGAGATAAGCCTCCTCCTAAAAAAAAAAAAAGTGTAAATAATGCCTCTCCGGCCCCAATGAGGCGTTCCTTCTCGACTTTTTTGGATCAATCAAACAGACAGTGGCTTCTTTTGATTAAAGCCCAAATTGTCATTGGGCAGAGGCAATCATGTGACAGCCAATTCGGTCCAATTTCAACCTTGTCTCCATGAATTCAATAGTTTAATAGTAGCACGGTCCCCATACGGCTGTAATCAGTGAATTAGAAAAAAAACACCCCACGAGCGATCTTCTATGATTTTTTTCTCCCTTCTTTCTGTCTCCCCCTTTTTCTTTCTCTCTCTCTCTCGCTCTCTCTCTCTCGGTCCCCCCCCCCCCTTCCTGGGCCTTGCTCCCCCCTCCCCCTCCCAGAAGCGCTAAATAAGAGGGAACTTTTTCTCCAAGGGGGCTGCGAGTTGAAGGCCATGAATTTCGAATTTGAGCGAGAGATTGGCTTTATCAATAGTCAGCCATCGCTCGCTGAGTGCCTGACATCTTTTCCCCCTGTCGGTGATACATTTCAAAGTTCATCAATCAAGAACTCGGCGCTTTCACACTCGACACTGATTCCTCCTCCTTTTGAGCAGACCATCCCCAGCCTGAAACCGGGCAGCCACCCTCGCCACAGCAGCGGCAGCCGCCCCAAGCACAGCCCCAATGGCAACAGCGGCAGCCCAGTGCCAGCCGGCGCCCTCCAGCCTCCGGAGTACCCCTGGATGAAAGAGAAAAAGGCGTCCAAGAAAACCGCCCTGCCGCCGCCTGCTTCGGCCTCCGCCCCTGGACCAGCTTGCCTGAGCCACAAAGGTCAGTTGAAAGACTTTGCTGCACCATTCCGCTTCCCAAGGCTTCCCCACGATTTGTTTGTTCTCCCCCACCCTCCCCACTGCCTTCGCCTTCTCTGTTGGAGCGTTGCCTTCCTAACTCAGGGACTGAATCCTGAGGAAGGAAGCCGGCGGTGGAATCCACAGGCAAAAGCATCAGAAACACCAACCCTCCTTCTTCCCCACCCCAAGCAAAGTTTCTTTCCCCCTAACTTGTTTAGCGTGGGATGATTTATTTGAGTTGGAGGTGACCTCCCCTTGTCTCGCTGTCCTAGAGTTGGGATCCTTGACAGTAATGAAGAGTGATAGATTACTCTTGCTCAGCTAAGCAGCTGATGCATTAATTATAATTTGTGGTATGACTAATATCAAAGTTTGCTCGGCTAGGGGAAGGTTTGGGAGATGAAGCAGTTCCTCGAGCTGAGGGAAAAAGGGGTCCCGGAGAGCGGGCGCACAAGGGGGTAACACAATGGCTTTACTGCATTCGCGGGGCGGCCATTTTGTTGCAGTTGATATATTTTTACGCTCTGGAGAGAAGGAGAGCGAGAGGCAGAGATTTCCCACCACCAGCACCACTCTGTTCTTTCCAGACTCGAATGTCCTCAAAGGGACCAGCTGGGGCAAATTTTCCACCTCTCATCCTCTCCATAGCATGCGTCCTTTCTAACTGTGGTTGTTTTCTTCGTCAACAGAATCTCTGGAGATCTCAGAAAATGGTAATGGGGGCTCCAGAAGACTAAGAACTGCTTACACCAACACACAGCTTTTGGAGCTGGAGAAGGAATTTCATTTCAACAAGTACCTCTGTAGACCAAGGAGGGTGGAAATCGCCGCTCTCCTAGATCTGACCGAGAGGCAAGTCAAAGTCTGGTTTCAAAATAGGCGGATGAAGCACAAGAGGCAGACCCAATGCAAGGAGAATCAGAACAGCGAAGGGAAATGTAAAGGCTTGGAGGACCCCGAAAAAGCCGAAGAGGAGGAGGAAGATGAGGAAGATGAGGAGGAAGAGGAGAAATCTCTTTTTGAGCAAGCCCTCAACAATGTCTCCGGCGCTCTTTTGGACAGGGAAAGCTACCCTTTTCAACAGAACGCCCTGGCTCAGCCGCAGGCGCCTCCAAGCCTCCACAATGGAGAGTCCCAAACTTTTCCAGTTTCGCCTTTAACCAGCAATGAGAAAAATCTCAAACATTTTCAGCACCAGTCACCCACTGTTCCCAATTGCCTCTCAACAATGGGCCAGAACTGTGCAGCTGCCCTGAACAATGGCAGTCCGGAGGCCCTGGAAGTCCCTTCTTTGCAGGACTTCAGCGTTTTCTCTGCAGATTCCTGCCTACAGCTTTCTGACGCTGCTGTCTCCCCCAGTTTGCCAGGATCCCTCGACAGTCCTGTAGATATTTCAGCCGACAGCTTTGATTTTTTCTCAGATACGCTCACCACAATTGACTTGCAGCACCTGAATTACTGAGAAAGCACAGACCTTCATGCGCCAAGGGTTATACCTTCTTTTTTTCTTTTTGCCCCCCTCTTCTTAATTTTTATTTCCCCCCCCCCCCTTTGATCTGATTTCTTTCTCTTTGTCTGCTGGTATTTTTGGTTATCCTATCTGATGTTGGAGGACTACTTTGCCGTTTCCCTGTGGCATTTTAGTTTTACCTAGTCACATACTAGGTGACTAGGTAAAGCATACTATGAAAGCAATATATATGGCCTGTAAAAGAAAGTGATCATATCAAATGCATATCTTCACTTTCTTTTTATTTTTGTATTACCTTAGGGTGCATTGTCATAAGTATTTTTGGTAGAATAAATTCTTGTTTACTACAAGCACCTTTCTATCTCTCTTTCTCTCCCCCCCCCCTCTTCATGTATAGCACAAGAGTTGCCCCCTCCCCTCCTTTGGTCTGAAATAAAGCCAAGAAATTTGGTTACAGACCTCTGTTCTTTTTTTCTTGAGAAAAACATTTATTGGAAGAAAGCTGCTGAAATCTTTTACCCCCTTTTCTCCCCCATCCCCCAAAATGGCATTGTTACAATTCTTCCCATAACTTAGAATATCTTTGATCCTTATTAAAAAAAAAAAAAAAGTAAGCATTTCCTCCGTTTAATACATACCATATATTAGAATTAAAATACACGAAAATACTGCTTTAGTGCTATTAAAAGCTATTAAAAACACTGTGAGTTTGTCTCTTGCACGCATATATATATATATATGAAAGAAAAATATTCTGCAAAAGGAAAAAAGCAGGGGCTCCTTAGGAGGATTGCTGCAATTATGCAGACAGATAAAAATGTATATTTATATTAAGTCACTGTGTTTATTCTTTTTGCGAACCATGTCTTGGAAAGAAATGTTGGTGTGGGGAAACCAAGAAAAAGTACACTTCTGGTGGATTTCCGTCTCAGTGTTCCAAAGGTCCCAAGAAAAGAAATCTAAAAGAGAGAGGAAATCAGAAAAGCCATTTGGTAAAAGCTAGTTATTAAACTGTTGCAAGGCATATAAATTATGAGTTCAAATGTGGGTTGAAAGGACAAAAAGCTCACGCTGAAGATGGGGAAGAAGGCATTCTCCCCAAAGCTCAGTCTGAACGAACTAGATTAACAAGTGTACATTTCGGGAGACCTTTCAGCTATTCTATCCTGGCAAAACACATAAAAATTGAAGAGGCCCATCTAAAAGGGCTGTTAATTGAAAGTGGTGGCGGTGGTGGTGGTGTGTGTATCCACCCTCTAGTGCAGGTTAATTTGACTCATTCATACAGGTTGATGTGCGTTCTTTTGTGCCCTACATGATAATAGCAGCCTGCCTTAGCAGATGGGGTTTGTTTTTCTTGGTGTGTGTGCATGTATGAATAACTATCCCTTTCTTTCTCCCTTTTTCTTGGTAAGAATGCGTGTGTTTATGTAGATACACAGGCATATGGAGAGAGAGGGGGGAAATGATTCAGGCTTTACAGGTTCGCATTTGCTAGTCCTTCTGCTCCGGCTGCATTTATTTTGGTGGCAGATTGCTTCCCTGTTTTGCAACCCATCTATGTGGGGTGGCGCAAAACCGCGTGGGTAATAGCTGGAAGGACTGGATGCAATTCTTCCTAAACTCATAAATCAAACGCTTTTGTGAATGAGAATGTCATCAAAGAGATCAATTGCAGGAACACATGCACAAATAAAAATCCTCTTACGTATTTGCTGGAGTAGGGGATCCCCGTCTAAAACCATTAAGCTTGGAAGCGGCTAGTCATAATTCATTTTTTATTGCTCTGTTAAAACAACTGCTTGGCTAAGCTTCAGGTGCGGCAGGGAATCCCTTTTCTTTCCCTTTCTCCCTCCTCCCTCCTTCGCCTAGCTAGCGCGAAGATCGAAGATCGCTCTTTCGGGGCAAAACATTTTATTTGAAGAATCGTGTTTTCGTTTTAGTTTATAGACGTTTTACTTTATAGGCAAACCAGCAGGTCTGTTAGTTTGGGGAGCCTCCAATGCTACTGACAAAGAAGCTTTCGACACAAATCAATTGCCTCCAGAGTCTAAGCAGATTTTCCCTTGGGACCAGAACTATGCCGAGACATATAGTTCTCACACACACAAAAAGGGGGACAGAGGGGAGGAAAGAAATCCTAACAGTGATTCCGGAATGTAAGGTTTTCGGGGGAATTCTTGAGTGCCTTAACTATCAGATAAATGCAACAAACGGCTCTGCTCCGTTCGGAATACCGAGAACAGCCTCGCAACAAAGGGGACTATAGGACGAAGTGGGGAGGGGGGGGGGGGAATCGGGTCTTGGGAAAAGTCCCGAGAAGTGAAAGTTTTGGAGGGAACTCGCGTGTTCGAGAGTAAAATCGGAAACCCAGCAAGGGACAAGCCGCTTCTTTTCTCTAAATTCGCCCCCTTTTGCACTTTGGCAAGCAAGTGGGGTGGGGGGGGGGAGGCTGTGTTGGCCTCAGAATGCAAAGCTTTCGGGCAAAGACAGCTTGACAAAGGGGGAAAGTTCTTTGGAACAATGGCGGAGAAATAGAGGAGAGAGGATTGAAGGGAGCAGCAGCAGAGGAAAGGAAAAGAGGGAGAGAGTGGGGGGGGGAGAGAGGGAGGGGGGGGGGAATGTCTGAAGAGAACAGATGGGTAGATAGAAATCGGGCCAAGAATAAAACTGTCCCAACAGTTATTTGGTCTAATAGAAAACAGTAAACAAATTAGTTTTATTTTCAAAGTTGATTAGCAAAGGCGATGTTTTTCTAAGCAGGAAACATAAAATATCTGCATATCTATTTTCTTTCTTTCAGTTACCATACAGTGTAAACAACACTGTATGCTAACTTAACTGATCTGGTTAATAGCTCTATTATTATCCACTGAATGTGCTTGCAATTTTTGATAAATTGATCTGTGAATATGAATTATGAAAATGATTTGCTGAACTCTAAAGTGATATTTCTTTATTCTTCTGTTCCTAAAAGAAAGAGAACTGAGTATAGACAACAGACTTCCAGTCAAAGGGAGAGTTAAAAAAAAAACTGGCTGTAGCTGCATATCAGAATTTACTTGTTTACAAAAGTGCCCCAGACCTTCTTCTAAAAACATTGTGTCTTTATATGATTTATAGCTAGATTTTAGCATAAACTCCACATTTTGATCAACATCTCCTGGGTCCTAACTTTCATAATTATCAAAATAGTAATATTAAGTTACCCGAAGAGCTAACCTAGAGATGTAGCTTTTAGGAAAGAAAACAGCAATCTAATTAGATAATGACTAGAACGGAATCTGGTATGTGAGTGAAATAATACTAACTCGTTAACTGTTTAGAATTGGCACAATGGTGAGTTGCTAATAAATGTAAATTGTTCATAAGACTATCAGAAGTTACAAAAGAGATATACATAACATTAATACTTTCAGATGGTCTCCTTCAAGCAAAAGTTCCTTTTTCATGCTTGTTTTATCACTTAAATTGGTCCCTTTCTGTATAATATAAAGTCTCTGTCAAAACTTCTTTCTTCAAAAAAGAAAGAAAGAAAGAGAAAAAGAAAAGAAAAGAAAAGTCCTATCAAACCACTTAGTAAATAGCTAAGCTCTTCGGCCCAGTTCTAAACTCAGGAAAAAAATCGGTGACTTTAATGGCACCTTTCCAAGAACAAACTTGTGCGGTTGGATGGGAAACAGAAGTAGAGGGTCATCATTTCGCTTCCCCTCGTCTTCTGCCACAACGAAAGTTGTACATCAACTTAAGTGAAAATGAAAATCAGAACCCCGTTGTCGCCTCTCAGCCCTTTCCCTCGGCCTCTTTCCTTTTAATCACTGGACATGATCATTCAGTGTTGGTATTTCACAGAACATCCTGCTCTGTCTGGTGTTTTCAAACTGGGTGTGCAGCCAATGGGGAGGGGAAAGGAGGGAAGGAAGAGGCAGGCGAGACTGCGCGTGATTGGCAGAGAGAGCCAGTCGAAAACTGGGAAAGAGATGGGAGGGAGGCCGAGTGTTTGCACAGGCGCTCTGAGCTGGGCTGAACTGAAGACCGCTGCCAATGGCAGCCTTTGTAAGCGCTTCCTTTCCGCACCAAATGGCGTCAAACATCAGCAGAATCCCGCAGCCTAAGCCCAGAGCCTTGACTTTAATTCAGTCACCTAGTTCCCCACAGTCGCTGCCCTTCTTGGGTATTCAGAGCTCGCGTCTGCGGCAATAATAATGGCGTTTCGCCTTATTTCCATGCAAATAGCCGCGGGAGGTTGGACTAAGAGCCATTAACTCTTGCTGGTTCGCCTCAGGTTCGGACCGTCCCGAGCGAAGGGGGACAGATCCCGGCTGCCTCTTGCCCGGATAATCGCCTTCTCCCAGTAAAGCCGGGCCTTTAGGCTCCCCCCAGCCCGGGTGTTCTACATCTGGGAGAAGGTGCCAGAGAAGCGGCAACCTATTTGATGGCGGGCGCCTTTACCTACCTGCAGTCTCTGTGTCCTTCAATCTACGCTGGAGCAGCCCCCTCCGGCGGCCGCTCAGTGCTTTCTGTTCTTATTGCTGTTGTTCCCGCGGCTGCTGCTCCAGGTTGAGCGCTTGGGCGCTTACTGGCTCGCCGGCCCAGCTCGCCAAGCCCAACACGCTGGCTGAGAAGAGTGTGGGAGGGAGGGAGGCGGCGGCGGCGGCGGTGTCTGCGCGTCACCTTGATGAAGGGGCGCTCAGAATTTAAATGCCACAGCCAGGGTGATCCATCACCAGGAAGGAACAGGGCAACTTTGGCAGCCGCAGCAATCATTGGCTGCCGCCCTCACGTGGTCACCGCCTCACTGTACATTCATATCATTTTTCTTCTGGCCCCCATGGAGGAAGTGAGAAAGTTGGCACGGTCACCCAGGACTTCGAAGAGCCGGTCAATCGGTGATAGATGGACACGGCTAGGATGAATTCCTTCCTCGATTATCCGCCCATCCTCAACGGCGAGCCCACCACTTGCGCCTCCCGTGCCTATCACCGCCACCACCACCACCACCACCCGGACCATGGGATTACAACCACTTTTCAGTCTTGCGCTGTCAGCGCCAACAGCTGCAACGGGGACGATCGCTTTCTGGTGGGCAGGGGAGTTCAGATAAGCCCACATCCCCACCACCACCAGGCTGGTACCACCTACCAACATCATCCCAATTTGGGGATGTCTTTCTCGCACCCCAGTTGCGGGTCCGGTTATGGCGCGCAAAACTTCACTGCGGGTGGCTATGGCCATTACCCACTCAGTCAAGAGGCGGAAATCAGCGGGGGCTACTCCCCGTGCGCTCCTACTCTCTACTCGGGAAA
The DNA here is from genome assembly GCA_039707465.1 of Rhabdophis nuchalis. NCBI lineage: Eukaryota > Metazoa > Chordata > Lepidosauria > Squamata > Natricidae > Rhabdophis > Rhabdophis nuchalis. The sequence goes on along the minus strand of CM077647.1, from coordinate 50,521,311 downwards.
TGTCTCTTCCTCCATGGTCCAGCATCCCCAGAGTTATGGTGGGGGCACAACCAGTTCTACCCAGTACATTCATCCCTCTTTCGGAGAGGAGCAGCAGAATTTAACCCTCACTAATTTCAGCCACCCCTTGTCTCCTCTCCACTCCGCCCATCCAGAAAGCTGCACTTCTCCTTCTTCTGAAGTTTCTCCACCAGCCCAGACTTTCGACTGGATGAAAGTGAAGAGAAACCCTCCTAAAACAGGTTAGTCCTCATTTTCTGGGTGGTTAAGGCACGCTAGACTTTGAATAGCTGCTGTTTTGCAGACTGGCCTGGCTGTCCTAGGTATCAGAAGGAAAAGGGTACTTGGGTCCCAAAGGCAACAGGTGGACATTGCCCTCTGCCATCGCACCATATTAAATTATTAAATGTGAGCAACTCTGTTAAAGAAATGTGCCCTGCATTAGTTTTGAATCAACTTGGTTTGCCTGGCCTATCTAAATGGCTCCGGCAAGGTTTGCAGGATGATATGCAGAAGCCAAGCATGATGAAGTTATTTCCTGCTGATTCAAATAGACCTTGCCTTGGAGTAAACATGCATAGAAGTGGCCCAGAAAGCATCTTTCTTTACCCCTAGCCACTACTGGAGTCGTGCCTTGATAAATGCCACCTTTCAGTTAAGGCCTTTGAATCCATGCTTCTATGCAGTAAGATGTGCCTGTGTGACTTATGGCTGCTGTTGCTTTTTTCTTCTTCAGGAAAAGCTGGAGAATATGGTTATGTGGGTCAACCCAACACAGTTCGCACCAATTTCACTACCAAGCAGTTGACGGAACTGGAGAAAGAATTCCACTTCAACAAATATCTTACCAGAGCACGCAGAGTAGAGATAGCAGCCTCTTTGCAACTCAATGAAACCCAGGTCAAGATCTGGTTCCAGAACCGCAGGATGAAGCAGAAGAAGAGGGAGAAAGAGGGCTTGCTGCCCATCTCTCCAGCCACTCCAACTGGAAGTGAAGAGAAGGCAGAGGACTCCTCTGAAAAGTCCAGCTCATCCCCATGTACCCCTTCTCCTACTTCTTCTACCTCAGATACACTGACAACCTCAAATTGAGCTCCACGGTTATTCATTCTTCACTCCCTGGCCCCCTATGTTCAGACCTAGAGTAGTTGATAATGTCCCAACCCTACTTTTGTAAAGACTGAAGGGGGGACCCTCCTCCATCCCATCCTTATCATGCCATGTTGGGTTCCAGATCAAATCTTTTCTTACTGCATCCCTCAAACAATTGACATCTCATGCTGAAACTTGTTGGAAGCAAATCTCACTGGTCGTCCCCCACCCCATCCTGAGCTTCTTTCAAATTAGTGGGCATAATCCAAGACTACTGAGTTAGGGGATGGAGAAATAATAGAAAGGGACTTTGTGGCATGATATCACTGAGATTTAGCTAAAAGCTAAGTTTGGCTGGAATAGGCCCCAACAGTTCAGGATCATAGTCTTATTTCGAGACTGAGGGTGTCCTTAATTCAGCATCAGGCTTTTTTCTCCTCAGTACAAGGATTTATTTAAGTGTCTCTCATCTCTAGATTATTTGTGAGAAAAGTCAAAAAGTGATTACCACAATGATAAATGTCGATAGACTAGAATGAAGTTGCCAAAGAACATTTAGGTAGGCTCTCCTCCATGGCAGAGACAAAGAGGTTCGCAGTTCCAAAAAGAGATGCACTATTGAAAGTGTTTACATGACTTCTAAAAAGTTCATGCTTTAATTTAATGTACTTGGGTTTTTTTCGTGTGTGTATGAGTTATTCGTTGTAAATATTTTGTTCAAGAGATTTATCTTTTTACAGATTTTCTAGAAATGTTTAGATTGATTACAAATTTAAAACAGGGTGGTTGCGTTCTCAAAACTTGATTCGATTTTATAGCAAAAAGTGAAGTTGTCATGATCAAAGATGTATTCAACTCAATCAGATACCTCAAAAAAAACCAAAAAACACCACAATCATAGACTAGTATTCTTCCTTCAAAATAGTTAGATAAGAATGTTGAAATTGCACTAGATTTTTAAAAAAAGAAACCTTGCTTATTAAAGTCTGCCCACTATTTTCTTTCCCAAAATCTCTATGGAATTATTCTTGACCCAAAACTTATGCAGAAAATGGAGAGACCAGGCCTGCTCCCGATTTCCCATTTATCCTTCCTTAGATTTTTCAGCTGAACTTCTGAATGTGGTAATTGGGCCAAATGAATGTATAGTTCATGTGATTTGTGTACGGAACTTTGCATGATGCACAAAGTTTTGGTGTACTACGTTAACGCTGAGTTTTATCAGTTGTCTTTTGTGATTGAGTGCTGATATTTTCTGTACAATCATTCAAGGTTCTGAGATTCGGTTTGTGGGGAGGGGAAGAGAATGGAATCCAGAGCAGGATTTTACGGGTCCTATAAATCTCTGTAATAAATATACTCCTATAGCAGGCTCTTATTTGCTTTGGTTCTTTCTTAGGAAGAGAAGGCTAACTAATCAGTTCTCTCTCCCATGTTTGGTGCAAGCCAAATTCTTGTCATTTTGGACTTCCAGGCCCCCAATATTAAACCCAGCCGGATCAGTGGAAACCCTAGAGAGAACTGGCTGATCTTTTACTAGGAAAAAGAAGGGCAATGAACCAAATTCCAGCTTTTTTGGAAACACTCTGGTGGGAGCTTCCTGGGTCAAGTGCTAACCTTTTCACCCCAAACTGCATATTGACCTATGTGTAAACTAAGTCCTCTTCAAAAGCCGAAGCTGTCTTCAGCTGGTCTTGCCTGGCATCCCAAGCCACTAGTGAAGAGATTTATATTTCCTTGTCTCTGAGGTCCCCAAGAAGCAATGCTTTCCCCCTCTTTTCTTCTAAATTACCAGAACAATCTTCCAGGCACAAACTTTGGAAGACAAGCCGGGAACAGGCAAAAAACAGCCGGCTGAAAAAGTTGTGTTGCTAGAATTTAATTGGAAAACCCTTGCAACCTCTTAAAGAGGCTTTTAGGAGTCCTTCCCCAGAGATAAAGCAGGAGAGGTTGGAAGTCCGAAGATAAGATTTCAGCTGGCCCAAGCACCAATGGTTGTCTTTCTCCACAACATCATCATAAGCAAGTCTTGATCTGCAGCCACTTCAGGCCTATTGCCAGGGCAAGAGGAAAACCTGGGTTTTCTCAAGGCCTTCTACCCCTTTGGGCAGGCAAGAGACCAAAGCTCCTTTCACCTTTGGCTCTTCTATCTCTCTCCTCCCCACCTCCAGCTCCTCTTGGCCTCCTTGCTTGTCTTATACTTTCCCCTTTTGTTGATTAGGATTAGGATAAGGCTTCAAAGCTAAACAAATGGCATTTGCCAAAAGCTTTCAAGTGGCATCTACATGCCAATGGGGAGGGCGAATGAAACCTTTCAAGGCTGGGGATAACAAAATTCAGGGACCATCTGATTCATTCCAGCCTTTTCTTGAGGTAGCAGGAGGAGAGGAAGGGAAGATCAAGGGCTTTGTATCAGTCAGTTTAAAACTCCTTTCAGCAGCTCCAGAGGTGTCCTGTGAGGGTGGGAAGGAGGGGTTGGTAGAAGGATGTTAATAGTCAGAATACTTATTGGAACAATTGTCACCTTATATGAAATCTCCTTTAAAAAAAATAAAACAACTCATTTCCAGGTGCACCTGAAGACATTTATTTCTGAGTAATCTCTGAACTATAATTTTCCAGAAAATAAGTGACGTCTGAAATAAATAACTTACTGAATGTAACTGACTGAAAGCCAATTAACCAATTAACCATAGAAAAAGAAAAAGAAATCTCTTCACCAAGAAATGGCACAGAAATCTTCAAAGTTTGTTCTAGAGAGATTATTGATCAAAAAGTCCATCAATCAACTTGAATATCTGACATATCTCTCTCTCTCTCTCTCTCTTTCTCTCTCTCTCACACATTTCTCCCAAGGAAATATGTAGAAATTTAATTGACTAATCATTAATATGACAGTGGATAGTCACAAAATTGATCCACTGGACATTAAAGATAATAGTTTCCTTTAAACTAAGTAGGAAGTGTATTTTGCCTAAAACCGAATTTTGTGTAATTTTTGTCAGTGGTTCTTTCAATGTCTGTTTCTGCTTATACAAATCCACACAACTGAATTCATTTAATACAGTTAATTGATGGATTAGTCTCAACCATTAATTGATCAATATTCATGAATTGATTTATACTTCTCTTCTTCATTAATGATAGAATTTGGGATAGATCCACATTCACCTTTCCATGGTATGCCATTAATAAATTAACAGTAGTTCTTTTAAAAAATTGTCTTTGCTCATCCAACTGGGATGAATTAGGTTTGGCTTTCTTTTGAGTAATGTGGCTACTTAAAAGGAAAACCTGAAGTCTATTTTTGATTTTCATCCTTAAAATTTGGTTTAAGATGCTACACAAAGATGTTTTTCTCTAGGCAATCAGATTGAAAGCAATCAATATTTACTCAGTCTGAAAAGGGTTGTTGAAAAAGCAGCAAACAACAAACTGCTTAGCTGATCACCCTGTTTAATCTCAGGTTCACCAAAAGTTCAAGCAGAAATGAATTCAGTGATGGGTCACTTTAGAATGAATCCCAGCGGTTTTATCTCACTCACTGCTAAAGGCAACAATTATTTATACACAGAAAAGATACAGACATGTGCCGCCACAGTTTTTTTCCCTCCAACCTCTTGTTCATTAAGATAACAGTTTCACTGTACCTTTATTTTAATTCCACCAAAAAAAAAAAACCCATTCAACTAACACCTTTCTTGCTCTTCTCTCTTGTCTTTTTCCTCAGAATTCTTGTTTTGGCTCGGTGTTAGTGAAAATACATGGCAGTTTTCAAAATGAGGGAAAGAGAAATACTCACTATTTCTTTACATGAGAATCTTTTAAAAAGATAAACAATGTAATGCAAACTGTTTCCCTGGAAATGTAAAGTCCTGTTGATGTTAGCAGGATGTTGCCTTAAAGCAGTTTTATTTTTAATTTAACATTTCTATCAGGATCTGCAACCCTGTGAATATGAAATACTTCGTTTTTCATGTTTTAGTCCTTAAAGTGCATTGGCTTGACTGGGATCAGGACAATGTGTGTATGTATATGCACGCACCAGCAAATTTGAGTTCTGAAGCTTAGAGGAAGGGACCGTGGGATTCCACAAAAACCGAACATTTGAAGGTGTTGCACGTTGTGGCTAATTGCAACAATTCTTCAGAGGTCAGAGGTCAGCTAATCACTGCATAAATGCATTCTTAATGGGAATTTATTAGCCTCTTTCTCGTGGCAGATCACGTTTGAGGGGAACTAACTTTTATTATAGCATATTAGTTTCTAGAAATGATCAGATTTTATCTCGTTGCTTTGCATTTTCTGACATTTTTTAATTGTTATGTTTACTCTAATGGTCTAGTAATGCTTAAAGTCTCCAGAGAACAAATACCTATCTACATAATAAACAGGTAAGAGACGGACAGATAATATGTTTCTTTGAATGCTTATTTGAGAGGGGCATTCCCTGGTTTCTAAGCTTAAAATAAGATGTCTCAAGCAGGTTGTTTCAAAATTTATGTTAATAACCAAATATATTTGGGATGTGTGTGACTTTGTTTACATAAATACTTATCTATAAAATAATAGCTCCTTAAAGAATAAAAATAAAATACAAGCAACAATAGAATAAGCAGAGAATCTGGATGCATTTTTAAAAATATGGAATACATGACTAAACGGTTTGTAAGCACGCCTGGATATGTCGTACAATTAAATCAACAACAGCTCTGTAACTTTCCCTTGTCTTCCTCCAGTCCGCCCAGCATTCCAGTGATCTAATTCTCCGCAGCTTTTTTCCTTGGTTCAAATCTCAATTTTTTTTGGTCTAGGGCTGGTTTGCGCCTGAATTTCTCCCAGGTACTCTTTTCCCTGATCTCAAATGCAAGACTTTGGTGGGAAAGCTTGGGCTCCACCGATGAAGGTTGGTCTACCTACTGGAATCGGGGCTTCCAAGTTGCTTGCGAGGCCCATCCTTGGCTTTTTAATTCAGCCCAGCTGCTCCGTTCGCTCGGAAGCGGCCGAGGGAAAGCGAGGCGAGGCGAGGGAGTTGGGAGCAGAGCCGCTGTCAATTCTGTCGGTGGTAGAGCTCTGCCTTTAATCTCTTTTTGCCCAATTCTTTAACGCCCGGATTTAATTTAACCCAGGTCTGACTACCGTGGGGCTCGTTTCCATGATGGAAAAAATTACCTGAACCGACACGGACATTTCGGCAAGGCAATGGCAATTAAAAAAAAAAAATAGAAGCCATCGCGCTCCTTGCGCTGGAAAATATGGCAAGGGGTTCCTTCTACAGAAAAGAAGAAAATTGCATGGAGTGTGTTCGTGCATTTTGGGGAAAGCGGGGGAAAAAGCGGGATGAGAGAAGTGACACCCAAAATAATGTCTAAACGCTTGGTCGGTGCGACGCCTCTAAAGAGTGCATGCCTAAAGTCTTTAACCCAGTCTTTAGCCCGACTATCCAACGCCTTACTATCATGGAACGAAATCGGTTTCTCACCTTTCTTCTTGCAACTAGCTATCAATTTCATATAGCTGGAAAGAAAAACAAGACAAGTCTAGTTATGTCAAGAGTTGGATTCGGAAATAATCCGGAAGATGAAATTCTGCTCTAAACTGCTGTGTTATCACAGCAATACTTATTAGATCCTAAACTATAACATTATAGCCGTAAAGATGTGGCTACTTTACATAATTCTCCCCCTCCTCTTTAACCACGGACGTATCTAATTTTAGGCAACGTTTCTAAGCTCTTTGCTTCCTTCTTGATTTCCAATAAAGCGAGTTTCCCCCCCCCCTGCCCTCTCTATAATCCAGAACTGAGAATTTTCAAGACTATTAATTAGTCAAAATAAAATGGCATGCTATTTTTTCTTTTTAAAATGATATTGCTGCAGGAAAAAGTATGGGGATTGGTATATATAAAATCTTAGAAGCTTAAATAATGGAATTCTTCTTGAGAATGAAACAAAAAAGGAAAGAAAATGGCTTAAAATTTTGCTTTGGCTGTATCTGCTTTGTGGATGAGAAATAAGTCAGTTGTATTGATTGTTAAATACCAACCCTAAAAAAAAGATGACAACAGGAAAAAACTGCTATTATTTTTTCCAAGTTGTCTATTGTAGATTTGTAAATTAAGTGTACTCATCTATTCCTTAAATTAATAAAGAAATGCTTCAAAAATAACAGGCTAACATCTTCATTCTTCACATAGCACTTGTACAGGATTAGCACCTTGTTTGGCTGTTTTATCCAGTTTTACAAGCTTTCAACGCTATAGAGAGTAAAATCCGTTTTTTTGCGGCAAGTAGAAGGTAAACTGCTTAGCCCAAAAACAGGTACCTGTGTATCATCTGACATTCCAACAGTCTTGAAGTTAATATCTTTGCTTTCCATGGGCCTAGTTATATTCTATTGAAATGGGAAACATCAACTTCTAGCACCCATGAATAGTGTATTCTTTGCCTTCATTGATAAGAAAAGGACAGTGCCCTGACACCTATTGATATATTACTTTATAACAGTTGCAAAAACAACATTGCTTTGATAAAGCCTTAGTTTAAAAAGAGGGACCAAGAAGTACTTCCTCCTCAAACAGGGGGCTCTTTTCAAGTTAATCTTCCAGACTAATCTCATTATACAACTCCCAAACCAAGAGGCTGTATGTTATGTTTGTGCTAGTACTTCAATTTGACGATCAATGCCTGATAGAAATCAATGCAAAATGCCCTTGAATTTAATAGCTGAGATTGGCAGGCAGACAGCCTCATTTCCTTGCATTCTCTTCCTCCCTTCCCTTCCCTCCCTCCGCTCCTTCCACTCCCCCCTCTCTAATAGCTCTTATTCAAAAACTTTTATATCATTGGTTTTTACAAAACCCTTATGAGCAAAATCTTCATGCTATTCTCATTTAGCAGGCACAGAAGGCAATCTAGATTAAGAGCAGGGAAAAGTTTATCCATGTTTCCAATCCTAGATGCAGAGTTATGCCCTCGGGATAACCCCATCATTACTTCTGTAAATGGTAAGAGACAAAGAATTGAAAAAGTGATTTCAGCATATTGCTCCGTCCATTTCAATGGTGGACAAGAGTGGGTCCTTTTGGAGAAGGGCAGGATATAAATCTAATAAAATAAATAAATAAGAGATCCCATTTGCAAGCCAGTCACCAGAAAACCTTTGTTTAAATCCCTTCTTCATCACATTTTCTTAAAATCTCCAGGTTACATAGGTTACATAGGTCTACATTGCAAATGTAGAGAAGTAGGAATAGCATCATTCTCCTATTAATTAAAAAGAGATGGGATAAAAGTATTTGGATATGAAATTTCAGTGGCCAAATGGACTGTTATTAGAGATAATGGTGATGGTAAAGAACCTCTGAATCTCCAGGTGTCTTACAGCAAATACTAAAATTCACAAGAAGCCACAGAATAAAAGAAAATACCCCAAAACAAATAATGTCTGAATGAAGATGACAAACAGTCATTCTCATGAGCCCTTCAGGGAGTGTCTGACCTTTATATTTCTGGACGCCATCAGAGAAGAAGCCAGTAAAACTCTAGAGGAAAACTTTTCCATCATATAATTACAATGAGATAAAAAGTAATGCTTCCTGGGCTCAACACCCTTCACTTCATGGGCATGGGGTACTGTGAGAGCAGCTTCTTCCAGGATTTCTTGGATGGATTGAATCCAGCTGCAGAAGGCAATTTTGAAAATTCCCAGGTGCAAAACCATATGATGCTAGTGATAAAGCCAATCAGTAGGGAAACTGCTGCATTTGAGACCTTCTGTAATTTCCAAGTACTCTTCAAAATCAAGTCCATGGAGGATCTATTCCTGTAGTCTATTTGATCATAAAGGAGGGAGTCACTGTAGTGAAGTAACTCCTGCTCCATTTGTATAGCATGAACATAGTATTGTGCACTAGCATTGAATTTAATGTAGGAATATAAGTTATATTGACTTAAATGGTAGTTGTGAAATGCTTCACATATATTTCATGCATCCATTTCATTTATTTTCTCCTTCCCTTCAAAATCCTGCTTATCCAAAATCTTGGCAGCTTCTTAAAAAGTATCTTACTCAATCACTGATACTTCTTTATTCTGTTAATATATTTTTTGCTTAGACTGGAGTCACTTTTCTTGCTCTCTTTCACCAATACTTTAGCCAATTGAACACCCTAGGGAGAAGCTCTTGGACATGCCATCAAGATCTTGTGATAGGATAGAAGCCCCTTCTGTGATTCCTTGGTGACAGATGCTGGTATTTGTAGAGAGTTCAGTAAACAGAGACTTGGACTGGACATTTTCATAACCCCAGATGTTTTTCATCATTTCCTATCAAACTACAACCAAACAAAGATGCATCTCTCTTCACACAGTTCATCTTCCTTCATTTTCAGTCTTCCTCCAGCTCTGGCAGGCCATGAATTAAGAAAAGCCAGGTGGAGCAATTCAGCAAAGTTAGCTATAATACTTTTGGAACATGACCATCTCTCACTCTGCTATCAGTAGATATTGATATTGCTGTCTGCCAATACTGAAATGGTGCACAGAGAAGCTGATCCTGAATTTGAACAGCAGAGATATTCAATTTATTTTATTTTTTATCCCACCATTGTTATTATCTTAAAAATAAATAACTCAAAGCAGCAAATATACCCAATACTTTTACCTCCTCCTATTTTCCCCACAATAAGCTTTCAGGTGGGTTGGGCTGAGAGAGAGAGTGACTGGCCCAAGGTCACTCATTGTCATCTACTGTATGACAGGAATCAATAGTTCATGTTAAAATATTGTTTCTTTTGTTAAGAAGACAAATGTGAAACTTTACAGATAGATATACAGTACTTCTGGGGTAAAAGAAAATATCAGGCATTAATTGAAACAATTTTCTGGAGTAGAGCAAATATCTAAATATTAATAATAGTCCTTAGATGGCATTTATAAATATGGCAGAAATAAAGGAATAAAAATAACTCCCTCACAAAATATTTCCTAGTAGACAAATGCCTACCCATTGAATATGAGATGAAATAATGTCTCCAAATTATGTATCCGCAGATTGTTTTGATTTTCTTTAGCTTCAGTCATATATACCCATAACGTGAAAGTAAAATGCAGTGAATTCTCACATAAATTCACAATTACTGTCGTTTCTTGTGGAAGAGTGTCACATGTTTTATCTCCTTATCAAGAAGCATTATAATTTATTTCTAACTGTTTGTTTATTTCTAATAAATTCTAATGTTTCTTGATAAGGAGATAAAACATGTGAGAGTCTTCCACTAAGAAACACAGTGTGTGTGTATGGCTTACTCTTATGGAATGGTGGGAGGCGTTGTTACTATTGTCTTCAGGTTTTTATCATTCTATCTCTGTTATCTCACTGATTATTCCTGTTGTCTGATTTAAATAAGCTCATTGGGAAGAATTTCCTAATTAATTTTCTCTTGATTTTCAGTTGAAGCATATTGATGTTAGGTGATTGTATGATGAGCAACAGAGTATTTCCATGTATCTCCTGGACAATATGGTGTCTGTAAAATGTGCAGTTTCTTGTCTTTTGGAGGAAAGAAAAAGAACTATTTTCTTTTCCATGAAACTGAGAATACTTAAAAAAAATGCAGAAAAATGCAAACCCATGCTGCCAACAATGGATGTAGGACTAGGTCAGGGGTCTGCAAAGTCGGCTCTTTTAAGACTGGTGGACTTCAACTCCCAGAGTTCCCCAGCCAGCAAAGCTGGCTGGGGAATTCTGGGAGTTGAAGTCCACCAGTCTTAAAAGAGCCGACTTTGCAGACCCCTGGACTAGGTTAACAATGGCAATGGTTGCAGTGGAGGGTTGCTAATCGGTTGACTTGTGCTCGTGCGCACATACAGCACTTCTGTGCATGCACAGAAGCGTCCAAGCAGGTGGAGGGAGCCTCCAGCTGCTGCCACTACCAGTTCAGCTGAACTGGGCTGAGCCAGGAGCAACCCACCTCTGAATGGTTGGGTCTTATTGCTATTGGTAAGTATTTCAGAGCAACTGAGTATTATGAGCATGGAAAATGTCCAACGCATAAATTCCAGGTTCATGAATTTCACCTCAAATTCCAAAACATCAAAAGCTGGCCTTTCATTAAGCTTTATACTGCAAACCGTTTAGAATCTGCATAAGCAGACATTAATTTTGCAGGGTTTCTTTATAAGAGCAGGAAATTTTTTAAATAAAATTATAGGAGAAAAGAAAACATATTCCTTTTCAGGTACATGTTGAATGCATGTATACAACAGGGTTTTTTTTTTGTATCTGAACTAGAAAATAATTATCTTAGACCTAAGAAAATTTAATCAACATTAGTGGAATTTACTTTTAAAAATTGGTCCACATAACTTCTGTCCACAGGGTCACTGCACATTCCTCCCCCCCCCCCTCCTCCAGACTTCAGCCAAATGTGACCAATAACAGATTCACATGCACTTCTAAAGCTTGGAATGTATAATAATAATAATAATAAATTGGGATTTATTAACCGCACCCTCTCCCCACAGGGACCCGGGGCGGTGCACAGGCATAATTAAAAACAATATACAATAATACAAATATGACAACTTTCCCTTCCCATACTAATCTAAGGAGAATTTAGTAAGTGTTGTCTACTTTGGGAAGTGTCACTATGTAACTAGCTATAATTATCTGTGACTAGGAAGTCTTTTTGTGTAAATGTATGAGTAAACTTAGGGAAAGCCAGCTAATATACTATTAATACAGATGGACACGAGAGTGCTATTTTATACCATTGTCATTCCAAGGCACAACATCTTGATTTGTCTCCAAGGTGACTATAATTTTGCATCTTTGGGGATTTCAGTATAAAAAAGAAACACTTTCTAGGTATATTAACAGATTACTGGGCTTGATCTCCAGGGCACAAACCCTGGAGATATATTTTACTGGCAGAGATCATGATCTAGATATAGAGATCCTGATAGTGGAATGAAAGTTGACAGGCTCCTACAAAGAGATCAGAAAGATGAACTCCAGAACAAGTGTCATGAAACTAAGGGAGTCCATCTCTTTATTGCTGCTGCTGCTGCTGCTGCTTATTTAATTAATGGATCCCTGAACATATATAACACACAATAGCAAAAATAATGTTTAGACTTGATTTTCAGATGTGCTTCTCAATACGTGGGATTGATCTTAAAATAACTTCTCAATATGTAAAGAACTTTCTAAGAATGGACAGTATCCTGGCTGACATGCTATTAAATTAACCTGAAGCAGCTTGAAGACCTGCCTCTTTATACAATGGTTGATGAAGCCAATTTTTATTCATTTGCCCCAATAATTCTTTCATTATGGCAGCAATAAAAAATAAAACAAATATATAAAAACATAAAAATGCATGGGCCATTTAATTGTTAACCTTTGTAATTGCAAATTACATCTAGTCTGTCAATACAAATTTCATTGTAAACTGTACTATCATATAGGAGGAAATGCCATATGTATCTATAATTGATTGACTGATGGATGTACAGAATGATAAATAGAATCATAGACAGAAATACATAAAATTAATTTGGCATTATAGCATGTACATGCAATATTTTTTTTGCCCATTCATTTTAGCTATACTAAGAAATTTCAATATATATTCATTAGATCTGAAATAGTTTTGCTTCAGATGGACTTTATATATTGATTATTGCAAAAAGAAATCATAAACTTGTTTTATAATAGAAGCTATTATATTACTTTGATATAATATGTATTCTTAAAATTAATTTTAGAGATTTTTTAGAAATAAAAAATGGCTAACAGATACCATGTCTCTTTTTGAAGTTTTTAAAAATTGTTGTTATATTTCTGCAGATATATTTTATACCCAACATCTTGAAATCTTATTTTTAATTCTGGCATAAGCATCCAGTGTTGGAAAATAAAATAGTATTGCTTTTTAAAATCTAACCATACACTGTACCTTGTGAAGGGCTCATCTATATAAATAAAAATGTAAAATAGTTTGTACGAATCCACTAATCTCAAAAAGTACTGGACCAATTTGCCTCAAATTTTGACACAACGTAGCCAAGGACCTCCGATAATAGAATAGCTAATCATTTTGTGCCTAGCACACTTGTATCATGTGTAAAGTAAACACACACAAAAGTACTAACTGAAAAATGTGTTTACTCCCTGTAACTCCGCCTACCAACAGTCATTAACTACGGAGGCCTCTTATGGCCAAAAAAGCACTGGAGTCAAACTATTCTCCAAAGCATCTGAGGGCAGAACAAGAAGCAATGGGTGGAAACTAATCAAGGAGAGAAGCAACTTAGAACTGAGGAGAAATTTCCTGACAGTTAGGACAATTAATCAGTGGAACAGCTTGCCTCCAGAAGTTGTGAATGCCCCACCCTGGAAGTCTTTAAGAAGATGTTAGATAGCCATTTGTCTGAAATGGTATAGGGCAGGGGTCTGCAAAGTCGGCTCTTTTAAGACTGGTGGACTTCAACTCCCAGAATTCCCCAGCCAGCTAGATAGGGGAATAGAGAGAGGGGGTTGCCACAAAGAAGAGGGAGTCAAATTATTCTCCAAAGCACCTGAGGGCAGAACAAGAAGCAATGGGTGGAAACTAATCAAGGAGAGAAGCAACTTAGAACTGAAGAGAAATTTTCTGACAGTTAGAACAATTAACCAGTGGAACAGCTTGCCTCCAGAAGTTGTGAATGCCCCAACACTGCAAGTCTTCAAGAAGATGTTGGATAGCCATTTGTCTGAAATGGTACAGAACAAGAAGCAATGGGTGGAAACTAATCAAGGAGAGAAGCAACTTAGAACTGAGGAGAAATTTCCTGATAGTTAGAACAATTAACCAGTGGAACAGCTTGCCTCCAGAAGTTGTGAATGCCCCAACACTGCAAGTCTTCAAGAAGATGTTGGATAGCCATTTGTCTGAAATGGTATAGGGCTTCCTGCCTAGGCAGGGAGTTGGACTAGATGACCTCCAAGGTCCCTTCCAACTCTGCTATTGTATTATTGTATTCTAGTAGGTAGGTACATAGGGGAATATATAGATAGGGAGAAATACAGTAGGTAGATAGGTAGGTAGATAGAGGGATAGATAGGGAGAAATATGGTAGGTAGGTTGGTAGGTAGGGGGATAGATAGGGAACAGCACAGTAGGTATGTATGTAGGTAGGTAGATAGGGGGATAGAGAGGAAGAAATACAGTCGGTTTGTAGGTAGGTAGGTAGGTGTATAGATAGGTAGCGAGAAATACAGTAGGTAGGTAGGCAGAGGAATAGAGAGAGAGGGAGAAATACAGTAGGTAGGTAGGTAGAGGGATAGAGAAGGGGAAATACAGTAGGTAGGTAGGTAGATAGAGGGAGAAAGGAAGAAATACATTATGTAGGTAGGTAGAGGGATAGATAGAGAGGGAGAAATACAGTAGGTAGGTAGGTTGGGGGTTACATGGTGGTTGTGTGTATGTGTGCAGGTGTAGATCTACACACAGATTGGTTGGCCATTTAACCAGACTGGGCCACAGCAACGCGTGGCCGGGTATAGCTAGTTTCTAATAACAATGCTAATAACCTTTTTAGCTAGATCTTTCAAGATTTAAGACTAACATCTTATTCATGTTTAATGCAAGGAAAGAAAAGGACCATTGACTTAGTGGAGCTCCCTGATAAATACATATAGTTCACATGTTGGGGCAACTACTCAAAACTGGTGAAAGTAGCCATCTTTTCCAAGCGTTAATAGAGTATAAGAAGTGTGTGCTGAAATTAATCTGTGATTTATTTTCTTCCTGTCACCCCTCTCACAATTCCTTCCATTCACTTACTCTGCTTTTTTTTTTTTACAAAACTATATATTACTATTAGAATTTTTACAGTGATCTTCTTCTATAAGAAAAAGATATGTGTGAAATGCAAAGGCATGTAAAAGTGGACTGCAAGGATGTCACTCCCTGAGGAATCCATTCCACCCCATTAGTGTTGACATCTGAGGCAAAGATCTGTATAAAGAAGTCTATGTATAAGTGCCTCTGTCTAATGGTTAAGGCACCAGGCTAGAAACCAGGAATCTGTGAGTTCTAGTTCCTCCTTAGGTATTAAAGCTGGTTGAGTGCCTTTAGGCCAGTCACTCTCACCTCATCTCACTTCACAGGATTGTTGTTGTAGGGAAAATAGGAGGAGGGAGGAGTATTAGGTATGTTTATTTCCTCGAGTTACTTATTAAGTAATAAATGTGGGATAAAAATCAATCAATCAATCAAACAAACAAACAAGTAAGAAGACACATTAGTGTAAAATCACGAGTTCAAGAGTCTGTATCCATCCAACTAGATAGAGCAGAATGAGCATGCTTCAGATCTCCTTAGCCAAAGACTGTTGGCTGGTAGGGATGAAAATATGGACTTTTTCCACAGTGGCCCTTGCTCCATGGAACATCCATCCTTCAGAGATTAGAATGTCCCTAACCTTGTTAGTCTTTTGTAAGGCCCTAATAACTTGGCTGTGATTCAGTGCTTGGGGTGCTGACTATGTTAAGGCCTGGTTTCCTGGTTGAATTGCTAACTGGTGAAGTATCTTTGCTGCTATGTATATTTATCCTGGACATTTTTACTAAAAAAATGATTTTAGTATTTGTAATTGTAATACACACACACACACGTAATGTATTCCTTTTTTGAATTGTAAGGCTCCTTGAGTCATTTACTAAAATGGAATGAATGAATGAATGAATGAATGAATGAATGAATGAATGAATGAATGAATGAATGAATAAATAAATAAATAAATAATTGAATGAATGAATGAGTAAATAATAAATAATCAGGATAGTTCAACACTCTTTTATGTGTGTGTTGCCCTTTCATGAAAATATAACGCATCAAGGACTAGCATTCTATATGCCGTTTTACCTGTGCTGCATAGAGGTTCTGCCACTCTTGAGTGGAGCTAATGTGGTGTCATGAAACCTTTGGCCAATGACAGAACTATTCAAGTTTTCCTGGGTCACCTTTTGAAATGGAAAGCATGATGAGGATTGAATGGAAGTTGATGTCAGCCCTGTGAAGGACAGGAAACCCAGAGGCAAGGTTATGTCAGTATAAACAATAAACTGGGGAATTAACATAAAGGAGAGAAAAATGAATAGCTCGGGGGGGGGGGGGGGGCAGGGATGTTCTACATTTTGGGGGAGGAAAGAAAACTTTAGTAACCAGATTGAGATACAGTGTTATGACTTCACCAGATGAATCTTTCTTAGAGGAAAATTGCAGGAGGGGTGGCAGACTGAAAGAGGAGCCTGTAGAGCCATAGAATAATATTTCTCTTAAAGCGTCAGAAATAGTAAAAAAACAACAACCCCTCAAAAACAGGCTTCTTTCCTGAAGACAGCCTCAATCCTCAATAACGAGAAGTGTAAAGCTTCATGAGATAGACTTTTGAAGATAAAGATTAATCAAAAGGTAGAAATTCCTGTTGACTAGAACTTGCTTCCTACATAGTAATTAATGCCAACTGAGTTTGGGTGGCATCTTCTGCTGCCTCTATATGAAAAGCCAGTTTAAAAACCGAAAGGATGGCAGTTACAGTCTTGCTTGTGTTTTTGTTTTCAGTTTCTGGCTAAACACCCTTGTCCAGATTTTCAGACATTGGGCACAACCCCTCCCCAGGCTCTGAGCCTGTTTTTCTTTTAATTATTCAATATTGCTGTTGCTATTTCTGAACCTTGGAATAAACCAATACCCATGATGGCGAATCTATGGCATGTGTGCCACAGGTGGCACACAGAGCCATATTTGCTGGCATGCCAGCAGTCAGCTCTGATGCGCATGTGTGCACTGGCCAGCTAATTTTTGATCTTCTGGAGAGTCAGGGGAGGCTGTTTTGCCCTCTCCAGGCTTTAGGAAAGCCTCCAGAGGCTGGGGAGGGTGAAAAATGCCCCCAATGGGCCAACCAGAAGTTTAGAAATGATCCATTTCTGGGTTCCGGAGCACTTCGGAGGGCTGGAGGAGGCTGTTTTTGCCCTTCCCAGGCTTCAGGAAAGCGTCTGAAGCCTGTGGAAGGGTTGCACGTGCATTCATGGGGGAGGGGCATACATGCAGGTGGGTGGGGAGGATTGAATTGGTGTGGGCACACATGTGGACACGATAGCACAATTTTGGCACATCATAAGAAAAAGGTTCGCCATCCCTGACCTATACGCCAACACAGAAATGATTAAAAGAAACTCAAAAAAATATCAAGCTGTTAATAATATAGGTCCAAATTTGGGGTCCAGTTGTAAACATGATACCAGTATTTGCCCAAGAATCTTCAGTAGTCTAAATAAGACCTTTCTGATGTGTTATTGTTGAAAAGATTGTCATTGAAAACTGTCATTGAAAAGATTTAAAAGACAGTCATCAAGTGGTATAGGGTTAATTTGTGGAACAAGCAGGTTAGTGCAGGGGTCCCCAATCCCCGGGCCGCGGACCGGTGCCGGTCCGTGGCTTGATAGGAACTGGGCCACAGGGCCGGAGAGGAGGGAGGAAGGGCAGCCCCCTGGGCAGAGCGCACACCGGATGCGGGAGAGCGCAGGAGCGGCCGTTTGCACTGTTGGAGGCCCTAGAGGGCCGAGTGAGCCGACTCCCCCCCACATGTGCATGCGCCACCTGTTCCCCCTCCCCCCCGCTCCTCTACGCCAGCCGGTCCACAGAATTTTCTTTAAAATGAAACCGGTCCCTGGTGCAAAAAAGGTTGGGGACCCCTGGGTTAGTGGACACTGTAAGTGCTATTTTCTTCTTTTTCTCAAAAAGTGGAGACACCATGTACACGAGTGGTAGTCAACCTGGTCCCTACCGCCCACTAGTGGGCGTTCCATCTTTCATGGTGGGCAGTAGGGGTTTTGTCCAATACTGAAGCACTTTCCTTTTTTTAATTTAATTGACTTCCCTACTTTATAAATCACCATTACTGTGGAACCGGTGGGTGGTTAGAAAATTTTACTACTAACAGAGATACAAAAGTGGGCAGTAGGTATAAAAAGGTTGACTACCCCTGATGTACACCAAGATGGAATTTTTACTACCACCTCTGTGGGTGTGGCTTAGTGGGCTTGTCTTGGTAGCCATGGCTTGGTGGGCATGTCAGGGGAAGGATACTGTAAAATCTTCATTCCCAGTCCACTCCAGGGGAAGGTTACTACAAAATCCCCATTTCCTCCTGATCTTCTGGGACTACGGAGGCAGAGAATAGATGGGGGTGGGGCCAATCAGAGGTGGTATTTACTGGTTCTCCAAACTACTCAAAATTTCCACTACTGGTTCTCCAGAACTGGTCAGAGCCTGCTGAATACCACCTCTGCATTTATATTTTGCAAGATTTCTGGGTCGATCTATGTGTGTATATATACACAGGGAACTGCATTCGGAAGGCTAAATTAAGCAATGAAACCAAAACAAAAAATAAAAGACATTAGGAAACAACTGAGAGAAGAAATATGAAATAGAAAAAGAAATTAGATTGGAACAATGTATTTCAATTTTTGTTATTTTTTCCAACATTTTGTTGAATGTTTCCAACATTTCTTTGAAGTAACTCAGAGGTACTGCTCTGGCTTTCTCTTCACTTCATTATCACAAAACTCTCTTGGGTAAAAGACAATGGCTAGCCAAGAAGAAACTTTACTGGAGTTTTCCTAATTCCAGGCTTGCATTTGAAATCAATGTATTGGGTCCTAACAAGGAGAAGGGCGGGGTATAAATTTGATAAAAAATTTAAAAAAAAATTTGTCCAATTTTTAAAAAAGAAGTTGGATTATAGAATATACTTTACTGGCAGGGATAAAATAAACAGGAAAGAAAGTTATAATTACTTAACCTAGGGCCTTGCAGGACTAATTTTTCTGTCTTTTAGACCTGGAACAGATAATATGGAGATCCCATGCCCTTTGGACTACAAATACCATAAGCCTTGCTCTTTGGTTGTATTGATGGGGACTATAAAAATGTACAGATCAATAACTCCAGGAGTTGCTAGTTTATATATTCCTGATGTAAATCTGGCAGATTTTTATTTCACATGATGCTTTTATGGTCATTGCAATCTTTTATTTCAGAAACCCTAATGGGAATGAGAAGACAAGGGCTGCATTTGCACATTGATTTAAAATTATTATTTATTGCTATTACATTATTAAATATTACAAAATTATATACACTACTGTATACGCTAATTAAATTATATTAAATTCTTAAAACAATTTAAAGTTTTGTCTTGGCCCTATCCATTTTTAAATGTAAGTGTGTCTATTTATGTATATAGATATACCATACATATATGCATATTTGCTGGGCAGAAATAGCTTTTCAAAACCCTTGAATTTGTTGACAAAAATTGGACAAAATATTTCTTTATATTTCTCTGAATTTGTCTAGAATACTGTATATTCTCCAGCAAGTTCCCAAGGGTGGTGCCCTCATGCAATGGAGGGTGTAGCACTACAACTGAAAAAGTAAGTTTTTGATGTACACAAAAAATGGGCACAATTTCAACTGCACTATAATAACCGGCTTTTTGAGATATTTATTTAACTGTACCCTGTGGATACTATATTCTGTGCCAGCTTCTATGGAATTCAGTAAGCTGGACTTCAAAATGTATACAGGAACCTAGAGGCTCTTACATACAATAAATAAATGTCAAATTAACACTGCTAACAAAAATAACAAGAAACATATCAATAAAGCATGCATAAATTTATAATTAAGAAACAAGAGTTTGGAGAAGTCACAGTTCTAAAGAGAATTTATCACAATGAAAACATTCAGTGAAAGTAGTGAGATAATAATGTCTTCTCTTCCCATAATTCTTTCTACCGCATATGTTTGTCAGAATAATAATTAACTTTCCACTTTAAAAAGATGGATTTCTCTCATTGTTCCCTCTTAAAATCATCTTTGCCATTTATAATGTACCTAGAAACTGTAATGGATCTCCCTCCCCCCACTCTTCTTTCTGGCATACTGCAAGTACTATAAGCTGTTTTGTTAGTGATACTGGCACTTATATTATCATGCATTTTCTCTAACATGAGATATACTGAACTTTATATAAACAGACTTTAGCATAGGATTTCGGGGGTTCCATGAAATGCTCTTCTAAATTGCATCTCCATGTTATGATTATGGCTATAGTCATCGCTGGAAAGCATCAACATTTTAAGTGAGATAAAGGTGATTTAAAGTGCATTTGTGACTCTGGCAATGAGTTGACAGCCATCTTTAACCAGCTTGACCTGGGAATGACCCTGAGCTCAGCTGGTGAGAAGATAGTTCGGTCTATTATGGGATAAAGTATCATATGTCTGACAGGAGGCAGAGACACATTATTCAATCACAGCTGAGAAAGACTACAAGGCAGAATCTCATTTCATTTTGACTAGCAAATGGCACGGCTTTATTTATTTATTTATTTTGCTTTAGTTCATTTAACAATAAGTATTCTTCCTCCCAAATGCAGAAGACATTCTCATTTGTTAAGTGTTTGTTTTAAACCTTAGACCAAACCAAAGGATCTCAGTCCCAATTGTATATAAGTAGGATAATGCACAATGATAAATTAACATGGACATACATCTGTCATTTGGCTTCTCTCTTCCCATGTGGCTTTGACTAGTTATCTGGGTCTATTAATGCAGTCAGTCTCGGCAGTTTGTCCCAAATATATATTTATATATCCTGTAGAACAATTTTTGAAGGTGACATAAAAATAACATTTTAAAGCCAACAGTATTAGCAAGAGCATGATTTGGCTAGATGCCTGTCTTTAACTACTGCATCCATATGTAAATTCCCTGAAAATGAGTGTGAAAAAAACCTCCTTCTCTCTGTTATTTCAGTGGTTTGTTTCTTATCAACCTATAACATTTTGTCCTGCAGCCTAATATTCTCCATGTTTATTGTCCAAAGCGATCTACCAAATTTCTTGTCAACCCACATAGAACACTTCACTTTAGTCCTATGCAGGTTTACTGAGAGAATATATTTGAATTAAATGGGGCTTAATTTATAGTGAAGTAATAGAATTGCAGCAACACATCATTTTTTTTAAAACCACCCGAAAAATACCCTTCTGATTTACCAAACAAGCATAACTGTTTAGATTAGAATAGCACACTGAGATTTCTTATTTGATGTACATTTCTAGGTCCAGTACATTGCTTTATCTTTTTACCCAGGTTCATGTATTTCCAGACTGCTATTTAAATTTTTGATTTTTGATTTATTCATCATTTTACCAATAACAACAACAACAACAACAACAACAATAATAATAATAATAATAACGATAATTTATTAATTAAATTTAAACTGTTGCCTTAATCTGGATGGTCCAGAGCTCAGGCCAATTTTCTTTATCTCTTTTTATATTGAGGAGTACCTCTGTTTTTTTTTTTTTGTGGGATAACTGATTACTATATAAGAGATAATTGTATAATTGTGAATATCCATTTGTACAACATATAAAAACAGAGAAATTTATTTTCTACTCCAAGAAGATAAAAATCATGGAAATCATGTAAAACTCTTTACATGGGAACCTCACTTAACTTCCAAATCACTCTGCCCTGGTAGTTTATGGAAGGTGGACTACATATCATTGGAAAAGATTAAGTACATACTTGCAAAGTCTATCCTGATTTGATGATAATTCTCCCACCCTATAAAGCCTTGCTGGGTCCTTGCAAGGAGAAGGGCGGGGTATAAATTTGAAAAATAAAATAAATAAATAAAGCAACATGATTATAATGGTTGATGTATATATTCTTTTGTGTAATTCATATTCTTTTAATCTAACATGAATACAATAGGTTTTAAAAATGTATCTATGCCACATATTTAAAAACTATAACATCCTTCATCATGCGTGCCCAAGCATGTGCATAATTAATGTAAGATTGAATCTGGGTCAGTCACTGGGCCAATTTCGATGTTGCATCATTATCCTGGAACACGTATATTTGCCTTCATTCATAATTAATACAATTAAAAAGCGGGATTAGTTCACCTTCCTTTTCCCCCAGAACCTTATATGATAAGATCTCTTTATACTGTATGTAAGGCTAATTTTGATTTGGTCCAGTTGTTTCTAAAGAGAAAAAGACCTGAAGTAAATCAGAATGACTTTATTAAATAGGTTCACACTGTGAAATGAATGTGAGCCATTAGAACAGCTTTGAGAGGATAACAATTGTGTCAAATGCAGAAGTGCGGATAGCATTAAAATCTTGCCATGGTTTGCTGCAGAAATTTATCCACTCTCCTTGAATAGTGAAGCTAATTTGTAACTTATAGATAGTGCCAAAAATAATAGCTTAATATAAAGAAGTCAACATTTTCTTCAAGCTAAAAAAAATTAGTGAATAGTCTTTAAAATTGCCTTTCAAAATAATAACAGAAAAAGAAAAAAATATAAAACATCAAAACACATACGTAATAAAAATGCAAAACAATTGCTTAAAAATAAGTTTAAAAGTACAATAAAAAAACATAATGCACGATATGTTGCTATAGTAAACAGTTATAATTGTATGTATAATTAGTTAAGGCAAACACTTTGCAAGTGTGTGTGTATGTGTACATACACACACATACACACACATTTATTTTGTAATACACTTACATAACTATTATGTTTTCTTAAAATTCTACTACCAGTATATGTTATTTAAATGACACCCATAGGGCATATTATAATTCTTTATTCCAAAAGCTCTTAACTTTTGCATATCAAATTGATAATAAGTTTTTTTTGTTTTAAAAAGATGTTAACTAGTGTCTCTAGTATTTTAAGTATCTCAGCTGAAAATGCTGCTATGTTATTAATAAATATTGTAGCTGTAAATATTGCCACTGAGTTACATCTGATAGATAATATTTGTCTCAATAAAAACATGTTAAAATTCATTCCATCATCTATCAATTAGTCCAATGAAGTCAATTTAGTGTGGGAAAAAGGATTAAATCTGTTTTTTTAGACATTTCATTTTATTGGTTTCTAACATATAATTGTTTCCAAAAACATTAGAATGATATTAGATCCTAATACCATCCATACAGGTACTGTTTATGCATATTCCAAGTTACCCAAATTGGAAAATTATAATGATTGATGGCTTCCACTGTTTAATATTTGACAATGGATAACTTGATGAAATAGCTCAAAATTTGGAAAATCAAACTCGAAAACCGAATTCTTCCTCATTGATTGGTACTTGCAAATATTTTGAAAAATATTTTCAGAAACTAAATTATTTTTTTTAGTAAATTTTATGGGGTTCTTTCATTTTTAGAATATCTTTATAAAAATCTTTAAAGTGATGATAATAGAATTATGTTTTGCTACTTAGTTTTCCTCCTTTTTGCATCTATGTCTTGAAAATTTTAAAGAAATTATTTGTGAAACTTATTTAGAGAACTGATTTTAAAATTATCATCTATTGAAAACTGTCTATTGCTATATTAATGCACATTCTAGCAGTGGAATGCATTCATCAGTTCCAGTGATGTTCTCCTGAAATTTTACTTGATGAAAGGAAGAATATTTTAGAATAATAAGATGAAGTCCTCCCTGAACATACAATTCTGTCCCATCTCCATAAAAACACACTGATACTGACCTCATCAATGCTATAGATCTTTGTTAATAGAATGAGACTTGTCTTCTGAGAATACCTGGATGATACAGGAAGTTCTCCTTGTTATTATACTAGTGAGAGGGCTGCTGTGTTTGGCAAGGTTCTAGATAATTCTCCAGAAGTGGAAAAAATAGCTGGGTTATGGTTAATGATGATAGCAATAGCACCTAAACATATACTGCTTTACATGAGTTCTCAAAGTGTAAAGAATCTCCCAACTTTTAGGATTCTTGGAGATGAGTAGCAATAGTCCTTTTAAGACATGTTATGTAAAAAAACCAAACCCTAGGGATGTACTAAATTTTTGATTGGTCTATTTGCTCATTTTATGA
The DNA here is from genome assembly GCA_039707465.1 of Rhabdophis nuchalis. Taxonomy (NCBI): domain Eukaryota; kingdom Metazoa; phylum Chordata; class Lepidosauria; order Squamata; family Natricidae; genus Rhabdophis; species Rhabdophis nuchalis. The sequence continues at coordinate 50,497,210 of CM077647.1, read as the reverse complement.
AACATTTCTTCAAATGGTTTGACATAGCTTTAGTAACAATTCCATATCACATCTCTAATACAATCCTATTGCCACTTACCCAGAACTAAGCTTTACTGAATTCAGTGGGACTTTTTTCAAATAAATAAGGATTGCACGATAAATTGGACTCAAATTAAAATACCTTAAACATTAGTTTTGACTTCAAAACTAATTTTAGTATGATTATCTTACTGCTTGATCATAATTCTACAAGAATTAGCTTGTGTCAAAGTGGTGGAATCTTGAAATAAATGTATCATAGTCTGTTTGTTTTTAATTATATTTGACATAGTCTTAGAGATTAGATTTAAAACATGGCATTTGGAATTTTTCTGTATTAAAAAATTCTTAAGAACTTATTTTTAACACTGTGTTTGATCCAAGCATTTCTTGAATTTTATGTTAAAAGTAACAAGAAATATATAAGAACATCTCACAAAACTAGTACTTACAACAGGCAGGCATAGAGCATCTTTCTAAGCAAAGATCCCATTTTAATGAGTGTTTAAAATGGATTTTAGTGCTTTTATCGTAATAATATGGGCACACATTTTAACAGGCAAATAATGATAATCCCTATTGAGAGTAATATGCCCATTGTTGTCATAATGGATCTCCTTTCACACATTTAACAGCTTGAAGGTACACATTTTAGGCACCATAACTTACCATAATTAATCTTTATTACACCATTACTGCCATGTACTCATAAAACGCAAAGCCCATGCAGGAATTTATCACTTATATTAATGAACATGCCAGAGTCCTGCTAAAATTGCAGTGGAACTTGTTTTTAGAGACACCACACAAAAACAAGGAGCAAAAGAAGTCAGCTGCAGGACATGTCTACTGCTTTGTTATAGTAAAATGCACCCATGTAATAAAAGCTACGGGAAAAACTGTTGCCTTCTGCTTTAAAATTAATTAGCTTCTTTAGAAGACCATATTAATCTGCCAATCAAACTTTGATCTTGGAAATTCAGAAATTCATTACAGTCTGCAGCCAAGTATCTTCTTATTAATAAACATCACATTTATTAGTTCAACCAACTTCTTCATTATGTCTCAGGAATAATCAATCTAACATATAGCAAAAAACAAAAAACTGAAACGATTTCTTTCTAGCTGTATTATAAAGATCATATGCACAGGTCAACTAAGAAGGATATGTACTAATGTATCATTTTCAGGTACTTTGTCAGCAATATATTTTGTAGATATTCTAAGAGAATAAAAGGAATATAACAGTGGTGGGTTTCCATTTTTTTTACTACTGGTTCACTTGTGCATGTGTGCGCGCTGCTTCTGCGCATGCACAGATGAATCCGGGTGCATGGATGGAGCCTCCCACTGCCGCCACTACTGGTTAGACCGATCTGGGCTAAACTGGTAGAAACCCGCCTCTGGAATATAAGCATTCTATTGGTATTTCAAGAAAAGAAAGGATAAGAAAAAAAGGAAGGAAGGAAAGGAACAAAAATGAAAAAAATGAAGAGGAAAACAAGAAAGAAAGGTAAAACTGTTTTTGTTATTTGGGCTTGTTGAATAACAATCTTAAGTCAGAAAATAAATGTGAGCATATGGAGAGTTTGGAATTTTTTTACCACGTACAATAGTTTTAGAACCTGAGTTGAACAAATTCCCCCAATATGTTGCTGAAGTGGGCAATTTGCTTTCATTTATTTATATTTAATTTAATCAATTTGTCAGCTACGTCAAATTACCAAAACAGTTCTAGATAGCATGCAAAAAAAGAAGCCTTAAAACATAAATGCAGAAATAGACCACATTGAGAAACAGTAACATCATATAAAGAAGTCAGCAAATGGGGTTGCAAATCACTATTGGGTGGAGGGATGCTGAAAAACCAGATTTTTAAAATGGCTTTTCTGAATGTTACCAGAAATAATTTAAGTGGGAATTGAGAACTGCAGCCTAAGCCACTAATAGACTGAACAGGGTGAAAAATAGCAGCAGCAGCAGCATCAACAAAAAAAAACCTCCTCCCCCACTACTTCACCCATCACCCTGGAAAAACCCTAAAACATCCAGGCTCCAGGCAAGGGTGTGAAGTATCATCACCTCCCCAGTTGCTGCTTCAGCTCCTCCAATAATAGAGAATGGCCTCTAGTCATCAAAAGGTTACCTAGCCCTCTTCTAGATTCTTATTTTGTGCATGTGTATTTCAGATGCAAAGATATGTTTTCTTTTAATTAAAGTCTGTCATTTATTATTCTCTCCCTCACTCCTACCCATCCACCCATGCTACTTTTCTTCTAAATGCTGAGATATTTACCTGCTTATCTTTTTTTCCCCAGTTCCAAATATTTCATTAGTTTATCAAAATGCAACATGGGAAAATGGGAAAGTGTAGTACAAAACTGGGGGCGAGAGTGGGGGAGTAAAAGCATTGACTTTCGATTCTTTTAGTAGAGTAAGATAATAACATACAGCTTCAATTTTTTACTTTTACATAATAATATATAATAACCAGCCATTTCCATAAAAAATCTAATCAGCAAAATCCTAACCTCTCAAACACTATGAAATAAGTTAGACAGGAAAATCAAGACTGGTTCAAAGTGAACAAGTAACGTTTTATTGGAATTGATCAACATCATCCGGGGCCTCTGTCTTCCACATGAATTTTTTTGGGTGTAAGCATGTTTAGCAACATAGTAAAGAGATATGTATTATCAATACTTCACAATTTTAATATGGTCCCAATTTTTGCTTGCTTGCCTCTACTTTTGAGGGTGATCTAAATTCAACAAAAGGAAAAGAGAAATGTATTTAATATTTTTATTACTTCAATAGATATTACTCGTAAACATCTATGAATAATCTGTCAAAATGTTTTTGTGTTATTTCAAAACATTTAATTTGTTATAAAAATAAGATTTTTTTAAACTTGGTCCATATATTTTAGCTGCAATGACTCAAACTGGATCATAATTTGAATCAGATCCATTAAAGAATCATATATGTTTATGTGTGTCTGTATGTATTTGATGAAAGCATTCTTGATACTACCTTAATTAGGTCACTGCTGATCATACATTATTTTATTTTAATTCAGTTAAATAAATAAAAGGTTAATTTTAAAAATTTATTCAGTAATGAAAACAAACATTTTTTTAAATTAGAAATAATATCTGTGTTTAACATTGTTGCTTTTCTTATTGCTATAATACAGCAGAATCAAAATAGTATTAAGCTAATTTACATTGTATCTTGTCAATTGAAATAAAATTCTAAATATTATTAACATAAAATATTAGTTTATACATCAATTAATAAGATTGACAGAATTGAATCATTTAGGAAATTGCCTGATCTGATTTGAAGAACATAAAGTTTGATTTAATGGTTAATATAAAATGAGATTTAGAAACACAAACAAAAGACTCTAAAACAAATACATATATAATATAGTAAATGATTAAAATGTACGAGAATGAATATGGAGTTTGATTCAGAAAATAGCTTTAATCTAAGGATTAAGATTAAGATTAGGAATCAGAGCCTAAATATACCTAAATAAGTGAAAAAAGTTAGCATTTATGATATAAAGATGCAATATAGACTAATATATAATATGTACAATACTGGAACAGTTTCTATAGGAAGAATTAGGATAAGAAGCAGTTTATTAGATTTGAAAAGGGGGAATTTAATCTAAAAGACAAACAAGTTAATGAGGAAGATAAAAAAAATCAGGCAAGTATGAAAACTCAAATCTCTTGTCTTACTGGCATCACACAAATGTTCAGATAAGGTCATATTCACAAAAGGCATGCACAAAACCAGTTTATGAGATTACACATCCTTTTTTAAACCCAGGAACTGGAGATGTGCTAGTAAACCACTCCCAGTGATTAGAAGATGGGCCTGTCAATCACCAAATTATTTTCTTTTTCTTTTCATACCATATTTCCCAAATATAGAAAAGTAAACCAGGAAGTAGCTATTTAGAAACAATTGCTTGTAGTATATTTTATAAGCATCTTCATGAGGATTCAAAAAAGTCTTGATTGCTTCAGAGGGAATCCTATTTGACTAAGAACCTCAGCATTTGTGAAAAGTTTTATTGAAATTAGGATATTAAACTCATCAATTTTAGCTGTATTATTATTATTGTTGTTGTTGTTCATGCTACAGAAAATAACATTTTAAACAGATTTTTAAAAAGACAGTATTGACTCAAATTTACAGCTGTGTTGCAAATTTCCATTTTCTTTTTATCTGAAAAATAACCCATTAACAATTATGATGATAAAATACTGAGAATCTGCTCTTTTCCATATTTACTCCAAATAAATGCTATCATATTAAAAAAAAACTTTCTCCCAGGGTTGCATTTCACTACAAAGCAAATTCTATTAAAAGCTACTGTATTTAAAAAAAAATAAACCTAAGAATTAAAGATCAAGCACTGCTATGCTATGAATTAAATTGTAGGGCTTTTTTTCTGTTGAAATAAACAGATGGTAATTTACCACCCACCTCACTTCATAGCAACTATCAGGAATATTATTACAACAAAACTGTTGGATATAAACCATGAATAAGTGTTTAGTGCATTAATCCAACCTGAAATAATAAAATATTTCCAATCTGTGGAAATAAAAAAATTCCTTTTTAAAAATCATTTTATTTGAATTAGTTTTGTTTTGTTTGTTTTCATATATCAAAGCAAAGAAAACGCATAACTGGTCATTTCAGCTGTAAGAACTCTACATAATTCTGCATTCCCCAAAGCCATGTTTTACTGCCTTGTTACAACATTAATTTATGCATCCATGGTCTTCTGTTATATTTAAAAACCAGAATTGTTTTGCTTTATTTTTTGTTAGATTACATCAAATTATTGGAAAATGATTGTATATACTTTTAAAGCATATTGATACACACCACAGTGCCCCCTTTTCCAGGAAATCACAGTAACTTTTAAAGCCAAAACACTACAAATTGTTAATTTACCAGCATGCAACAAATAAATGTTCAGCTTTCCCTGCTGCGTATCAAACCTACAACTCCACATCTTAATCAGGTTTTTATTTAAATAGTTTTCACTGTCATACAATAACCTAAGCAGACAAGCTGTTCTCCAGTAATGGCCACATTGTCATCATGTCATAATTTCTCAAAACAATGAACCATAATAAGAACAGAGAAACATGTTGTGATAGAAAGGCATATGCAAAGGGAATGCAAACAGTCCTTTGGTGCATCTTTTCTGCTTGTCTCTTGAGGCCATGAGACTATCAAGGCAACTGACTATTTGGGCCAAAAATTGCAGCCATGCAACACTTTAAGATATTTGGAATTACTCCTCCCCCACGCCAGCTGAATACTAAATCAATGAAGATAACTTGCTTTGCCCACAAATCTGCTTAAAATAAAGATGTGTGCATGTGACAACAATTTGTACACGTACACTTTATCTTAGTATCAATGACTTTTTCACTTAATCACATGGAAAATTGACAGTTTTTAATCCCTGGAGAACTCAAAGGATTGGAAAAAAACCCTACAACATGCCATTCTCTTGTAACTTCTTACACAATTTTGATTTTATCTTAATCAAGGGACATCTCAAAAGATCCACCTCTTCCAATCCAAATCCTCCAACCCCTGTATTTAATGCTGTCCTATCACGTGTGTGTGCCTATCCATGTACATATATATATGTCAAATGTGTGTAATTGAAGACAGATGATGTGAAGTGACAACAGTTCCCACTTGTTTTCTCTATACTATTCAGAGAACATAGAGGACCCCTTGCCTAATTTTAAAATCTTTTTGCAACTAAGCAATTTGGTTATCTCCTAAGAGTGATTGATAGCTTCCCTTGAATCATCTACGTGATGATGAAGAGAGGAAAGTGAAAGGAAAATGCCATGAAGAGAGAGAAAGAAGCCGCCCCAACCAGTTATCAATACTAGTATCATTCACCACTAACATTAATAACCTTCGGATGGTGGATGATAATATAGAGTCACAACAGTTCTCACTTGGGTTCTTTATACTGCATCTATTTATAGTATTTATAGTATGTTTATCATGTTGCCAATGTGCAAGTTACTTGCAAAATCTTCTTTGCCAATAACAATAACAATAAGAGACATTTTATCCATAAAGGAAGGCTGCATGTAGATGCCTTCTTGTGTTTTCCTAAACAAAGCAAGACAGGAGCACTACTGGCATGATCAGAGAAAGGAGATTTTCACTGCTAACAGGTGGAACCATTTTTTTTTCTACAAAGGTGGATAATATTGACTCAATTACTAGTATGGAAAAGTGGTTGGGTCCCCTCATTCTCTCTCTGCATTCAGACATTCAGAAGAGATTCTGCGATGGGGAACTACTGAGTTCACTTCACAGATAAAGGTATCTATAAAGAGATGTTCCAAAGGCAGCTGAATAAATAAGTGACTGATCCTAGGAAGGCAGCAGTGGGGAGTTTGGCCTAGTTTGAGGGAAATTCTGGTAAATACTATGGTAGGACAGAAGAGTCTGAACTGAAACTATGCAAGTCAAGCCCATTGACTTTTTCTTGGAATAACCTGGGCAGGAATCAGTAGACTTTCTGTTCAGCATTGTGCACATTTCTGTTGGTTTCAGCAGTGTCAGAGGACTTCAAAAATACTCCTTTCTATTTGGTAACAAGTGAAAGCAAACTGCAGAGAGGAAGAAAAAGTGGGAGACTTAAAAGCCTCTGCAATAACACATACATGATGTGTATGACCTCTTTTTTGATTTTAGCTATATTTATCAATAGTATACTGCATAATATTACTCATGATAAATAACTGAATGGTGTAATAAAGCACTTTGTGTGATGGGGTGGTACCAGATGGCCATTACCCAGTAGTGTGTCTTGTCAAGTTTCATTATTTCTACTACATGTTTAAGTTTCTCAAGGTAAGTGAATGGCAAGTGATTGTACGTGCTTCAAGGAGCAAATAACCTAAGGTATCTTATGCATGAAGTTCCTTTTTCCTGAAGGCAGATAATTTATGGTAGTCTCTGTGGTCAGTTCCCTCAAGATCAAGTAAACACGAGAAAGAAAGGGAGAAAAACAACAACTCTGGAATGTTAATGGAATCTTTTACAATGTCTTGAAGAGGTTTTGTTTCTGTTGGAAAGAGTAGGCCTGCACAGAAAGACTTGTCAAACTGTTCACACTGTAATTCACAGGTAAAGGCATCTTTGCATATCTGACACAATGTATTCTGCTCAAGATTAATGGTTGTTTTATTTTTATTTATGTACATATTTGCATCGGCAGCAAATATGATAAAAGCTATGAAATACATGTTGTTCTAACCTATTCATGCTTCAAGTTGAACTGCTCTTATGTCTTATTTTGCATTTTTCACACAAAAAAGGAGTCTAACCGATTACAATAATCCTGACACCTAAATCAGTAGGACTGCAACTTTAAACTGCTACCATTGTGCATTCTAAAGTATGTTAAATGTTCATAATAAAATTGTGCAATTTATTTGATCCTCTGTTGTTGTCTGTTTTTTTACAAGCGCTTCACTTGTGGTTAATACTGTAACAGTATAATCCTGTGGATGCCTGTTTACTCAGAAATAAATCCCACTGCTTTCAGGGGGATTAGTGTTAAAGATTTCAAACCAAATGTTTTAATCCTTGCTGTCTCTACATGAATATACATCCCTGATCTTCATGTGAGGCTGTGTAATGGGGGAAAGAAGGGATGTATGATTAAAGCTATTTTCTGAACTAGTAACAATACAATTCTGGCTATAGTCACCTGGGGTAAGGTTATTGTTTGTGGTGGAACCTATTTATGGTTAAGAACACATAAGGTAATATTGTTAGAATATATAAAAAAATATAGATAATATAATTTCTCTTTCAAGCCCAAAAGATGGGGAAACAATTACAGTATCAAAGGATTTATTTCTTATAAGCACATTTAACTGTGGCACCAAATCAAACTGTTAATCTTAGGATATTTCATACAATTAATATTGCTATGAAATCATAATTATTAACTCATTACTTAAACTATGATTCTTAAACCCAATTTTGTTAAAACATGTTAACCTTTGAACTCAGTGTTGACTGATTTCTGAGCTTCTAGGTGATTCACATTTCAGGTTCCCTCCATGTTTGTGTTGTTCTTTTTGTATCTTTTAACAAACCTAACTGCCTCTAGCCATTTGCCTTCAGTTTCTGCTCTCTCACCTTTTCTCACACTGTTGCTACTGCATTATGTTCAAGCCTGCCTTTTATCATTAGGGTCTGTCAATTCAGGAACAAAACAGATTGCAACAGCCTGAATTCTCCAAGGAATCCTTGCAGTTGCTACCAAATGAGAGCATGAGGAACCAATACACTGTATTCTAATAAGTTGATTCCATGGCTTAAATCTCTGGACTTAGTATAGCAGGAGCAGGTGATCTGTGGGCCCTCAAAATATTGGTGGAATTCTGTTCCTATTAATTCTTAACTGCAAAATTCAGTTCAGCTTTCAAACGAGGTTCAGAAAACAAGTCTATTCACTCTGGATTGATTTAGCAGCTGCTTTATTCAAGCCAGGGCTGAAAGCTGAATTTCAAATCTGATTTTCTGTTGACAGGTATGCATTTTTTTGCCTTTGTTTGACAGATAATAATCCCTTAGATGTGGATGAAGTGTACAGTATCAAACATCAGATTTATAGTTCTAGGAACTGATCATTATATGCCTATCCTTTTAATGCTTTAAAAATGAAAATGTTGATACCATCATCTGTCTAAATTGCATGGAATCTGTAGAAGTTAATCCTTCCAAGAGTTTCAAGTCTATGAAGTTTTATATAAATCAGTTGACTTTTAATTTTTAAGCAGCTTTTCCAGTTAGAGAGGCTTCAAAAATGGAAGTACTTATTCAATTATGTTTAAAATGTCCTATTTTGTATATAATCCTATCCCACAGAATGATTAGCTTATTTTTACTTAATACACTAAAGTCTTTTCCTTACGCCACACACATTAAAATTGTTGGCCTGTAAATTTCCATACATAGTCAGTTTGTTTTAGTGATTAAATGTGTCAAGTTAGTCTTGCCTTAGGTAGAAAAGCCAGTTGAATGATCTTGGACAGTCTCACTCTCTCTCAGCCCTAAGAAGAAGGCAATGGCAAACGACTTCTAAAAATGTTGTTTAAAAACCTGCTTGGACTTGTTCAAGTAACTGGCAGAGATCAACAATGAATGAAAAGGAAAGGCAGGCAGGCAACAATCCTTATGTTAAATTTTCATATTTAAAGAATTTCAAGGTATTTTTGGTAAAAGGTATGTCTTTATGAGCAATTCAGAGGGTTCTGGTTGATAATTATGAACAACAAAATATTGAACTAAAATGGGCTTCAGTTTAACCTAACAGACTATTGATATATTAAAAAGAAGTTCTTCCCTAATCTTTATTAACAATTTGATTAGGTCAAGGCCTGAGAAGAAAATCTTAGTATTTAGGTATATACACTAAAATGCTGAAAACATCTTGTTAATTTGAAGACTTCAGTTCTGTTTCTAAAGTATAATACCAGCATGGTTTGGGTTTAGGTGATGGATCAATGTTGCCCCTACAGTCTATATTCTTAATAACTGCTTGACATAATGATACACTCTGTATTCTTCTACATCTGGAGTGCTGGAGGGTCACTCTTTAGGCTACCCAGGTTTGTAGAAGGACAGGGTAAAATGTCTTTGTCTTTATTGCTATACTAATAACATTCCTCAGTTTTGGTTTACAGTAAATACTCAAGAGTGAGGACAGATTGACAGCCACTGTACTGTATGAGCCGCCCAAAGGTAGACTCTCTTAATACAGAAGTTAGACAGTATGACAGATAGTTTTGAGATAAGCATGGGGGTATTATCCCAAGGTAAAGATATTTCAACATGCTGCTGTTCACTTCCATATGTTTCTGCAACAGGGAAAAAAAAGCAGCTTTGCTTGCTAAACTTTTATGTAAACTTCTGTCACTTTATAAAAGAGCAAAAGGAAGATTGGTCTTTATGGTTTCAATAAATGCCATATAAGAAACTGAAGTGAAAGATAACTTTTTAGAAAAATATTACATAGTTGGTGAGTTTTGTAATAATATATGGCTTTTAAAAAAGACATTAATTATCAGAAGTACCCCAAGCAATCATCTTGATTGCTAAGATAGATGATAAAGAATGAAGTTTGGAATTGTGCATGCTTTAAAAAGGTGCTTTTACCTCAGAAATGTTGTGAGCACCTGGACATTTTTTTTCACCATTAGCACAAATAGCTCTAATTCATGCTTATAACATTTTCCCTTAAACATTTGAGCAGTGCAAAATTTCAGAGATAGATGCATTAATATTGTTTTCATTGAATATTAGAATGTAAATGAAATATACTGTAACTGAGTTTGTTTTTAATGGTTGCCTAAGGTACACTGACACAGAATAATAGATATAATATAAATAGTGTAATATGATTATAAACTATAATATATCAACAAACTACTTGTACACTTGTTTATATATTTATATCTTATTCAAATAAAACTCCTTATAAATTACAGTTTTGACTTGTTGTCTTCTATAAATGCTTGACTTTACAACTTGAATATAATAATTACATTGTAAGAATTACAACTTGAATGTAATATTTATTTGGTTATCATGGGTCTTTTTTAGTTATTTTGAATATGGAACTTTGCAAACTTGTTCAAGGAATGACTTATGCATCTGAGTTCAACTCTGCTGAAATTATTGACATTCATAGTTACAAAACACAAAAGATTGTACAGCAAACTTTATCTAAAGATTCATAATCCTGTTATTTTTCATTTCTCATCCTTTCTCAAAACAGTATGGTTAGGAATTTTCCTATCTCCTTTATTTTATATTAATTATTTGTGTGTGATTGAAGAAAAAGATATTCTCTATTTGTCCAGTGTGCAGTTGCAATCCTTAGAAGATTAGATTGTTTTGTCTATCAGCCAGAAGTAATGATTAGAACACCTACTTCTTCTTTACCCCTATAATCAACTATGTTTAAACAGCCGAGTTTATCTTTGTGCTCTTTCATGGGTTTTTTGTTGATCTACCCTCCAGCTTCTCTACTGTTCTGTGCAGCTGGGATTCTGATGTTTAACTGACCTAATACTGGAATGTTGAATTTGACCTGGAAAAGGCAGCCAATGATTCACCTGGCCCATTAAACAGAAGAGGAAATCAGTTAAACAAGTCTGTGCAATGAAGCTTCTTCTGACAGTTGTAGATTAGATGGAGAAGGGTAAGAATCCAAATAAAGCTTTAGTTTGCTAGATATTTGAAAAACATAGTGTGGGTGGTTTATATTTTCATCGCTAAATCCTTTGTCACAAATAGTTCTTTCTCTAATTAATTCTGTCCAATAGTCATTGGGTGATAGATTCTGTTATACTTCAGATGAAGATGTTCTAATTCAGTCAGGTGATGACATTGATATATAATTCAGTATTGCTATCCTTCATGTTTATACTTCTATTAGAAAAATCTATTTTTTGCTTTGTATACCAATAAAGAGGTTGGCATGATGGCTCAATGGTTAAGATGCTGGACTGGTCAGCTGAAAACCCAGAAGCCCAGATTTGAGACCTGAGCACCACACAATGGGGTGAGCTCCAGCCTCATCCCAGCTCCTGTCAATCAAGCAGTTTGGAAGCATAGAAATGCAAGTAGATGAATAGGTACCACTTCGGTGCAAAGGTAACAGCATTTTGTGGCATCATGTTGTCCACATGACTCTGGACAGTGCTGGGTCAATGGCCTTGAAATGGAGATGAGCACCAAACCCTGCACCAAAAACTGCAGGGATTCCTTTATACCAGTCAAGGTTGGATGTTAATATTGAAACAATGGTAATCTAATCATGTCTATTTTAAAGCTCTTTGATTTCAAGTCATCAAAGGGAAGCAAACCATTGAACTCTGTACATAAGAGTAAGGGAAGATAAGCAAACATGGTTCACAGTATTTAAAAGAACAGCAGGATTCAGGTTTGTGTACACCCCCCACCCCCACCCACTCCACTTAGCCATAGATGTTCACTGGATGACTTGAGCAAATCATTTTCTCAACAATCCTAATGCAAAATAATTAGAGCAGAGAGTGCTATACAGGTTGCCTTTAAGGTTACTGGAGAGAAGAGTGAGGTATAAAACTAAGGAATAATAATAATAGAGGAAAAGAGGAAGAACTAGAGAAAAGCAAAAGCAGTGGTTAAAATGCAGTATTGACCACAGTCTGGAGTTTGATCCTGATGAGGCTCAAGGTTGTCTCAGTCTTTCATCCTTCTCAGTCAGTAAAATAAGAACCCAGAGTGCTGGGTTATAAACATTATAAACCACCTAAAGAGTGCTGTAAATCGTTATGGAACAGTATATAAGTCTAAGTGCTATTACTATTGCTAAATAAAAACATCTGCAGTAAACAACTGTGGCAAAAGAAACAAAAATATAGTACCAAAAGTAATAGATATCTTCGGTGCAATCCCAAAACAACTGGAGCACAACTTGAACAGCATCGGCATTGACAATAGCCCCAACAGTCAATTGCAGGAGGCAGTTTTACTTGGAACAGCTTACCAGTTGTGATGATACGTGTGATGATACACTGTCAAACAATATATGCCCATCCTAGGCCCTGGGGAAGGACCCAGTAGGGACATAAAAATGCCAAATCCAGACTAAACATCTGGATGACTAGGCAACTAGAATAATTTTGAACAAACTTTTTTTTTTCAATGTTCTGGATCATGCTCAGGTACCAGAATCTTTTGAAATGGAATGCATTTTATTATGCAATCTCTAACTGTTGAATAGCTTGTTTTCAAGTCAAGAATGAGTCTTTATCAGATATTAAGCTTTGGTTCATTGTATTAAAAAAAAGGTATTTAGAAGTAGCCAATGAGGAACGCTTTAAAAAGCTCAATATTCCACGAAGTTTGTCATTTATATATAATTACCTATAAGAATGTGGAGCAAAGACGGAAATGGAGATATTCCTTATTAAACTTTACCTCTTAGCAAACCAATTGTTTTTTATTATTTTTTTAAAAAAGATTTTATTGGTTTTCAAAAATTTTACAGGGAAAAAGGTATAGGGTGAGAATAACATTTTGGTAGTTTCCCTGCCGTTGGTGGTGACCCTCCCAAAAACTTCATAAATTTACAATTTAAAAGTAAAGGATAAACATATAAAAAGATTACATTGTATAGTCCATATATTCAATCATCTTTTTCTTTGCCATTTTATCTTGTATCAACAATTACAATAGGATTTCAAATAAAATCATTTTTGCGATCTGAGTCTTTTCGCAATTGACTCTTCTTCCCTGTCCCCGGGCAGGGCCATCACTCCCTCCGTTCCCCCATCTTCGCCTCCCAGCTGGGGAGAATGTTTTTTAATAAATGCTTCTGCCTCACATAGTGTTTTGATTTTTACTCTGCCCTCCTCCCAGAAGATCAGCATTCCCTCTGGTAATAACCACTTGAACCAGATTCCTTTTTTATATAATTTCTTAGATAAGAAGGAATACTTCCTTCTTATTTCTCTAATTTTTTTCGGAATTTGTTTCAAAACGATTATTTCTTTATCCTGATATTTTAAACTTCCATCCCGTTGGGCCCTCAATATCTCATCCCTTGTGGATCTCCTAAGAAATTTAACATGCACTTCTCTTGATACATTATGCATCCTAGCATAAGTTGAATTAATTCTATAAACCAGATCCATATCCCACCAGAGTTGTTCTTTATCTCTTTTAAGGTATTCTGCTAATATTGTACTCATAACATCTTTAAGATCTTCATTTTCTGACTCTGGTATATTCTGGAACCTGAGAAAAAAAGACATTCTTTCAAATTCAATTTTAGTCATATTGGCTCCTAGTTCTAAACCCTCCCTCCGGATCTCCTTAACCACTTCCCCTATCTCAGCCGCCCCTTCCTCTAGCTTCACAATTTTTTGTTTATTTTCCGTTGTGCTTTGTTGTGTTTCCCTTAGTTCTAGTGTTAAATCTGTCAATTCTTTCCACATTTCATTCATATTTTCATTCATATTATTCATATTTTTCATTATTTCCTGAAACATTTCTATAACTGACGGATCCTTTGAGCCCTCTCCAGCAGGTTCTTCCTGTAAAAGTGAAGAAATCTTTGGTTGTGTAGTCAGGCTGGAGATGGCTGAGGATGGGGCAGAAGTTGACTTTCCCGTTGGTGGTTTTCTAAAAGCCATTGTGTCAGTTCTAATTTCTCAGTTGGTAAAGAAATGGCATCGCAGAAACGGACGGCCGAGACAGTCCAAGGTATCAGAGAGTCTGAGTGAATTTTTTATATAATATAAAAAATTTTTTTAGAAGTAGCCAATGAGAAACACTTTAAAAAGCTCAATATTCCATGAAGTTTGTCATTTATATATAATTACCTATAAGAATGTGGAGCAAAGACGGAAATGGAGATATTCCTTATTAAACTTTACCTCTTAGCAAACCAATTTTTGAAGTAAACTCATTCACCTTCAAGTTAAACTGGATTAAATTAATGTAACTCCATTGCTAGTTTTCCTTTTATTTGTTACTCTTTTACTTCAAAGCAAAGCAAAGCATTTTCTGAAAACTTGGAGAAGAAACTGATTGCTAGACTACTTTTTAGAGATGGGCAGTGTTTCTAAAACTTTTTAAAATCTCTTGCACATCTTTAGAAGTTTCATTTTCAGCCAGAAAATCCCTGCCTAATTTTTTAGGTTTCCTGTTTAACTCAATATTATATGTACTCACTCCAAGAGGATTCTATAATTCCATGATATTTTGGTATTTTGGGTAGTTTGTCACAAACTGGAGGCTGCTGGAAGGAAAAAAGAGTTATAGAGAAGAAATATGGTTCAAATTTAATGGCTCTAATTTCTTTTGGGAAATTTTTGGAGAACAAATAATTGTTGTACTGTCTATTGCTTTCTGAATGACCAGACCAGAAAATTGAGAAAGCTATTACTCTGGTGAATTTTGAAAAAATATTGAACAGCAAAAGTTATAGAAAAGAGTGCAAGCTTCTAGATTTAAAAAGCCATAACTGGCAACAGCATTTGCTAAAATCTTCCATGTTATGCTCAATGAAAGATCTGGGAGAGAGTTATACCTGAGATATCAAAAAGAGGTGAATAGGTTTCTTTCTTTATTGGTAGTCCTTGACTTATAACCATTCACTTAGTACCCATTGGAGGTTATCATGATGCTGAAAAGTGACTTATGATCCATGAACAAAGGCATTATGACTTGCAATGACTTATGACTTGTAATCACTTATGATTGATCCTCTCACATTCAACTGTTGCAGTATCCATGTGGTCACATAATCACTATCTGGACTTGGCAACAAACTCACATTTATAGAAGTTGTAGTGTGTTGGGTCAGAGATGTCACAGGTGATCTTCTCAGCTGACTTCCCACAGGCAAAGTCCAAGACCGAGTGGCTGTGGTTTCTGGCATCTCGATATAGCCAGTTAATTCCATCGCTGGCTATAGGGGGCGAGTCATTGGCCCCCACGGAAAGGGCTCACAACTTGGGCATCCTCTGGATTCACAGCTGTCCTTGGACGACCATGTGACGGCTGTGGCCAGGGGGGCTTTCTATCAGGTTCACCTGATACGCCAGTTGCGCCCCTTTCTAGATCGGGATGTCCTACCCATGGTAACTCAAGCCCTCGTTATTTCCCGCCTGGACTACTGTAACACCCTCTACATGGGGCTCTCCTTGAGGTGCACCCGGAGACTCCAGCTAGTGCAGAATGCGGCCACGCGGGGGATTTTGGGAGTCTCTCGTTACTCCCATGTAACACCTCTCCTGCGCAAGCTGCACTGGCTGCCTGTGGTCTTCCGGGTGCGCTTCAAGGTGTTAGTCACCATCTTTAAAGCGCTCCATGGCACGGGTCCTGGTTACTTGAGAGACCGCCTCCTACCACATACCTCCCTTCGACCTGTTCACTCCCACAGAGTGGGCCTCCTCAGGGTGCCATCAGCCGATCAATGCTGGCTGGTGACTCCCAGGGGAAGAGCCTTCTCTGTGGCAGGTCCGGCACTCTGGAACGACCTGCCTCCCGATATCCGTACCATCACGGACCTACGCCTCTTCTGTCAGATGTTAAAAGCACATTTCTTTCATCTAGCCGGCCTGACATAGACTAAGGGTATAATTTTAAATTTTGATATTTATTGGTTTTAATTTTTATATTATCCAAATTTTAGCACAGATTTAATAATTTAATTGTCTTTTATATTTTGTATGCATTGTTGGGTTTTTATCTTTCTGTGCACCGCCCTGAGTCCCTTTAGGGAAAATAGGGCGGTATATAAATCTAAATAATAAATAAATAAATAAATAAATAAATAAATAAATAAATAAATAAAGTAAGTAAGTAAGTAAGTAAGTAAGTAAGTAAGTAAGTAAGTAAGTAAGTAAGTAAGTAAGTAAGTAAGTAAGTAAGTTAAGGAGGAACCCAAAAGGGAAGGTTGCAAGTCACAAGTAATGCCTCACATAACAACTTCATGACTGCATCATTTAACCACACATCTTTTGTTCCCAATTCTGGACATGTCAAGAACTACTTGTACCTCAAACACCATCTCACTTCCTACCATGACTGAGAAAAAGCACACTTTACTTATTAGTAGGAAAGAAAGAAAGAAAGAAAGAAAGAAAGAAAGAAAGAAAGAAAGAAAGAAAGAAAGAAAGAAAGGCAGGCAGGCAGGCAGGCAGGCAGGCAGGCAGGCAACAAACAACAAACAATTTTATTATTTTTTAAAAATTTGTTTGGGTCATCTGATAGTTTCAGGAAAACTTACTGTTTCACTTTCTTTTTAAATTGTCACATGTTTAAACTAGTATACTGAAACATTTTTTTAAAATCACAAATCAGCAAATCTGATCAGAGAGCCTGCTTATGAATGTGCCCAGACTCACTGTACCTAATAATATCCCATTCACACAACTATTTTTGTTCATCTTAGTGAACCAAGAAATCCTAAAAATTCAAAGGATTGAGCTCATTGAATAAGCAATCACTCTTTTTAATGGATGAGTAAATGGTGAAATAATAAACTAAATTTAAGTACTGCAACATTCACAACATATAGGATTAATGTAGATATTTCAGTGCTTCATTGCTGTACAGAGGCAAAATACACAATGATACAATTGAGACACCCATCACATTGATGTTTGTACCCTTTAAATATTTAGTGGGGTTTTGCAAGGATTTAATGTAATATTTCACTCTGGTGAAGGTTAATGTGAAATAACATTCAAAACTACTTTATGAAATAATATGATCCAGCCACCTCTGAAAGCAAAGTAAAATGCTTGCTTCAATTGGTAAATATCCAGAAAGACATTCTTTTGGCCTTTCTATTAGTCAGGTGACTTTGGTGAGAATATATATTGCACATGTGCAGACATCTTTTCCAACTCTTCTAGCCAATGTCTTGCTACAAACTTTATGAATAACACAAGAAATCCTGATGAGAAGATTCATATCATTTCCTTGCCTTGATACAACTATTTTGTGAAATCTGAAAACTTACATCACCTTAGATAATAGAAGCAGCTCTCTGATTTTCATTATTCTTTGTCTCTACACATACACAAACACAAATATAGAAATGATCTTACATTTAAACCTGGGTTTCAGAATTAGAACAGTTTTTTCTTGCAAGACTTGGACTTACACAACTGCTCTGTGGCTGATGAAGCTTCAGCAAGAAATATACTGCAAATCCCATCAGTGTGTCACAGTTTGAGTTATTGATGCTGATGGGGAGACTTGTAATCCCAACCCCTGCTGCTCCTTTAGAAACTCAGTGGATTGTTAACAAGGTTGGAAGAGTTCATGAACTCTTCCCTATAGGAATGCAAAATACCTGGAACATTGATATGGAAGTAGGGACTCCCTATGCTTTTGTTCCTATTCATGTTCCTTCAAATAATATTTTAATGATTAAAGGATGCATTGTTTCCAATTATACTCTTTGACTTGAGATGGATTCACTTAGAATCAAACAAGAAACATCTACAGATCTTATTGTAGAATGATAAAGCTGACATCTCATTTTTTCTTAATGTCTCATGATTACTTTTTGTTAAAAAAATAAAATAGCAAATCACAGCTTCTTCAAAATATTATTCCATTTACTCTTTTAGATTTCAGTGGCACTATATTACATTTAGTGAATGCAAATGCCAGTTCACATGGTTGCTAAACCATTCCTAATTCATGTGCAAAATGCTATGAAAAAAGCTAGGAAACTTTATGGGAAGAGCTCAATAATGACATGAACACTTTCACATTTGGAAAAATTGTCGCTGCACTTGAGAAACATTGTTTTGAAAGAGCAACCCCAAAAGGCAACATTGTACACCAAATTCTTCTTAATATCTGAACAGGTAAACAAAGATGGCAGTTCAATAGTCAATTCACAGAATGATATCCATTGAGAAAAATATAGACTTGCCTGACAAAATATTTGTAACACAAATATATTTGAGGACAATTTATAAAAACCCACAAATGTAGTATTTATTTATTTATTTATTTATTTATTGAAAACTAATTTACCAAGAACAACAATATGCAATTGTGTTTTTAAATCATATACCGGTAATTAATTTGCAGGAGTTGGAATGCAATAGTTTCTGAAACAACAATTCTTTTTTCCTTCTGCTGCCATTTTAACTGACAACTTTACATACTATCTCTGCCTCTCCAAAACATAGTTTAAAATGATAGTAGATTGCATAACCTTGTTGAGTTTAGGTTGTTCTATAGATTAAAAAGAATGCCATGGAACTTTAAATACTGGAAGAGTTATAATAAGGGCTTATTATAAGGAAATGTGTTTACAAAAAATTACTAAAGTGAATAATACATCTGTTCAGGGAAATTTTACACTGGTGTTATTAGTTACTTAACATGAATTGTAAATTTCAAAAGCAAAGACACAAACTTCTTACAGGAATATATAAAGAAAAGAGAGATTTCTTAAACAACAACTGGTAAATCCACTTTTAGATTTACAATACTAATCTGATTTAGATTAACATAGTGAAGATTGCATTCAGGACACCCAATCAGTATCCTCCAAATCCCTTATGGATTGTCCTTGATTTATGATCTTACTCCATTGCTAAGCAAAATAGTTGTTTAGTGAGGTTTGTCCCATTTTATGACCTTTCTTGCTATAGTTGCTAGGCGAATCACTGTAGCTATTAAATCAGTAACACAATTATTAAGTGAATCTGGTTTCCCCATTGTCTTTGTTTATCCAAAGGTTGCAAAAGGTGATTACATAACCCAGGGCACTGTAACTGTCGTAAATATGAGTCAATTGCCAAGTGGTTGAATTTTTATCATGAATTTGTGGAAAACAAATGAAACATAAGTCACTTTTTTACTCCCATTGTAAAATTTGAATGGTCATAAAACAGAATGTTGAAAATTGAGGACTACTATTGCAATCTGCAGAATTTTCTCTGCCATACCAAATGTAATTAATGTAATAATGAAAATCAGATCTAGTTCCTTTTGCTGTTTTGAGGTGCAAAACTTTATAAATCTGTTGTGTTAGGATTAACACAGTTCCTTCCCTATAAACTGGAAAATTTTATTTCCTTGTTGTAGCCCAACCATTTTGCATCATCACCCCTCAAGTTACCTAGCACAAGTTACCTATGTTCTTCAAACAACAAAGTCTGCCTCTACCCAGAGCAAGTTAAGCACCCCTTTAATTCCTTCAGCTACTCCTTGGAAAAAACTGACTCACACAAAACATGAGAGACAAATAAAATACCTATTCAAAGCCAATAGTTCCATTGATGAGTTCCATACAGCTTATGTAATGTTGAAATACAGAAATCATTTTGATAGAAAGTTCTGCATTACCTATTTTAAGAAATTGCTACTTACCGTATTTTTCAGAGTATAAGATGCACCGTTTTTCCTCTAAAAAGGGGCTGAAAATCTGGGTGCATCTTATACACCTAATACAGCATTTTTTTGCCTCTTGAAGTCCAGCCCCTTCACCAAAATGGCCTTGTATACCCTTATGGAGGCTTTCCAAGAGTTCCTGGGGTATGGGGAGGACAGAAATCAGCCTAAAATGGGCCGTTTTTTGCTCCCGCAGCTCCCAGCAGCACTCTATAAGGCTATGCATGCAATTTTTTTGACAAAAAACCAGCCCGTTTTCATGAAAAATAGGCCTTTTTTTGCTCATTTTTGCCCCCCCCCAGGAGCAATCTGCAAGCCCCCCCCCAAGGCTATTCATGCATTTTTGGGGGGGGAAACGGGCCCGTTTTCGCGAAAAATTATCAGTTTTGGGGAGGTTTGCAGAGTGCAAAACTTTTTTTCCCCCTTTCGGAAAGCTGTTTAATTAGAGTGGTTGATAAAAATTATGTTGGTTGGAGACCGCTTCCGCCTTCTGGAGGCGACGGTCCTGTTTTCCGACACGTCCACCGCTAGTTTTCTCTAGTGGCCCTTTCGGGGGTATGGGGCTCTTGTAGAGAGCCCCAACCGTACGAGCGGCTTGCGGTGAAACCCCCCATCCTGACGGCAGTCAGGGGGGTCGTTCCCGCTTCACTCCAGGAGCCAGAGAACAGAATGCGGGGGGAAGAGTTCCCCTCGCCGAAGGATCGCTGGAACCACAGAAATTGAAGCAGCGGGCTGAAAAGCCGGAGTTGGTGGAAGTGCCGAGGCTCCGTTGCAACAGAGTGGCTTGTGAGTTGGTTTCTGAATTTTTGAATGTTTTCAACTTTTTAAAAAGAAGAATAGAGGGGGGAGTTTGTTAAAAAACCCTCTTGGAACAAGCGGAGATTTAAAATGCTCCCTGGGCGCGGGGAGAGGGAGAAAGTAACATCCGGTTATCTAACAAGTGAAAATGAAAGTTTTTGCTAAATGTGGATTCGCAGTTGATACTTTGTATCTGAATCTTGCTACAGCATAAATGGACTTTCACTAATTCTTCTCAAACGCCAAAGAGGCGGAAAAATGGTGCTTCTTTGTTCCCAGTAAGAAACTTTTTTGCTTACTTTTTAAACGTTCCTTCATTTTTGCAGCACTGCAAAACTTATACACATGCCATCTCAGTGACTCTCGGGATTTCTCCTATTGTGTGTCTTCTTTTTTCACTGGACTTGATTGTAAATTTTTTCTCTCTGGACTTTATTGAATTTATATTTTGAACTTAGACAAGACTTTTCCCTTTTCTTCAATCTCACGGACTGCCAGCTCTTCAGACGCCATCTTAATTACAAGAACATAAAACTTTTACCATGGCATCAAAAAGCCTCCATATGGAAAAACTCTTTCCGCTCCAGCCTCATTAAGAGCCAGTCCGGACACACAGCAGCCTAAGATTAGTGCAATGTTGCAAAAAGAAACACCGGGAGAGGCTTCTCAACTATCAACAATAGAGAAAACTCTACAAGATATAATGAATGAAATAAAAGAAATTCGGAAAGATACGATGAGTTCAAGATTGGAACTTTTGGAGACACAGAGAACATTAATGGAAAATAAAGAAAAAATTGATGGTCTGGAGGGTGGGGCAGTTGAGATGAGGGGGGATATAAGGGATTCTAAAAAAGAAATAGTAGAACTTGCTGGTCATATGTCTAGAATGGATTTTGAAAGAATGTCTTATTTTTTAAGGTTTCAAAATGTTCCTGAATTACCTTCAGAAAATTTAAAAGATTTAATATCTACAATTTTAGCAGATTATACTAAAAAGAGTAAGGAATATATTTGGGGGGACATTGACCTGATTTACAGAATTAATTCAGCATATGCCAGAATAAATGACGTACCCAGAGAGATACATATCAAATTTGTAAGAAGAATGATTGAATGCATGTAATTTATGATATGATATATATGTATTCCCTTCTACCTTATGCCGAAGAAAAAACCTTACTCTTTGTATGGAACCCCGTAGGCGACCACCACCTCTGACATGGAAGCCCTAAAATATCTTTCCTATATCCTACATACCTTTTTCCCTGTTATAAAATTTGTAAAAACCAATAAAAATTGTTATTAAAAAAAAAGAATTACGTTGGTCAAGTGCTATGCCTGCAGTTTTAGGTGCTACAGGTTGTCAGCGATTTCCTTCTCCAGCACATGGGTAAATACACCTGGAAGCATCCACCTACCTACCTACTCTCTCTCTCTTCCTAACTATCTACTGTATTTCTCTATTTTTCTCTCTCTATCCCTCTACCTATTTACTCTCTCGCTTTACCTACCTATCTACTCTCTTTCTCTCTCTTTCTCCCTCTATCTACCTATATACCTACCTACCTTCCCTCTCTACCTATCTACTATACTGCTCTCTATTTTTCTCTATATATCCCTCTACCTACCAACCTACCTACACACTCTCTCTCTACCTATGTACTGTATTTTCTCTCTCTCTCTATCCCTCTACCTACCTACCTACCTATCTACACACCCTCTCTCCCTCCCTACTGCATTTCTCTCTCTCTATTTTTTTCTCTTTCTATCTCTCTACACACCAGCCTTCCTACTCCCTCTCTCTCCCTACCTACTGTATCTTTCTCTCTCTCTATCCCTTTACCTACCTACCTACTCTCTCTCCCCTTCCATCCCTACTGTATTTCTCTCTCTTTCTTTCCCTCTCTATTCCTCTACTTACCTACCTACCTACCTACCTACCTACCTACCTACCTACCTACTTTAAAAAAAAGCCTCTTCAAAACCAGGGTGCGTCTTATACTCTGGTGCATCTTATACTCCGAAAAATACGGTAACTAAAAAGAAAGGTCTTAGTAGTGAGAACAATTAAGGGCAACAGCTTGCCTTCAGAAGTTGTGGGAGCTCCATCACTGGAGGCTTTTAAGAAGAGACTGGACCATTTATCTAAAATGGTATAAAACCTCCTGTTTGAGCAGGAAATTGGACTAGAAGACCTCCAAGGTCCTTCAAACGCTCTTATTCTGTTAAACCTATCTGTTTGAATATATGCATTGAAGCAAATTAGCTGACAAAAGCCAGTTCCAGCTTGTCTGAGTTTGAATAAAATATGAGTCAATGTTTTTTTCTTTTTTTCTTTTTCTGTGTGCAGATAAATGTGTGCCATGCTAAGTGATGGTTGTAAGTGACAGAGTCTGTCACCTAATACCTTAGTGAGCATTTACCTTTGCTTCAAGTATGCTTTGCCAAAGTAACTTGCAGAAAACAATGCAATGCAATCTTATGCTCTCTCCTTCAAAGTCTGTTCAGTAAGTCAATCTGAGGTCACATTTTTGGGTTAAAGGCTATATATGGTCTGCTAGAGACTATTTTCCAAGAAGTAGACAAAGCTAGGACATCATAATTAGATTAATTAATCTTTATTAAATATAATTAAAATAATTAAATGCAGATCCAGAGTGTCTCATGCTATTTAATACTTTTAAATTTTCTCCTGTATTAAATATTACCAATGTGTATTATATGTTTTTAATAGGGATCAAAACCCATGCCCATGGGTTTCAGATCTTAAGATTGGATACTCCTGTTATACAAGGTGTAGCTTTAAATATTTATTTAAATACATGTATGAGAATGAATGCTATTTGGTTTTATATTTAGGATTCTACTTTAATTTTAGAAATGCTTCTCTTTTCTTCAGAGAATGCATTTTGCAATCACATTTTTTGCTGGATCCAAGCTGTGTAAAGTGACCTATGAATGACCTATGTGAACAGGAGCTTGTGTCACTGATGGCCATATTGATCTGGAGATGATGGCTGAGGGCAATGCATACTGATGACATGACAGTCTGCTGAGGTGATGATAACCACCCTTGATATATTTGGAGAGATCTTTATGTTTCACTGGCATTTGTAGCAACAGAATCCTTGGGCAAAAGTAAGCATAGTTGTAAAAAGTTCAGTCTGGGATTAGAATAGCCACAGATACTAAAAAAATATTTTCTAAAACCCATTCTTAATTGTTGTACTAAATTTCTAATTAACTAAAGGACTTATTTGGTTCAACATGTTTCATTTTATATTATAGTCTAGACTAGAGCAGAACTGCCAACCTTTTAGAACTAGTGGGCATACCTGAAATTTTAAAGGGATCTTTTTATTGAATAGGATTGCTATGGAGGTGAAGGCTTACCATTCAGAAAATGACTGCCATGTTGGATATGCTAATGACAAATTACCCATTACCCAGAAGTCAAATGAATCAGGATGCTCCTTTGATTCTTGGGATGTGAGATGTTTTAAAGCAAGAATTAGGCGATAGTGACTTAAAATTGTTGTTTTCTAAGAATATCTTTAACACCCTGAATAGGATGTAGGACATTATTGGAAAGAAAGATTAAAAGACAGAAGCTGACATGGTCATGTAATGCAGAAAATATCATAAACACTAAGGAAGATGGTTGTGAGCAGGTAAATACATTCAGTCATTGCTTTGGGCTTTCAATTCTAGATTTGTAATTCAATTCTGGTTTACAATTATAAGAATTTCATGAAATTAATTCATGGCTCTATTACTGCATTTTTTATGTTTTGCATCAATTCTCATGAAAATAATTAATTATGACTGTAATGGAAAGCTTTTGTGCTAGTTATGGGAAGCACTCCATAATACATACAATTTGGCATATAACTCAGAGGTTTTCTGAAATGACATGCTACGCATTAAATAAGGGGAATGGAACTGATTTTAAAGAGGATAAAAAGATCAGTTAACACGCAGATCAGTTTTGGTTATCTAGACTTATTTTTCCAGTATTTTTCAGATGCAAGTTCTGTACCTGTCAATGACTTCATTTTGAGTATGAATTTATATTCTAGAGAAAGTTAGAAGGCATTTCATATAAAAAGAACGTTTTAGCATAAATTATATTTATCAACACTTTCAATTAAGCAAAAATTCTTTATTTTTGCTTATTTTACCGAAGGAACCATGAGTAATGTCCTCATTAGTTGATACAAGTTAGCAGTGAGATGTAACATATCTGTGATGACAATGTAGGAAATCTAAAAGGCAGCATTTTAGAAACAGACAAATATGAGAAAAGATTGCAAGTATCTTGTGAAAGCAGACATGCCAATTATTATATTTCAAGTACTTGTCACTCACATTTCAATCTACTAGAATTATAGGTGGAACTATGACTTATAAAATCAGTTGTGAACCAAAATTCAATAGTCGCAAAGTTAATTACAGGTTTACAAGAGTTTAAACTTACAGCTTGATCAATATGTAAATTGTGACCTTCAATGGTCTTTTCAGCTTTCTTGTAATCTTTGCTCTTCCAAAGATGAACCTGATTTTCCTAAGACTTCTAGTTGTAACGTTTGTCCTATATTTATACCATCATGGAACCATGTCAGAAATCATCCATAAATATACATTTCAATTTGTCTTTTTATAAAAAAACCATTCCACAAGTGGATTATGATGTTAATGATTTTAAATATCTCCAAACAATTATCCTTAACTGATTTAGAAATTAAAACTTTAAAAAAATGCATAGTAACCCTAGTTCTTTAATCACATGATAATTATAAAATGCTACATCTTCCAATCTTCATTTTTCAAATCATCCTGTAAGGTACTAAGATAAAGAGATATGGCAGAATTCCTTTGATCTTTTAAACCTACATTTATTAGGAACCCAGTTAAGTATCTTTAGGATGTGGTTGATTATAGTTTCATTGATTCTTAAGAAGCATGGAAGCCACTTTTGCTGAGACTAACAGGAGCAACATTTCTTTAAATTATCATGTTGGAAAACAGATATAATATTTTAATAGCCAGTTGCACATTGAAATATCAAATACACAAAACATTTTTTCTCAAAGTGTATTTGATATTTGAAGGGTAGAGGTAATATGTTCACAAGCAAAGTTGAGGCTCCTCATTATCACTAACAATTATCTGTGTTCATTCTAGATTACAAACATTGCCTTCCCTGTCATCTGGAATATTTGCAGAGGAAGCTGATTTGTTCTTAACATAGACGGTGTTTTCAAGGAATGGTTTACAGGACACCTGGACATCTGAGGTGCTGCAGTACACAAGGAAAGATAGCATTTTCTGTAATATTCTTCTCAAAAGAATTAGTGTGTTTGCTTAGCTGGTTAAGCCTGTTATGTTAATAACTGTAGCTTCATCAGAAGCTTGTCAATAGCTCAAAAGGGAAACACTCAACAATCATATATCTGGAATAAAGTATACTCTAAAGTATACTTCACAGTTGTATTTTTATTTAATTATCTTGATGACATTGTAAAGCAAAGGAGTGAACAAAATGAACTATCAGAAAATTGTTTAGATTGAATAGTTTGGAGAAGGTAGCATCTGGATTCCTGTTTTTCTTACAGATGTACCAATGGATAAACGTGTAAATGAGTAGAAGGAAAGCTAACTTTAAAAAATACCACTAGGAATCTATCTCAAGGATGAAATACTTTTTATTGTTCCCTGGAGTCATTTAACTTCTCAGGTCAGTGCAGGTAAAAAGCAGTCAAGAGTATTCTACTTCTATCAGATCTGTTCCAAAGTAATAATCCTTCACAGATATATCAGAAAGAACCAGGGTACAAAATGGTATTTAACTTAACAACATCTGAAATTCAACACTACATTTGATGCAGGAAGACTGCAGACTTTGGTTCTCCAAACTGTAAATTATTTGAGACTGCATGCATCTCTTTGAGAAGTGAACTATATGAGGTGAAGAAAACTAACCCAAATATTTAAGGCACTTTTAAAATACAATCAAGTCACTTTGTCATGTTTATAAATACTTCAAATCAAAGGAGCTTGAATGGTTTCAAACTAATCAATTCAGACTAAGGGTAGATTTGCACTTTCTGATTGACCATTATAATGTGGTGGCCACTCACTGCTTTCTGGGTATTGGAACAGAAGATCTGGTCATCTTTCCACTCCTACTTCATTGCTAATATTATCTAGACCTGCGCCAGTCCGGCTTCCGACCCGGTCACAGCACCGAGACGGCATTGGTCGCGTTGGTTGATGATCTCTGGAGGGCGCGGGATAGAGGATATTCCTCTATCCTAGTAATATTAGACCTCTCAGCAGCTTTTGATACCATCGACCATGGTATCCTATTGCGCTGACTGGGGGGGTTGGGGCTGGGAGGCATCGTTTTGCGGTGGTTCTCGTCCTACCTCTCTGGTCGGTCGCAATATGTGTTGGCAGGGGGGCAGAGGTCGGCCTCGAGGCCCCTCATATGTGGGGTTCCTCAGGGGTCGGTCCTCTCGCCCCTACTGTTCAACACATATATGAAGCCGCTGGGTGAGATCATCCGTGGTTTTGGGGTGGGATATCATCTGTATGCTGATGATACTCAGTTGTACATATCCACCCCAGACCACCCCAACGATGCCGTCGAGGTTATGTCCCGGTGCTTGGAGGCCGTACGGATCTGGATGGGTAGTAACAAACTCAAGCTCAACCAGTCCAAGACTGAGTGGCTGTGGCTTCCGGCAACCCGGTTCAGCCAGATTATTCCAATTCTGGCCATTGGGGGCGAAACACTGGCCCCTGTGGAGAGGGCACGCAATTTGGGTGTCCTCCTGGACTCCCGGCTGTCTATGGAGGACCATGTGGCAGCCATGGCCAGGGGGGCGTTCCATCAGGTACACCTGATGCGCCAATTGTGCCCCTTACTGGACCGGGGTGCCTTACGCACAGACACTCAAGCACTCGTCACCTCTCGACTCGACTACTGTAATGCTCTCTACATGGGGCTTCCCTTGAGGTGCACCCAAAAGCTTTAGTTAGTCCAGAACGCAGCCACGTGGGTGATTACAGGAGCGCCTAGACACTCCCACATAACACCAATCCTGCGCGAGCTGCACTGGCTTCCTGTGGTCTTTCGCGTGCGCTTCAAGGTTTTGACGACCATCTTTAAAGCCCTCCATGGCTCGGGGCCTAGTTATATGCGAGACCGCCTCCTGCCCCATACATCCCTCAGACCGATACGCTCCCACAGAGAGGGCGTCCTCAGGGTGCCGTCGGCTGGACAATGCCGACTGGCGACACCCAGGGGAAGAGCCTTCTCTGTGGCGGGCCCAGCCCTTTGGAACGACTTACCCCCTGAACTTCGCACCATCTCCGACCTCCGCCTCTTCCGCAAGTGTCTTAAGACACATCTGTTCCATCTAGCCGGCCTAGCGTAACCTCCATTACTGACTTTTAGATAGTTTTAAATTTGGGGATTTTAATTTGGTTTTTAGCGCAGGATTTTATTGGAATACGTTTTTCAAAATTTTATATGTTTTTTTATGTATTTTAGTATTCCTGTGCGCCGCCCTGGGTCCGGTTGGAGAAGGGCGGGGTATAAATTTAATAAAATGAAATGAAATGAAAATATAGCCCATGCTTGTCCCAAAGGTGCTTTTTTCAAGAGGCAACTGACTTTCTAGTTTTTCTCTAAAGATATTTCGCTTCTTATCCAAGAGGTTTCTTCAACTTAGCTGAACAATCATGACATGGATGACTGAGAATCTCTATAGGCATGGCCATGCTTCCTCCCCCCTCCCATTGTGCTTTATTCACAATGGCTGATTCTTGACCCGAGCAATCTTGTATTTTAGAACAGATTTGTTCCATTCCAGTAGCAACCCCAGTTCTGATTACTTATAGAGCCTGACATATTCTCTTCTTGCCAGGAAGTAGTCCTACCCTGACCGCCATTTGATCCAGAGCTTCTGGACTACTATGCTCTCTGCTGGTCAAAGCTGCTCTTTTTAAAAATAATACTGCAGTTGGCCCAAGATTGGCTCATGGTAAATCTTCAACCTTAGAATCTCATCTTCCATCCAATCCTTACATTTCCTTTGGGATTCTATGCAGGATGGGTAAAATATGCTTCCATGGCTTTTCCCACCCTCTTCCAACAATAGTGCAAAATTTATTTTTCCTCTTTTATTATTAAATATTGTTAAATTGCAATGTAGGAAACTTGCTACACTGCTTTTATGAAGCTGAGCTATTGGTTCTTTCTTGGTAAAAAGTTGCCATGGATGAAGACAAGAACAGAGGAATGAAAGAACAACTTGAGGGATCTTGGAGTCCTAGTGGACAATCACTTAAATAGTCCTAGTGGACAATCACTTAAATGTGGCAGCAGCCAAAAAAGCCAATGCATTCCTTGGTTGCATTAACAGAGAGATAGAATCAAGATCACATGAAGTATTAGTACCACTTTATAATCTTAGTAAGACCACTGCATTCAGTTTTGGTCACATTATAAAAAAGCTTTTGAGATAGCAGTGTTGCAATATTTGAGGGGCTGCCACAAAAAAGAGGGGATCAACCTATTTTCCAAAGCACCAGAGGGCAAAGCAAGAAATAATGGATGGAAATCCATTACTTCTCTCCAATCAAGGAGAGAAGCAACCTAGGAGTAAGGAGAAATTTTGTAACAGTGGGAACAATTAATCTGTGGAGCAGCTTGCCCTTATGGATGCTCCATCACTTGAATCTTTTAAGAAGAGACTGCCACTTGTCTGGAATGGCATAGGGTCTCCTGCTTGAGCAGAGGTTGAACAAGAAGACCTTCAGGGTCTCTTCCCACTCTGTTATTCTGTTATTTTGTTAACTTGACCACTATAGTTTTGATTACTGTCATATTGGTGCTATGATGATGAATTCTGTGCCTTTGTACAATTATGTGGGAAAGCAAAGGAAATTCAAGGGGGCTAATAAAGAAAGTACAATGCCTGAAAGGAAAATCAGTTCACACAGCTGTGTGATTTGGTTTCCTTATATGGATGTGAAGAATGAAAAACAAAAGAATGACCATGTCTTATAGTAGCCACTTTTCAGACTGAGTGTAAGCTTATCTCTATTGCTAGCCCATCATATTTTGGATTGGAGTTCCTAGTTTTGTCTAATGAATCACAAGAATTAGAACAGGAAACCAACAGTGTGGTCTGCAATGTGGAATTGTTACAATATAAGGTGCTGACAAAACAGAAGTACCTTAACCAAACAGGGGAATAGGATAGACCTGGCATTCTCCATATTTAAATGGACTCATAAGAATGGCTGAATGATATCACCTCAAAAAGTGGTTATTTGTAGCGATATTTCAGGTTGGAGGGAAGTATCAAGTAAAATGTCTCAGAAATCTGTCTTGACTTGAATGAGTGGAATGAGTCGATGTTCAGCAGTTTGGCAGATGATACAGTGTGAGCAGGTGAGGGCAACCCTTTGGAAGAGAAGATTCAAAAATATCTTGGCGGGCTTGAGCAATGGTCTGAAATGAACAAGAGGTATATTTTCATATTAGGAAGAAAAGTACTATATGTAGTATGAAAGGCATAGAGTGGGACACCTGACTCAGCAATTGAATATGTGAAAAGGATCTGTGTATCCTTGTTGACTCATTGTTAAACATGATCCATTATCATGATGCAGCTACTAAAAAAGCAAATGCTATTTTGGAAAGTCATAATTCCACTCTATTTTGTCCTGGTAGATCCTGTTTGAAATAATTGATCCAATGCTGTCCACAACACTAAATAACACTATTTATTCAATTTTGTGAATTATTTGAGGTTTACAAAACCATCCTTCTGTTCAGTTAGAATGATTTGTGTTTGGGTAGTGTGATATCACAGCGCCATAACTGTACAGAAGAACTATTACATTATGTGTGTGGGAAGTCTAGGAGATGGGATAAAATCAGAGCTCTCATCAACAGGAAACCAACTTCCTTGGAAATTACATTGCTCCTATAACAAAAATGTATTTGTAGCTATTTCTTTTGAATGAAGAATAACTAGAAATGCTCAGCTAAAGACAAAAAAGGGAGCAGGAACAAAACGTTGTATCACCAATCCAGGAGTGGTATATATGAATATCCTCTCCGTTTTGTAGTTTGGATAACCATAAATGTAAATCAAGGAATTTCTGCCATTATGCTAAGGAAACAGCAATAATCAGGCTTTCAAGATAGAAAAGCAGTTTGTCATATTCCTAATTTAATGACAACCAAAGATATAGCTACAATATATTGTAATATACAATATTCATTTTTATCCCTCTACCCAATTATTTTTGTGCAACGACATTCCTGGTTTTCAAGCTGGTGGAATAAAAAGTTATACAATTTAGAATTCCAAAGAATTTATAAAATAACTTAGGCATTTTCTTTTTTTCCTCTTATAGTTCTCAATTAACATAAAGACCAATCGCTTGCATCAGCTAGCAGCTATAAAAATGTATAGTAATTACTGCTTTTAGGAAGTTCAAAAGATCAATATAAATGATGATCATTTTTATTTGATGAGAAAATATTGACATATTGTAAACCATAATTTAGTATCAGTGCTTTTCCAGTTGTCATTCATATGATTTCCATAAAACATATGACTATTTAATTATCCACTAATGTTAAATTAGCCTTCTTTATTTAAAAGAACATCTTCAGAATACAGTGTGAAATTTCACTTCAAATACAAGAAAATAATTAAAAATGGATTAAATCTTGAGAACCATACTAAATTTTAATAACTTTTTCAGGCACCGATATCCCAAAATATGAAAACATAAGGCCATAGAACACTTTTGTCTTCTGCTATATTTTATGAAATTTGACTCCCATGGAAGGCTTCTTAATTTTTCTTATGGTAACGAATCATAAATGCAGCATTTGTGGGGCCAGACTTCAGTTTTAGACTGAAAAGACACTTCCAGTAACCTAAAAGCTTTCAAAATTATTTAAATTTTAAAAGATTTCTAAAGTAAGATTATTTCTGTTGGCCTTTTTTCTTTAAAAATGTCCCCTACGGATCTGAAAATATACTGACTTCAATAATCCATCCCTCCCCAACATCTTCAACCTCATTTGAATAGCAAAATGCCATTGAAAATCAAGCTATTGTTAGATGGAACAATTTATGTTGTGCTAGTGTTCATTTCAGGAATAACTAAATATGTTGTACAGGATCAGAATATTTTACAACTTGCAGAAGGTCAATCCATAATTACTCTGACAGCTTATTCGAGGGCATCAAAAGATGCTCTTTTGAAATCAACTGCTTGATGCAAAAAGATACTGAACATTGATTGGAGCAGGAGCTCATCCTTGTCAGAGATGTGTCATGGTCCGCAGAATTTACTTGGTATGTAAGATAATAAATAAAAGAGAACCAAGTTATGAAGGTCAAGTGAATTAGAAGCACATTTTATTCTAAACAAATAAGTTTCAATCTTTGCAATGTTTCCCAATCAATTCCTGGCCATTCCTTTGCAATTGTCCACACTGGTTAATTGTCTTTCTAAGCAGAACTTAGCCTCACACAAGATAAAGGAACTGCTAATGTTCAGTGCAACTATTCCTAGTGAGGGATATGGTCACAGAAATCTAAGTCAAGGTTTCGATCTTTGGGTTCACCTATAATTTGCGCACCATAAATGTAGACCGAAGTCGTTAGGGACTTTGTAATGACAGTGCTGTCTATAACGGTATCATCAAGCAAGACATTGGCATAAATCATTGGCACTTTGCAAAGTGTCACTTCTGTCAACATCCCAGTGATGTGATCTTTAGTCTTTCAAATCTATAGACTGGCATTTGGATCAGCTAAGTGTTCCACAACCTGTCTTGCATATTAAACTTGATTTAGCCAATATCTACATGTTAAAGTGATGCTTGGTTTCCAAATATTTTTAAACCATTTGCATAAAATAATCCTGATACTTTCAAGCTTCTCTGTAGGGCATTACAGTACCACCTGAATCTGCAACTAGTTTAATCAATAAAAAAAGCTTTGCTATTAATTTAAGCAAGAAACAAAGTGAAATGACTAAACACTTACTAATTAAAATCAGATACAAAGTAATCATGGTTTAAAACAACACTTTAATGCAATTTTCCAGAAACTTTTAAAGTTTATTTTCAAACAAGATTTGTAATTTGCAATATGTATTATTTTTTTTATCAAACTGACTCTAGATTATGTTAACATCATAATGGGAATCTGCTTATACCAAGCTAATTGAAATCAGTTAAACGATTTGTGGACACTGCAGGTTTTTTTACTGTATAAGCCACACTGATATCTTTTTAAATAGATGCTTTTTAAAACTTTTTTACATAATGTTGATTTCCGGAACATTTTCTTTTAAAATTAAATGCTGCTAATGTTGTGCTACTTTCCAAACATTTCAACTTCCTTGAGCACCGAGGATATTTATTTCATCTCTTAAATAAGTCAACAAGTTATTTCAAAGATATAGCAACTGGTGTGTTGCAACCCCATTGTAGCTTGAAGATAAAGAGTTGGCAACAAAAAGGGAATTGCATCATAAGAATTATGTTAATAATTAAAGACAAGACCCTTCAATAAACTTCTCATTAAGATACTTCAACATGCTATCTGCTTGGGAATTAAAAACAGATATGTTATTTGTGAGTCAGATGCTTTAAAAGATCAGAGTTGTGAGAAAGGGTTGATTTTGAGTAGCGAATGTCTAATAACTAATGTAAAACATAACTATGTTTTATGCTGTTGGTTGTGAAGCCAGTTTGTCTTTAAGATGTCAAAAGAATTATTACTGAACAGCTGCAAAACATTTCTAGAAATCTTGAAACTAACATTTAATCCAACA
Source organism: Rhabdophis nuchalis (assembly GCA_039707465.1). NCBI lineage: Eukaryota > Metazoa > Chordata > Lepidosauria > Squamata > Natricidae > Rhabdophis > Rhabdophis nuchalis. The sequence continues at coordinate 50,463,484 of CM077647.1, read as the reverse complement.
CAGTCAGACACATCTTGTTAAGGGCAAAGTTGGAACTGACAAACTAAATTCTACAGTGGCTAAACCTTCTCTACATTCTAATCAGAATAACAGATCCTCAAATGTTCTATAGTCAAAGTAATATATTTTGCCATTTAGCATATGATTTTCAGAACACAACTTGCTGAGTTTAAGAAAGATATTGGTGCTTTATGTAAGATTTGCTATTACACAATAAGTTGTTCATTTTAATTGCAAGGTGACTTCCAGACACAGAGTACCTAACATCAACAAAAGCACCTTGCGAATTTAATCTGTTTCTCCCCCTCTTTAACAGTTATTGTGTTTGCTTTTATTACAAAGGAAATAAATGAAAGAAATTACAGAGATGCTCAGGAGGATTATAAATGGAAGACAATTTCCTACAAAATTATAAGTTTGAGGCAATGTGAAAACACAATGAAAGCTCTTTGTGGAACTTTAAAAAATTTTTTTAACAAAGCTCTATTCTTTTCTAAAATTTGTGTTCATGAAGGACATAGCCAATATCCCTGTTATACAGTTGTGCTTCTCAAAATCTTTTAGATAATTGCATTTGGGAGCCCCATCTAAGAAGCAAACCATATCCTCTTCTAGGGGCTACGAATTGTTCCAAAGCAGGCAGGAACATAGAGGACTAATTACAAGTCAGATAAGGAGACAGGGTAAATAATAGACACATAAGGAAAAACTGTATAATAAGTCCATCTAATAATTAAATGCTCTCCCTCCCAATGAGCAAATGAATTTATACTTTCTAGGGTCTAGTAAACTTTGGTGGATTAGTAGGAAGTCAGTTGACAGGGTAATGGTGGGGAGGGAATTATTGCTTCTAAAAGTAGTAGTATAGTTTTGTTGCTGAACTAACTTACGCCATTGCTGGAAACAAGGTAAACTCTAGGGTTATATGATACAAATGAAAAATGAATTAGCACAAATGCATTCATTTGGTAACAAAATAGGATGCTATGGCTTCTGTTGTTGCTAATTAAATAGCTATAGCTCATGTTTCAGTCATAAAGGGTCTCAGGAAATCTTACTAATAAATGGGGGGAAAAGCCCATGTTTTTACCTGGCTTACAATCTTGACACAATGATAAGAAAAGTGGTGGTGGTGGTGGTGGTGGGATAAGAAAGGTATATAGGAAGAGAAAGCAAGCATAGCCAGACAGGTCTGTGCTCAGCTGTCATACTCCACCTTAAAGATATACTTCATGATACGGAAACAATGTTGTTTTCTTTCTTGAAGAACACAATAGCACTATTCATCTCATTCTTATTGCAATGCATGCACAGAAGCCATTTCTGATTATTAGAAGTACTAAAGGAGATTCCAGGAATGAGACCAGATTAAATATTGTTGTATATTCCTTTGTTCTTTAGGATTTGGATTGATTATTCTCATGTTGTCTTATCCTGAATTGTTATTAGATTATACCTGATTTCTTTCAAGACTGGGTCATTTATTTCATTTTTTCCGGTTTTCTGCTACTGTTTCCTTCCTTCCTTCCTTCCTTCCTTCCTTCCTTCCTTCCTTCCTTCCTTCCTTCCTTCCTTCCTTCTTTTTTCTTGTATACTGAATCTAGAGTGACGCAAGATGATTTAACATCTAAGCTAGGCCTAAAAACTTCTGCCTTTACTACTGATGCAGCCTTCCTCCCTCAGTTCAATAACCATGCCCATAGTTACTACAATAAGCCTGACATATTGAATATGCTTCTGCTGCCAATCTTTCCACACTGTAACATGTTTTTTCCAATAGCATAGAAAATTTGCACATTTGTACCACCTAAATCTTTCTTCAGCCTAAACGTGGTGAAGGCCCTGTTTTAGATATGGCATTTCTACATAGATGAAGGCATATAGCAGGAAAAAAATGGAACAGATTTGTAATTTGGTTTTGAATGCAGATTGCAAAAGCTAAATTATAAATAATTAATATCTCCTATTCCTTTACTCAACCTTAGAATATTCTTCTTGTTATTTTTAAATGCATTATGGTAAAATTTAAAATACTTTACTGTAATGAATTTTAGCAAAGAACAGTATGATTTTCAGACCATTTGGCTTCCAAAATTCTTTGTAAACAGTTCCAATATTATGTTTTCAGTTTCTGCATGCTTTTAATATATTCTGGGTTAAACAAAAAATGTTCTTCTCACATAAGTTGATTCAGTTAGCAGATATAGGAATATGTGTGAATATGTTTGTGTGCACACATGCATGCATGTGTGTTCCCATATGCAGGTGTGTGTGTGTGTGTGTGTGTGTGTGTGTGTGTATGCACGGACACACAGGTTTTGTTTTTCATTATTTCTTTTGAACATAACCTGTAGTTAATATCATCAGCCAAATTCAGTTAATAGATATGTCAGTGCATTCAAATTCTAAAGCTCAAATGATAAATTAAAACATAATGTTAAATCATGATGTGTTTTTAGATAAGCTTCTTTACCTAAAAACTCCTGTTCAACCCAGTAGTATATGTCATATTTGGTTTTAAACACAGAGAATGACACATGTGTGTTTGAGTTTTATAACGACCAGCAATAGTAAGTTATCAGAGGAGAATTCTGTTTTTTATTTATGAGTGAAATGAAGACTTTCCTTATTACAATTTCATTTAAAAAAAAACCCAATAGTAGACCTTCTACTGTAGTGAATCTCTCTCCCTCTCCTCTCAGCAGAAGCTATGATAGAATTCTGTATTCTCCTTCTCTTACTTGGGTGAACAAAAGGTCCAACTTTCCTTCTGTCTAATCATACATGCCTCAAACAGCTTCCCACCAGGTTCTCTCAGTTGGTGTTTTACATTGCTTTAAAAATGCTCAGTGGTCTCTCCTTGGAGTGAGAAAGGGGGAAAGAAAGCTTACATGTAAATGCAAACAAAACCTCTAAATCCTTTGATCTACTGAGAGATGTTTGATACAATCTCTCTAGCAAACTAAAGATTTCATATAATTACAGAGAACAGCAACGTCAGTTGTAGGTGCTGTAGTTAAGCCAAGAGAGCATTTAGCTTATGACAATGGTGTTAATTCAAAATTATGTTGTCCACCTGAAATTATTCAAGAAAAATAATGAATGGAATATTCATATGCAACAGAATTCTTCTCTGGAAGTGTCTTATCTTTAATCTCCCTGCCTTAGTTTAGAACTTTCCTCTGCCTTTGAAGCATAGCCACCCCCAGCGCATCCCATACACTCACAACCCCATGGAAGTCATTTTGATATCTCCCTATGGATTTTCTTCTCAAACATGAATCCCCAGGGAGATAGGTTCCTAAAGGTCTTTTGTTGTTGCTGGTCCAAAGAAAAGAAAAGACAGGCATGTCACATAGAGTACATGAAGGGATTGGCCTTCAAAGCCAAAAACTGCAGAATTAACATATCTTCCATGTACCAATTGTCATTCTAAATGGTGACCTGGAAAGCAGGAGTGGAGTGATGACCTGGTCAACACAGAGTCAGGGACCATTGATTGGATGATGATGGAGAAGAAAGAGTCCTTAAAAAAAGTGAGTCTTCTTGCAGTTTCGCTAACTAAAACACATGTTTAAATTTATTCACCAGCTCAGGTCCCCCTCCCCCCCAGTTTAGCAATGACAACATGTATGGGCAGATATTTTCAGTCTAAATCAGGTAGTAACTCATAGGGAAATTCATGATTTATAACTCTTTCTGCAGTTTTAACATTCCACGATTGTCAGACGGGTTGGCTATGTTACAACAGGAAGAGAAACAGCAAAGAATTAATGTAATTAAAAACTTCAAAGGAAACATTTGAAAAGTTAAGGAGTGGAGAAAGTTCCTCTTTCAAAACTGCAAGTGCCCTCATTGCTCCATTGGGAACAGTTATAAGCAAGAACGCAGCGAAGAATCAATTATCTTTAAAAAACGTTAAAATATAAAGAGAATCAAATGTTGAAAGCTGCAACAGTATATCGAGTTGAATGTATGTTCTTTCGAATTTAGGCCTGTAGACTAAATGTACTAATGAGCTGTCTGGTTAAATTTAATTCTGTTTCATTTCGTGAACTGTAGTGGAGACTTTGTGGAAATGCACAGATGTTGCAAATTTGATAGTTTAATACTCTGAAATACTTCTTACACTACTATGGAACTGTAAAAAAAGTTATATTAAAAAAACATGTGTTACATTTTCAAGATAATGAATCAATGAAGAGCTTGACATGAACCAGATTTGAACACTAAGAAGTTCTTTTCTTATCAAGCTATGACTGTCTAAACCCTCTGAAGTAGGGTTATCTGTGCTGCTTTTATCTTTCATTAGAAGAGATAGCAAAACAGGGTGGTATATTAGACAATACTTTTTAAAATTAAAAGCTGCTTTTTTAAAAAAAATCACATTTATATCCCGCCCTTCTCCACAAAGGACCCTGATTGCCTGTACAGAACAAAAAAGTACATTGTATTTTCTTTCCTACTTATTAATACATTTGAAATGGGTAGTTTAACTAATAGACTTGGTTTTAAATTCAGTATCTCCTATGAATATAGTGATCTGTATTTCTTTCTACAGAGTAGAACAGTAGGCAAATGTATTTCAACTAAAAAAAGGTTGGTTTTAAAGAGATTTTTTTAAAAAATCCCCATGGGTTTGATCAATGTTTCTCAACTATATATAATTTTAATGTCTTACCTGTATGTCTTATGTAAACAACAGATCTAACTTAATTAAGCTGGAGCTAGTTGCCACTATAGAACTAAAAGAGGCAATTTGAGGTCTTCAAAATATGTGGCAATTTTCATAGTTTATGATAGCATGGCCAATGGCAAGTGAGTTGTGGTAATTGTTATCAAACATTTATTTGGAGGCTACCAAGTTGCTTTCTTCTTTCCCTCTTTTCTTTGTCAGAGATCGTCTTAGATCTCCTCCCCCTAGGAGAAAATACGGTTTAGTGGAAGAAGTTTTATACCTTCAGCAAAACAAGTATTTCTTTTGTTTAGAATTTATCACCTGCTTTTCCTCTTTTTAGTCTCTATGATAGGCTATAACCATGATTGCAAAATTGATAGTATGATATCTGGTTTTCTTCACAGGTCCCAACTGGATTTTTCCATGCAGGAAAATAATGACTTGATAACCAAGCAGTTTAACCTCTGTACAAAAGCCCAGCCTTTTTGCTGGAACATATCATGTGATATATTGTACACATAAAATATTGTTAGGGATAGCATTAGCAACTTATTTCATTTCCTTCTTTATGTGGAGTGAAGATTTTTATATATTTTTTATTTGGTAAAATAATGGCAGTGGCTTAGAAAGAGTTGATTGATTGGTTTTCTCAATCTTATTGGTCAGCTGTAGAAAGATCACTGATAGGCTTTTGTTCTTAGAATATTCTCAGTGTTCCAAGGTTGGCAGGAGTAAAGACGATTGGCAGGTCAGCTTCAAACTGCTCCAGAGGGATTAAGGAAGGAAAACATTCGATGCAATGGGGAAGTGCCCAATGTCAATATTTTTTTCTTCCCCTCCCTTTTTTTACTGGTCATTGGCAAACAAGACTGTCTAGGAAACCCAAAAATGCAAAAGAGTCCAGTAGTATCTTTTCAAGCAAAAAGTATTTTATCAAAGGCATGATACTAATTTGTGCATCCTCCTACGCAGAAAAAGAAAGTTTTGGATCTACTGTAATATCTGACATTTCCCTAGAATGATCTTTACTGAGATTACATTTATGCTGACATTGTAACCATTTATCTATTGGAACCTGAATTTAGTATTATTTGGATGGTAATCCCTTTATTATTTTGAATGCTAACAGGTCTTACTGTCTTGCGAGCTCCTGAATTCAACAGCATAAGTTTAAAATTTCATTTTAAGAATGCATATAGGAGCTTTTCTCAATATTGGTGCATTTTAGATAAATGTATTTGAACTCTTGAAATTTCCCAGGATCCATTACTATTGCTATGAATTCTAAAAATTGAAGTTGATATATTTGGAGATGTCCAATTTTCTACGCTGCATAAAAATTAGGTATTTGGATTCCCCCACTGGAAGCTGACAGAGAGAATGTTTAGAATTGACAAGAAGGAGTGTTTCTTCACATAGTGAATAAGTAATATATGGAAGTTAGATGACTTCAAAAAAACAGAGAATAAATCAGTCATCAGCTATTACTTACAAGGATTAAGTAGAACCTCAAGAATGATTCAGGGCCAGTCTCTGGATGATAAACAATGAAACACTGACTTCATGTAGTTTATGAGCTCTACATGAGGTTGCCTTTAAAATTCAGCTGGTCTAGAACACAATGATACATGCAATATTACATACATCATAATACCCTAATGTGACACTCTTTCTATGTGAGCTGCACTGGTACTGAGTGCAAATCAAGGTGTTGATTTCAAGCTTTAATGCCTTACATGGTAAATGCCTTGATCACTTGTGGGGCTGCCCATTCTACTAGATCTGGTAGAATCAACATGTTACAGATTCATTAATGAAGAAGTGTCATGTGATGGCCCCCAGAAAATATGAATTCAGTGTCACAGCACCTGCGTCTGGAACAGCCATGACCTGAGATATAGACAGCCCCCACTCTGTTATCCTCCAGGAAAGCTGTAAAGATCTGGTTCCCCTTCTCCCCCCCCCCCGCCCAAAGATATTGGGGGCCAGAAAGTTGATGGAATTCTGGCATGGCTGTAGGTTTTTAAATATACTGATAAAGAGTTTTTAGGGGTCTTTACCCAATTACTTTTGTCTTGGATTTGTACAGTTTGGCTGTTCAAAGTTTGTCTGCTTAGATGGGCAGTTATATCAATTATTAAACAAATTTTGTGCAGGGCTTTTACATTGATTGTTAGGATAGTGAATTGTCTCCAATTATCCAGCAAAGCTTTTCTTGAGTTGTGGAACTCTGCTGACCTTCCTCAAGTTATTAATTTGTTCTAATGTGATACGTATCATGATATAAAAAATTATAGCAAGTGTGCAAGGTGTGGTGGCCACATGAATAAGTTACTCGTACAAAACCAATAGTTGTAGTCTTATCATCTGCCCTGAATAAGTAACATCTATTGACTTCTCAAGAGTTGTGCATAAATAACAAAAAACAGGTTTTTTCAATGTTTGCATAACAGTAGAATGTAACCACATTATAAATAATTATTTGTACCATCAGTGTCATGTCAGATAATCTTTGTAGTTTATTTTATATATTAAATACCACTATCTGAAATAACCATTCAACTTTTCCCATGCAAAAAGAATGCATTATTTATGCATTCCACATCTCTATTGTTATTCACTTTATACAGAATTGCATTTCCTAGGTACTAACTTGTTTTAGTGCCATCAACTAAAGTTTGTAACCAGTGCAACCTCCTACCTATTCATTCTCAAGTAAGTCCTTCTGTTCAATGCCTTATAGTATATAATTCAATAACAATAAAATTAATTTTTCCTTTTCAACAATACCCAAGAAAATTAATTAAAATTAATTAAAAGCTATCTATTTTTCTGGCCATGGGAGATACAAAGGATTTGTTTAACAAAGATTATGGAGAAATAAACTGAAGGTCGAAACTCAGATTTTGAAATGAATGTAATTTTTAACAAAAGGTTGATTTATATATCTTTACAGGTTCCAATTAGTTATGCCTTTTCTTCTAAGGAATTCTATTCAGTTCTTTATCCTGTCTTATGCTTCCTCTAAATCAATGTTTCTCAACCTTGGCATCTTGGAGATATGTTTACTTCAACTTCCAGAATTCTCTAGACAGAGATGACTGGGGATTTATGGGAGTTAAAGTCCACAGAACTTTAAATTGCTACTGTTCACAAACTCTGTTGTAAATTAATATCAGAATTCAAGATTGCTTCTCTATATGTAAACATTTTTCTTAAAAAAACCTCTCTTCAAATCCTAAATTTTCCTGTTTAAAACGATTTCTTGTATACAGTTAAACCATTATACTGTATACAAAGCCATCTATTCAAATTATTATGTTTAATTATATACATTTATAATCTATTTTTATAAATTCTGCAGATAAACATGGGAGCACAAGTATACCAAACATAACATAATATATCAATCTTTTGAATAAAAATGAGACTGAAAGCAAGAAGGCCTTAAAACTGCCAATACATTCTGGCTTTAATGTGTTACAGCTTTAATTCTAAATTTGTGAGTTGCAAGAATATTGATTTATTATGCCTTGGACATGTTACAATGCTCACAGTTGTCATTTTCTAGTTTTTTCTTTTGCTATTAATTAAACATCACAGCATATATTTCACTGAAGAACAAAAGTCTATCATAGCCTTCTCCAACTTGGTGGCCTCTAAATATGATGGACTTCAACTGCCATCACTCCCAGTCAAAATTACCAAAAAAGCTATGTTAACTAGGAAACTGTTATCAGATAGATGTTTCCATAAAGTATACAAGCAAGATTTGTAGGTGATAACTTTTGTTGTTGTTTACTTGCCATCAACATGTGATATCGTAAAGTGTTCTGATCATTTTGAATTTGAAACTTCAAATTAGATGACTGTTATCTCTTAATATATTTCAAAAATATTTCCAGGTGTTTAGTTGAGTACTGACTCATGAGCTGAAATTATTTTATTATTCATAATGATCTGCTAGAGAAATGCTTTTTCATTGAAAATGAAACAGTAAAAGAAAACAACAACCCAGAGTTATTTTAGGAGTCTAAGTAGCTTGTTTTCTGACTAACCAATTTTATTAAGTGACATTGTTATGTTAACATGGAAAACACACTATCAGATCTCTTCTGATTTCTTTGCCATGAGAAACTATATAAACATTTAACAAATTAATATTTAATAACATGTTAAAGGGTTGAACTTGTAGAGGCTGATATGATATCCTTTGCTGGGACTTGTTATATGCAACTTTTATTTTTGTTTCCCCCCCTACTTTCTTTGCCCTCAGATGAGACATATATGTATTTAAAACTGAGTCTTTTCTGTGGTGGCAGGCCCATTAGGGCAGTGATCCCCAACCTTTGCGGCCTGGCTGGGAGGAGGGACAGGGGAACTGGGCTGTGCGAGTGGTGGACCAAAATGCACACCACTCATACAAGTGGCAGGCCTTTACAATGCAATGCAATGCAATGCAATGCAATGCAATGCAATGCAATGCAATGCAATGCAATGCAATAGCAGAGTTGGAAGGGACCTTGGAGGTCTTCTAGTCCAACCCCCTGCCTAGGCAGGAAACCCTATACCGTTTCAGACAAATGGCTATCCAACATCTTCTTAAAGACTTCCAGTGTTGGGGCATTCACAACATCTGGAAGCAAGCTGTTCCACTGATTAATTGTTCTAACTCTCAGGAAATTTCTCATCAGTTCTAAGTTGCTTCTCTCCTTGATTAGTTTCCACCCATTGCTTTTTGTTCTACCCCCAGATGCCTTGGTGAATAGTTTGACTCCCTCGCCTTTGTGGCAACCCCTGAGATATTGGAACACTGTTATCATGTCTCCCCTAGTTCTTCTTTCTATTAAACTATACATACCAAGTTCCTGCAACCATTCTTCATATGTTGTGCATGCACTCGTAACTCAACTAGTTCAGAGGTGCGTACATGAGCATGTGTGGCACCCTGCCAGATGCATGAGTTGAGCTACAGATGCACATGCATGTGCGGTGGCCCATCACTCTTGTGAGTTGAGCTGCATGCGCACAGGCCCATTGCCTGATTGCAAATAGACCATGGCCCAGTAGCAGAGTGGAGCCCAGGAGTTGGAGACGCCTGCATTAGGGCATTACCTCCCTAGTAATGTTAACAATGACCGGCCATAGTTTGATGAACTGGCTGTAAGGCTGTAAGGAAAAAGAATCTGCAGTGAGAGATAATAACATTTTGCCAGTTTGCTCCAAAATAGCTAGACTTTGGAAATGTGTTCTTAGAGACATGCTTATCAGACCATCTGCTGATCCTAGTCATATAGCCCTTTAAATGACCTTAGTGATTGAGAAAGTGTGGCTAAAATCTCAATGAACAATATTCTCTGTTTTCCAAAGTCTGCCCTGTAAACTCATTCCAGGTTTACTTCCTTAATCTTAATCTTTTACTTTACATAAAACAGATCTACAGAATATTTCCTGCAGTTGCTTATTTTTTTTAAAAGTCACTTCATGAATTGAACTTAATGGATGAAGGAATAGCAGCAATTTCAAAACAAATTAGCACAAGTATTCTTACACTTTAATTTTATTGCTGCTATTAAAAAAGTAAAGGTTCTCCTTGCACATATGTGCTAGTTGTTTCTGGCATGACTTATTGCTGTCATTGGAGGCACACAAAAATTATACTCAGTGTTCTACAATTAAATCAGGATGTATCATCACCTAAAGTGCTCATTAGTGACTTGTAATAAGGTAAAGGTTCCCCTGCACATGCTTGCTAGTCGTTTCCATTTCTAGGGGCAGTGCTCATCTCCGTTTCTAAGCCGAAGAGCCAGTACTATCAGAAGACATTTCCATGGTCATGTGGCCAGCGTGACTGAAAGTTGAAGGCTCATGGAGTACTGTTTCCTTCCTACCAAAGTGGTCCCTATTTTTCTACTTGCATTTTTTATATGCTTTCAAACTGCTCAGTTGGCAGAAGCTGGGACAAGTAACAAACACTCATTCTTTTTCGAGGCTCTAGGGATTTGAACCACTGACCTGCCAACCTTCTGATCAACAAGCTCAGTGTCTTAGCCACTGAGCCACCGCGTCCCTAAGTGGGTTTATAGTATCATGTAATACCTCACACCAAATGAATAACACTATCTTGTAGTAGTGGTTCAGAGTTGAACTGAGATCTCCCGGAGAATCAGGTTAAAGGAATCACTTGAATATGGGGTAACTTTAGGAAGGTGCTGTAACTCAGCCCAACAGAGATATTATTAAAATGATAAAAGAGGAATACAGTATCCCTTGTAAGCTAGTCTGAATTCCTTAGAAGAAAGGCAAAGATAGGCAGAAAAATACTGTAAGTGCAAAACAAATCTGAAATACACATACTAGATTTGAGAAGTCTTACTCTATCTTGCGATAGCCTTCTTTATGATGAAAAAAACAGGTAAATTAGAGCCATTAGAAAGACACACAATATATAGGAAAAGGCAATATCCTTTGTTGTAATAAATCTGTACAGAGATAAAATATTGTTACACATTCTGACAATGTGGTACATTTTAATTTACAAAAGTCATAAAAGGGCACATTATTTATCCATCTATATTTTCATTTTCTCAAGAGTTGTCGATATATATATATATATATATATATATATATATATATATATATATATATATATATATATATATATATATATATATATATATATATATATATAGGTAATTGTTTCACAACAACCTGTTATTAGGCCCCGATTAAGGGAGGAGACATACTGTTTCCCTTACTGCCTATCGACTCATCACTAGAGACCATCCAGACAGCAAGCCAAGAATTACGTTGTATAATATTTTAGATATATGTGTTAGTTTTATGAGCTGATCAATAAATTAAATTAGAGAGAGACCAGGATAGATCTATTTCGAGCTTATTAGCTCTCATCAGCTGGCCATACCTCTTACTGAGATTCGAACTGGGGCTATGTTGCATGCAAGGCAATAAGCCTAACACTTAAGCCAAGCCAGTTCTCCTTATTGCATCAGTTTAGACAGGGTATATTATAGGTAATTGTTTCACAATAACCTGTTATTATTAGGCCCCAATTAAGAGAGGAGACATACTGTTTCCTTCCTAACACACATATCTAAAATATTATACAGCGTAATTCTTGGCTTGCTGTCTAGATGATCTCTGGTGATGAGTCGAAAGGCAGGAAAGGAAACAGTATGTCTCCTCCCTTAATTGGGGCCTAATAATAACAGGTTGTTGTGAAACAATTACCTATATATATATATGTATGTGTATGTATGTGTATGTGTATGTATATATATATATATATATATATATATATATATATATATATATATATATATATATATATATATATATATATATATATATATATATATATATATATATATATATATATATAATTAGAGTGATATTTTATACAAAATGCTTTTAACAGTTAAAATAATCATTCTGATTTGCCTGTCAACAGATATCATCCTTCTTTTACTGCTGAGACCAGACAGGGAACAAAATTGAGCATTAATGTTCAGGAATGAAATCATACCAAACCAAGATAAGCTAATATTACTGAATGAAATATGATATATTTAGTCTGACTTTATCTTAGACAAATACTGCTGAATCTTTCCTTAAGCCCACTGATTGGATACAAAGATTCCCATACTTTATACAGTCTGAATTTTGACAATCTGTCGATACTGAGCATTGCAACAGCATGCAAAAACTTCTTGCAGATTTTTGTGGTTTTGGCTCAGAGACCAACTAGATGGAGATAATGTGCTGTATTACATATTTACATTAGGAATGGTTAGCTGCTTATTTGATCTGGCACATAATCTTTCTGAGATGCACCATTTTATATGGATAGTGATACCAGGATCAACAGTCTTATCACAGCCTGTACTGCAATATAAACACTCCCCAGCTATATCTTATCTCTTTAAATAGAAGCAAAAAGAAATCATACGCAAAAATAGAATTACTGAACCCAGGAAGCTAAACTTGCCAGCTGCACAAGACAGATATATGTTTTCTACTTTAATAATTGCCTTCATGTAATATATTTAAAATACTTCTTTCAAAAAGATTCAGAGACAGATATTATGGGACAGCTGAATTCACTGCTTAAGCATGAGTGTTGGTTCATCCACATTTCAATCTCCCTGTAGTGCACATAACTGAGAAAAAAGCAAGATACTTAAAAGATGGAAATAAAAGGAGATGAACATTGTTGTCCTATATATTTGCTCACAAATGAAATTGAATTAAATGGGTCTTATTCTTATTTTAGAGTAGATGAAATTCCAACAGTGTTTATCTAATCTTTGTTAGATAAACAATTAAAAACCTCAGAGGTTAATAACAATTGTTCTTGTTTATGCAGATAATGCCAACTATTCAAAGATATTAAAACCTACAATGACAATAGCTTACAATAAATGATGTGAAGGAATACGCTGTTTTTCTAAGCATCCTTTTCATTCTTTTCCAGCCATTCACTCATGTCTTGTTCTTATCCTTTTCTCCACTGAACTCTAGATGAAGGGCAGATGCTCCAGACAAGCAAAGATAAAAAATGATTGCTTGAAATTAAGCTGAAGGATACCAGCCGCCTTTTCCCATTGCTAAGTCAGACTCACTCCCCACCCCCCCATGATAGTAATGCAAACTTAGGAGGGATTCATTGTATGGTAAAGTAGAGCTAGTGGGAGCACTGATTACTGTAATTTATATGGTATGTATCATGTCCCAATGGACACTGGCAAGGTCCTGTATAAGGTGCCAACTTCTCAATTTTTATTTCACACCATTGGTAGTGGCAGGAGGCATTTTCCAACTAGCAATTTTGGCCCAGTTTTGGACTTCACAGATGGAATTGACAAAGGCCGTGCGGTGGACCATCTAGCTGCATGGCACTAAATGCAGACTGAGGCCTGTGTGGCTGAAGAGGGCAGATGGATGGGGCCCTTTAAAGGGGCTGAATTGTGATCTTCCCCATCTGCCTGACTTTTTTACTGTTTGACTTTACTCCTCCTACCCCTATGGATTTATCATCTCCTATTATATCTATTTGCACTTTACACTGTCACTTTACATCAGCACTTTACCTGGATTCTGTTTTAACTTTAACTTTAATTTTAACTTGCAACTACATTCCCCTTGGTCTATGCAACCTTCGTGTTCCCCAGAAATGTATTCAAGGCGTGACCTCCCTTGCCTGCGAGAGTCTCCCCTCTCACAGGCCTGCCCCCCTAGCCTTACACGGGCCCACCTCGAGGATGGACTTATTGTTCCGGAGAGGTGGGCGAAGCGCAAACTCAGGGGGTTCCTTTTTAACTTTTTAATTCGGCTTTTAGGGGGTTCCAGGGAGGAGGGAGGGGATAGTCAGGCGGGGGGACGTCAAATTATAAGGCCGGCTGGCGGAAGTAGAGAAACGGAGGAGGGGGAAGGGGGGGTCGTTTCCACTGAGGTATTTCCCATCAGTTCGGTCTTGGGGAGGGGCAGGGGCGGTGGGAGACGGGATGGACATTACTGGTTGGAGGACCATGGCCGCTGGTTATGGGCGGTCACGCGCTCCAACCCCCCATGCTCCCATCGCAGACTAGGTGGGCAAGAACCACAGACCCGGGGCCCTAGGCTGATGTTATGCAACGCCAGGTCCGTGGTACAAAAAGCCCCCCTCATCCATGACCTTGTGTCAGAGGGGGACCCGGACCTGGTGGGTATCACGGAAACCTGGTTGGGCCACGAGGGAGGATTACCCCTCGTGGAAATGTGCCCACCAGGCTACCGAGCCTTCCATCAGCCTAGGGCCTTAGGGAGGTGTGGGGGGTGGCGATTATGGTTAGGGAAGGTCTTGAGCCGAAGGAGACAACGATCCCTCAGATGACCGGGTGTGAGTCCCTCCTCGTGAAGTGGGCCTAGGGAGGCAGTTGGGTGTGTTAGTTGTATACCTGGCTCCTCGCTATGCAACAACAGCCCTGCCTGAGCTCCTAGAGGTGATAGCCAAGGCGGCGGTTGAGACCCCCAGACTTTTGGTCATGGGGGACTTCAACCTGCCGTCGATAGGCGAAACCACTGGTGCAGCTCAGGAGTTCATGGCTTCCATGACAGCCATGGACCTGACCCAGGTAGTTTTAGGCCCTACCCACGAGGGTGGACACACCCTGGACCTTATCTTCATCTCGGGACAGTGGAGTCGTGATCTGAGAATAGGGGATTTAGCACTTCAAGGTGCTGATGACCATCTTTAAATCGCTCCATGGCTCGGGGCCTAGCTATATACGAGACCGTCTCCTGCCCCATACATCCCTTCGTCCGATCCGCTCCCACAGAGAGGGTCTTCTCCGGGTGCCGTCAGCGGGGCAATGCCGGCTGGCGACACCCAGGGGAAGGGCCTTCTCTGTGGCGGGCCCGGCCCTCTGGAACGACCTACCCCCCGACCTTCGCACTATCTCGGACCTCCGCCTCTTCCGCCAACGTCTTAAGACGTATCTATTCCAACAAGCCGGCCTAGGATAGCCCCTACTTCTGACTTTTAAAATTAAAATTAATTTGGTATGGTTTTAAAATGGGTTTTTAGCACGGGTCCAATAATTTAATATATTTTAATCGATTTTGTATTTTGTATTTTGTGGTTTTAATAATGCCTGTGCGCCGCCCTGGGTCCTAACAAGGAGAAGGGCGGGGTATAAATTTAATAAAATAAAAAATAAAAAATAAAATCACACCCCTGTCATGGACAGATCATGCTCTCCTTCGGCTGGACTTTCCGATCGCCGCACCTCACCGCGGGGAGGCGGAGCCTGATATTCCTAAATGGTTCCGCCCCAGGCGCCTGATGGACCCGGTAGGGTTCCAGAGGGAGCTTGGGCCAATTCCTGTGGACTTGCCCTGCGACTCAACTGAGCACCTAGTGGCCGCATGGTTAAGTGCAGCCACGGGGGCCTTGGACCGAGTTGCGCCCTTGCGGCCTCTCTTGCGGCGACGAACCACCCAGACTCCTTGGTTTACCGAGGAGCTTAGGAAGATGAAACGCCACAAGAGATGCCTAGAGAGCAGATGGAGATCCTCTCGCTCCGAAGCCGACCGAACACTAGTGAGAACCTATATTAGGACTTACTTAGTGGTGATAAGGGTGGCCAAGTGTGAATATTGTGCCACCCTTATTGCATCCGCAGATAACCACCCTGCCGCCCTGTTTGGGGTCACCCGCTCCCTCCTTCATCAGAGGCCCCTTTGCAGGGTCGAGCAGAGGAATTTGCGATTTATCTGCAGGAGAAAATCACTCGGATTCGGAATGAGCTACCCTCCATCGAGAGTGGTCCAGTCGGACTGTCTGAGGCTGTTCTTGTGACACCATCCTGGAAGGAGTTTGAGTTTGTTACTACCGAGGATATGGACAGGTTGTCAAAGAGACTTAAGGCTACCACATGTTTATTGGACCCGTGTCCCTCCTGGCTTGTACTGGCATCCTGGGAGACGACACGAGGCTGGCTCCAGGGCATTGTCAACGCATCTCTGAGTGAGGGGTCCTTGCCTGCCGTCTTGAAAGAGGCGGTAGTAAGGCCCCTCCTCAAGAAGCCGTCCCTGGATCCAGCATTGTTAGAGAACTATCGTCCGGTCTCCAACCTTCACTTTTTAGTGAAGGTTGTTGAGAGTGTGGTGGCCCAACAGTTTCCGCGACACCTGGAGGAAATTGATTATCTAGACCCGCGCCAGTCCGGCTTCCAACCCGGTCACAGCACTGAGACAGCATTGGTCGCGTTGATAGATGATCTCTGGAGGGCGCGGGATAGAGGATATTCTTCTATCTTAGTCCTGTTAGACCTCTCAGCGGCTTTTGATACCATTGACCATGGTATCCTATTGCACCGACTGGGGGGGTGAGGGCTGGGAGGCACTATTTTACAGTGGTTCTCGTCCTACCTCTCTGGTCGGTCGCAATATGTGTTGACAGGGGGGCAGAGGTCGGCCTCGAGACCCCTCTTATGTGGGGTTCCTCAGGGGTCGGTCCTCTCGCCCCTACTATTCAACACATATATGAAGCCGCTGGGCGAGATCATCCGTGGTTTTGGGGTGGGATATCATCTGTATGTACAGCTGATGATACTCAGCTGTACATATCCACCCCAGACCACCCCAACGATGCCGCCAAGGTGATGTCCCGGTGTTTGGAAGCCGTACGGATCTAGATGGGTAGTAATAAACTCAAGCTCAACCCGTCCAAGACTGAGTGGCTGTGGCTCCCGGCACCCCGGTTCAGCCAGATTACTCCAACTCTGGCCATTGGGGGTGAAACACCAGCCCCCGTGGAGAGGGCACGCAATTTGGGCGTCCTCCTGGATTCCCGGCTGTCTATGGAGGACCATGTGGCGGCCGTGGCCAGGGGGGCCTTTCATCAGGTACGCCTGATGCACCAATTGCGCCCCTTACTGGACCGGGCTGCCCTGCGCACAGTCACTCAAGCACTTGTGACATCCCGACTCGACTACTGTAATGCTCTCTACATGGGGCTTCCCTTGAGGTGCACTCGAAAGCTACAGTTAGTCCAGAATGCAGCCGCGCAGGTGTTTATGGGAGCGCCTAGACACTCCCATATAACACCAATCCTGCGCGAGCTGCACTGGCTTCCTGTGGTCTTTCAGGTGCACTTCAAGGTTTTGACGATCATCTTTAAAGCGCTCCATGGCTCGGGACCTAGTTATATGTGAGACCGCCTCCTGCCCCATACATCCCTTAGACCGATACGCTCCCACAGAGAGGGCCTTCTCAGGGTGCCGTCGGCCGGATAATGCCGACTGGCGACACCCAGGGGAAGAGCCTTCTCTGTGGCGGGCCCTGCCCTTTGGAACGACCTACCCCCGGAACTTCGCACCATCTCCGACCTCCGCCTCTTCCGCCAGTGTTTAAAGACACGTTTGTTCCATCTAGCCGGCCTAGTGTAACCTCCACAAATGACTATTTTAGACAGTTTTAAATTTGGGGATTTTAATTTGTTTTTAGCACAGGATGGTATCAAATAAGTTTTTTAAATTTTTTACTTGATTTTGTATTGTATTTTAAATTCCTGTGCGCCACCCTGGGTCCTTTTGGAGAAGGGCGGGGTATAAATTTTAAAAAATAAATAAATAAATTTAAAAAAAGGAGAATACTCACATACGATAAAGTAATATAAAACACATTTATGCTGAGCTGGGGTGGGCTGCTGTGGGTTTGCAGGGGTTCGTGTGGACCTCTAGCTAAGATTCTAAGCAGTTTGGAGACCCCCCAAATCCTGCTCCTGGCTGGACTCGTCCAACCCACCCCTCCCAGGAGTCCCCATGCGGCCTGTTTTACATGCAGGTAAGTGCAGGGTGCAGGCAATTGTGGTGGGCAAAAAATGCACCTGCCAGACATTTTGGTCCACATGGCTTCCAGAGCCTGGGGAGGCCATTTTCACCCTTCTGGAGGCCTGAGGAAAGCCTCTGGAGCCTGTGGAGGGCAAAAATGCCCCCCCCATGGGATAGGAGGCCAACTAGGTCATGCCCACCATGCCCACGCCTATCCAGCAATAGGGCCAAGAACCCCTTGCTAAAAATTTTGAAGCTCATTTTTGATGCTGAGATTAACTTCAATTTTAATTACTTTTGCCTAAATTCTGTTATTAGTTTTGGACTCTTCCAGAACTCTTAAGGAAATCCTTGAAGATAAAATATGCAAGAATGTCATGTTCTTGAGACTTTGTCAATTTTGAGGATACAGAAATTCAGTGGGAAGCAATATTTCTTGTATATTCAAAGAAGGATCTCTCAAAGTCCAACCCCTGATCCACTTCATTAGGTGTGGAACAGGACAAAGTAAGGGATTGTTAGGATTGGACAAGTATGGCTGACCTTGAGTCATAAGGCTACTACAGCAGCCATGAAGGCATCCTGGGTCACCCTGAAACTACCTGGCTAAAGGGGCTCAGGTGGTGACAGGCCCAGCAAGCCAGCAATGAATAATATATCGTTACATAAATTATAACAAGATACAAATGGACCTATCAAACAAAAATGTTAAAAACTAAGAGACAAAATAGCAAAATATGAAATAGGAACTTTGAGCACAACCAGTATGGGAAATAAAACAGAAGAAATTGTAGAAATAATGGAAAAAAGAAGATTCAAGATAATGGGACTTACCAATCTCAAAAGGGTACTTGTTTATTTACTTGTGAGGGGCCACAGCAAAAAATGGAATGGGCTACTTGGTTCATCCAGACATAGCAAAACATTGCATACTAGATATCATCAAATACTTGGACAGAATAATAATATTGAAAATCAAGAGAAGAGAACAAACTGAAATATAGATACAATTATATGCCCCATGCAATAATAATTACACAGAAAAATAAAAGGATGAGTTCTTCAATGAACTATCTGAGGATATAGAGAAAATGGAAATTAATAGTAATATTGTACCTAATGGGAGATTTCAACAGTAGTGTTGGTATTAACGGAAGAGAATACAGTTATTGGCCCACTGTTAAGAACAGTGAAAGGAATGAGAATCGCGGATTTTGGAGATCTTAAAGACAATTGAAGATATCTGAAGAACCAACTCTTCCTTTCGTTTTGTATAGCACTGGGTGGACTATTGTAAAAAAAAAAAAAAAAAAAAAGTAAAATTTTTATGTTCATATGTATAACTTGTGGAAAATTATAATAAAAATTTTTTTTAAAAAAGGAATGAGAATGGCAATAGGATACTGGACTTATGCATCCAACACCATATTTTTTATCACTATCATTTTTTTGAATATCAAGACTCCCAATGTTATACATGGTATAAATGGAATGAGATCATCACTAAAGTCAGATTAATTACATATTAATAAGAGTAAAAAAAAGATTAAGAATACTTGATGCAAATGCTATCCCCAATAGACTATGTGCCACTGATCATAAGACTGTAGAGCCAACAGCTAGCTATGACAACTTTAATATTAACAAAAAAAGACCAAATGAAAAACAGGAAATAATTAAGACAGCTTAATTAAACTTAAATAAGAATTGGTAGAACAATTACTAACTGTATCCACTAATTGGCAGAAAGAAGTAACAATGCTCATACTTTTCAGATTGAAGAGTATATGCCAAGATAATAAAAATGCGATTAAGACCATTTATAGAACCACAACTAGCAGAAGAGCAAAGGGCTTTAGAAGAAATAGAAGTTGCACAGATACAATTTTGTGCTTAAACAATTAATAGAAAAGACTATGGATTAAAATAAGAATCTCTTTGTGGCATTTGTGGACTAAGAGAAAACATTTGATAAAGTTGACGGGAAATTGTTAAGGAAAACATTGACCCAATATGGAATAGGTGAACATCTTACTAAAGTATGCAAAACCGTACGTAGTGATTGCAAAAGTGTAGTCATAACAAACCAAGGAACATTGGAACTCTTCATAGTAACATCCGAAGTAAAACAGGGATATGTATTCTCACCACTATTGTTTATCACCTTCTAGATTGACAGCATAAGCAAAGAAGCCAAACTCAAGAATGGAAATATTATCAACCAACTACTCTTTCCAGATGATCAGGCATTGATAGCAAATACAGCTAAGAAACTACAACAACTTATGATGAACCAAGAGTGTAAAACCAATCATGTGACCCGTAATATATTCAAGGGCAGACCTAATCCTACTGCGGGAGTCCCCCCTCTCGCAGGTATGGCCCGCTGTGTTATCAAGGGCACACTTTGATGAGGGACTAATAAGTCAGGAGAAGTAGCGAAAGCGCAGGTGTAGGGGTTTTTTAGTTTAAAAATTGCTGTTTATTTTAGGGGGTACCAGGGAGGGGGGAGGGTTTAGACAGGTTGAGACTAGCCAGAAGGGAACGGGCCGAGCCAGCAGACGACGGAGGGAGGCGGATGGTTCCGCTAAGAGGGGGGAAACACAAGTCATTCCGGTGGAGGGCTTCCCCATCCAGAGGGTCGTGGGGAGGGGCAGGTCCGAGGGGAGACAAGTTCCATCCTCCCGGTTGGAGGCACGTAGCCGTTGGTTACAAACGGTCAGTTGCCACAACCCCCGCAGGCTAGGTGGTCAGGGAGTACAGAGCCAGGGCCTGCGGCTGATGTTTTGTAACGCCAGGTCCGTTGTCAACAAAGCCCCCCTCATTAATGACCTGGTGTCAGAGGGGGAGCCGGACCTGGCTGGAATTGCGGAGACCTGGTTGGGCCACGAGGGAGGACTCCCCCTCGTTGAAATGTGCCCACCAGGCTACCGCGCTTTTCATCAGCCCCGGGCCCTAGGCAGGGGTGGTGGGGTAGCGGTCATTGTTAAGGAATGTCTTGAGCCGAGAGAGACCGTTGTGCCACAGACCACCGGTTGTGAGTCCCTCTGCGTGAAGTGGGGCCTAGGGAGGCAGTTGGGCTTGCTGGTTGTATACCTGGCTCCCCGCTATGTAGCAGCAGCCCTGCCCGAGCTCCTAGAGGTGATCGCTACGGTGGCAGTTGAGACCCCCAGACTTTTAGTCATGGGGGACTTTAACCTGCCATCGGTGGGCGAATCATCCGGGGTAGCTCGGGAGTTCATGGCTTCCATGACGGCCATGGACCTGACCCAAGTAATTCAAGGCCCCACGCATGAGGGTGGACACACACCGGATCTCATCTTTGTCTCAGGCCAATGGAAGAGTGATCTGGGTATAGGGGATATAGTCATCACACCCTTGTCATGGACAGACCACTCACTTCTCCGGCTTGACTTTCCGACCGCTACTCCCCTCCGCGGGGAGGTGGAACCTGAGTTACCAATCTGGTTCCGCCCCAGGCGCCTGATGGACCCAGATGGGTTCCAAGCGGCGCTTGGGCCACTTCCTGTACCCCTGACCCGCGCCCCGATGGAGGACCTCGTGGCCGCATGGAATACTGCGACCACGGGAGCCTTGGATCGGGTTGCGCCCTTGCGGCCTCTCTTGCGGCGGCGAGCCACCCTGGCTCCTTGGTTTACCGAGGAGCTGAGGGTGATGAAACGCCACAAGAGATGCCTAGAGAGAAGATGGAGGTCTACCCGCTCTGAATCTGACCGGACACAGGTAAGAGCCCATTTACGGACTTACATTGTGGCGCTGAGAGTGGCCAAACGCCATCATTGCGCCACTCTCATAGCATCCGCAGATAACCGCCCTGCCGCCCTGTTTAGGGTGACCCGTACCCTCCTTCAACAGAGGGTGCGGGAAGCCCCCTTACAGGGTAGAGCAGAGGAATTTGTGTCTTATCTGCAGGAGAAAATCGCTCAGATACAGAATGAGTTAGCCCCCATTGCTGGTCCAGTGGATTGCCACGAGGGGGATCTTGTTTGGGAGGAGTTTGACTCCGTTACTTCCGAGGATATGGACAGGTTACGTGGGCGACTGCGAGCCACCACATGTTTATTGGACCCGTGTCCCTCCTGGCTTGTACTGGCATCCTGGGAGGTGACACGAGGCTGGCTCCAAGAGGTTATCAACGCATCCTTGAGTGAGGGTTCCTTGCCTGCCTTCCTAAAAGAGGCCATGGTGAGGCCCCTCCTCAAGAAGCCCTCTTTGGATCCAGCTTTATTAACCAACTATCGTCCAGTCTCCAACCTTCCCTTCCTGGCGAAGGTTGTTGAGAGTGTGGTGGCACAACAGTTTCCCCGTCATCTGGAGGAAATTGATTATCTAGACCCGCGCCAGTCCGGCTTTCGACCCGGGCATAGCACCGAGACGGCATTGGTCGCGTTGGTGGATGATCTCTGGAGGGCCAGAGATGGGGGTTGCTCCTCCATCCTGGTTCTGTTAGACCTCTCGGCGGCTTTCGATGCCATCGACCATGGTATCCTATTGCATCGGCTGGGGGGGTTGGGGGTGGGAGGCACCGTTTTGCGGTGGTTCTCCTCCTACCTCTCTGGCTGATCGCAATTTGTGTTGACAGGAGAGCAGAGGTCGACCCCGAGACCCCTCACATGTGGGGTGCCTCAGGGGTCGGTCCTCTCGCCTCTCCTGTTCAACACATACATGAAGCCGCTGGGCGAGATCATCCGTGGTTTTGGGGTAGAGTATCATCTCTACGCTGATGATACTCAGCTGTATATATCTACCCCAAACCACCCCAACGATGCCGTAGCGGTGATGTGCCAGTGCCTGGAAGCCGTGCGGATCTGGATGGGAAGTAACGGACTCAGGCTCAACCCGACCAAGACCGAGTGGCTGTGGTTTCCGGCTGCCCGATTCAACCAGCTGACTCCATCGCTGGCCATAGGGGGCGAACATCTTGCCCCTGTGGATGGGGCGCGCAACTTGGGTGTCCTCCTGGATACCCGGCTGTCCATGGAAGATCAAGTGACAGCCGTGGCCAGGAGGGCGTTTTACCAGGTTCGCCTGGTACGCCAGTTGCGCCCCCTATTGGATCGGGACGCCCTTCGCACAGTCACTCATGCTCTCGTGACATCCCGACTGGATTATTGCAACTCTCTCTACATGGGGCTCCCCTTGAGGTGTACCCGGAGGCTTCAGTTGGTCCAGAACGCAGCCGCGCGAGCAATTATGGGCACCTCTAGGTTTGCCCACGTAACACCGCTCTTGCGCGAGCTGCACTGGCTACCTGTCGTCTTCCGGGTGCGCTTCAAGGTGTTAATTACCATCTTCAAAGCACTCCATGGCTCGGGACCTAGCTACCTGCGGGATCGGATCCTGCCCCATACATCCTCACGGCTGATTCGCTCCCACAGAGAGGGACTTCTCCGGGTGCCGTCCACTAGACTTTGTCAGCGGGCGACGCCCAGGGGAAGGGCCTTCTCTGTGGCGGGCCCAGCCCTCTGGAACGACCTTCCCCCCGATATCAGGACAACCACGGACCTCCGCTCCTTCCGCTTAAAATTAAAGACACACTTTTTTCGCCTGGCCGGCCTTGGGTAGTCTCTTTTTAGGTTAGGGGTTTTAGGGGTAATTTTTAGTTTAGTTTATGGGTTTTAGCGCAGGATCAATTTAATCCATTTTTAATTTTGTATTTTGTCTGTGGTCTTATTTGTATTTTTAATTGCCTGTGCCCCGCCTCGAGTCCCCTTGGGGGGAGAGAGCGGGATATAAAATTAAATTATTATTATTATTATTATATAAGAATCAGCAAAGAAAAAATAGAAACGATGGTAATTGGGGTGGGGGGTGAGAAGCTTACCCTAAACATAGCAATAAAAGGAAGAAGCATAAAACAAGTATCAACGTACAAATATCTAGGAGCAACATTTACCAAAGATGATAAAATGGAGAAAGAGATTAACATATGATGCAATACAGCAACCCAGGTATTGGGACATTTTGCTCCACTCCTGCAACATAAGGCAGTACCTATCAGCACAAAGAAGCATCTCATGCAAAGTATATATATATGTGTGTGTGTATATATATATGTGTGTGTGTGTGTGTATATATATGTGTGTGTGTGTTTGTGTTAGTTTTATGAGCTGATCAATCAAGGGAAACAGTATGTCTCCTCCCTTAATTTAGGCCCCAATTAAGGAAGGAGACATACTGTTTCCTTTCCTGCCTTTTGGCTCATCACCAGAGGAGCTCATAAAACTAATATATATATATATATACCGGGGCTGCAATGCATCCAAGGCAGAAGCCTAGCACTACAGCCTAACCAGGCTCTACCCATTGCATATACTGTATATATATAAATATATACTGGAATTGCTGGCTTCGGGGATTTTCCCGTGTATATAGCATGGAGATGTTATTGCAATGTTTCGGCAAGATCTCACTTGCCATCATCAGGCAGGATTATGTACAAATACAGAAAATATAATGTAAAAGGAAAAAAAACACTACAGATTAACATCTTCAATTTTAGAAATAATTACTCACATGTGACTATCAAGATAAATCAAAATTCAGATTATTCACTTCTTCAGAATGACAATAAACTATAGCTAATTAGGGATCTTTAGATCTGGTATGCCTTCTTTTAGAAAACAATTTCTCATCCCAAAATTTATTTTATCTTGAATTGCAGTCATTCATCTATTTTGCCTATTTTTTCCTATCATTATCTTCATGTATATACAGTCTTATACATGTACTCTATGCAGTGTAGGTTCCAAAACACAGACATCCTTGGGGTAAGCATCTTCTGTATGATACCAATCCATTTCAAGATGAAGCTGAAGTTGACTCAGGTTCCCTGTGTTCAGAAGCAGAAAGGGAACAGGGACCTAGAGCAATACCTCACTATTGCTGCTTCCATCCTTTGGAATATGCTCCCTCTAAGATCCATTTAACCCCTACTTTAGCCATCTTACGGAAAGCAATGGGAACCTGCTTTTTCCACTGGTCTTTGAAACTAACATTTATGCCTTCCTTCCTGGGTGAACAACAGTGACTTATTTTAAGTTTTACTTTGGGGTGTTTTTTTTGAAAGTTTTTAAAATTTATTGCTCATTGTATTGTTTTTATTATTTGATTTATAAGCTTCCTGTGTACAAAGAGTCATAGTAGTGTAAAAATACTAGAAAATATGGACATACTATTACTATTATTACTATTTATTAAATTTGTATACCGCCCTTCTCCCTTGCAGGAGTCAGGGCGGTGAACAGGCATAATAAAATCACAAAACACAAAACAGAGGAGTATTGTACTGCTGACAAAATTCTCTATTTGTTCAATTCCTCTAACTATATCCATCAATAAATAGGGAATGTGGTTGCACTTATGGTTTAACTTAGTAGGCATGGAACTTGGAAAATGTAGTAAATAGTATATGTGATGAAAAAGTAATTTCTTAATCACAAAAAAATAGAGTTGAATACAAGCCTTACAAGTTTTATGATGGTGCATGTAGCCTCTAAGGTAAGTTAAATGACCTCTGTTTCTGAGAAGGACTGAAATTACTCAGGAAGATCTGTCAGGCACAAAATGGGTAAGACACCTTATTGATATCACAATAGAAGGGTCATAATATATTGCATAGTGTTCCACCAACTACCACATTGTACATCACTGAGATGAAGAAGTTATTGGTAGTGTGCCATGTATTGTATCAGCCTGTTTTCTCTATCACAGACACAGAACAGATTACTGAATGAATATGCTGTTGATATATAATGCTTTAAAGTTGTAGAAGACTTTTGAAATTGGTTTGAAGGACAAATATTTCTGACTTCTATTCTAGATAGTAATGAGAAAAATGAACTGAGGCAAACCTTACTCAACTGCACAAAATTTTCATTTTGCCAGTAAGGAAAAATCACTTTTGACTATATTCCCAAGAGGATAATATAAACTCATATCACTAAAATAAATTTATTTTTGTGATACAGAATAATCATATCTGCATATTTTTCTTTTCTGAAGATGAAGTTACAAAATGACCTCCTCCACCAAGAGAATAAGAAAAAAAATGAATTGCTTGAGTCACTCATGACACTGGGATATCTATAGAAAGTAGCAGTTTTATCCACAGGGCAAGACAATCTTAGTTCTAACCATGCCCTACTGTATGGATGTTGATACATATGAAATTTTATCAAAAAATTGAAGGGATTTACATATGAGAGGAAAAAGGAAATGTGTTGTATCAATTCTGTGTTGGTCTACAGCTGATGCTGATAATCCATAAATAGGAAAACATGCGCAATACTATCAAAAAACCTGCTATAAATATAAAGTACTTGCCAGTGACAGTCTCTAGATTAGCAGTGGCAAGTTTTCCAGTTTCTTCCATTTCATAGGGCTCCTATGAGTATATATTTAAAAAGTGGTAAAGAATCTGGCACAATGAATTAAAGACAACTATTGTTGCTAGTTGCTATTAACATTTTCTTTAGTCTGTGAAACCACAGAAATACTTATTTTCAATCTAAATCTAAAACGAAGCTTGTTTGTTAGTATATGTGTGCAAAACATCAGTTTACACCTCCACACACCAGTGTTTCCCATCTATTGCAAGTGAGTTAAACATGTAGTTAGCCATCTTTTAAGTTCAGATGCATCCTTTATTTGCCTATGGCAAAATGTTGTATGTTGACATCTGATGAAGCATCCTAGATCAAAAATACATTCTGTAAATGACATTGTCTGAAACAAACACCCAATAATCAGTTTCTAGCCCCCAAGGTCATCTGGTCAGCTTGTGATTACAACAGCAGCTTTATTGCTTGTTATTGTCCTGTGCTGGGTGGCAGGTCAATGAAAAAAATGTGCTTTAAACATCGCATCTGATTGTGCAATTCCTAAATCAGTGTCATTGATTATTCACACTGTTGGACCGCTCAAAGCCGGAAAGGTAATTAGGGCTTTTTGTGTGGATTATCCACTGAGAAAAGGTCAAATAACTACAAACAGTGCCAGAAAACAGCAGCCACTGAGGACCTTAGCTTCCGTGATCGGTTAAAAAATGCTCAGGCAGGGGCTTGATAATGATGTGTTTATGCCAGGTTCTGCAGAATTTGATCATTCTGTCATAGAAATCCAATGAAGCATGAGTGATGGTTACTTTTTCCCTGGAAGCTTGCTTTAGGTCCCTGATGCCCATCAAACAAGTTTGTCACAGCAACTTGACTGAAAAGAATTTAAAAGGCAGTTTTTGTTCCAAAGGGAAATGCAAATATATGTCCATTTATGCACATTAAAGTCATTTATTGTCAAGCAATATTAATTTCTAATACAGAGAAAGACAATTATTTTCTTTTTCTTCAATATGCAGGCTGCTTTGTGATAGAATTATAGAATGTATGAGTTAAGAAGAAGCAATGTTATTTAGCCCAATTTCCTGCTGATTGTATAAAAGTACTGAACCATCCTTAAGAATTGGCTATCTATCCCAGGTTTGAACATGTCCAGCAAGGGGATTCCATCTTTGTACTAGACAGACTATTCCATAGCATAACAGCTTTTTCTGTTAGGAAATTTATACTCATATTCACATACTCATGCAGTTAGCAGCTACCTCATGAAGGGCCATTATAGCAGTCTTCCAATATCTTCTAAGAAGTTGCCACAAAGAAGAAGAGGACATCAACCTATTCTCCAAAGCATCTGAAGGCAGAACAAGAAGCAATGGATGGAAACTTATCAAGGAAAGAATTAACCTAGAATTAAGGATAAATTTCATGACAATTAGTACAATTAATCAATGGAATGACTTGCATCTAGAAATTGTGGGTGCTCCATCACTGGAGGTTTTTAAGAAGAGACTGGACAATCATTTACCTGAAATGGTACAAGGTATTCTTCTTGAGCAGAAGGTTGGACTAGAAGACCTCCAAGATACATTCCAACTCTTGTTATTCTGCATTCCTTCCATGTCTTTGATATATATTGTTTTTGATCTCAGTATTCATCCACATAGGTATTTTAATGCTTTTCTTCTTGTTGTTCTTCGGATGGTTTTAATTGAGATTTGAACTTTCAGGGTTTTTATTTTCATGATCGCTTCTCTTGCATGTTTATCCATTGTAGTTTGCCCACTTTTCACCTAGGTTCTGCTTATCTGAAGTCCAAAACACATGATTTATTTTTCTCAGTTTTTCCTCTTTTAATTATCTTGCCCTCCAGGCTGTTTATTTATGTATTTATTATTTTATTTAGTTTGTCAAACATAAGAGGTATAAGTATAAACATGGACATTAACAAGGGAAATGAATACAAATAAATGGGTACAGTAGAACAGGGATGGTAGGCATGCTGGTGCGCTTATGCACACCCCCTTTACGGACCTCTTAGGAATTGGTTGAGGTCCATGGTAGACAGTTTAAGGTTGAAGCTGTGGGGGTTAGGGGAAGTAATAACAGAGTCAGGTCAAGCATTCCAGGTGTTGACCACTCTGTTGCTAAAGTCGTATTTTCTGCAATCTTGTTTGGAGCAGTTTATCTTGAGTTTGTATCTATTGTTTGCCCGAGTATTATTAAGGTTGAAGCTGAAGTAATCATTGACAGGTAGGATGTTGTAGCAGACAATATTATGTACTATGATTAGGTCGGACCATAGGCAGCATAGTTCCAGTTTGTCCAAGCCCAAAATTTCGAGCCTGGTGGCATAAGGGATTCTGTTGCAAGCAGAGGAGTGGAGTATTCTTGTGAAATACTTCTGGACCCGCTCCAGATTAGATTAATTGATTAATGTCCAATATAAAGTGTGGATTCCAGACAGATGAGCTGTATTCAAGAATTGGTCTGGCAAAGGTTTTGTATGCCCTAGTTAGCAGAACAATGTTACCAAAGAAAAAGCTTTGCAAAATTAGGTTAACAATTCTTAATGCCGTTTTGGCAATGCTGTTGCAGTGAGCTCTGGGGCTTAGATCATTTGATATGAGTACTCCTAGGTTAAGGTGACCAGATTTTAACATTGGTAAAGCGGGGCACCATTGATGGGGTGGGGGTGGGGGGAATGAAGCAAGTGCTTTTTCCGTACAAGCGACAAATTTGTGCGGCATTTCCATTCTCTCAATTAGGCGGAATCAAATACTCTTCCTCATACAGAACAAAATAATTATTTACCGTATCGAAGCTTTAACCTCTGGTCTAATCCCAGCGAGTTCCTCAAAATATTATCTCCTGAAGCAAAACGCAGGAATATTTTATTCACTGACGAGCTTACGTGGCTGCCGAAAACTGTATATTCCCTTCCTGTTCTCCCGCCGTTCCCTAGCTTGTCGTGCATTCTTTCCAAAAATTGGGACTTTTTAAAAACGCCGCGGGACGCGGGACAAATTGTTAAAAATCGGGACTGTCCCGCCAAAAGTGGGATGTCTGGCCACCTTATCCTAGGTCCTTGACAGAGTGAGGGTCATCTACAAGGTTGTATCCACCCAGTTTGTATTTGGTGTTTTGATTTTTGTTGCCAATATGTAGAACAGAGCATTTGTTACATGTGATTTGGAGTTGTCAATTTTGTGATTATTCTCACACATAGTCAAGGTCACTTTGTAGGGTAGCAACATTATCAGTGGTGTTAAATAGTTTTATGTCATAAGTAGCTGCTTATAATATTATTGCAAAGGTCATTTATGTAAAGCAGAAAGAGTGTGGGTCCTAAAACTCTGCCTTGAAGGACACTGCTATTAATTGGTGCCGGATTTTATAGGATGCTCCCTATTTTGACTACTTGTTGCCTGTTTGACAGGAACGTGGTTATTCACCTGCAGGGATCTGGAAATGCCATAAGAGCTTAGTTTTAACAGTAGTTTATTGTGTTCCACTGAATCAAAGGCTTTGCAGAAGTCTATGTAAATTGTGTCTATTACTTAACCCTGGTTGAGTTGGGTGTTTCTGCAGTGTAGTAGTTGCAGATTACAGGACAATTTTTTCCTGAAACCAAACTGCTTGCTAGAAAGCAGATTGTTTGTCTCTAAGTGGATGGTGATGGATTGGTTTATAATTTATTCCATGGTTTTACAGGTGATGCAACACAGTGAGATTAAACACAGTGTTTAGGATAGGTGATAATAATAATAATAATCATCATCATCATCATCATCATCTTTATTGTCATTGTAATAATATTGTAATAAAATTACAATGAAATTGGTTTGAGCGCCGTGCCAACACCTGCACCAAGTGGAATACAGACAGCAGTGACAGCCACAACAGGAATCTCTCCAGGCAAACAAAAAGGCCGACAAATGATAGTTGAAACAAAATGGCTGACAAATGACAGTTGAAAAGGATCAATTGTACTTTGTCTTTTATTATCCATTTCTTCAAATCTGTTTGGCATTTTAGGAGTTGGTGGAAGAGGAGCACGTCTCTTTTTCTTTTTTATTTCTTGTTGCAATGAACTTTGAGGAATCGCACTCGGCATCCTCTTATTTCAATGAATTATCATTCCACTGAAAGCATATCATGCTGAATGCTGGCTGGTTGGCAAAACAGCATCTACTACAGCCTTTTTTTGCAGTCTGATTTGCTGCAGCTGGAACACTTGACACGGGCCTTCAATCTAGGAATGTTTTACTTCGATGTTGAATTAGCAATGGTAATGAACACCAACAAGGTATTCCACTATCATTCTTAGGTTTTGGAGAGTTTTGCCTTTAAATCCATGTTTTGAAACCCATGTTCAATAAAGCCTATTTGCAGTTGTCAACCAGCTTGAATGCTTATGGGACCAATTTCCAGAAGAGCCAGATCTGTGGGAAGTTCTCCTAGCTTGTGTGATCCTATATTATACTCTTTGCCTAGGCAGGTAATCTTTAGTAACTTCCAATGCTACCATCACTTCTGTTTTTTTATTAATTTTAATTTTATTCAGATGTGAGTGGGAAGGTTCATTCCCTGAGCTTGTGGATTGGTTTCTGAACATTTTGTTACCAGGCTAGGTATCAGCAGCAGCAGAGTTTAATGTGTTTCTTCAATTTGGGGGTATTTGATGATGATGATGAAAACCCATTACAAAACCTTCACTTGACACATTCACACCTGACCCATCACAAAGCCCTTATAAACAGAACACCGACTTTTTATTTTATTTTGAAAAAACTGTTTTTCTTTGAAAACCAACCATAAGCTCGGAGAACGTACCTTCACCCTCATCCTACACTCGAGGTACAGATATTTTCCTCTTTTGCTTACTCAGATGTATTACTATGCTTTTCCTTCCCTTCTGTTTTCTTTTTCCTTTTGTCTCTGAACTGCTTTTATACTAATATTTGTTTTAAAATTATCAGCACAATAAACAAAGGACCAGCAGCTATAAAGGATGATTTTTAAAAATGAAAGCAAAGGTGGAGATATATTAGAATTTCTATAAATTATTATTATTTACATAGCATGTCATACATCTCTTATGGTGCCAATCTTGAAACAGTTAATTGGATATCTCACACTTTCACATTTCTTTTTTTTATTTTTCTTCCTTACAAATATATATCTTGGCAGGTGCTGAATATAGGTGCTGAACAGTCCATGTTAGAGGAGTCTTAGTTCTTAATATATATATTTTTAATCAGGGAGTCATTCTTTGATTTAAACTTCATATGCAGAGGATTCTGAGAATAAGCCAAAATGCAAATATGGCTAATTATGTACAGCTTTCTCTTTCACTGAAGCACTAAATTAAAGAACTATTTGTTTTCTTTTGTTTTCTCAATAGAATAGAGTGCAAAACAGACTTTGCCCCTGTATTTGAAGTTTATTTCTCTTTAGTTTTTTGCTTCAAATTATTTTCCCCATCTAAATTTACTATTGGAAACAAAGTGGGGCTAGACAGAAATCAATACTATTTTTGTACAATAAGAATCAATCCTGAATTTATATCCACAAAGCAATAACTGGTCTCCAAGTACTCTCAGTATGATTAAATTAAATCTTCTATTTTAATAGTAAAAATGTTTGAAAAGGAATGTATTCTGTCTTTTAAGTAAATGTAGTATTTTCAATTACACCGAGGGAAGCCATACGAAACACAAAAGCTCTTCACACTCTTTACCTTTAAGATCAGGTTGAACCATATACAACTTTTTATGAATGAGATAAAATGTGCTTAAACAAATGGATCCAGCATTGCTTTATCTCATTTTAGCCTTTTATCTTTGCACTTGTGGCAGTCTTCTCATTTTTACCAGTAAAAATGCCAAATAATGCTCTATTGCATGAAATTCTTAGTGTAGATTTATTTCATATTATGATTTATGCAATCAAACATGGCTTTTGAGACATACATCTTAGCAACCATAATTTTTCATTTAGAATCTGCAGCCTGTCATTTAATACAGGAACCTTTTCTTCTACAGATGGTCTATCCAGAGTGGCATGGAAGGAATGCAATATGTCAGTCCACTCTTTTAAAAACACAAAGCAATGATATATTCAATTAGGTTGGGAATAAACCTTCTAGGCTTCCTCACCATAAATCTTTTAGCATCTACATCATGCTCACAAAGGAAATAATACATGTCATTTGGACTAAGGGGCTATTGTGGATTGCTGAGGGAAACATGAAATTCTGAGGGGTTCAGCATTCCTGTGAATTCTTGCAACCAAGTTAGTGTACAAATTAGAAAAATGTGTAATAAGTGTCTAATGATACCTCCTGGGACATATCGGAGCTAATATTTACTGTAATGATCAGGAGGTCCACTTAAACTGGAGGAGTTGAAATGAAAAACCCAAATCAAATGATATCTTTTAGTTTATTAAATGTGTAATTTAACCTCAGAGGCATTTTCCTTTCTTTTCTGCCATTTCTTGTGTTTCTGCAACTCTAAAGCTTTAATCACCTAATAAAACCAGCATATGTATATGAAAACATAATCTACAGTTCCATAAACCACATTTAACACACCAGCTCTAGCAGCACTGTAAGTTGAATAGTTATCTAATTCAGACCAGATGTTATTTCAAATGCTATTTATAGAGAGCCTACTCTCCAGATTTTGTGAAAGTAACTCCTTTTATTAAGTTTGAGAACTTTTTGTAAGCAGTAAGCATTGAAACTTCTTTCCTTCTTAATGAGAATTAAATTCAGTTAGTTATACCAAGTCCCATTCTATTGTTTTTATTGAGACAAATTTTTGGTTAATATTTTTTGTTCTCTTGCCAGAGATGGATTCTACAAGTTGGACAAAAACTAAGGCTGGAATGCTATATTCATTGAATGTCCTTTCTAGGGATAGAATATAGAAAATAATTTCATCTAATGAAACCAGTAGAACAATATAGTCACCTCTTGTATTATTGATTTTGTAAGATCTAAATGCTTAATCAGAAGCTGACCCAATATATTTTATTGTGCATCAATAGGCAGCTGTCAGATCTGGATAACCTGTACCATGGATAGCTATAAATGTGTTATTTGCAGGACTATGCAGAGTTCCAGACACAGGCAATCTAATTTGAAGTGTATATGGGTATGAATGTAGCATGTATATAGACCATATGAAACTACAATACAATACAATACAATACAATGGCAGAGTTGTAAGGGACCTTGGAGGTCTTCTAGTCCAACCCCCTGCCTAGGCAGGAAACCCTATACCGGCAAACTCATTAGTCAACAGAGCCAAATATCAATACAATGATTGAAATTTATTTTGAGAGCCAGAAGGTGTGGCCTATTTTGTGGGAGTGGCTCAGCAGTCATGTGACCGGGTGGGCGTGGCCAACTTGGAAAATGTGGTGAAACTCACTTAACAATGGTCTTGCTTAGCAACCAAAATTTTGGGCTCAATTGTAGTCATAAGTTCTTTCTTTCTTTCTTTCTTTCTTTCTTTCTTTCTTTCTTTCTTTCTTTCTTTCTTTCTTTCTTTCTTTCTTTTTCTCTTTCTTTTTCTTTCTGTCAATCTCTCTGTCTCTCTCTCCTCCCTCCACCCATCTGTCACTGTGTATCTGTCTGTCTCTCATTCACTCACTTAATCACTCATTCTGTGTCTCTGTCTATCTTTCTCTTCCTCCCTCTCTGTCTCTCCTTGTCTCTGTGTGTGTGTCTGTCACTCTGATTCCCTCCCTCCCTCCGTCTCCGATTCAATCCCTCCCTCTGTCATTCTCTCTGTGCCTCTCTGTCTCTCTCCCTACCTCCCTCACCATCTCTGTCTCTCTCTCTGTACTCTGTGTGTCTGTCAGTCTCTCTCTGATTCCCTCCCTCCCTGTCTCTCTCTGTCTGAATGTCTGTCTCTCCCCCCCTCCCCGGGAGCTTCTTCAGCCCCTGGGAAGCAGACGAGTGGCTGGCATGTCCCATAGACAAAAGCTATGAAAGAGCAGCCAAAGGCAATCCAAGAGTCAGTAAAGCCATCTCCAAGCAAGGACAGAAAAGAAACTCAAATTTAATTGGATTTCTGAGCATTTGGATTCTTGCCTGTGCAAAGCCAGGACTGTGCAACTTACTGTAAATCTATGGCCTGTACATTCTGTAAATATTTGCTCTTTTACATTCTGGGGATATTTTGTCCCCATCCTATGTGTGGCTTCTACCTATCAGGTTCACCGGCTGCCAGTTCCCTCCCCCAACCCATGGAGCCTCTTCAGGCTGATAGGTCTATAATTTCCTGGATCTATTTTTTCCCCTTTTTTGAAGATGGGAACCACATCAGCTCTTTTCCAGTCCTCTGGCAGTTCCCTGGTGCTCCAGGATCTCTGAAAGATATAGTTCAGTGGTTCTGAGATCTCGTCTGCCAGTTCCTTCAGAAACCTGGGGTGTAATCCATCCAGTCCTGGTGATTTGAACTCATCTAGGGTAGACAGATGCTCACTTACCATTTTCTTCCCTATTTCAACTTGTGCTCCTAATCTGATTTTTGTGGTGTTATTTTTGGTTGGTTAGACTGTTTTTTCCCTTTGCGTAAAGACAGATGCAAAAAATGAGTTAAATAGTTCTGCTTTCTCCCTGTTGCTTGTCATCTTCTTGTCATTTTCTCCCAGCAATGGACCAATTGTTTCCTTAACTTTTTTCTTGTTTTTAACATGTTGGAAGAAGCTTTTTTTTTTTATTTTTTACTTTTGTGGCAAGCCTTTCTTCATTGCCAGCCTTAGCTTTCCTCATTTCATCTTTATAGGCTATTTGCTCAGGCTATTTGCTGATATTTTGCCTTAGTTATGTGCTCCTCTTTCCACTTTCGATATTTATCCTTTTTGTCTTTCAATTTGTCAGAGAGTTCTTTATACAGCCATGCTGGTTTCTTTTGGGAGCTGTTATTTTTCTTCTTCATTGGTATTGTGCTAGACTGGGCTTTTGTAATCTCATTTTTCAAAATTTCCCAAACTTCTTGAGTTGTTTTGCCCTTGAGGACTCTCATCCATGGAATCCTTCCCAAGCTCTCTCTAAGTCTAAGTGTATTGAAATTAGTTCTCTTAAAGTCCAATACTCTAGTTTGACTTTGTTCTACTACTTTTGTTTGCATAATGTTGAATTCCAGTATTGCACAATCGCTTGCCCCCAAAGTTTCTGTAGCTTCAACACCTTCTATCATTTCCTCTCTGTTAGTGAGAATTAAGTCCAATGTGGCTGATCCCCTTGTTCCCTTCTCTACCTTTTGGGAAACAAAGTTGTCTGCTAGGTTTGTTAGGAACCTGTTGGATCTTCCACTTGGTGCAGAGTTTGTTTTCCAGTTGATGTCAGGGTAGTTAAAATCCCCCATTACTATTGTGGTGCGCTTCCTACATACCTTAGTTAGCTGACTAGCAAAAAGTTCATCTACTTCCTCTGCTTGGTTGGGTGGCCTGTAATATAGACCTATGGCAATGCTATTTCCCCCCCCAACCTTTAATATTGACCCAAATGCATTCAAGATCTAATCATGTCTTCTCTTGGAATTTATAAAGAGAAGTCATGGATTATTTACAAAGACACCTGGAAACTCCAATATTTTGGGGCATGTGTTATGGAGGAGGATAACTATCTGTGTTGTAATTAATTCAGGAATACATTTGCAGATTATTTTACTATAGATACTCCAAATGTATATTACTGTAAGGAAATACAAATATTTGGAAATAAATTACTGATTCCCTCTTCCAGTGTATTTATTCAAAGGCCAACTAAATGAAAAACGTTATCAATAAAATTCTTAGCTATGCCACCTTAAAGACAACTTTTAGGAAGGAGGTTCCAGAGAGCATAACGGGTCTCACTGCTGAATAAATGTATTTAGCTTGCTCTATAAATCAATAGTTCAATGTTAACCATGTTTTCCTGGAAGTAAGTCTCAGGGAACTGACTCCTCCAAGGCTTATTCCCTAGTAAATTCTAGGATTGCAGCCTTTCCTTTTTATACAGGATTGAGTTAAAGGCTCCATGGAAGAAGTGAAGTTGGAACTAGATTTATAGCCATGGCAAGGAATCACGCTCAACAGAAATTTAGGAAATCAACTCAACCAGGGGAAAAATATACAAAGTTTCAGCTAATGAACCCTACAAAGTGATGGAAACAGCTGTATGCTTTTCTTTAAAATAACATTTTCCTCACTGAAGTTTCCAGCAAAATATTTGAGTTCCGTGCTGTGGACTTGATGGGCTGTGACCTGCAGAGGGAGGGAAATGGAACCAAAAACAGCTTCTGTGAAATGAAATGGATGAATCAGTTTATCCCTGTGACAATCATGCATATTCATAAATATTTTACAAGTACAACTTTCAAGCTACTAAATTTTATTGCCACATTAATGTGACTTGCAAATTTATAGCATAGGCATTTGTGGATTGTAAACTTCAAATATATATGAAAACCATGCCAGCAAAAAAAAAAGTTATGTTTTGAAGGGTTATCTCATAAACACTGCATCCTAAGTGTGTGTTTATCTGTGTGATTAAATATCTACTTTGTTTATAGTATCATTCTTCAATTTATCAGATATTAATTCCAGTGCAAAGAGCTATAAATATCTCTGATACAACATACTCATATTATCAGGCAATTTTTCACGTGTAAGAAGCATAAGAAAGTATGCAGAAGAGTTGTATATGTCTATATATCTAGGATCTTGATATATTTTGTTATCGGCATTACTAGACTTTTAAAATGATAGTCATATAAACCGAAATCCTCCATAAATATTTCAAAATGGAAAATGAGTACGAGAAAAACAATACTTTTAGACATTGGAAAGGGAATTCCAATGCCATGAGTTACTAAAATTATGTCAGGGGCATAAAGATTTAACTGACCTGGCTGACCGGGAAGAAATGTAACCCGCAATTAATATGGCTGGCAAGTTGAAACGAAGAGACATGTTGACAATGCCCCCCAAATATAATATTATTAATATTAGAAAATACACGAATTACAATATATTCTAAATTATTATCTATTTATTTATCTATCATACTTTATCAAGGTCCTGCTGATTGTATAAACAAATGTTCACCATCTCGATCAGTGTCCAGCAGGAACCCATAATTCTTTCAATGACATTCCAAAAATCATTATAAAGATATCCATGCATCCTATGCATTGTGTTTCCCTTCTACTTCTTTTCAATTCAGCCAAGCATAATAATTTATTGTAGACCACCATTTGTTAGTATCATACGATGTGGCCTGGCGTAGCTTTTAAATTTGTTTTATCAATTGGGTTTTATTAGGGACTTTTTAGAGCAGGTTTTTGCTTAATCTGTTTTTATTATATTTATTGTACCTGATGTTTTATGTTTTATAATTGCCTGTTCACCGCCCTGAGTCCCGCAAGGGAGATAGGGCGGTATATAAATTTAAATAAACATAAACATCAGTGGTGGGATTCAAGTAATTTAACAACCAGTTCTCTGCCCTAATGACCAGGTAGGTAGGCGGGGCTTGGAGGTCATGTGACTGGGTGGGCATGGCCAACTCAACATCAATCACATCGATGGGCACTTCATCTTAGCTGCTACAATGTAATAAGGGTTAACCGGAGAGGCAGTTTCTGTAAGCAGGGCAATAAAGATTAGGCTAGAAACAACAAATGTTTCCCTCTTGCCTTCCTTACAGGATTAGCCCTGTAAAGTGGAAAAAACAAATGAGATTTCTTCCAACAACTGGTTCTCCAAACTGCTTAGAAAGTTAACAACTTGTTCTCCCGAATAGGTGTGAACTGACTGAATCCCACCACTGGATGTGGTGGAAAGACAAATATCTCCATGGACTGCGGAGAGTAGCGCAAAGAAAAGTGCAAAATCATCCTTGCTGGTAATGTTGAAGACATTGCTGGTAAGAATAAATCAAAACAGAGTTATAAGTAGGTGAGAAATTGGTGGTATGAGGAAAGCCAATGCACCTGGAAAAGGAGCTCCAAAATCAATTTCAGAAGGCAAAGACAAAAAAAAACTTTTGACTTTTTGTGACGAAAACACAGAGCTACTTTATTTTATTGCCAGCTGCTAAGAAGTATTATAGATCACAACATATCATGCAAGGTCTAAGGACTACTAGGAATTCAGTTTCTGAATTTGTGAAAATGTTAGAAGAAAATATGTTTGTCTATCAATCTGCTTACCTAAACACCAGTTTATATCATCCACTAATAAAAATTCTCTGAGTAACACACAATCGAAACAGCATATATATTGTAAATTGGAGACAGCTACAAATTTATGTATCTGATTGTTAAGATTGCAATCCTTTCAAGATTAAATACTATTTAATTGAATGAATACCACTTAATTGAACACATAAAGGAGACAGTTATCTGGATTCTCATTTTATTAGCTCTCATCCTGTCCAATCCTGTTCAGACACTGGTTCAGGACACTGAGATACCAGAATCAGAATTTATTTAACATGAGAGGAAAAAAATTAAGGCAAGAACAAAAAGATCAGCCTGAAGAAATGAGCATATACTTAAAACAATGTTTTGGCAGAATATGGGGATATGTTAATTAGATAATGCTTAGTTTGTATATTTCTGGTATGAATTCAAGCCCAGCCTTAAACAGAAAACTAATTGGGTGACCTTAGGCTAGTCACATTCTCTCAGCCCTAGGAAATAGTTAATGGCAAATCACTTCTTGTCAAAAACTGCAGGGCCTTGTCCAGGCAGTTGCTAGAATTGAACAATAATTTGAAGTTACATGCACACACACGTATAAATACATGCGTGCACATAACACACACACACACACACACACACACTAGTGCTCAAACATTTCTTGCAAAAGGAATACAAAATTAATTGCCAGAGTCATCAGTGTACTGCTTAAATTCTCTGCTTATGGTTATGGTACTATTGAGTCTCTTGAAATACTTGGCACAGAATGTAGAATTTCAAACCATAGCTCCTTGAAGTGTAATATATGAAAATGGTAGACCTAATCTCATTTCCACTGAGGTCATCTGGAAAGTTGCCATTGTCTTCCATTACAGAGAGATCTGGCAGTATAAGATAAGAATTGCTTTCCAATTAATTAATAAAATGAACAGACCTCTGTTGGTCCATGAGAACTAGATTTACATCTTAATTATGTTGGAAACAATATTATTTTTAGTACAAATAACTGTAATTATA
The DNA here is from genome assembly GCA_039707465.1 of Rhabdophis nuchalis. NCBI lineage: Eukaryota > Metazoa > Chordata > Lepidosauria > Squamata > Natricidae > Rhabdophis > Rhabdophis nuchalis. The sequence goes on along the minus strand of CM077647.1, from coordinate 50,423,892 downwards.
AACTTAGTTTCATATTTGATTATATGTACCAACATCATTGCTCAAATACTTTGGCTACCAAATGAGAAGAGGGGATTCATTGGAAAAGACCCTGATGTTGGGAAAGATAGAAGGCAAAAAGAAAAGGGGATGGCAGGCAACAAGATGGTTAGATAATGTCATTGCTACAGTGGAAATAGGTTTGGCCAAACACTGGGAGACAGAAGAGGACACTGGGAAGGGGATATAACCTGCTGGGGTCTGTAGGGATGCAAGGAGTCAGACAGAACTTAGCAATTGAACAACAAAATCATTGATTATCAGAAACATTATTTTTCTTATTAGTTGTAAAATGACTTGTGCTGATATTCTTCAGAATCAGGATTGAGTCGGGATCTACTTACTTTGCTAGACATTAATATATGCAACTGGCTTTTTCAACAATCATTAGGGTTAGGGTTAGCATATTGCCCTCAACAATCTGGGTCCTCATTTTACTGACCTTGGAAGGGTGGAAGGCTGGAGTCAACCTTGAGCTGGTGGGAATTTAACTGCTGAAATGCTGGCTGTCTGCAGTCAGCAGAATTAGCCTGCAGTACTACATTCTAACCACTGCACCACTATGGCTCAAAGATGGCTTCTTAAATGGCTATATGGAAGTATGGTACTTTGTTCATGTGTGCAGGTGGTGATGATCAAAGAGAGAGCCAAATTGAAAGACAAAAATATAAATATAAAAAGTGGAAAGAGGAGCACATAATTAAGATAGAATATCAGCAAATAGCTTGAGGCTGTAAAGATGAAGTGAGGAAAGCTAAGGCTCACAATGAGAAAAGGCTTGCGACAAAGATAAAAAGTAACAACAACAAAAAAGCTTTTCCAACATATTAAAAACAAGAAAATAGTCAAGGAAACAATTGGTCCATTGCTGGGATAAAATGGCAAAAAGGTGACAAGCAACAGGGAGAAAGCAGAACTATTTAACTCATTTTTTGCATCTGTCTTTACACAAAGGGGAAAAACAGTCTAACCCAGTGATGACTAACCTTTTTTGGCTCGTGGGCCAACAATGGGGTGAGCTTAGGGAAGGTCGTGCGTGGGCGTGCCACACCCATAATGCTATGTGCGTGACCCCCTGCTTTTGGTGCACTTTTTTCGTCCTCCCCAGGCTCCAGAGGCTTTCTAGGAGCCCTTGGAGGGTGAAAACAGCCTCCCCCCCACCTCCAGAGGGTGAAAAACGGCGTCAAAAGAAGGCCTAAATCAGCTGGCCAGCACACACATGCGCGCTAGTGCTGACAGGGCAACGCCTCGCATGCCCTAAGAAATGGTTCCGTGTGCCACCTGTGGCACCTGTGCCATAGGTTCGCCATCACTGGTCTAACCTATCAAAAACAGAACCACAAAAATCAGATTAGGAACAAAAGTTAAAATAGGGAAAAAAATGGTAAGTGAGCACCTGTCTACCCTAGACGAATTCAAATCACTAGGACTGGATGGATTACACCCCAAGGTTCTGAAGGAACTGGCAGATGAGATCTCAGAACCACTGGACTATATCTTTCAGAGATCCAGATGGATTAGTAATTGGCTGACCAACCGCACTCAACCTGTAGTTCTCAATGGAACTGCAACTACATAATAATAATAATAATAATCTTTATTGTCATTGTAAAAATTACAATGAAATTGGTTTCATGGAGGGAAGTATGCAGTGGAGTACCCCAAGGCTCTGTTTTAGGCCCAGCACTCTGCAACATCTTCATCAATGATTTGGATGAGGGTATAAATGGGGAACTCATCAAATTTGCAGTTGACACCAAGCTGACAGGAATAACTAACACTCTAGAAGATAGGCTTAAGATTCAGAAGGATCTTGACAAACTTGAACATTGAGCACTATCTAACAAACTGAAATTCAATGGTAAAAAAGTTCTACATTTAGGCAAGAAACACAAAATGCACCGGTACAGTATATGTCAGCGATGGCGAACCTTTTTAGGATCGTGTGCCATAAGGGGGGGAGTGCAGGGGGAGGTCGTGTGCCAGTGTGCCACACCCATAATGCAGTGCACGTGCCCCCAGTGACTTCCAGTTTGCTCGTAGCATCGTTTTTAGTCCTCCTTTGGGGAAACTCCTGAAGCCTCCAGGGGGCCTTGGCCCCCTGTTTTTGCCCTCCCTGGGCTCATATAAAGCCTGGGGAGGGCAAAAATGGCTTTAAAATGGTTGTATCAGCTGGCCAGCACGTGCATGCATGCCAGCCAGCTGACAGGGCAACGCCTCGCATGCCTTGCCAAATAGCTCCACGTGCCACCTGTGGCATGCGTGCCATAGGTTCACCATCACTGGTATATGTGGTACCTTGCTCAACAGTATTAACTGTGAGAGGGATCTTGGAATTCTAGTGGACAACTATTTAAATATGAGCCAGCAGTCTGCAGCAGCTGCCAAAAAAGCCAACACAGTTCTAGGCTGCATAAACTACGGGATAGAATCAAGATCATGTGAAGTGTTAATACTATTTTATAATGCCTTGGTAAGGCCACACTTGGAATACTGCATTCAGTTTTGGACACCATGATGTAAAAAAGATGTGGAGACTCTAGAAAGAATGCAGGGAAGAGCAACAAAGATGATTAGGGGACTGGAGGCTAAAACATATGAAGAACGGTTGCAGGAACTGGGTATGTCTAGCTTAATGAAAAGAAGGGATAGGGGAGACATGAGAGCAGTGTTCCAATATCCCAGGGGTTGCCATAAAAAAGAGGGAGTCAAACTATTCTCCAAAGCACCTAAGGGTAGAACAAGAAGCAATGGGTAGAAACTAATCAAGGAGAGAAGCAACGTAGAACTGAAGAGAAACAATTAATCAGTGGAACAACTTGTCTCCAGAAGTTGTGAATGCTTCAACACTGGAAGTTTTTAAGAAGATGTTGGATAACCATTTGTCTGAAGTGATGTAGGGTTTCCTGTCTAGGCAGGGGGTTAGAGTAGAAGACCTCCAATGTCCCTTCCTATTCTGTTATTCTATTCTATTCTATTCGATTGAATTGGTATCTAATATATTCATTCCCTTCTTCAGACTCTGAAAAACACATACCAATATGCAATTGATGAACAGTTAGAATAGGACTGATTCACTCCAACTGACACATCATTCTACTGAGCAGTAGCTCAATCAATTCCACAATTTAAAGTAGACAATAATAAACTTATAGTGCATCATATGTGTAATGGATAATCATTTGGAATATCAAAAATGGTTTGTTATAGGTGTCAGTTTTTTCCAAATATTATGTAAGATGCATATATCTGAAACACAGCATACGTTTTCAGTGTTCTGATAGCCAAAATAAACTAAAGTGGCCTATTATTGAATTACAAAAGATAGGAAGAATCAGGAGCTTGCTAATAATAGGTTAATGAAAAAGTTCTATCTGAAACCACAATAGTTACAAATGCAGTATTTTCTGTCTCAAGGCCCGTAAACAGAAACTGTAGACTGATAATTTAAATTGTCATCTTTTAATATAAAGGATTGAATAAAAACGAAAATATTAAATTTTCATATGTGTTTGTTTTCTCAGCAGTATACTGCTGTGAAATGTGTTTTAAAACTTTTAGTCTTTTGATTCTGCTATATGGACATACTGATTATGCTACACGTATATGAAAAGTACATGTCTGAGAAGCTCTTTTGTTAATTGAATGATCTCATTGTAAACCACATGATATTCTGACATTTTACACTAAAACTAAATTTGTATGGAGATTTTGCCAAGATTCCTTAATTTGACAAAGTAATAATTCATGGCTTAAGCCAACTCTCACAGAAAGAAATTTTAAACAGGGTTTTTGTAGCAGTCTTGCAAGGTATATTAAAAGCAACTTCATGGAAATATTTTACAAAAAGCCGTATGATGATGGTGACCTCATATATAAAGATATTTTGCATTAATATTACAAGATACAGAAATACAAAAGAAAATATTAGGAACGATAGGGGAAGTGAAAGGGAGGGAAAAGTGTGGGGAAAAGGGGAAAAAAGAAAAAAAAGGAGTTGACTTCTGACTTTCAACTTCTTTTAGTGCAGTAGAATAAAATAATATCTTCAAACCTCAACTTTTTACTTTTACATATTAGTATAAACTAGCCATTTCTATAACAACCAACCTATCTAATCAGTAAAATCCAATATCAAAGTTTCATTTTTTTCCACCTCAAGCACAAAGTCCAGAAGCAAAATCAATCAATCAATCAATCAATCAATCAATCAATCAATCACACACACACACACTTACTTTGGTTGGTAAAAGAAAGATGTTTTGCACATAGTTTTTTGTAATTTTGTGAAGAATTTTATCTTGAAAAATTGAGACTTCGTCTATCCGAGTTTATAGTAGCCCAGATGCCATATAGACAACTCCTGCATTTGGGCTGTTATTATGGGACAGTCTAAAAAATGAATACAAATACCTAAAAAATAAAGTTTAGAAGAATTCAAAATTATAAAACCTGATTATATGGAATTATAGCAGGATATAAATATAAGAGCTATAATAAATAAAAATATATTTATTACATAGGTTTTGTTTCACTTCTGTATTATTTTTTCAAATGTTTCAGTTTGGATGGTGAGCTGTGAAAGAACAAGCCAATCTCAAGTTTTTCCACTTTGTCCCAAGTCTTCATTTTTTAAATGTTCAAGACATCCAAACATTTTCTCCTGGAATAATAAATGCAACATGATAATAAGTTTGTGCTTTGTTATCCTTTTTTCTTCTCATATTTTTAAATTAAGAAATACCAGAATGACTTTTATCCAAAGTATACAAGCACTACTGCAAATGCTTCTCTGCTCAGGACACAGGCAAGAAGAAGAGTAAGATTTTGGTGTGTGCTTTTTTGTGTGAATTTGTCTACTGAAGTTCCTGATATTATTCTGTTTTACTATTATTTTTATGGACTCCTGTCTTTGTTTTTATCTAGTTTATCTAACAGTCAAAATTAATAAACTATACTTGTGGTTGTTTTTACAATTCTCTGGCTTATAGTTCCATTTGAAACAAATAGTAAAAATATTTTAAATATATTCAATAAGTAAATGTAATTACCATATTTTTGTATAAGATGCACCTTTTCTTCCCAAAAAAGAGGGTGAAAATCTGGGTGCATCTTATACACTGAATACAGCATTTTTGGCCTTCAGAAACTCCATCCCCTTCACAACAATATATGTATAGAGGGTTTGGGACACCTGCAAAGTACCCCTGGGGCTTAGGAGTGCAAAAATGAACAAAAAACAGGTCATTTTTTGCCTGTTCTCCCTGCTCCCTAGCCCTTAGGAGCACTCTACAAGCCACCTAAAGGCTATAAATGCTCTCTTTTTGGGGCAAAAAATGGGCCTGTTTTCATGAAGAATAGGCCATATTTTTCTCATTTTTGCCCCCACCCACCCCCCGGCCCCAGGAGCACTTTGTAGGCTCTCAAACTTTCTGCATGCCCCGTTTTTCAAACAAAATGAGGTGTGCAGAGGGTTTGGGAGTTCTGCAGAGTGCAAAAACTTTAAAAAAAAATTACCTCTTCAAAATCTTGATGCATCTTATACTCCAGTGTGTCTTATACTTAAAAAAATACGGTATAATCTCAGTAGACCATACTTGTACATTTAATTTTAAAAAACAACAACTTATACATGTTGAATGTATGTTCCTAAAACATCAAAGTGGATTAAGAGCACTAAATGGCAGCATCAATATGAACATAAATAAATATTTCTATCCCACTTCTTTAATAATACATGTATTAAATCAGATGCAGACAATATAAAAGATGCAATGGTAGATAACATAAAATAAAATAAAATAAAATACTGGCATAAAAGATGCAATGGCAGGTAACAGCCTCAGCCTCCATATTTCTGATTCCCCAATGCTGAATTGGGAGGATGCAGTTCAAATGCAAGATTTTAATTAATTAAATTAATTAATTAAGAGGGCCATCACAATATTCCCATGGGCTCCCAATTGCTTAGCCAGTTTTTGAGCAATTTGTAGAATATTTAGAAGGTAGAGTTAACTTCTTTTCTGGGGGGAGAAGATTACATGAAGAGGGCACGATGATAGACTTTTTCTTCTCTGGACAGTCAAATATAATTCCCTGCATGTCTTTCGCATCATAGCCAGGGGTGGGCTGCTATGGATTTGCCCAGATTCCAACCTCTCCCTTCCAAGGAGTCTCCACATGGCCCATTTTGGATGTGAGGTAAGTGGAGGGCCCAGTGAGAAGTGAAAACGGGCGTCCTGGAATTTCCAGTTTCTGACCTCTGGAATGAAGTTCCCTGCTGGTGCTGGCCAGTCACCTGTCTTCTGGATCGGCAAGGTGGCTGGGAAGATGTCAGTTGGGATTTCAGGATCCAAAAATTCTGGAACCAAAGGTCGGGCGTCGATGATGGTTGCCACCTCTGCCATGATGGTGGTGAGGGTGATCACTGCTAAGCCCAACACAAGAGGTCTCCATCTGGAGAAGCGTTTGAAGCAAGCTTGTTCTCGGGACTGGTTGGGGGATAGTTGTGGTGCTAGTTTCACCTCTGCCATGATGAAACTAATGTGAATGTTGCTCTCCTCGTTGTAGACTATGTGATTGTTGTTCTCCCCGCCACAGACCTTGATGTATCCTATGGCTGCTGTTGCCTTCGTTGTGGCAATAGGCCAGATAGGGATGTGCTTGCGTTGCACAGAAACATTTTGGAGACAATTCAGAGTCTTGCCACATTTACCATTCTTGCTTCTGTGGTTTGTGCTGTTTGTCGCTGGACCACATGAAACATAGGTAACTCTGATGGTTTTCTCTGACAAGGGATAAGTAGAACATCTGCTGGACGTTGGCCATGGAGGCTATTGCTTCCTTTCTGAAGTGAATGAGCATGCTGAGCAGACCATTGATGAGGTCAGGACCTGTGAGAAGTAATTTGTTGAAAGAGAGACCTTGGATTTGCGTGATGGCCTCAGAGACTACTTGGGGCTTCTTGCTTTTGATTTGTCTCAGGTTGAAGAGATGAGAGGGAGGTTGCTCATGATTGTTTGGTAACGATTGCCTTGGTGTACAAAAGGATAATAGAGCCATCCAACTCTTGGTGGCCTACTGTTGGCATTCCTTGACCATGAGCTTCAGAAGTTCTTTGTTCTCTATTGACAAGGCCGAGTCATTGTCTTCTTTGCTGGTCTGGAACATGTTGCTCCTAAAACTGGCCTGAATGACGAGGTCATGAAATGTTCTTGGTATGGCCTTGAGTGGGATGTTCTCCCATTACTAAGAGTGGAGGTTGTGATGACATTTGCCTGGGTTGGGACCTGCGGCCAATCAACACATACCATCCCAAATACGCCCCTTCTGAATTCTGTTTTGAAGGCAAATGGGGAGCCCCTTGGACGTTTGACCACTTCTTGAGGAGTGAGAGCATCATAGGTGTCTGCTCTCAGCAACAGCAGGATTTTGGTTTTGGGATCTGGAGCAGGTAAGTGATTAGCTATGTGCTTCATGTGAGTTGTGGTGCTTGCTACATCTGGTGTTGCAATCTGACTGTCATCATCTGGTGGGTCGTCCCATTCTAGTACTGGCGGTAGTGGGAATTGTGCACTCCCATCTAACATTTCTTTGCAGAGACTGTCAACTTTCCTCCCTGCCATGTGCTGAAACCCAGTGCGCGTTGATGTCATGAAGTGTACTTCTCCACTTTGGATGTTGTTGCAGCTGTTAAGTGCTGAACTTGCTAGTGGGTCATAGCTTTGCAGTACCTACCTACTGTATTTTTCCCTCTCTTTCTCTATCCACCTACCTACCTACCTACCTACCTACCTACCTACCATATTTTTCCTCTCTCCCTCTACTTACCATGCAGCCTCCTGGGATCAAAAATGGGCCACATTGGAGTGTGTCACCCGCCATGCCTAGTTTTGGGCCTAGTAGGCCTCCATGCAGCCTCCTGGGAACAAAAATTGGCCACATGGGAGTGTGCCACCCACTGCATTTTGTTTTGGGCCTAGTAGGCCTCCATGCAGCCTCCTAGGACCAAAAATGGGCCACATTGGAGTGTGCCATCCCCCATGCCTAGTTTTGGGCCTTGTAGGTGTCCATGCAGCCTCCTGGGACCAAAAATGGGCCATCTAGGAGTGTGCCACCCCCGCGCCTTGTTTTGGGCCCAGTAAGATTAAGATTTATTGCATTTATATACCGCCCTATCTCCCTTTCGGGACTCAGGGCAGTGTACAGCCAACAGTAAAAATGAGTAATATAAAAGTTAAGATCAAATGTTAAGATATAAATAAATAAATTGGCCTACCAAATTAAAAACCCCTACTAAAATCAGTTTACAAACTATGAAAGGCCGGCAGCACGAAATAAATGGGTCTTCAGGGCCTGACGGAAAAGGCGTAGGTTGGTGATCGTCCGTAGGTCAGGGGTAGGTCATTCCAGAGGGCAGGGGCTGCCACAGAGAATGCTCTCCTCCTGGGGGTCGCCAGCCGACATTGTTTAGCCGACGGCACCCTGAGGAGGCCCTCTCTGTGGGAGTGAACTGGTCGGTGGGAGGTATTTGGTAGCAGGAGGCGGTCTTGAAAATAATCAGGCCCCTTGCCATGGAGCACTTTAAAGGTGGTTACTAGTACCTTGAAGCGCACCCGGAAAGCCACAGGCAGCCAGTGCAGCTCACGCAGGAGAGGTGTCATGTGGGAGCATCTGGAGGGTCCCAGAATCCCCCGCGCGGCCGCATTCTGAATCAACTGGAACCTCCGGGTGCACTTCAAGGGAAGCCCCATGTAGAGAGCATTGCAGTAGTCCAGGCGGGAGATGACGAGGGCTTGAGTGACAGTGCGTAAAGCATCACGATCCAGAAAGGGGCGCAACTGGCGTATCAGACGGACTTGATAAAAAGCCCCCCTGGCAACGGCTGTCATATGGTCTTCTAGAGTCAGCCGGGAGTCCAGGAGGATGCCCAAGTTGTGAGCCCTCTCTGTGGGGGCCAATGACTCTCCCCCAATAGCCAGAGCTGGCACCAACTGGCTATATCGTGATGCCGGAAGTCACAGCCACTCAGTCTTGGATGGGTTGAGTCGGAGCCTGTTTCTCCCCATCCAGACTCGCACGGCCTCCAGACACTGGGACATCACTTCAACGGCATTGTTGGGGTGGTCCGGGGTAGAGATGTACAGCTGAGTATCGTCAGCGTACTGGTGGAATTCTACCCCGAAACCATGGATGATCGCACCCAACGGCTTCATATAAATTTTGAACAGGAGAGGCGAGAGGACCGACCCCTGTGGTACCCCACAAGTGAGGCACCTCGACGTCGACCTCTGCCCTCCTGCCAACACAAATTGCGACCGGTCAGAGAGGTAGGAGGAGAACTACCGTAAAACGGTGCCCCCCACCCCCAGCCCTTCCAGCCGGCGCAACATGATACCATGGTCGATGGTATCGAAAGCCACTGAGAGAACTAACAGGACCAGGATAGAGGAACAACCCCTATCCCGAGCCCTCCAGAGATCATCCACCAATGCGACCAATGCCGTCTCTGTGCTGTGTCCAGGCTGGAAGCCGGACTGGCGCGGGTCCAGATAGACAGTTTCCTCCAGGTGCTGAGGGAGTTGTCGTGCCACCACACTCTCAACAACCTTCGCAAGAAACCGAAGGTTGGAGACTGGACGGTAGTTGGCCAACACAGCCGGGTCCAGGGAGGGCTTCTTGAGGTGGGGCCTCACCACCGCCTCTTTCAAAGTGGCCGGCAGAAACCCCTCACTCAAAGAAGCATTGACAATTCCCTGGAGCCAGCCTCATGTAACCTCCCGGGAGGCCAGTACCAACCAGGAGGGACACAGGTCCAATAAACATGTGGTGGCATTCAGCCGCCCCAGCATCCTGTCTCATGTCCTCAGGAGTCACAGGATCGAACTCTTCCCAGATAACAGACTCAAGACCTGCCTCCGTCAGCCCATCTGAACTAGTCCAATTGGAGGCCAACCCATCCCGGATCTGATCGATTTTATCATGCAGATAACACCCAAATTCCTCCGCACGATCCTGCAAGGGGGCATCCCGCGCCCTCTGGTGAAGGCGGGAGTGGGTCACCCTAAACAGGGCGGCAGGCCGGTTATCTGCAGACGCGATAAGAGCGGAGAAATAATTACGTTTTGCCGCTTTTATCGCCACTAGATAGGTCTTCAAATGCGACCTTACCAGTGTCCAGTCAGACTCGGAGCAGGTGGCCCTCCAACCGCTCTCTAGGCATGTCTTCCAACGCTTCATCACCCTCAGCTCCTCAGAGAACCAGGGAGCCAGGGTGGTTCGGCACCGGGTGAGAGGCCACAGGGGCACGACCCGGTCCAGGGCCCCCGTGGCCACATTATTCCAAGTGGCCACTAGGTCCTCAGCCGAGTTGCGGGTCAGAGTCTCAGGTATTGGCCCAAGCTCCCTCTGTAACCTCTCAGGGTCCATCAGGCGCCTGGGGCAGAACCATCTCACCAATTCCGGTTCCACCTACCCGCGATGGGGTGCAGCAGTTGGGAAGCCTAGCCGAAGGAGAGAGTGATCTGACCATGACAGGGGTTCAACGGCTATTTCCCCTAAACCCAGATCACTCAGCCACTGGCCAGAGACAAAAATTAAGTCCAGCGTGTGCCCCCCAGTGTGGGTGGGGTCATGAACTAGCTGGGTCAGGTCCATGGCCATCATGGAGGCCATGAACTCCAGAGCTGTCTCAGATGCTTCACCTAGTGATGACAGGTTGAAGTCCCCCATGACTAACAGCCTGGGGGTGTCAACCGCCATCTCGGCTATCACATTGAGAAGCTCGGGTAGGGCTGCTGATACGTAGTGGGAAGCCAGGTACACAATCAGCAAGCTCAACTGCCTCCCATGACCCCACTTCACACATAGAGACTCACAGCCAGCTGTCTGCGGCACAGTGATCTTCCTCGGGTCCAGACCCTCCTTTATGACAACCGCCACCCCCCCACCCCGACCCTGGGCTCATGGCTGATGAAATGCATGGTAACCCGGTGGGCACATTTCAACGAGGGGCACCCCCCCTCTTGGCCCAGCCAGGTCTCCATAATACCCGCCAGGTCCGCCCCCCCTCCAAAACCAGATCGTGAATGAGAGGGGCTTTATTAACCATGGACCTGGCGTTACACAACATCAGTCGAAGGCCCAGGCCCTGAGATCCTGAACCCCCTAGGTCGCAAGAGGAGCCATGAGGGCTGGAATGTGCCACCGCTCGCAAACAGCAGGTGCGCCATCCCCTTATATGATATGGCCCTCGGCTCCCACCATACCTGCCCCTCCCACACACAGTCTTGATGGGATAGCCCTCTGTTGGACAGACCCTCCCCCCTCCCCAATTCTAGACACTACACCATCCCCATCGGGACCGCTACCCGGCCTGGAAGCATTCCCCAGTGGGTTTCCCCCCTCACCCACCACCCTAATTTTGGTTTGACCCTCCCCCTCCCTGGGACCCCTTAAAACATAAATTAAATTTTTTAGTAAAACCCCCCTTAGTTTCCGCTTCTGCCACCTCTCTTGGTTTACGAACCCATCATCGTTAGGTCTGCCTGAAACCTCCTGGGACCAAAAATGGGCCATCTGGGAGTGTGCCATGTGTGAGGGAACGTTGGAGGCTTATTCAGTTGCTGAGGAAACAACCGTTGGAAATGTGAGGGGCGTCTGCGTGACGCATCATAAGAAGCAGCTGGGTGGGAGGAGCTTAAGGAAGGTGAAAACCTCAGAAGTCTGTACGTTTTACATTTGTGCTGCTTGCACATGGCACAGGTGTGCCAGCCACAAAAACTGTACCTATGATTGTTTTGGAAGTTCTTGGGAACATTGTGTGAAAATTTGTTGCCGATCAGTGCAGTACTTTCTGAGATTAGCAGCTTTGCACAAACAATTTTAAATTTTTATTTATATGGATAATATTGGAAAATTTCGATCAGTCAAATGTTCAGCATTTTTTAAAACTAAAATGTAATGTACAGAATTAGAAATTTCAGTGTGGCCATTTATTTAAAAAACAATTAGTATGACTATGTTGTGAAATAATTATTTCATTTCTGCAAGGTAGACTTTGTAAGTCATACTTAAAAAATGGAAAAAATAATTTAATGACTAGCAAAGAAAAACAGCCATACCTTAAGACACTTAGGCCTCAATAATTACATGCATTGTTTTTTTCAAGTCATTAGGCACAACTGTAAGAATAGACAAAACAATTGGCATTTAATCAAAGAGCTTTGGAAGCTACTATATAATGAAATGTAATTTGGTTAATTCTATGCACGCTGATCTGGGAGTAAGACTGATTCAATAGCTATTTATATGCTGCATAAGATCAAAGACTATCCATTAAATCATAATGTACATACATCTCATTGTTGAATGAAGAGGTTGCAAGAAATCCCATAGAATATGATGATCACTACCATAGCTCTTATTGACATAGAGTCAAATTGTATTCATTTAACTCAAAATCTAACACAGCATATCAAAGATTTCAGAGCTAACTCACTGGATAAGCAGCATAATAGCATGGATTTATCATGTTGGCTACTCTAGATTTTGTTTAAAATTTTGATGTTATTTTGTGTTTGATTGGCACTATACATTTCTACAAAATCAAGGTACTCAATATGGTTAAACATTTAAATAATGAAAATGATGTTCTCATCATAGTCAAAATTTCAGAATAGGAAATCTGTAAATATTAGGATATTCAAATATTAGATAGCTGAAATTACAGTATTTTTATTTTTTAAATAAATGTTAATATGATTTTTGAGTTATCTGTGTCTATTTCTGTTGATTCCAGTAAGAGAACACAGCTGTTTTTATTTCTATGCCATAATATCCTGCTTTTTAAAGAGATTATTAAAAAAAAACCTATTGTATTTCTCCAACTTACTGGGATCTCCACCCCTTTTATAAACAACTCTCCCATTTACATTTAAAACAGAAAGATTTGTTTTGCCAAGATTTCACTTTTTAAATATTCAAAATAGATCCTCTTTCTCTTCAACAAGGAACTGTTTCTAAAACCTCTGAAAAAAATTACCATGCTATCTTGCGGATAACTGCAAGTCTAAGAGGAGGCAACTGGATTCAACTGCTTTATTATGCAAATCTCAGAGGATAGCTAGACAGAATACAATTTTGAACTGTCCTAAATGTCCACTCTTGGAAATAATGATAGATTTTATTCTGACAATTGTTTCCACCCTTGTCAACACAATTTCAAGAACAAAGTTTATTACTTAACCAGGGGCAATTTGTGGAATTCAGCATTTTAATGCAACTATTTCGAGGAACCTCTATAGAATAAAATATAGAATAGAATATTCTTTATTGGTCAAGTGTGATTAAGAGACAAGGAATTTGTCTCTGGTGCATAAGCTCTCAGTGTACATACAAACAATACTGTTATAAATCATAAGATACCAATAGGAGTTAGTATCTTGGCTATATTACTATTACTATTACTATTACTAAGTAATAGTATTACTATTACTAAGTAATAGTAATATAGTCCTAATACATGGATAAATATCCTTAGGCATAAATCAGGGATGTGGGAATTAGGTTTTTAGCAGGGAGATGGGGGGGGGGCTTTCTTTGTGTCCAGTTGTTGTGACATGCAAAGCCCTATATCAAAGTTATTCACAAAATAAAATCATATTTAGAGTTAGGGGAATAATCCTGTTAGTGCATGCTGGTAATATATATCAGTGCTACTTTATGGATGAATGTGGACCTTCAAAAATCCATTCAGCCCAGTCTACCCATTGGTTAACATTGAGGTTAGCTAATAGATATACTTGCCTGCTTAAAAACCCTGTAAAATGTTTTAGTCAACAGGCAGATAGACCCATTTGAAAATCACATTGAACTATTCAGTGGCTAAAATGGAACTGTGATAACTTGTAGATGGATTTGGCCACTATAAAATTGTTTTTCAGCTGTGAAAACACACAAGGGCCCCCGTTGTGGGCAGAGCAGTGGAACCAAGCAATCAGTTCAAGGGAGAAATCTGGCAAGACAACAGACAATAGTCCAAAGTTAAAGGGAATTAGAATAAAAATATCTCAGCTATCTACTGTGTTTCCCTGAAAATAACACAGGGTTTTATTTTCTTTTGACCCCTGAAATAAGTGCTTGGCCTTATTTTCAGGGATATCTTATTATTTTTGAGGTGCAGGAAGCAGCTAGCGTGGTCACCTCCTGGATGCTGCTGTGTTGCAATATTTTCAGGGGAGTCTTATTTTCAGGGGAGGGCTTATTTTATCGCAAGCGCTCAAAAGCCCGATTGGGCTTATTATCCGAGGAGGTCTTATTTTAGGCGAAACAGGGTAGTCAATTATCAAGGTTTTTTTTTTCCAGGAAGGGAGAGGCCCAGAGAGCTTTAGAACATAAGCTCTGACTTATTAGTACTGCAGAATATGAAAAATCTTTACTTTTTCTTATCTTACAATAATAGCAATATTGACCACTAGGAGGAAAATGTAATTACAAGTATAGTATAGCATTTGTTGACCATCCAGTCAAGAATAATTTCTACATGGTGAACTACAAGGTAAACCTAAATCACATAGGATACCATGTGAAAATAATTTGTTAATTCCTTGTTTATCCCTCCAGGGCATACAGGAGCTGAAAGCTTCTGTATGCCCAGGGTGCTCAATTAATTCACAAACTAGTAAAGAAAGATTTAATAGATTAAAATTTCAATTCATGAACTTTCTTGGGAAGGTTTTGGCTTAAGTTCCCACACTTTAACTTAATTGGCACTATATTGTTGCTGGAGCTTTAATCTGTGATCTCCAATCCATTTAAGAAAGTGCACTTACTTTTATTGGAGTATTTTCAGTTGACTTCAGATCACCTCCTTTCACACAGCTAACAGTTATAATAATGTCAACAGGGAAAGTAATTTCAGTGTAAATGGAGTATTTGTTGTTTCAGATGACATCTTAAATTGGTTTCTGAGGAGAGACTGAACAGTAAATTAAATTTAAAGTAGGATTAAGATTAGCCCCAGAGGTCAAAATCGCTGGATTGGATACTATTTCCTTGTTAACCTATTATGTACATACATGCTTCCCAAATCTTTTGACAGAAATGTGTAACCTAAAGTACACATTAATAGCTATTATAACAATTGGAGAGAGACAAACACAATACAAGTATTCCCTAGGCAGAAAGAGTAGCATTTATTAACAATTAACACAAATATAAAAATCACTATAACCCACAGATACTATTACTGTATTACATTATACGGACCAGTTACTTAACTGCTTGAATGTGGGTTAAGTCAGCAATAAAATGGATAATAAAATACTATTGCTAGCTAAAATAGCTTCCTTGTCTAATTAAAGATAAGTGGAAGAAATACCAAACCATAGTTCAAGAAATGCAGAGAACATTTATTTTCATTATTTGATAAAAATGCCTATTATCTAGTTTTCTGTCCTGTGCGTTAAAAAAAGTAATAGAAAGCTGCTGCAGAATAACTCATTGAGAGGGACAGTTATGTTCAACCCTCCATGCAGATAATTTTTATTTCCCAATTGGGAAATAAAGATCCAAAATGGGTCTTTCCATTTTGAAAGATATGATCAAACAAAATTTCTCATTCATAATGTTTCCTCTCAAAGGGAAAAAAATACAGAGTCAGAAACTATGTTTTTCCAGATATTGATAAACTACAATTGTCAGGATCTTCACCATCTGCCAAGTTAATCAAGTTTTTTTTTAAAAAAGGTAATAGATTCACTATACTTAGATCAAATTAAATTGGCTTTCCACAATCTTCCAGTCTTCAATTTGTTTAAAAATTGCAACTCCTCAAAATGCCAGGTACAATAGTACTTCCCAGTTTAGTGCCCTCCAGGTGTGTCAGAATACAACTCTTAAAAAGTATAAGTTATTATGCCACAAATATTTATTGCAGATTCTGGTAGCTACCGTGCCAACTCATCTCAACAGCAGCAGGTTGGAGAAAATTGCATTAAATTCTAGCTAAAGGATTAATGGAGGTTGAAAGGACAGTGGCTTATAACTGCTTCCTTCATATTAAACTATTAGGCTGGCAGCAGAATGAATGAAGAGAAGTAAGCTCCGCTGAGAAGCCATATCAGCTGTCACCTGGCAGTAGTCATTATATCAGGTTCATAGCAGAGAGACTGAAGGAGACAGGGCCACAATCAGCTGCAACTTTATCACACTCCTATTTCCATTGACTATCACTTGTCACCAGCCATTTCATCAGGGAAGTAACGTGAAACAGAGTTATCATCAACTCAGCTAAGAAGTCATCTTAATCAGATTTCAGCATCCATCTTCTGTCACTTGGCCAGTAGAACAGAAGGACCAGTCCTCTGTTTAAATCTTTGCCATCCCAGATGATTATCATAAGATTGTGGTATTCTTCAGCCTGAGTGTGTCCTTTATAAAAGCCATTCTTTTATAGCATCTTTTCTATATGAAAGGATACAGAATTGTTGGATAATTGTTTCAGAATTAATCAATAATAGTATAATTAAGGTTATTGTTCTTTGTGCACGCACAGCTCTAGCAACTATAAAGTCATTCAACTTCTTTTGCATTCCTTCTAGGCCAGGGGTTTATAAACTTTTCGCCATTAAACCTATTTGGTATAACCTTAATATACACCCTCACTAAAAGTTAAATACCAAAATGAACAGAAATAAATAAGGAAAATAGTACAATAGAACTTTGGGAAAGGTGTATTTTTTTGTAACGTTTATTACAATAAACTTCGCCGCCTAAAGTGTGGTACATCTTAGAATTTGGAAAACCAAGCCTAGATTTTTAAGTGTGTACACAAATGTTATGTTTGAGATTAAGAAAGGCTGTAACTGATTAGAAAGTCATGACTTTGCATTAATTACAGAACAAGAAATAATATTGTGTTTTAATTTTTTTTAGATGTATACGGAAGTGTAAAAGCAAACTGCTGGTGGAAATCAAAAAACTGAAAAAGCCTTCTCCTGCGAGTGATGTTTTGGCTGCTATTTCTCAACAAGCTTTTCCACTTTATTCCGGACACAGAACCTTCTACAGGTGAACAGGTGGATTTATGGAAGTCTACAGGTGGACTTAGGCAAGTCCACTCAAAAAGCAATCCAATTCGCCCCCAAAGGAGTCATTCCGGTAATCACATACCACTGCAGCCAGGATAAATTCCCTATTATTAAAACCTGGAATGCCAGATCGTGGCAACATTAGAAAACGGCAAACCGAGTCAAAGTGGTCGAGAACTAAAGCCGGGGGAAACGCAATTCAGCCAATCAAATGAGCTTCTTGCGTATTTCTATTCCAAGCGCTCTATCGAATGGAAATCTCCAAAGTCTGAAGCTACCGTGGACCCTTTTTGGCCATTTTTGATAGTGGAAAAGAACTTAAGACTCAAGTGGAACTTAAGAACGGGAAGCCCACACTAAATATGGAGAGAAATACAAAACTGAAGTCACATGCTGCGACACTTGGCAGTTCGGAGTTTTTGTAACCATAGAAATGGGAACTTTTGCAGTAACGGAAGCGTGCTCCGGTTGTTAAGGGCACATGCGCAATACTACTTAAGATACGGGAAATGACTACTGTTGCAGAAGCTGGCAGAATAGCCCCGCCCCCGAGGTTTATTAACTAACTTCCCGGAGCCGGGAAAGGGGTGTGGTTATATCTTTTCCCTACCTTCGCTGAGCAAGGGGTTTCCGTGCGACCACCTGGTCATGATGCAGGATTTACCCGCTATCCCCGAGGAGATCAGTAACTTCCTTGCAGGTGAATGTCCCCTGCGCGGCTGGGAGGGAACTTCTGCAAGCGTTGAAAGACGAGGGAGCGCTTTGCTAGAGGCAGTATATAGTAGGGCTACAGAAGAGTAAGAAAAGAAAAGGGAAGGTAGAAGAAATGGAGAAGTGACTTCTGGGGCGGGAGTGATTCCTTTTTGGAAGTAAAGCCGAAGATCTAAAGTTGAGGATTTTGTTTTCCAAGTGTAATAATAAAGAAAAGGGGGACTCCGTAGGAGGGTCATCAAGAAACCTACCCTAGAGGAATAATTAGGTGGGCTTGATGCTTAGCTGGGTGGGCCTGATGCTTAGCTGTTCGTTTTTTAAATATTTGGACAAGAAATAGTCAACTACTTTTCTGACTTGGACTAGCGAAAGTTTTACATCAGTATTCATCAGAAAATCTGCTTTGATACTTTTGCTGTCATATTTTGGAGATATATTCTTAAAGTCAGTTTAGTGTATAAGGCTAGTGAATAAGATACAAGACTGGAAACCAGGAGACTGAGTTCTAGTTCCATTTTAGGCATAAAAAACCTAAGTGACTTTGTTTTAGTAAGCTAACCCACCTCACAGGGTTGTTGTTATGGGAAAAACAGAAAGGGAAAGAGTATTGTTTGTTCAAAGCCTTGAATTATATGATAATGAAGGTGGAATAAACGAATAAAGTTTTAATTTCAAAAATTAATTTGCATTTATTAAATGCTGTTGCTACAAGTATAGAGTTTAGCAAAGAAGAACTTATAGTGGTACTGTAGAAGCATCACAATGTTTAGATAAGCCCACCTGTATTTCTGTTTTTTTTTCTTGGATCAATGTCCAAAGTGCAGAATTGGGGCTTTGTTTCAGCCAAAAAAAAAAAATGGAAAAGAAAAGAAAGAAACCTTTGACATTTCCATATTTGCTTACATTTTCATAATCTTAAAATAGATTGTTCTGTGTTGTGTTTCCTGTGTTGCATATTATACCAGACTGAAAGCCATCTAGTTTTTTAAAAAATATTTCCTTTTGTTAACCAAATGCTTTCAAATGAAATAAAATCCCCTTTCTATTGGTGACTCTGTTTGTATTTATGCCAGTACTAAATTTCTATCATATCTTTGGTTGAAATTTTCTACCCATGTATAATGAAATGCATTTTTCTAAAGTCCTCTTAATAGACTTGTTTAATATTACTTAGTAAATAACTTGATTTGCCCCCACCAATATCCATTACATTGAAGTTTTATTCAAACATACATATGGGCCTGTAAACACTTTATTAAATTTATTACATGGATTGTCTTAATCAAAAACCAGCTACCTTAAATATATGAAATAACTACTAAATAGGCTGGATTAGTGTGCATCCACAGTAAGAATACTGTAGCAACTGAAACCAGAATTTTCAGGCTGTAGTTCCTTAAAAAAAAACAAGAAAAAATTATTGCATGCCAAATAAGTCTTGATCAATTACATCTCAGTCAACTGTTATACTGTAGGTTGAAAGATTGCTTGAGTATAAAAGTATTTATAGCTCTGGAAAGATGTGATTATGTCAGCTTTTCAAGAATTCCTTCTTGGGTGACAATAGATCTAATTGGCAGATCTAATTTCATACTCTTTCATACCAGGTAAACATTAGGGTTGCTTATGTTTCAGAAATTATCTTGAATAAGGACTTTTGGATCTGAGGCAAATACTACACCTAGTTATGAAGGTAGACTGATTCTTTTCAGGCTCTGAGCAAGCCTGAAACAAATGCTCCTGTTTCTAATAGCAACTCTTACAACAGTGGCACCTTCTTTCCAGACATGAAGTGAAAACATTGGACTGTTGTAATGAATAGAAGAAGAGTGTATTTATGTGGGATCTAAGACGCTTATTATTATTATTAATCATTTTTGAAGTGTGTGGTAATGCAAACCCTTCAAGTTCAGATACATGGATGTATCTGTTATTTTTTCCCCAGGAACAGAAGGAAGTATCCTTTTTTAAGAATATGTTTGCTTTCCCAGAGTAGTTTATATAGTCTTGGAGGCCTGCTCTCTAAGAACTAACTGGGCTTTACCCTGCTTAGCTTTTTGAGATTAGCAGAGGTAACCCTCTGTTAACTGCTGTATGTTGTGATTGGGACTTATTTAGTCCTTGAATGAATCGGACTTGGCTAGTCATACAGAAAGCTATAGCCTGCAAACTATACTTTTTGGTTTTGCACAGTAAATCCAAAGTACCGTATTTTTCAGAGTATAAGACGCACCCAGGTTTTGAAGAGGCAATTTTTAAAAAAAACGTAGGTACATAAGAACATAAGAATAGCCTTTCTGGAACAGACCACAGTCCATCCAGTCCAGCATTCTGTCTCACACAGTGGCTCACCATTTGCTTCAGGGTATTCCCAAGCAGGTATAGAGATAGAGGGATAGAGGTAGATAGAGGGATAGAGAGGGAGAGAAAGAGAGAGAAATATAGTAGGGAGGGAGGGAGACAGAGAGTGTAGATAGGTAGGTAGAGGGATAGAGAGAAATAGAGAGAGAGAGAAATACAGTAGATAGGTAGGGGGAGAGAGAGCGTAGGTAGATAGGTAGATAGAGGGGGGAGATAGAGAAATACAGTAGGTAGGGAGAGAGAGTGTAGATAGATAGGTAGGTAGAGAGATAGAGAAATAGAGAGAGAGAGAGAAATACAGTAGATAGGGAGATAGAGTAGATAGGTATATAGAGGGGGGAGAAAAATACAGTAGATAGGAAGAGAGTGTAGATAGGTAGGTAGGTAGAGGGATAGAGAGAGAGAAATAGAGAGAAATACAGTAGATAGGTAGGGAGATAGAGTAGGTAGGGAGATATATAGAGGGGGAGAGAAATACAGTAGATAGGTAGGAAGAGAGAGAGTGTAGCTAGGTAGAGGGATATAGAGAAAGAAATATATATATAGAGAGAAATACACTAGATAGGTAGGTAGAGAGAGAGAGAGAGAGAGAGAGAGTAGGCAGGTAGGTAGGTAGATGTTTCCAGGTGTATTTACCTATGTGCTGGAGAAGGAAATCACTGACCACCTTTGGAACAAATCTTTGTTTCTGCAGGCACAGTACTTGACCAACGTAATTATCATCAATCACTCTAACTAAACAGCTTTGGAACAAATCTTTGTTTCTGCAGGTATAGTACTTGACCAACGTAATTATCATCAATCGCTCTAACTAAACAGCTTTGCAAAAGGGAAAAACACCCCCTTTTTGCACTTTGCAAACCTCCTCCAAACAGCCTGTTTTTCGCGAAAATTGGTCCATTTCTTTTCAAATAAAAGGCATGAATAGCCTTGGGGGGGGGCTTGCAGAGTGCTCCTGGGTGGGGGTGGGGATCAGAAATGAGCAAAAAATAGGCACATATTCATGAAAATGGGCCGTTTTTTGGTCAAACAAATTGCATGGATAGCCATACGGTAACCATATTGTTTTAGTTAGATACACCAACCCACTTTCAATTAGAAGACAGATTGCTCTTTTTGAGAATATATGGTTGCAATCTGTTTGCCGGGAAATAAGTTTAATTTTGAATGCATATATTTATATGCCGTATTTTTCAGAGTATATGATGCACCTTTTTCCATCAAAAAAGAGACTGAAAATCTGTGTGCATCTTATACACTGAATACAGCATTTTATGCCTCCCGAAACCCTGTCCTCTTCACCAAAATGGCTGTGCATAACCTTTAGGAGGCTTCCAGAGTCCTTCTGGGGGCTGGGGAGGGCAGAAATGAGAGAAAAATGGCCTGTTTCTTGCTCACTTTTGCCCCCCCCCCCCCAATCCCCAGGAGCACTTTATAAGCCTCCTAAAGGCTATGCATGTCCTTTTTTTGACAAAAAACAGGCTGTTTTTTGCTCATTTTTGGCCCCCCACCCTGCAGGAGCAGTCTACAAGCTACCTAAAGGCTATTCATGCCATTTAAAAAAAAAAAAAGCAAGTCCATTTTCATGAAAAATGGGTCATTTTTGGGAGGTTTCCAGAGTGCAAAAACTTTTTTAAAATTTGCCTCTTCAAAATCTTGATGTGTCTTACACTCCAAAAAATATGGTGTATTATACATACACATAAACGTATATTCAAAATTAAACTTCAAAATTAAAATTACAGTGTATAATGGGTCTTACCTTTGTTTTTTCTGAGTAGAGTGTTCCATTTCTGTCTTCACACTAAGAGAGTCTAAATCTATAATTCTCAATCTTGGCAATTTTAACGTGTGTGACCTCAGATCCCAGAAGCATCCCGCCAGCAGGGACTTTGACTAAAGGACAAAAGGAGCATAATACTAAAATCATAGGCAACCCATCTCCTTTTCTGTTATTATTGTTAACTGTTGTCTTATTAATATGACTAATTGGCATAATATTTAAAGAAAAATGAATGTTACTCTTTCATTGATAAATCAAAAGTTAAAAACAAGTTAAAAGTTCTCATGATAAATGATTGAAATAAATCCTCAGTTAAATATTTATGTTGTAGGACTAATTCTATAAGTTCTAATTGTTTCTAACAGTGAACCAGTTAGAGACTCATTTCCTCCAGATGTCACTGCACCCTTCCCCTTCATAGTTCTCATCAGTATTGTCCTGGATATGTAATGATAGGAACGAATTGATAATAAGAAACCCGAACAGAAAAAAGTTACAAAGGGAAGAGTGAATGAAATTTTAACTAAAGTTACTAAAGCAATAGGATTAGTCCCAAAAGCATGTTGCTTAAAAAAACCAAACACAATTCGACTGTTGACATTTGAAGACATTGAGTGTAATTCATGATGTTAATCCGAAGTTTTTAACTCTAATTTGATGAACCCTTGATATTGACCTGGTTTGTTCATACCTTTAACAGTGGTTTGGCTCACTTATCACTTTATGCTAAAAGTTATACAGATTAACAGAATTGGAAGGTATCATGAAAGTTTCTAGTGCAACCTCTTGTTCAAGTATTAGGAGATCCTATACTATTCTGTATAAATCTCTTCTTAAAAATCTCCAGCGAGCACTCACAGCTTTTGGAGGCAAGCCATTCTGAATTCACCTGTACTATTTAGACCTCCATGCCCAGATTATCTAATGCAGTGGTAGTCAAGCTGGTCCCTACCGCCCACTAGTGGATGTTCCAGCTTTCATGGTGGGCGGTAGGGTTTTGTCCAATAGTGAAGCACTTTCCTTTTTTAAATTTAATTGACTTCCCTACTATATAAATCACCATTACTGTGGAACCGGTGGGCGGTTAGAAAATTTTACTACTAACAGAGATACAAAAGTGGGTGGTAGGCATAAAAAGGTTGACTACCCCTGATCTAATGCAATGAAAAATTATTGTTTTTAGTCAAATGTATTGATAAAACCTCCAAGAGAATATTTCTTGCAACATAATTATTTATTGCTATTATTTATTTTTGCAAAACTCCAAATGCTTTTAATGAGTCCTGGCACCACCACTAGTCTACATTCATCATGACAGTATTTGATAATGCCATAGTTGGTATAAATGGATTTTAATTTTTTTTGGATTTTGGCACAATTCTGCCATGTATGTGGAAAAGATACCACTGTTTTAATTAAGTGAATAATCAGAGTAGCATATATTTAATGCAACTCTAAAAGCAATGGCATCTTTTTGCATGGTCAGGAGAAGCCTTCCTGATAAATGACTTGCGTGCTTTAATGAGTATTTTCTATGTATTTTCTATAGTGCCCCATATCAGCAATAAAAAATGGGATATGCTATTTTTATACATTTGCTGCACAACTGATTTCTTTTCAAATTAATATTAAGCTAGCTGTCTTGTTATTCTGTTGGTTTATTCAATTATTCAGAGACAATTTTGAATGAAAATGATATTTTTTGTTTAAAATATAACATGATTCAACATCTAAGAAAAAGGTACCAGTACTCAGTTTTTCTCCAATACAATTCCTTCCTTCCTTCCTACCCTCCTTCGTGAGTACCATAAGATAGACCAGGAACATTAGGAGTCAATTTCTGCCAATGAAATTAAAGAATGGCAGTGTTGGCTCCAAGTCTGTTATCTCTAATAACAGACTTAGGTTATACCAAATTTGTCAGCCAAATAACACAATTATTTAAAATTATGCAGAGTTTATTCATAGTTAGTTATTTGGTTCTCTGCTTTCAGAAGAACCTTTCATAAAGAAGTAATTATTTTAGAATATTTTATCTAAGTTTGGAAATTAATCCTTTTTGTTGCTTAGGTATCAGTGCTTTCATTTACCAATAAATAAATTTATTTATAGACCAATAGCTTATGATTATGCATTGCACATTTTATATATAACCTTTTATGTAAAACTTAATATGAGCTGTTTCTACTCATATTCCATTGGGCTGTGACAATCACTATTCATGAAAATGTTTGAAATACAAGTGTTCTGTGCTAACTCAGATTAGGCATTAGCCCAACCATGCAGTGAATGTGGCTATGTATAACAACTAGCCTGTCTAATTTCAGCCTGCCATTAAGTGAATAATTGCCTCATTATGGGCAGAAAATCTATTCTTCAGTCAACTGAACAACTAGATTGCATAGCTAGTTCTGATGTGAATTGAACTTGTTATATAAGAAAAACAGGCCTGGGTGAGACCAAAAGGATAATCCAGCAAACTATTTGTAACATGATCAGGCCTGTTCTTTTAAAGAACAAATTTGACAAACCTCTCATCATTTGTCCTTCAAAAGCAGGTATTCATAAGAGACAAAATAATTTACTGACTATTTATGGGCACCTGCTACTAAATGGAACTTTATTTTGCATAGAAAAACACACATGAACATCTGATCTAACCATCTGATGCATGGCTGGGTTAATACATCAAACTCATAGTGTGATTTTTGTTTTGTTTAAAATGTTGTATCGGCACACCTATAAATATTAATAAATCATGGGCCCTGTATGATGTGTGAACTGCCAATTGTGTATTTAACTGTAGTTAACCATAGTCATGGTTTAATGCAATATCCAGATTGCCTTACAGAGAATTCTCTTCAATAATACATCCTTTTATTTCTGCCCATTTTAAGGTGACCATTTGGATTAAATCCAGGTTAAATTAATATGTATCAAGGTAAAATTCTGCATCAGAATTTCATAAAATTGTAAAAATAGAAATGATGCTTTGCTTGTGTATATGACTTTATTGCCATATTTAGTGGTGATTTTATATTGAAACACTAGTTTTTTTTGTTTTGTCATAAAAAAGTTTGTTGTTTTAGCATGCATATTAGCAGTTCTTTTGCGTACAAATTCTTTGAGATTTACTGCCATTTCTCAGTGTCCAACTTTTAAACAAAGGCTTTAAAGGTAGATCAGCTTTAGCATGGACAAAGAAATCATAAGCTGGCTGTTTTGAAAATGCTATTTTGTTAATAAAAGTGCCAAATAAAGTTTGATTTTGGGACAATCATATATTAGTTGAAATAGTTTATTATCTTCTGGATTGTATTCTTTGAGTAGTAGGTGGGATACATATATTTTACATGTTTTGACAGTTTATAAAAACTTGTTCGGCCTTTGTTCACTTAATGATAGCAAATGTCAAAACAGCATTTGCTGTGCTAAGCATAAGCAGAGCAGTGAACAAATCTGTTCAATTTACAGTTTGAAATATCTTTCAATTATTTTATGCCTGGAACTGATAAAGTAACTCCATTAAATAGTTTGGCTGTTATTGCTTTATGAAAAAAACATAATAGAGGTATTTATCATCTGAAAATTAGTATTTCTTTTTTTGACTCATCTCTCTGCCTTTATTCTTTTATGATTTAGATGTTGACACATTCATATCAGATATCCTGAAAGGTGAAAATTTATCCAAAAGAGCAAAGGAAAAAAAGGATGTCCTGGTTAAGAAGATGAAAGACATCAGGTCCAAGTAAGTAATTATGCTTGTATAAAATACATTTGTATAAAAGTATATACATTTGCAACCAATCTGTACAATAGGCTATCCTTATTAGTTTTTTAAAAAATTGAATAATAAATGATCTAGCACAGGGGTCTCAAACTTGTGGCCCGCAGGCCAATTGCTGCCAGCAGGACGGTATCTTGTGGCCCCCACTGTGATATGAAAGTATAATATTAGTGCAGCCCGCAGAGGGAGTGAATCCCTTATGCGGCCCAGCCTCACCCAGCCTCTGCTTCTAGCGGCCCCCAGGTAAATTGAGTTTGAGACCCCTGATCTACCATAAATTAAATCCTTGTTTTTTTGTTTGTTTATTTATTTGGATTTATATACCATCATATTCTCATTTCGTGTTCCAAACAAAGGAGAAGGGAAACTGAAGGTTCTGTCATCAGATTGCTCTTCTCTAATAGGTAGCAGAAGAAATATAGCTACAGGTAATCCTCGCTTAATGTCCATTGTTTAGCAACCATTCAAAGCTATGATGGCGCTGAATGAAGGGACTAGCAACCAGTGTTTGAAGTTCTGGTCATTTCAGTGGTCACATGAACTAAATTCAAGTGTTTGGCAACTGTTTTGCCCTTATGACCTGTTGGTGTGTCCTGTAGTCCTGTCACAATTTGCCATTTGTGATTTTCCCTGCCAGCTTAACACAAACAAAGTTAATAAGGAAGCTGGCAGGGAAGCTCGTAAGTCTCTTGGGTAAGTCTCTTGTGTAAGTCTCTCCCCGCCCCCCCCCGCCCCCCAATTCTTCACTTTTATCCTTTGCTTGCATGCACTGTGCTCTCCCCGTGCACTACAACCTCCTTTGCCACTTTGTATCCATTGCATCATCTTCCTTCCTTTAATTCAGTATCCTCCTTCCCTCCTTTGCTTGAATGCACTGTGCCTTCCTTCCTCCTTTGACAGCACCCCCTTTTACTTACACCCAGCATACCCCCCCCCTCCACTTGTATGTAGTATGCCCTCCATTTCCCTGGGCTTTCTGCATTTATGCCACTCTCCAGCAGCAGCTTCATCTGCCAACATGGATGTCGTCTGTACTTGGCCTTCTCAGACCTCCCTCATGCCTGATTAACACCCCTGCGTTCCTTACTTGAGATTTTCACTTTTTCCCACTTAACAATCGGTACATCTTGACGTTATGGTATCCATGGCTGTCTCGATTGCTGTCAATAAGTGATGCAGACCCATGATATAGCACTTTGTAACTATATCCCTTTGCAGGGTCATCCAGGTCCAGATTGCCATTGTTATTTGAGGACTGTCAATACTTCTATTCATTTCAGATTAGTCACTCTTCATGTAAACTTGGAAAAAAACATTTGCTTTCATCTGTGAGAAATAGGGATGACCAGTGCTTCAAACACTTAGGAATCTTTCATAGCATGCAAGGCATCAACTCACAAACAACTACTCTTCCTACACTGATGCACTTGGGAAGGGTTTTTTTCATGCAGCCTACGATACCCACCACTAGTTAATGGAGATGGGCAGATGTATGGCAAAAGCATTCAGCAAACGTATGTTAGAGGTCTTAATCAATGACTGCCATCTAAGATTGGGCAAGTGTAAAGCAGTTATCAATATGCATAAAGAGCATTGTCTATCACAACTTGAAGAAGAACTGGTCATCCACATAGGGAATATTATTAAGATCCTTGTAAAAGAAAGAAAAGTAAGAAAAAGGAAAAAATTGGCGGATAAAATTCAAAAGTTAAAACTATGCTCCTAAATCTGTAGGAATTTGATCCATGATTTATGGAACAAACGATTAAGCCAGCAGGAATGAGAAATACTTGAATATGATAGCAATAGCATTTAGACTTATATACTTCTTAATAGTGCTTTACAGTCTTCTCTAAGTGGTTTACATAATTAGTATATTGCCCGCAACAATCTGGGTGCTTATTTTACTGAACTTTAAAGGATGGAAGGCTGAAGCTACCTTGAGTGGTCAGAATCGAATTCCTGGCAGTGAGCAGTAAGTTAGCCTGCAATACTGCTTTCTAACCACTGCATCACCATGGCTCTTAACAAACTAAAAGAGTCATTAAATTCAGCCAAGTGAATCTGTCAAGAATCCACACAATTCAATATAGGATTGAATAGAATCATAGAGTTGCACAGGATCCTTTAGGCCATCAAGCTCAACACCCTATTTAGGGCAGAAATCTCAATTACATTTCTAAGGAAACTCTGACTGACAGTTGTCTACTTTATGAATTGATGATCAAAACAGTCTAGGTAATTAGTTCTATTGTTGATCTATAATTGCTGGGATTGTTGTAATTTCATAATAGTTGGTATCTAGTCTTGCTCTTCTTGTGACCACTATTTACAGAAGCATTTGATATATCTGGAAATGGTGCCTTCCTTATCAGAAATTAGCAATGCTGGAATTCTCAATGCCGAAATCCATTGTAGGGTTACTATTTACCTAGTTATATAAATCTTAGCATGAACCATTCTTTCTTTCAAAATGAGCCATTGCAAAAGAGCAAAGTAATATTTCTTTGGACTTTGTGAAAGTAGATATGCTTCTGAAAAAAACCTTGATGTGTGCTGAAAACCTTTATCTATGTCTCACTATTTTTGTCAGATACATGGTTAATCCATGTCATACTTGCTTACAGTATTATATCTGACTGTTGTGCTGTTGTGGTTGTCTGGGGAAGTGACAAAATAGATAAGCAATATAAGAGGTTGTTGCCATGATGGATATGATTTGTCACTGATAGCTTGGCTTTTTGCCAGCAAAACTTTCTTTCCTATCAGGAATAATGCTTACCTCGGATAATTTATATTATTAATTTATATTAATTAATTACATATTAATTTATATTAATATGTTATTTTAACTTTTGTATTTTCTGTTTTTACTGTGGCTGTTCACCGCCCTGAGTCCTGAGAGGGAGAAGGGCAGTATATAAATAAAAAATAAAAATAAAAAAATAAAAATAATAATTTGCAACTATCACTATATCATTTAACACTGATAAATTGTTTATTCTGTGTGAAGTTTTAATACCAGAGCCAGACTTGAGGAATATAACAAAATGTACCAAATGCTACTAGGATAGTTGTGTGGTGTGGCTGGCTTATAGTAACAATAGCATCAGGTTCTAGCTCAGAGATGCTTAGCACAATAAAAGTGCAGCATCTATCCCTTAGTTTTTGCTCTTCTGTCCTGGTGATGCTTATGGATACAGTTTGTTGTCCATTGTTGTTTATTTAATTAATTTATAACTTCAGTGGAATAAGCATCTCTAGGCATGTGTAATACAAAAAACAAGTAGAAAAAGTTAATACCATGTTTCCCTGAAAATAAGACAGGGTCCTATTTTCTTTTGACCCCTCAAAATAAGCACTTGGCCTTATTTTTGGGGAGGTTTATTATTTTTGAGTTGTAGGAGGCGGTGAGCGTGGTCATCCCATGGCTGCTGCTGTATTGCAGTATTTTTGGTGAGGGCTCATTTTTTGGGGAGGGTTTATTTTAGTATATGCGCTCAAAAGCCCAATTGGGCTTATTATCCAGGGAGGGTTTATTTTCAGGGAAACATAATATATTAATAGCAGGGCAAGAACCATTGAATACCATGAAATAATATCCCCCTATTAATTCAGATTCAAAATCATCCTGATCCTCAGAATGATTCTAGATATTGTGTGTTTCTTTTTCTGTCCTTAACATTGTATTCAGCAATATTATTACAGGTATATCCTTATGTTGTCCAGAAAGATACTGTTTATCAGATTTAACTTACTGTAATTGCTTTCCTGTTCTTCAACTTATATAAGCATTATCTTTATCTTTTTTAACCATATTGTGAATTTTTCAGAGTAGTGATGATTTTTTTCTGTTTTCCATATTAATATATTAATGGTTTCAATTCAAGGTGCAATATAATACAATCATTAGTTCTTCATTACTAATATGCAACTATTAATATCATGGAAAACTTATTCAAACCTTAGATCATATTTTTGAGTAGTGATGCTCAAAGTGCCTTTCAATAATTAGTTGTGGGCTATCATTTTGTTAACCTGAAAAAACATGCACTGTTTACTTACCGTATCCTTTTCCCCACTCTCTCTTTTTCCTTTCCTGCAGCTACCCACAAGAATTTCCTGAAATAGGTAAGAGTATATTTTTTTCCTTTGCACGTGGCTTAAATATTTTTTATTACTACTGAGCTTCCAAACTGATCTTAAGTACATTCAATCACCTTTTGAAAATTCAGACTGCACATATGATATGGTTGAATATGCTGGCTCCCCCTCCTGGAGAAAAGCATGGAAGGCTCTCCATTTCCTTTTTTAAAAATATACGTTTTGCTGCTTTTATAATACAAAAGGGCACACTAACCAATAACTAAAAATTGAGAGGGGAAAAAACTATTTTCAAATGAAATAGCATTGAATCGGCATCGACAGTCACTTAAAACACTTTCTAATATGAATTCTAAGTTTAATGAAAGTGTTTATTCTCGACTTATAATGCTCTATTTGTCAAAAAAAAAGTCAAAGAAGTCTCTTATAACAATTGATTATTTCTTTGCTGGACTATTGCCATTTTATAGAGATAATAGAAGCATGGATATTGCACTTCTATGAGTGAATTTTCTAAGACATTTTACAAATCATATTTTGACCAAGCAAAAGAAATATTCTGCTTCTAGATGTGAATTTTAGTTTCCGCCTTTTATCTGGTCCTTAACATGTTTCTTTTGGGGGGTTTTGGCCTATGACTGAAAGTTTAAAAAACAGACAAAATGAAAGCATCAGCATAAGATATGTCAAAAATATATGAACTCTTTGGTCAAATAGTAGAAGCAAATTGTAGCAAATACCATGAATATTTTCTTCGATAAGAAGTTGACAACAACAACTTGCTATCACATTTGCAGAAATCATAGTTTTATTTTAGCAGTTTAGAGATTCAGGACAAGAATTGAAATAATGGGAAGCTGAAATGTGGTTTGCATATTATCTTCTAATGGATTTCTTGAAACAGACCTTATAATCTCATTAAAAATAGCCTGGTACAGTGGTCTGTTTTGAAGCTGAACCTGAGATGGCCCTTATTTTCATGATGCTAATTCATGAGGTCATGACCTGCAGCCTGTGAATGCTGGTATAAGGGTCACAGCATGAGGTCAAGAAAGCATCTGTGGAACTACAGTGGATTCTCCCCGCCCCCAGTAGGGCACAGCCAGAAAGAGTAACATTTACTTATTTCATTTTATGTCAGAGTTTATAGGCCTGCCTTCAGACACTACATATTCAGGATGATCTACGAAGTTCAGCTGCCAGTCTCTAAAATAACAACTTTGCTCCATTGTTTTGGGAATTTTTGTGTTCATTTTCAATGAACTAAATTTTCAGTATTATCTCAAGGTAAAGAGTGTTCCTAGAATTGGTCTGAATTTAGATGCAAAAGGAGAAAAGCTTTCTGATTTTCTAATGTAATCCAATTTGGGTTTTACATTTTTCAAAGCAGTGATTAAAAAGTAAATATTAATTAATATTTGCCTAAAGCCATTCCACAAATTGATCCCAAACGGAGGATAATTTTCATATACAAGGATCAGATTGCCTATGCAGATAGGCTAGTGAGATGCTGGTGGCAACATTTTTAAAAATAATTTTTTGACTGCTAAAGACCATGAGGGCATAGTGCCAGGAAAGGTAGTAGAGGGGTGTGCAAAATGGTTTGAACTCAAAACCTGTCATACCAATTTTTTAGAGAAGTATCCTGATATATGTTTCTGAACAGAGGGAATGTTTCAAGCTTATATCGTCATATCCTGATTTTAAAATAGATGTTTCGAATTCAAAATGGAGATGCTTTCAGCTTGGAATGCTTCTGTTTAATGCAGTACATTTGTTTTTTGAATTTTAAAATTCAGAGCATTTTTAAAGTTGACATAATTTGGATACCACCACCACTACCCCGGTTTGAATTCCTCATTTTTTCAAATTTCTGTTGGGATTTTTTCTTTTTTTTAAAGCAAAATAAAGGCATAAGGTTTTCTTTATTTTCTTCTTCTTTTTAATAATAATAATAATAATAATAATAATAATAATAATAATAATAATAATAATAATAATAATAATAATAATAATAATAATAATAATCTTTATTGTCATTGTAAAAATTACAATGAAATTGGTTCAAGAACCTGTGCTTGTTTTTTTTGTTTTGTTTTGTTTTTGCTGCAATGATCTAATCATGAGGATGGGGATTGAATTGGAAAAAGGATAGTATTACAAAGACTGTCTGGTAATGCATACTTAAATATCAGGTTGGCTTTCTGATATATTGTAATACACAAAGTGCATCTGCATAAAAGCATTCCTCAAGCATGGATCTAACAACCTAGATCCTAAGCGAATGGTTTTTTAAGGTAGGCTCATTCATAAAATCTTATACATGCATATCCTTATTGCTTCCGGTGGGAAAGCTGTTAAACCTATGAAAGTTGGAGATGTTCCTGACCTACTAAATGGAATATATCACCTTATGTACCGAGTGTGTAAATTTATTGCAGCTCATGGTTGTATTGTCATCCTGTTTCCTGGACCCATTACTCTTGCCCTTACTATGCAAGTCAAGTGCTTTGCCATTTATGTGTTCTGTGCATTATTCTTTTGTGCTTGGATATTTTAGATTCTGGGTCCCAAGTATTCAAGGACAACTGTCTAATGTAACATGTTATTGGATGCCCACCAAGTTTCTTTCACCACCTAAATCTGAGGTCCCTCCCACTTTTAATAAAAAGAGAACTGAAAGCTTGTATACTGCAGATTCAAGCATGTGAGATTTGTATTGCCAGAATAATTCCCAGAACTATTTCTTGTATATAAAATGGTGATGGCATCTAGTGGTACTTTATTTATATTCTATTAGATGATGTCTTGTGACTAGCTACATTCTCCACGGGAACAATTTTGTGAGGGTGTCTGGAATATGCTGTCAAAATTTCTTTGTTAAAACCCAAGTGATGCTGAACTCCGTCTTTTTTACCTTGGTTATGTATCCTAAAGCTTCTTGACTTTCTGTCTTCCTCTCTCTTCTCCATCTTTCATCCCCACCCCCTACACACAGACACACACACACATTTACAAATATGCATATAGGTGTAGTGTGAGTGTGTGTGTGTGTGTGTTTGTGTATTCTAGGAGGATGAAATCTAAACCCCACTGCCTGTCACTGATCCAATAAAATTTATGAATTTCTGTAACCATTTGGAGGCTGTTAACTTACATTCTGCTTGTCCTCTAATTTGCTTTGAAGATTGTCTTGCTCATTAGACATATGTTCAGTTATATTGTAGATTTAAAAAAGGTCTTGTGTGTACTGTATTTTATTTTCAGTTTGTTGCTTTGTTTTGAAAATTCTGTTAGAGGACTTCAGTCCTCTGAAAGCAGAAAATCTAAAGCTTTTTGTCATATAGAAATGCAATTGTTAGATATTCTGAAACTAAAGCCCCCCTATTAGTCTTTTGTATATATTGTTATCAATAAATCACTTATACTAATAAATGAGTGTAATGAAGAGTTCTTATAGGACCTAAACAATGGAAAAATGTCTTAAGTCCCATTTGCTATAGGACTTACTGTATTTTTCGGAGTATAAGACGCACCGGAGTATAAGACACACCCAGGTTTTGAAGAGGCAAAATCTTTTAAAAAGTAGGTAGGTAGATAGAGGGAGAGAGAGGGAGAGAAAGAGAGAGAAATACAGTAGGTAGGTAGGGAGAGAGAGAATAGAATAGAATAGAATAGAATAGAATATTTATTTCTATAACCGCGTCCTCTCCCCGAGGGGACTCGGAGCGGTGCACAGGGAGAAATTAAAACAACATAAAATATATACATACATAAATACAATAAAAACAAATTAAATCTAACTATCCCTGCACTAAAATTCCCATTTTAAAATTAACATTTCCTAACCCCTGAGGTAGAGACTAACCAAGGCAGGCCAAGCAGAAAAAGTGAGTTTTTAATTTCTGACGGAAGGAGCGGAGGTCCGTAGTTGTTCTAATGTCGGGGGGAAGGTCGTTCCAGAGGGCTGGGCCCGCCACAGAGAAGACCCTTCCCCTGGGCGTCGCCCGCTGACAAAGTCTAGTGGACGGCACCCGGAGAAGTCCCTCTCTGTGGGAGCGAATCGGCCGGGGCAGTATGGTATGGGGCAAAATCCGATCCCGCAGATAGCTAGGTCCCAAGCCATGGAGCGCTTTAAAGATGAGAACTAGCACCTTGAAGCGCACCCGAAAGACGACAGGTAACCAGTGCAGCTCGCGCAAGAGCGGTGTTACATGGGTATACCTTGCGGTACCCATTATTGTTCGCGCGGCTGCATTCTGGACCAGCTGAAGTCTTCGGGTGCACCTCAAGGGGAGCCCCATGTAGAGAGAGTTACAATAGTCCAGTCGGGATGTCACGAGAGCATGAGTGACTGTGCGAAGGGCGTCCCGATCCAATAGGGGGCGCAACTGGCGAACCAGGCGGACCTGGTAAAACGCCCTCCTGGCCACGGCTGTCACTTGGTCTTCCATGGACAGCCGGGCATCCAGGAGGACACCCAAGTTGCGCGCCCCATCCACTGGGGCAAGATGTTCGCCCCCAATGGCCAGCGATGGAATCAGCTGGTTGAATCGGGCAGCCGGAAACCACAGCCACTCGGTCTTGCTCGGGTTGAGCTTGAGTCTGTTTCTTCCCATCCAGATCCGTACGGCTTCCAGGCACTGCCACATCACCGCTACGGCATCGTTGGGGTGGTTTGGGGTAGATATATACAGCTGAGTATCATCAGCGTAGAGATGGTACTCTACCCCAAAACCACGGATGATCTCACCCAGCGGCTTCATATATGTGTTAAACAGGAGAGCCGAGAGGACCGACCCCTGAGGCACCCCACATGTGAGGGGTCTCGGGGTCGACCTCTGCTCTCCTGTCAACACAAATTGCGATCGGCCAGAGAGGTAGGAGGAGAACCACCGTAAAACGGTGCCTCCCACCCCCAACCCCCCCAGCCGATGCAATAGGATACCATGGTCGATGGTATCGAAAGCCGCCGAGAGGTCTAATAGGACCAGGATGGAGGAACAACCCCCATCTCTGGCCCTCCAGAGATCATCGACCAACGCGACCAATGCCGTCTCGGTGCTATGCCCGGGCCGAAAGCCGGACTGGCGCGGGTCTAGATAATCAACTTCCTCCAGGTGACGGGGAAACTGTTGTGCCACCACACTCTCAACAACCTTCGGCAGAAAGGGAAGGTTGGAGACTGGACGATAGTTGGTTAATAGAGCTGGATCCAAAGAGGGCTTCTTAAGGAGGGGCCTCACCATAGCCTCTTTTAGGGAAGCAGGCAAAGAACCCTCACTTAAGGATGCGTTGACAACCTCTTGGAGCCAGCCTCGTGTCACCTCCCAGGATGCCAGTACAAGCCAGGAGGGACACGGGTCCAATAAACATGTGGTGGCTCGCAGTCGCCCACGTAACCTGTCCATATCCTCGGAAGTAACGGAGTCAAACTCCTCCCAAACAAGATCTGTCTCGTGGCATCCCACTGGGCCATCAATGGGGGCTAACTCGTTCTGTATCTGAGCGATTTTCTCCTGCAGAAAAGTCACAAATTTCTCTGCTCTACCCTGTAGCGGGGCTTCCCGCACCCTCTGTTGAAGGAGGGAGCGGGTCACCCTAAACAGGGCGGCGGTTTTCTGTGGGTGCTATGAGGGTGGCACAATGATGACGTTTGGCCACTCTCAGCGCCACAATGTAAGTCCGTAAATGGGCTCTTACCTGTGTCCGGTCAGATTCAGAATGGGTAGACCTCCATCTTCTCTCTAGGCATCTCTTGTGGCGTTTCATCACCCCTAGCTCCTCGGTAAACCAAGGAGCCAGGGTGGCTCGCCGCCGCAAGAGAGGCCGCAAGGGCGCGACCCGATCCAAGGCTCCCGTGGTCGCAGTATTCCATGCGGCCACGAGGTCCTCCATCGGGGCACGGGTCAGGGGTACAGGAAGTGGCCCAAGCGCCATCTGGAACCCATCAGGGTCCATCAGGCGCCTGGGGCGGAACCAAATTGGTGACTCAGGTTCCGCCTCCCCCCGCGGTGAGGGGCAGCGGTTGGAAAGTCGAGCCGGAGAAGTGAGTGGTCTGTCCATGACAAGGGCATGATGACTATATCCTCTATACCCAGATCACTCTTCCATTGGCCTGAGACAAAGGTGAGATTCGGTGTATGTCCACCCTCGTGAGTGGGGCCTTGAATTAGTTGGGTCAGGTCCATGGCCGTCATGGAAGCCATGAACTCCCGAGCTACCACGGATGATTCGCCCACCGATGGCAGATTAAAGTCCCCCATGACTAAAAGCGATCACCTCGAGGAGCTTGGGCAGGGCTGCTGTTACATAGCGGGGAGCCAGGTATACAACTAGCAAGCCCAACTGCCTCCCTAGACCCCACTTCACGCAGAGGGACTCACAACCGGTAGTCTGTGGCACAATGGTCTCTTTGGGCTCCAGACCTTCCCTAATAATAACCGCTACCCCACCACCCCTGCCTAGGGTCCGAGGCTGATGAAAAGCGCGGTAACCTGGTGGGCACATTTCAATGAGGGGGAGTCCTCCCTCGTGGCCCAACCAGGTCTCCGCAATTCCTACCAGGTCCAGGAGAGGGTAGGTAAGTAGGTAGGTAGAGGGGGAGAGAGAGAAATACAATAGGTAGGTAGGTAGGGAGACAGAGTGTGTAGTCATGTAGGTAGGTAGATAAAGGGATAGGGGGAGAGAGAGAAATACAGTAGGTAGGTAAGAGAATGTGTGTAGATAGATAAGTAGGTAGAAGGATAGAGATAGAGAAATAGAGAGAGAGAGAGAAATACAGTAGATAGATAGGGGGAGAGAGATCAGGTAGGTAGATAGAGGGGAGAGAGAGAAATACAGTAGGTAGGCAAGGAGAGAGAGTGTAGATAGGTAGGTAGAGGGAGAGAGAAAAAATAGAGAGAGAAATAGAGAGAGAGAGAAATACAGTAGATAGGTAGGGAGAGAGAGAGAGTAGGTAGGTAGGTAGGTAGGTAGGTAGGTAGGTAGGTAGATGTTTCCACATGTATTTACCCATGTGCTGGAGAAGGAAATCACTGACCACCTTTGGAACAAATCTTTGTTTCTGCAGGCACAGCACTTGACCAACGTAATTCTTATCAATCACTCTAAGTAAACAGTTTTTCGAAAGGGGGAAAAAAACCTTTTTGCACTTTGCAAACCTCCCCCAAACAGCCCGTTTTTTGTGAAAATGGGCCCATTTTTTTTCAAATAAAAGGCATGAATAGCCTTGGGGGGTGGGGCTTCCAGAGTGCTCCTGGGGGGTGGGGGCCAAAACGAGGAAAAATGGCCCGTTTTTTTCGTGAAAACGGGCCATTTTTTGGTCAAATAAAATTGCATGCATAGCCTTATGGAGACTTATAGAGTGCTGCTGGGGGCTGGGGGGGGGGAAACGCCCTGTTTTTTGCTCATTTCTGCCCTCCCCAGCCGCCAGGTGCTCTCTGGAAGCCTCCATAAGTGTATGTGTGCGGCCATTTTGCTGAAGGGGCGGGGTTTCAGGAGGCAAAAAATGCTGTATTCGATGTATAAGACGCACCCAGATTTTCAGCCTCTTTTTAGAGGGAAAAAGGTGCGTCTTATACTCCGAAAAATACAGTAAGATATTTTCCCATTGTTTAGGTCATATAAGAACCTTTAACTCTTCATTGAGTTGAACAAAATTCTTGATATACAAAAATATTTAGAATTTATTGAACTCAATTATATTTATACAAAAACAACATCAAAAACCATATTTGTTGGACATATAATAAGGGTAATGCTTTTTAAAAAACACATGTTTTTATAATATCATATACTTACTAAGTTTTGGGAGCAAATAGTGGACTATATGAATATGATTATGTGACAAAAGCTAAAATTTTCAGAGGATAATATTATCTTGAACTACATATCCAGTACAT
The DNA here is from genome assembly GCA_039707465.1 of Rhabdophis nuchalis. Classification (NCBI taxonomy): domain Eukaryota; kingdom Metazoa; phylum Chordata; class Lepidosauria; order Squamata; family Natricidae; genus Rhabdophis; species Rhabdophis nuchalis. Next base: position 50,386,113 of record CM077647.1, on the reverse strand, counting down.
GAAATTTAGCTTTAACACTTAAAAATTCAGCAAAGGACATACATAAATGTTTCAGATGAGTTCACCCTTGAGGACTCCACACTCTAATATAATCATTGATATTTAAATTTGGATGGGTAAAGTTGTATGAACTCTTAATCTTAACTTCAAAAGTTTTTAACTTGGTGCCTTCATATGACTTGAGTTACAAGTCCCAGAATTTCTGCCTGTATCTTCTGTGTAAACCAGTGTTTTCCAAACTTAGAAACTTTAAGATGTGTGGACTTTAGCTCAGAGAAATTGGAGTACATATATTCTAGTTGCTGAGGGTGAGAAACATTGCTCTAAACTGTTGGCAGATTATCTATCTATGTAGTACTAAAACTCACTTTGTCATGACATTTAACTGAGTGAAACAATGTATCATTGGGCGACAATTTTTGAACCAAGGTACTACAAATAGACTAACTTACAGAATGTATTCAATATTCCAGGACTCATGATTCCCAAGGGAATGAAATTTGGGGAAATTGTGATTGCTTTAGTGCTATTTGCTGCTGCTGCAGTCACTTGATCTTCACTTATAATGTTCTGTGACAGTTTCCAGCCTGTCTTGCAATCCCTTGCTCCCTCCCCCGTTCAGCAGTAGTCATTTACCTGCCTGCTGGAAAGGGAATTTATGTTGCTCCCTCATGACCCATACTTCCCCTGATGAATATCTTTCCCAACCCATGCTGCACCTCCTGCGCACCTTCCTGACCTATGTCACCCATAGCATGCCTTTCCTGAAGTGTGTAGAACCCATTGCATGCCTGTATAAATGCTTCCTGAGCTAGGCTACACCTTATATGACTTTCCTGACCTGCATGGCTACCCCATACACCATCACCAATCTGCTCTCCACATGTGTGCTTTCCCCATGTAGCGCCTCGGGAATCCTACACACTTCTCTGCTCCATCTTGTGCCTCCATACATTGCCCATGATTTTCATGGCATCTCTTGCATACTCCCAAGCCCCCAGGTATTCTTTCTGTCCCACACTCCGTTCACACATAATCTACAACCAGCGCAACACTTGTCACATATCTTCGTAACCCCATGCATTCTTTTTGATCCACACTATCCCATGGTGGCTTATTTGATCCACACAGCATCTCTTATTCATTAATGCCCATGCATCCTTGTTGACCTGCACCACCCCCTGTATACATGATGTGACCTGTACTTCATTTCTCATGTACACTGATGTACCCTACTCGATTCACATCATCCATTTGGACAGTCTCCCTGACATGGATGGAATCTCTGACACACACCCAAACACTGTTCCCAACCCTCATAGCACCTTTCACACTCTCTGATGTAGCATTCATGACCTGCACACACCTTGATCCTTCCCCTATTTTGCAGCAGCCAGTTAGATGTATGCTGGCCTTGAATTGACAACTTCCTGTTGGCTTCTCAATTGATGTTCTCCCAGCAAGTTTCTCAGATGGGAAATGGGGAAGCCAGCAGGAATTCTTATGGATAGGGAAGGAGGGAGGGAGAAAGGAGCAAAAGGAAGGAAATGTGGAAAGGAAGACTGTAAGGAAGAGAAATAAAAGTTGTCACTCAGATTGGGATCTATTGATGACTAAAGTTCAGCATATCTTCTTGTCATCTAGGCCAACCTTTTTTAACATGCTCTCTTCCAGACGAGCTAGGGTTAAATTCCTGAAATTGCAACAAGTGCTGACTGTCAATTCCTGAGACAAAATTTGGCATTAGTGTGTGTATGTTTTATGTAAGGATATATATGTGTGTGTAAGGAGTTGTTCATCAAAAATTCCACCAGTTTTTTCACAATTTAATAATTGAAGTAAAGTATTGATAAAAATCTTGCAGGGTTTTTTTTTGGCAGAAGGTAAATATTGGCACTATTTTTGAATAAAATTATTTAGTATGAGAAAAAAAATTTCATGCAAAAAAGCAAAAATTCCTTGATGCAAAATCAGTTTGAAGTCTTTATTGTGATAAATGCAAATTAAAGTGTAACTTCTATTCACAATGATTAGATATTTAACTTCCCGTATTAAAGCAATATCATCATCTATTGGATCAATAAGCAAATTTGCTACAGAATAAATGTGAAAGAACTGTTTAATAAAGGAAGGCCTGCCACTGTGCAAGTGACTCCAAATATACTACTATCACAACACAAGATATCATATTGCAGAAGAAAAAATGTAGGAGCAGTATTATTTCCAGTAACCATTAACTGTGTTTAATTAATGAAACTTATAACAAAATATTCTGGGATAAATCAAAATGTTCTGGGGAAGATATTTTAATGAACATTAGTTTGTTAATTATCCTCTTGGCTACATTGTAGGAACACGTGCGCTTTTTCTTTGTGTAACAACTTTTTATAAAGAATTATTTTTAAACTGATCATTAATTTTATGGCTACAGAAATGAGATGCAAAATTTATGCTGTTGTCATTGGCATAGGCTCAAGGCACTACTGGTATTATGCATGATTATAATAGAATGGCTGCCTGCTAATGAGTCTGTAGACATTTCATTTGAACATGCGTTGCTTTTAGATGTGTGATTAGGCTGTAATGCTTTCAGTTATGGGTACAAATTCTTTTGCATAGACTTACCTGATAGTCATTATTCCTTAGAGTTCTCTTACATAGATAGTAATTAACATTTTCCTTTACTGATTTCTGTTGCCATTCCAAATATAGAGTTAGAAAAAAAATGTATTTCAGGTTTCTTAATACAGTGATGCCACTGACCAAACATATGAAAGCATTCGTAATTTTTAAAACAGTGCTTTTTGAAAACTGCTAGTCAATCTTTTTTTAAAAATGTGCAAAATTTGGCATTAAAGTTAGTGTTATTCTGCTTTTACTGCATGTTTGAAGTGGCTAGATCAGGGGTTGGCAATTAATTTTCTCAAGGAGCCACATGAGAAACAGAGACTGTTGTGGAACACCAATGCCCCTTCCTCCACTACCCCTCCGCCTCTTCCCTCCCGCCACCCTATCCTGACACTGTTCCCGCTGCTGCCACAGGCTGGACAGAGACAGCCAAAAGGCTGGTTGTGGCTCATGGACTTTAAGAAAGTCTGGGCTAGAGCATACTGTCTAAATCCGCAAAGGCCATGTAGTCTCTTTAATCTTATCTCTAAGGTGAAATCTTGAGGTTTAGGTTTAATTTGTTTTTTAAAGAAATGTTTGTATATATTTATTGTTTTTTATTCTTCCTGTGCACCGCCTCGAGTCCCTATGGGGAGAGGGAGCGGTTTACAAATATTAAATTGAAATTGAAATTGAATTGAATTGAATACATTGTATAATATTGCAGTATTTTCCGCACAATATTCAGAATTAATGTCTCTGATAAAAATCAGAATTCTGATAAAAATCAGTTTCTGATAAAAATAAATACCTGAATTTAAAATAGCATAATTACAATTAAATCCATTACAAATGTGATTGGCAGTCTTATAAAATAAATTAATTTGTTTTGTGACACTCTTAGGTTCTGTCAAACACAGACAAAGGGGCTGCAGTTTGGCTGCATGGGTTCTCAATATTTCATGGCAGTGCAGATTAGTCCTGAATTTACAACCACAATTCAGCCCAAAATTTATGTTGCTAAGGACAAATTTGTTAGGTGCGTTTTCCCCCATTTAATCATTTTCTTGCCCTGTTTCTTAAGTGAATCACTGCAATTCTTAAATTAATAACTCAGTTGTTAAGTCAATCTAGTTTCCCCATTAATTTTGCTTGTCAGAAGGTCACAAAAGGGAATCCCACAATTCAGGGACACTGCAACCATCATAAATGTAAGTCAGTTGTCAATCATCCAAATGTAAGTCATGTGACCATGGGAATGCTGCAATGGTCATAAGAATGAAAAATGGTAATAAGTCACTTTTTTCAGTGCTGTTGCAATTTGGATTGGTCTCTAAATGAATTGTTGTAAATCAAGGACTACCTGTATGTCCACAAGCTGTTAAATTAACTTTATACAGCTATGAAGGAAATACCTCATGTCATCCAGAATTGCTTCCCCCAAAACAAATAAAATAGAAAACCTGGTTCTGCTTATGTGTGAAATAGTCTTCCTTTGGATTACTGGCCAACCCGGTGACCTTTTTCTCTTCAAAAATATGTAGTCCCTATTATTCATCTTGATCTGAATTCAATAAAAGAATCCTCCACTCTAAAAATGTATATATAACATCAGAAGGAACATTTTGTCCGACATTCTCTAGATCAGTGGTAGTCAATCTGGTCCCTACCACCCACTAGTGGGCATTCCAGCTTTCATGGTGGGCGGTAGGGGTTTTGTCCGATATTGAAGCACTTTCCTTTTTTAAGTTTAATTGACTTCCTTACATTATAAATCATCATTACTGTGGAACCGGTGGGTGATTAGAAAATTTTACTAGTAACAGAGATACAAAAGTGGGCGGTAGGTATAAAAAGGTTGACTACCCCTGCTCTAGATGGCCATATTCCCCTGGCCTCTGCTACTATCATTCCCAACATTATTTAGTATTTAATATCATCCTTTCACTTAATGTAAAGCTTCTGGGGTAGGCTTGATCCAGGTTTCTAAATGAAGACCACACTGAATTTAAGATGAAAATTCCTTAGAAAATTGGACAGAATAATAAATATTCATGTGACAGCCGTGGCCAGGGGGGCATTTTACCAGGTTCGCCTGGTGCGCCAGTTGCATCCCATATTGGATCAGGACGCCCTTTGCACAGTCACTCATGCGCTTCTGACGTCTCGTCTGGACTACTGCAATGCTCTTTACATGGGGCTCCCCTTGAGATGCACTCGGAGGCTACAGCTAGTCCAGAACACGGCCGCGCAGGCAGTTATGGGAGTTACTAGATACTCCCATGTAACACCACTCACTGGCTGCCTGTGGCCTTTCGGGTGTGTTTCAAGGTGTTGATTATCATCTTTAAAGCACTCCATGGCACAGGACCTAGTTATTTGCGGGATTGTATCCTGCCCCATACATCCCTTCGACCAATTCGCTCACACAGAGAGGGACTTCTCCGGGTGCCGTCCACCAGGCAATGCCAGCGGGCGACACCCAGGGGAAGGGCCTTCTTTGTGATGGGCCCGACCCTCTGGAACGACCTACCCCCGGATATTAGAACGACCACGGACCTCCACGCCTTCCGCCAAAAAGTAAAAACCTATTTGTTCCATCAGGCCGGCTTGGCCTAATTTATGCTTCTCGCCCCAGTCTGTTTTCTCAAATTGTTTATTGGGTTTTAAATGGGTAGTAATTTTAAGGTTCTTAAATTTTAGTACAGGGTAGTTTAATTCGCTTTTAATTTTGTGTGTATTATATGTTTATAGATGGTTTTTAATTTTCCTGTACACCGCCCCGAGTCCCTTCGGGGAGAGGGGGCGGTTTATAAATATAATAAATTATTATTATTATTATTATTATTATTATTATTATTATTATTATTATTATTATTATTATTATTATTATTATTATTAAATAGAATGAATATTTTTTAAAAATATAAACACTGAATAAGCTTTCTTTTATTTGTTCAGCTCCTTTTAGTTCAGGATTTTGTTGGAGAGCTGTATAGGAAAGGAAAACTGTTCTTTGACCACTCTAAATATAAATATCTGGAACCTTGTCACATATTTCTAAGCATTTATGGTTCTACAGGTTTCAAACTCTGATTCCCCAGTTTTAACAAAAGCTGAATTTTGCAAGTGAAATCACATGCACTATTTGCTTATAGACATGTGGTGGATAAGCATCCCACATTATAAAACAGCATATTTATAACTGCTTACAAAAGCAAAATGATGCAAGTATTTAATCTGCCTGAAGGGTTTTTTTTTATACACCCTTGCCAAAATTGGAAACTTATATCTTTGAGAAAATGCCAGGTCTCTGTTGCCTTAGCTGAATCAATCCCTGCTGCCTTGCGTTGAGATTTGTTTAATTAATTTGTTTGGCTGGATACTCCAAGCAGCACCAGGTGGCCAGATCTAGTCACTTTTTACATTTACTGCATTGCTTCCAAATGAGCACCATCTAGGGGCATGGCAAAAAGTTAAACAGGTGGCCCACACGCAGCTTTTTATTATTGTCTCTAGAACAACTACAGTTTCTTGGAATGTTGTTGTCCCGGAGGGATAAAATTTTGTGACTCTGTAGTGCAGAAATATTCTTGAATGACTTGTTGCCAAGGGTTCCCAAACCAAGAGTCAGGGCCCTTTGTAATGATGACAAAAAGCACTAAGAATAACTGGTAGAAAGTCTGCTGGCCATACCTCTATAAAATTTTTACAATTTATGAAATGTCATAAAATATGCAAAGGATGCAAATTATAGAAAAATGTGCTAATTGGTCAAAGATAGTAGTTCACACTATTGGAAGTTACGATTATCACATTAGAAATTATTTACTAAAGAGCTCTTTCTAAATAATATTGAGCTGCAATAGCAGATAATGTTTAAAATCTTTAAGTAAGGTAAGAATACAATCTTTAAAATGCTTTAAAAAAGATAGAAATACAATTAACTGTGACACAACTGTGCCCACAAGCTGACAATAAAAATTGCATATTTCAAATAAACAAAGAGGAAATAAGGCATAAGTAAGAATTGTTTAGATAAAACTTTAGAAAATCAGAGAAAGCTTGGGAAAGCTTGGGAAAGCACTGTATTGTTTAACTGTCTGGAGGTAGTGAGTTCCACAGTGTAGCTGCTAGCAAAAGAGGTGAAGCATGAGACAATGTATACCATCTTTGCTTTAAGAAAGCCGATGCTTTTAAATGATACAAGGTTCTGGATGTACTATAAAGATAAATGAAAGGAAAAAAATTAAACAATAGCAAAATGGTATGACTTTGAAAAGTAAGAAGTGGACCTTTTAAAGTAAATGTAGAAAAAGGGAGAGATCCAATAGACAACGAGTATGAAGAATAGTCACAAGATAGATGTTAAGAAATTTGTAGTCTCTTGGCTACAAATTACAGATGCTCACTGTAATTTTAACGTATATAACGAGAAGTTGACAGGAAACAGAAAGAAGAGACTGTTTAAAGCTAGCATGGAAAGCTGGATAGAGCAGAATTTTTGAAATTCTTTCCAATTTTTAATAGTTCTGCTTTAAATCACAGAGTTATCTCAGAATATGAATGGAATTAAGGAGCTGGAAATATTCCAAACCATCTCATTACAAACCACCATTCCATTCTGTATTGGTAAATTTCCTGTGCGCCGCCCTGGGTCCTCTGTGGAGAAGGGCGGGATATAAATATAAATAAAATATAAAAATATAAATATAAAAAATATAAATATAGAATATTTCGGAAATGTGTTTGAGTGCTGCTTAAAAGTTTGTGAAACCTTTTTGAATTTTTAATATTTCTGAAATTTTACTTAAAATGTGATCTATTCTCCATACACGCCCTAATTCTAGATAAAGAGGGCACACATAAGCAGATGAGTCAGAATATTGTACTTGTTCTGTATGCTTGAGGCATTATGGAGGCTCCTTGTATTCATAAGTCTTGCTTTTTTCTGGAGGACAGATCTGTTTTTATTTTTTATTTTAAAGAATGGTAGCATCCCTATATGGAAATTCGGTTTAAGCTTGATTTGCCAAGCTGTGTGTTGCTGGTTGTGTCCCAAACAGATGTTTTACAGCATCCTCATCATCTCCTCATCTTCCTCCTCCTCCTCCTCCTCCTCACCTGTTAGCCAAGCTCTTTTTTGACACAGGTCTACCATTCTTTCATTATCTCCAGCCTACCATTTGGATTTTTCTACTGTGTTGATGGGAGAGGAGCTACAATTAGGGAAATGCGTAAATTCTGCCCTTAAATTGTCCTGCAGTAAAGCTCTAAGCACAGGACTTCTTACAAGCCACTATTCCTATTCTAAAACTCTTAATGCAAAGGTTAATTCTGAAAGTGGAAGTCTAATCTAGATGAGTTGTATTAAATCGGAAAACACTAGAGTGCAATATGAGTTATAGCTAGAGTTGAGATTATGAGAGGTTTACTTTTTGAAAATTGCCATTTGCAAAGGTGTTAGTGAGCCTTTACAGATATGCTTTTCATTTGTGTATGTTTCTGTAAATAATTTTTGTTTTAAGAATGTATATATTGCTTGTTCTAGTAACAACTGTTGGATTGTGTTTAAAATAAATTAAAATAGTAATTAAATGATACAACAAATGAATGCATAACACTGTTAAGGAAACATTAAAATCCCCAGAAAAATAGGTAGGAATGGAATTCTTCTCCCAGATGTTGATAATTTATTCCACTGGGTAGACCTCATTGTGTAAACTGTTGAATTTATTATTTTCAAACATGGAGAAGATCCACAAGTATCTATTAATGACCTAAATTGTGCAGGGAGGGCTGTACAAAAATAGGCATTTGTGTAAGTGCCTGAGCTTGGTCCTAAACCATTTTATTTCTTATAAAATTTCCAAATCTGAGAGGCTCCTGTGATGACGTGTCTCTGATTGCAGTTATGCAGTCTACAAGTTACAGCATAGCTGTATTATATGAATCTCACTTTTCTTTATTTGTAACGATTTTGATTTATGGAGTATTAACATGCATAAGCAGCACTCCTGTTATTTCTTTGAAGTACTTGAAACAGTAGAAAGATTTTAGATTAATGAGACTTTTTATAACATACAAGGATGTTGTAAACATTTAAAGTATTGTCTTCATCAATATTCCTGCAAAACCTGAAGGAAAGTGGGTGGAAAAGATCTAGGAAGGCTATGGTGAAGACATAACATTGAAGACATAACATAAAACATTGGTTTTTGCAGTCTGATTCAGTTAGTCCTCAAACTTACTATTGCACCATCCTCATGCTCATGTGATGAAAACTCAGATGCTTGGCAAATACAGCACTCTGGGATCATGTGATCCAGTGGTGGGTTTCAAATTTTTTTGCATCCTCTTCTGTAGGTGTAGCCTGCTGTGTGGGAGTGGCTTGCTGGCCATGTGACTGGGTGGGAGTGGCTTGACAGTCATGTGACTAGGTGGGAGTGGCTTGGCAGTCATGTGACTGGATGGGAGTTGCCAAGACAATGTCACTGAATTATTTGCCCCAATGGATGATCTACAAAAGAAGATATAAAAAAGGGAATTTATTATTTTGTGCAGTTACTACTTAAATAAGATTAAAATAAGTACACAAAACAATAAAAGAGCTGCTTACAGAAAGAAAATGACTGTCCTTGCCAGTCTTCAGTATCACTGACTTCAATGAACACAGATTTCTTTTTTCTGAAATTTATTCCTCAGTTCAAAAAACAGGAATATATGAATTAGGTTCAGTACAGATCAGACCAAGTAGCTACAGTATTTAAGAGTTAGTGGTGTCATGGTTGGAAGCAATGGTAAAGCAAGATATGGATGTTGTTTGCGCATGCGTGGAAGATGGCGGTGCGCTCTTGAGTGCCGCGTGGGTCTGGGGCCTTTCTGGCCCAGAAGGAGACTGCCTGGCCCAATTTTTACATCTAGGGGCCAGGCTCAGCAAGACGCTCACCCAGCCGTCCCGATGGGGCCATTGCGGTCCCGCGAGGTGCGGTGGGTGATGTGAAACGGGCGGAGGATGCTGAAGGCCGGAGAGGGAGCGTAGGCCGGAGAGGCCTAAAAGGCTGAAGAGGCCGGGCTGAACGGAGAGGAGGCCGGGCCGAGCGGTGCACCATCCGAGCCGCATGGAGGTGACTGGGGAGAGGACGGGCCGAGGCGGAGAGCCACTCGGGATGCGGGGCGTTTCATTTGGCCGCGCGGCATTCCATCTGGCCACGCGGATGAACCACCCAACCGCGCGGCGTTCCATTCGGCCGCACGTAGGCCGAAGAGGCCTGAAAGGCTGAAGAAGCTGGGCCGAGTGGAGAGGAGGCCGGCCTGAACGGCGCACCGCCCGGGCCATGTGAAGGAGACCAGGACAAGGACAGGCTAAGGCAGTGAATCACCCGGGCTGCGCGGCGAACCATCGGGCCGCATGGATGAACCACCCCACCGTGCGGCGTCCCATCCGGCCACGCGGCATTCCATCTAGCTGCATGGTGAATTAGGGGGAAGGCCGAGCCAAGGCCGAGGCGGCGAACCATCCAGGCTGCGGGGGGATGCGGAGATTGGTGGATATCCAAGCGATGAAGAGGCCGGGCCGAGCGGCGTACCATCTGGGCCACATGATGAGATATGGGAAAGGACGGCCCGAGGCATCGAACCATCTGGGCCGCTCGATGGACCGTTTTGTTGCACGGAGAACCATTTGGCCGTGTGGCAGAAGACGGAGGTTGGATGGTGGAACGGCCAGGCGGGTGAGGCGAGCAGTGAGCGTGAGGCGGCTGGGATGATTAGCGGGTGTTTTTGGCACCCCGACCCGAGCAAGGTCTTAGGACGGTATCTGGCCCGAACAACGGCTAGGCCTGCTTGCCTGAACTAAGATCAGCACACTTGCCTGCTTATAACTATCGGTTGGACTGCCAGGACAATTTCCACCCCAATCCCCCCCTACCATTCCATCCCCCCCATTCCATCCCCCCCACCTGATAAACCTAAACAAGGCTGCTCCTATCTTATTTTATACCACCATTGCACTTATAAAACTATCGTCCGAACTTTTTAGAGTTTTAATCTATGTCTTGCTAGAACAATACCCCATGTACGGCCTCCTGTACCTACCATTCTATCCACTATGTACTCAAGGGCAGACCTCCTCTCCTTGCGGGAGTCCCCCCTCTTGCAGGTTTGGCCCTCTATTTTAAAAAGGGCCCACCTCAATGATGGATTGATTGATCAAGAGAGGTGGACGAAGCGCAAACTAAGGGGTTTTTAAAATAAATTTTTAATTCGGATTTTAGGGGGTTCCAGGGTGGGGGTGTTTACTCAGTTAGGCTCACTCGGGAATATTGCTAGGCCGGCTGGCAGAGCCAACAGGGAAGCGAGCAGGTCCGATAAGGGGGGGGACAGGAGTCGATCCTACAGATGGCTTTCCTATCAGAACGGTCCTGGGGAGGGGTAGGTATGGCGGGAGCCAGGGATCACACCATCCATTGGGGGAACATGGCCGCTGGTTACAAGCGGTCACACACCCCAACTCCCTGAGCTCCCCTCGCAATCTAGGAGGCCAAGGATCACAGAGCTGGGGCCCCAGGCTTATGCTATGCAACGCCAGGTCCGTGGTCAACAAAGCCCCCCTCATTAATGACCTTGTGTCAGAGGGGGAACCGGACCTGGTGGGTATTACGAAGACCTGGTTAGGCCATGAGGGAGGACTACCCCTCGTAGAAATGTGCCCACCAGGTTACCGAGCATTTCATCAGCCTCGGGCCTTGGCAGGCGTGGGGGGGTGGCGGTTATTGTTAGGGAAGGTCTTGGGCCGAGGGAGACCACTGTGCCACAGACTACCGGTTGTGAGTCCCTTTGCGTCAAGTGGGGCCTAGGGAGGCAGTTGGGCTTGCTGATTGTGTACCTGGCTCCCCGCTACGTATCAGCAGCCCTGCCCGAGCTCCTTGAGGTGATCACCAAGGTGGCGGTTCACACCCCCAGACTGCTAGTCATGGGGGATTTCAACCTGCCATCGGTAGGCGAGGCATCCGAGGCAGCCCGGGAGTTCATGGCCTCCATGACGGCCATGGACCTGACCTAAGTAATTCAGGCCCCCACTCATGACGGGGGACACACACTGGATTTAATTTTCATCTCTGGCCAGTGGCGGAGTGATCTAGAAGTAGGGGAATTAGCCATTGTATCCCTGTCATGGTCTGATCCCTCTCTCCTTTGGCTTGACTTCCCAACTTCTACACCCCACCACGGGGAGGCGGAGCCGGAGATACCAAGATGGTTCCGCCCCAGGCGCCTGATGGACCCTGAGAGGTTCCAGACGGAGCTTGGGCCACTACCTGCGACCTTGACCCGCGACTCGACTGAAGACCTAGTGGCCGCATGGAATAGTGTGGCCATGGGGGCCTTGGACTGGGTCGCACCCTCCCACCCAGGCCCCTTGGTTCTCCGAGGAGCTGAGGGTGATGAAATGCTGCAAGAGATGCCTAGAGAGCATTTGGAGATCCACATGGTCCGAATCCGACTGAACACAGGTAAGATCCCATTTGAGGACGTACCTAGTGGCGATAAGAGTGGCAAACGCAATTACTGCGCCGCTCTTATCGCATCCGCAGATAACCGCCCTGCTGCCCTGTTTGGGGTGACCCGCTCCCTCCTTTAACAGAGGCCGTGGGAAGCCCAGAGCAGAGGAATTTGGAGAGTGTAGGATAAAATTGCTCAGATCCGGAACGAGTTGACCTCCATGGAAAGTAGTCTAGACGGACCATCCGAGACAGGTCTTGAGACCGCATTATGGGAAGAGTTCGACTTTGTTACTTCTGATGATATGGACAGGTTGCCGAGGCGACTGAATGCCACCACATGTTTATTGGACCCGTGTCCCTCCTGGCTTGTACTGGCATCCTGGGAGGTTACACGAGGCTGGCTCCAGGAAATAGTGAATGCTTTCTTGAGTGAGGGGTTCTTGCTGGCCGCCTTGAAAGAGGCAGTGGTGAGGCCCCTCCTCAAGAAGCCTTCCCTGGACTCAGCCTTGTTAGTAAATTATCGTCCGGTCTCCAACCTTCACTTTCTGGCAAAGGTTGTAGAGAGTGTGGTGGCACAGCAGTTTCCCCGGCACCTGGAGGAAATGGACTATCTGGACCTGCGCCAGTCTGGCTTCCGACCTGGGCACAGCACTGAGATGGCATTGGTCGTGTTGGTGGATGATCTCTGGAGGGCCTGGGATAGAGGCTGTTCCTCTATCCTGGTCCTATTAGACCTCTCAGCGGCTTTTGATACCATCGACCATGGTATCCTATTGCACCGACTGGAGGGGTTGGGGGTGAGAGGCACCGTTTGACGGTGGTTCTCCTACCTCTCCGGTCGGTCGCAATTCGTGTTGGCAGGGGGGCAGAGGTCGATCTCGAGGCCCCTCATGTGTGGGGTACCTCAGGGGTCGGTCCTCTCGCAGCTCCTGTTCAACACCTATATGAAGCCGCTGGGTGAGATCATCCGTGGTTTCGGGGTAGAGTACCATCAGTACGCTGACGACACACAGCTGTACATCTCTACCCCAAACCACCCCAACGATGCTGTTGAAGTGATGTCCCGGTGCCTGGAGGCTGTACGGGTCTGGATGGGGAGTAACAAACTTCGACTCAACCCATCCAAGACCGAGTTGCTGTGGTTTCCGACGTCCCGGTACAGCCAGTTGATGCCATCACTGGCCATCGGGGGTGAGCTGTTGGCCCCCGTGGAAAGGGCCCGCAACCTAGGCGTCCTCCTGGACTCCCGGCTGTCCATGGATGACCATGCGACGGCCGTGGCCAGGGGGGCTTTTTACCAGATACGCCTGGTACGCCAGTTGCGCCCCTTTCTCGACCGGGACGCCCTCTGCACAGTCACTCAAGCACTCGTTACATCCTGCCTAGACTACTGCAATGCTCTCTACATGGGGCTCCCCTTGAGGTGCACCCGAAGACTGCAGCTAGTGCAGAATGCAGCCGCGCGGGGGATTCTAGGTGCCTCACGGCATTCCCACATAACACCTCTCCTGCGCGAGTTGCACTGGTTACCTGTAGTCTTTCGGGTGCGCTTCAAGGCATCCTTAAAATGCTCCATGGCACGGGGCCTAGTTATTTTTTTTTTTTTTTAATAGATATTTTTATTTTATTTTCGGTTTTCACAGTAAATAACAACATATATACTGTTACTTAGCCAACATCATATTATATTATTAAATGTTTACATCATTCCATTTTACCATCATTTCATTTTACCATCAACACCCAGAAAACTCCCAGAGGGCTCTTCTGCTCTCCATACACCATATTTGTGCCTTACCCATCATTTTCTTTCCCCTCTCTCCTCCTCCTCCCTACCTCCTTTCTTCCCTCTGACGCCCTTCCCTTCTCTACTTCCCCTTCCTCTCTCCTTCTCCTCTCTCCCCTTTCCACTCCTCCTTTCTCTTCTCCTCTTCCCCCTCTTTGCCCTCTCTCTTTTCTCTCTCTTCTTCCCTTACCTTTCTACTCCACACTCTTCGTCTCATTTACTTGGTGTATTTCGGCCTCGGAGCCAGTTCTATTTTGTGTTGATGGTATTTATAATTTCAGATTTAGGGTTTATCGCTCAATTTTCATATCGATTATTACAATTCTTATGTCTCAGTCCCAAATCTTGCTAGTTGTTTTAATACCCTTTTAAGTAAAGCCTAATTGTATAATAATGTTCTATTTATAAAACCAAACAAAAAAGAACCAAAAACAGTATAAGTAGATTTAAATAAATTTAAATATAAGAAGGCCTAATCGGGTATCCATAAATTCTGTGCCTTCCAGAAGTGGTTATTATTCATGGATTATCTCATTTTATTAATTTTAAATCTAACAATTTATCCTGTGATTCAATATCAGTATTCACAAGTCTTATCAAGTATTCTAGCCTCAATCTATTTTTTCTTTAATAATATCTTTAAATCCTATTTACTATTAATATCCCTTATTTAATCCCCTCATATCTCTATAGATTCCATATAATTATCTAAAATTTTGTGTAGTTGTTAATTGATTGATCATTTACCAAGAGTGATAGTATTCTATAACCATCTTAATCGCATACTTCCCCATCTATAGATAAGCAAATATATATCATTCACTAACACATAATCTTTCTATAACCATCTAGATAGCATTATTTCCCATCGATAAATAAACAAATATATATCATTAACAAAAACATTTACCAAGAGTATTCTATAACCATCTTAATAGCATAATTCCCCATCTATAGATAAGCAAATATATATCATTCACTAACCATCTAAGTAGCATAGTTCCCCATCGATAGATAAACAAATGTATATCATTAACAAAACCTTTACCAAGAGTATTCTGTAACCATCTTAGTAGCATAACTCCCCATCTATAGATAAGCAGATATATATCATTCATTGACACATCATTTTTCTATAACCATCTAAATAGCCCAATTCCCCATCTATAGATAAACTAATATATATCATTATCAAAAACCTAATCTTATTATAAGCATCTATAGTTATTACTAACAATCAATTATTTAATAATCCTTGATGGTAATTTAAACCCAGCCTAATTATTTCTCATCAAGGGATAAAAGTTCCTCTTTTCAGCCGTTGTCTCTCCAAGGATGAATTAAATTTGCCTCTTTTAAAGTCCACATTCTCCATCGGCTTTTTTTCCTCTTCTCAAGTTCTTTATAAACTTCCATTGGCACATTGTGATCCTGTATAGCTGTACAATCATAGTGCTGACCAATTCTTTTCCTCAAATTTGATTTGATATTTTCAAATATCAAGTGTATCTCTGATGTGATTTCCTCTATCTTTTGTTCTCCTTTTCCTTCCTTTTGCCAGACAGGTTGAAATTCAAATTTCTGATGGGATCTTGGTCTTATCTCCTCTCCTGGATCGTCTCCCTTGTCTTCAGTTAAATCCAGTCCACAAACAGCCTCGTTTTCCTTTTCTTCTTTAATTTCTCTAATCTGTTCAATTTCTTCACTTGGTGTAATGTCGAGTATTGCACGAAATTCTCTCAATTCCCTCAAGATTTCAGCCAAAAGCTCCTGGTTTTCTGGAGTGTATATATCTATGTGCGTAGACATTTTGGCGAATCTGCAAACTAGGAAGAAGTAGCTCCAATTACCTTGTTAACACTTAGTTTATCTCTGTTAGTTTGTTTCTAGACAATATTTCCAGTAAATCTATTCATGTATGTCCGCCCACTGTTTTTCCAAGAGCGATACGATGTATGAAATAGTTTAAATAGTTTCAAAGTGTTTCAGTCCTTTTTGTTGGAAGGAAAACAGAGACAAAAAAAGATAAGATATGGTCCTTATTTAAGTTTAAAGATGCGCAATAGAGTGTCCAAATAATTATAGGATTGTGGAAGTGCTCCAAGTTTCAAAGTTTTGAGTGAAATAAATCAAAAAGACAGAAAAAAAGAATTAGAAAAGTCAGTCATAATCCAATCCTTTTCAGCGCAAACGTAGAGTAACTATTATCAGTTCAGTCGGCCATTTCAAAACATTCTGTGAAGCTGAGAATCTCACACTTCAATTTAAGTTCGCCGCTTATCTTTAACTTCAAAGCTTTGGTAAAAAAAAGATTTCTTAGCAGAGTGTTTCAGAGATCAAATAAAGTACCTTCCCGATGTATTCCAGCAGATTTTCCCCTTTCTTGTTTCAAAGATTCTCCTTCGCCTATGGTCCACCCTCCAGAAAGGGGGGGGATGCGATTCGTCTCCCTTCAGAGATTTTGCTTCGTGTCGGGCAGGGATCTTGCGTGGTCCCTGCACCCAGCGAAGATTTATCTCCTAATCACCACCTCTCCGGGGTGGCTTAGATTCCTTATGGAATCACGGGGGAGGCGAATTCCAGCCGGGTCCCTGCAGTTTAGGGAGCCCGGTTGTGTCGGCTCGGGAGGCTCCGCCTTCTCCCGGGGCCTAGTTATTTTTGAGACCGTCTCCTACCTCATACATCCCTTCGGCCGATTCGCTCCCACAGGAAGGGCCTTCTCCAGGTGCCGTCGGCCGGGCAGTGCTGGTTGGCGACCCCCAGGGGAAGGGCCTTCTCTGTGGCGGGCCCAGCCCTCTGGAACGACCTACCCCCCGAACTCCGGACCACCACGGACCTCTGTCTCTTCCGCCAACGCCTCAAGACCTATTTCTTTCACCTAGCCGGCCTAGCCTAGCCCCCGAGACCATCTCTATAAACTGAGTTTTAAATTGTCTTTAATTGATTTTAATTTTTTGGTAACTTCTTAGTGTATTTTTAGCACAGGTCACTTCAAATTTAATCAGTTTTTATTGCTTGTAGTCGTATTTATTTATATGTTCGTATTTATTTATATGTCTGTATTGTTCATTTTAACTTCCTGTGCACAGGGGAGATAGGCACGGTATAAAAATCAAATAAAATCAAAATCAAATTTAAAACCAGTAATATTTTGTTGTGTATTTCAAAGGGAATACAACACACATTTAATTTTACACCTGTTAACAGCTGCTGGAATTGTTTGCCCAACAGTGGAAAAACAAAGATATAAAAATGAATAAATATTAGAATGTGCAGGAATGAATAAATTGACAATGAAAATCAATGAATACCTTTGAATGCTTTTGAGTACTTTTTCACATGGGATTTGTTTTATCAATTGCTAACTAACAGAAACAGAAATTAGAAATCTAAAAGTATGAAAGAAAACACCAATTATGTAAGGAAAGGTCATTAAAATGTATAAGGAAATATTATTAGTAATTGATCATTATTAATGTGTAGATAACTGCGGGACATTACACACCTACACCCACAAACTATGACAGTGCCAGGAAAACACCAAAAAATAACAATTTCCCCCTAAAAGACTGCAGATGAAACCAGATTTTTTCCCTAACCCTAAGGACAGGAAAGACAAAACCACTGGAATAAAAACCATCAAGGCATTGTGGGAAATTATAAAGGACAGTGCTCACAGAAGCTCACAGAACCAGCAACCATCTCACAATTACCTAAACAACCAGGTATCACACAGGAACACACAAAATCTGGCAAAGCTGCCTTGAACCAACCTGGCCTGCCTTGAGACACATTAACCATGCGCCAACCTGCACACTTAAAAGTAACATTGCACCACAAATAAAACATTTGCAAAAAGGAATAACATTTCTTGTAATAAACATATTCTATAAACAATTAATAAATAAAAATCCCCTAAAATAATTAAAAAAATGATATTCTATAAAGAATAAATTAAAATAAAACCATTAAAAATATTCTATAAAGAATAAATTAAAATAAAACCATTAAAAATATTTTATTCACAATAAATAAAATTTGAGATTGTGGAGATGTAATTCTGAGGCTGGTCATTGTGGAAGGTCCTGATGAGGAGTTCGTGATGACCATGAGGCAGGAGGCATATAAATTTAATAAATGAAGAAATAAATGCTCTGTGGTCTCAATGGTTTTCTTGCAGATGTTTTGTTGTCATTGGTGTGAAATACCTAGCTGGGTCAGGAAATGTCTGCAAGAAAACCACCAAGCTCAGGAAACACCAAGGACCCCGCTGTTGTCTCCCTCCTTATCTTTTGCAACTTTTTGTCCTTCTACTTCTCCTCCTCCTCCTCCTTTCCCCCAACCTCATTCCTTTCTAGCACTGATGATGTTACTTAGTTTGGTAATGAAACATCTGAAAGAAAACTACCAAGCTCAGAAAGCACCCAGGACCCCTCATTTCAACCTGGAGCTATCAAGAGTCTCTTCTGTTGGAGAACCTTGATCCAATGGAAAACTGAAAGTTTCAATTTTAATTCAGTTTTAGCATTTTAGCTTGCTTTCTGAGCATGGGGAGATGGAGGGTGCAAACTACCTTCTGTCTCCCCTTGCTCAGAAAAGCGAATCTGTGTAAGTCCTTTTCTGGAAGGCAGTTACTAGGACGCCTGCCCACCAGTAAGGAACATCCCTGGGCTGGCTTTTCTGAGCACGGGGAGACGGACAGCGCAAACCACCCTCTGTCTTTCCTTGCTCAGAAAAGTGAATCCGGGTAAGTCCTTTACTGGCAGGCAGTTTCTAGGACGCTTGCCTGCCAATAAGAGACCTCCATGCACAGCGCTTTTCTGAACACAGGGAGACAGACGGGGCAGGCATTCCAGAACTTACTTCCGGGTCCACCGGTGGAACCTCCTCTCACCGGATCGGTAAATTTCACCATCTGGTTCTCCTGATCTGGTGCGAACCGGCAGAAACCCACCACTGATGTGATCACCATTTGCAACTTTCCCAGCCAGCTTCCAATGAATCAACAAAACCAAATGGGGGAAATCAGATTTGCTAATGATTGCATCATTCACTCAACAACTGCAGTTATTCACTTATAATAATAATAATAATAATAATAATAATAATAATAATAATAATAATAATAATAATAATAATAATAATAAATTTTAATTTATAACCCGCTCTCTCTCCCCGAAGGGACTCGAGGCGGGGCACAGGGAATTTAAAATACATATAAAAATACAAACACAGTACAATATAAAATAAAATTAAACTAACCCTGCGCTAAAATCCCATATAAAGCTAAAAATTAATCATTAAAAACCCTAAAAACAGTTGATTATCCTAGGCCGGCCAAGCAGAAAAAGTGTGTTTTTAATTTTTGACGGAAGGAGCGGAGGTCGGTAGTTGTTCTAATATCGGGGGGAAGGTCGTTCCAGAGGGTCGGGCCCGCCACAGAGAAGGCCCTTCCCCTGGGCGTCGCCCGCTGGCACAGCCTAGTAGACGGAACCCGGAGAAGTCCCTCTCTGTGGGAGCGAATCGGCTGCAGGGATATATGGAGCAGGATGCGATCGCGCAGATAGCTAGGTCCCGTGCCATGGAGCGCTTTAAAGACTTAACAACTATGGGAGAAAATGTTGTAGGGCATAACTCACTTAACTATCTTGTTTAGCAACAGAAATTCTGATTCCCATTATAGTCATAATGCAAGAACTATCTGTAGCCCCTTTTTAAAAATTTGTGGTATATTCTTAACATACTACCCAGTTCATTTTTTATTTACCATGACTTTGGTTGTGATACATTTTATTATTTTTATCATTTTTTAAGGAAGGAAATGTTTTGAAGAGCCAAGGTATCACGAAATTTAATTACTTATCAGAAATCAGTGGTTATTACATTTCCTTGTGTAATCTCATTGTTTATAGTGGGTTAAATATTTTAATTCAAACCTGTATCTCTGTGAATTCAATCAAGCATGAAAGTCAGATTCCGCAAGTGTGATAATGCTTTTGCTTTCTTTGGTATGATTTGTTCAGCCAAAGGGTCTAAATAATCCAAGATTGTTCAGCATATGTTAATGTTACACCTAGAGTGCAGCCCTTGGTTTATTGCCGTTCTCTTAACAAGCCTGTATGTTAAGCAGGATTTGTACTTAGTTTACAGCCTATTCATTTTTATTTTCATTTTTCAACCTGAATGTTTCGGGGACTGTTGCTAGTAGTCTGGTAACATCCATCCTTTGAAAATTTGGGGTGTTGAGTTATAATTGCAAAATAGGCCTCTGAGTATTGGAAACAACTAAAGGGGGTGTGAAGTCGGGTTTTTGGTCTCTGTGTTTCTGTTTGCCAAACTCCCCCTCTTCCAATAATACTCAAGTGGATCAGGCAGTATGTCCTTCCCCAGCATTTTTTAAAAAGAAATCCATCTTATTGTGACATTTCTACCATCTAGTGAATGCATCTCTTTGTTTTCCACTTCCTTTTTGAA
Source organism: Rhabdophis nuchalis (assembly GCA_039707465.1). Lineage (NCBI taxonomy): Eukaryota > Metazoa > Chordata > Lepidosauria > Squamata > Natricidae > Rhabdophis > Rhabdophis nuchalis. Next base: position 50,365,743 of record CM077647.1, on the reverse strand, counting down.
TTAGGGAGATTTTAAAATATAATATTTTTTATCCTCACTGGAGGCATTGGAAATTATACCAGTTAAGTTTTGGAACGTTTGTTGTGAGCTAATTAGAAGGGAAAGCTCTGCCCATTGTTGTGAGTTTATGATGTATGCTTCTGAAATCCACTGTTGATTTTGAAATTCAAGGTGCCCTTTATGCTAGCTTTCCTAAACTTGGCACCTATCAGGTCCTGGTAGTATGACACTAGAATTCTCAGCTACTGGAGATTACCATCTCAAAATAACCAATTGGGAAAACTTTGCTGTCTGCATAATGTAAAACTGAAAGTCTGTGCTTTTAATCACTGATAATGTTTTATTGTGTGCAGGAGATGATGAAGAGGGGGAAGAGAATGAAAGGTCTTGTCCTGCTGCTCCTGACAGTCTCTCTTTAGCATGTGATAAAGAGGATGAAGGCCCTTCTGATGGTGAGTGATTTTTCTAGATTTCATCTAGAATAATTGTAATATTCTTGGTAGTGTGGTTGTTTTCTAATGAACTGCATAAGATTTTGTAGGATAATTTGAGAACAGTAAATTCTCAGAAAGCTTAATCCCTGGAAAAGTTTCTTACCTTTCCAAGCTTGTTAAGGAACTGAAGAGCACTCTCTAGTGGCAGAAAAAGCATGGTGAAATAATAATTGAAATTATATGCTTGCTTGTTTTGTGTTAAAATTAAAACATGTTCCTTAGATGTCCTTCATAAGCAGAGAAATCTGACCGAAATGTTTTGCTTTTTCTTGCAAATAGAAAATAGGACAAGGTTAAATAATTTATTCTTAAGGTTTCTCCAATTAATAAATTAGTGTGTACTTATTGAACAATTATTTTTAAAAAATTAAACACTTTTCCCACCATTTTTAAAATCAAAATCAAAATCAGTTATAATTTTATTTTAAGTGAAAATAATATAGAATCATGGCTTATTATCTGTTATTAATGAGAATTAAGCAATGTTTGATAAATCACACATACACATAACTATCAATTTATATGAATTTGTTGCTCAAAAATTTAGATTGGCAAATGAGGGTTGTCAGGGAAAGTGGTGGTTTGCCATATACTGATCAAAACATGTAACCTCTGTTTCAATTGTTGAATGAAAATATGCATGATATGCTACATTTTACGTTATTCAGATTATTCCCTTTGGAATCATATATGGCATTTATGAGATAGAAAATTACGCCTATTGCAGGATGGGGATAACTCAGAGTGATAAACCTTCTAACAGCCAAGCAAGCAGGATATTTACATTCTTCGAATTCGGTAGATTGTATAATGTTAACAATAAAAAAATTATTTTGAGTCAATCTTTGTTTTTATATTCTAAGAACCAGTTAAATATCAGGAATAAAATAGTCTTTTAAGGTGCTTTTTAAATAAATGTATTTATTGGTATACTAGATTAGATGAAGTTTTAGACTTAGTTTTTCCCAGGAGGCATTAAATAGAGTATAAACCTTTGTCTTTGTCTGACAAATCTGGTGCTTGTGTTCCATTCTCCGTGTTTTATGGCAGTGGACATATGCAACACATTGAATACATATACAAAGAAACAAGCATGAGAAATGATTTTTTCTGGTTTGTTTGAGACAAAAAATAGACAACTGCTTTTGTTTATGAAAGTAGAAAGTCAATTGCTGAACAATGTTGAAGCCTAAGCCTTAAGTATTACCAATAGAAATGCATTAACTATTAATTTTAAGAAGCTTTCAAATAGTATTATTAAGCTATGTTAATTATATTAATTTGAATATTTTACAAGTCTTTCATTTTGTAAAAAAAAATCAAGATTACTTATATTAACAAAATGCCTTTTGAACTAGACAACAATCTTCTACTTATTAAGTAGAAAGGGAAATAAATGTTGAACAGAGAGATAAAATTATCCATAATTAATTTGGGAAAGTAAAATAATTTTGGCGGAGTATCTCATAGCTAACAGTGCAGGCCGCAGGCAAGCCTTAGCAAAATTATATGTATAGTTCTTACACAGATCCTATAAAGTTAATGGAATTTACCGAAGAATATAATATTTAGGCTATTTATGTTTGTCTTACACCTCATAAATATTGATATTTAATCTTTATATAAGTTTTTACTGATGTCTGTCCAATAAATCACTACGGTATCTGTTAGCAGAGAAATGAAATCTATTTATAGCATGGACTGTTCAGAAACCCTTGAACACAATGGATATGTGAGTTTAAGATTAATTCTTTAATTCAGTTCTCCTTTTCTTCCAATTAAATGCCTTAAGGAAATTCACATTTTAACCATGTAAATCCTCTTTTGAATGTAGTAGTGGAAATTTGGCAGATTCTTTATGAAAGCACATACTTTCTCATATACAAAATATTTAAAAGAGTTCCAGGTATTACATTTATAAGTTTCGTGGAAACATAGATTAGTGAGCTGTGTATAAAGATAAAAATGATGGGCACTGTTGTTTTAAATAGAAGCTTAGAAATTACAAGCAGTCAGTAGCATCCTTGATCAGTCATCTTTAGCTAAATCTCTCTGCAGTATTTTTAAAACCATCTCATAAATACATATATTTTATTTAATTGTTAATTTTTAAATTAACTGTTTAGCAATTTGTTCACAAGATAAAGATTGTATAAACAAACATCTTTGTTTATAACTGTAGAGATCTGTATACATATTTATTTATTTTTCAAATTTATAATGTGGGACATCTAACAAAATAAGTGACTGACAGGTGGTCAACAAACTTAAAAACAATTACAAATAATAATTAATATTATTAAAACATTAAAAGGTATAAAAGCACAGGTAAAGACAATCACCGGATAGTACTATATTGAAAGATCATTTTGACCATCAGTGGAATAATTAAATGAGGGAGGTTCTCAAATTTCATTTCTGTCAAACTGGTAACTGCTGTGTCTTTTTGACTGTGGTTCCCTCAGAGGGCATGAGTTAGAATTCCAATTTTTTTGAGAATATAAAGTTGAACAATGGATCTGCTTTTTAGAATAATATGAACGCTGTTTCTGAAAAAGTTGGTTTTTGACATACACCTCTCTATATACATTTTAAAGTCTGCGGCTGGCTCCCATTCTTTGTCTTGTAACAAATTATTTATTTGCCCCCTTCCCTCCCTAGTTCAAAAGTCCATTCAATTCCCCAATGGCTACCTAATTTTCCGGTTATTCCCCTCAAGCCATACGTGTTTTGATTTCTTTATGATTTATTAGGTACTGTAGAAAAGATGCATAAGTTACATCTTCTAATGAAATTCAGGCACACCTCAGTAATGCTTTGACTCAGTTGTCAGCAGCAATTAAATTTCTAGCAGGAAGAATAATGCAGAGGCCCAGCCATCGTACAGAAATGAAAACAGAAAGAAGCTGTGAAGGTGAGAAAAACAGTTGTGAAGAAGCCACCTCAAAATAAAACAAGATGTACAATTCTTAGCCAGCATACAGTTCCTGCCTGGTTCTTCTTTTATTGGCTATTGGTCTGATTGATAGGAAAATCATAACTTGCTATATGCTAACAGGCAGAGTTCACTTGTAGGTTATTGTAAACTGATAAAGGCTTAGATGGAGGTTTGATTTTCACACTGAACCCGGCTGCACCAGATTAATGGAATTTCAATGAGAAGCTGGACTAGTTGCAGCTTTGTCAGAAAAACTGATGGAGATTCTATAGTCACGACTGCTCATTAATATAAGTTGTCTGAAAGGTGTAGGGACTTCTCTGTACAAAAGGCTCAGGATAACTGATTTTTCAATAGGATTTTATTTATTTATTGATGACTAGTTTTCTTGTAAAACAAATGATGGCCTCTTCTATAGTACAACAGTGTTGCACATTTGTTAATATATTTGTGGCAACGAGTAGGCCTTGACCTGACAGTGTTCACCCTTGATAGAGTTGGAAATCAGAATAACAGGAGCATATTGTTTTGTATATAAATCTTATCTGGAAAATATTGCTTTTTTTTAAGAGAGATTTTTTAAAAAGTTGAAATGTGAACTATTTGCAACTAACGTTTGATCTTAATTTGGAAAAAAGCTAGGGTATGGTAAAATCACTGGATTTTGTTTCTAGAAAGGTCATTCATATTACAATGCCATAGTTCATTTACATCCCAACACTATACTATAATATAGTAGGATGGAATATTATTATTTCAGAGAAGAATTTTCAAGACTGCAGTATCTTCTGATTCATCCTGACTCTGATTTTTCTACTTTCCATTTAAAAAAAAATGCTGATTTTTGAAATACTAGTGTGTGGGCCTCCTCATAAGTCAGATGATAATAATTATACCCATGATTCAATCATGAATCTAATACATGTATATGATTTAATGAAGAAAATTAGTACCAGAAATTGCGCAGCTATCAGTCAGAATTCGGAGTTCATTCATGTTCTTTGGAATGTTCAGATCTATGTGTTGGCATACAAATGAAAGAAAATCAATCTTTCTTTGCCCCAAATAATAGATAATACAATGACTTACTTCCAAGACTAATGGAATACTGAAGGGGCTATCTGACAGGGGGCAGTAAACAAAGATGCAAGAAAGTAGGTTTAAATAGCCCTCAATAATTTTGCTACTTTGTAGGAAATTTTTATTATGTATGAGTGGAATGGAAATAGGACTACATGCCAAAAGATTAAATAATTCATCCTTTTGATGAAATTTCTTTCTCCTTCACTAGAGTTTCTCCCTTTGTTCTGGTGAAACTTCAACGTAGACATCTTTCTTTGGTTATAGGCTTGAAGATAGATTAAAAAATTACTATGTGAGTATTTAGAGTGATATTATACCATTATTTATTTACTCATAGGAATATAGGTGATAATACAATCAGTTAATAGGTAAAATTTATGGTAGCTTAACATGCAAACTTGATTCTGCATCTTTCAAATTTCACTACCAGACAGTGGGAGGTGGAGAGAAAAAAAACACCTAATGATTTTGTGATTCATTCTGAAGTGGTTTTTTTGTTATGAATCAAAACATGTCTACTTTTGTTTGAAGGTTAGAATGCTAATAAGTAGATGATTTAGGATTTAAAATAAACTCTTTAGCCTGAGATCAACAATGGAAAATGGACGTTGAAAATTTGCCTTTCCAGGGTAGTTGCCTCATTCAAAAATGGTGGCATGCTAAATAAAATCTTATGATTTATAAAAATCAGTTGTGACATACTACTTATATGTTTCTTCCTTAAAGCTTGTAGATTACATTAAAAGACTTATTTTACCAATGGCTAACTAATAGAAACAGAGGTTAAAAACTAAAAATATTAAAAACATAATTTATCATATATTGGAATTAAGATGGATAAACTAATTGTGTTATTATGATTATCATTATGATTATGGTTGTATCTCTACTCAAAAGTAACTAATCAGCACATTGTTCAGATATATATGGAGGTTTTTATGTGTATTAAAAATGTATTAATCACACATTTTTTTTTTAAAGTAAAATGATGTATTTGACCTACTAACTTGTTTCATTTTTAAAATTTGGAAGGTTTTGAAGGAAGGATTGTAGTTCCCCAGATATTCATATATTTCAGTAAGAAAAAGCTGTACAGTGTATTTATAAGCAATAGTGTGTATTTAAAAAGTTTGTTAAATACTTATACCTGTTATTTTTATACTGAAACAAGAATTCTGATATGACTAACAACTATTTCAGGATGATCAATAAAAAATCAAATGACAACAGAAGTAATAAGCATTGCAGATAATAAATCATCCTAGATTGCCTTATTGAAACACATGGTAAAAATGTAGTTCTTAATGGACATCTGAAAATGCAGAGGGAAGAAACCAATTTAATTTTCAATAGTCTGGATTTTATCAACCGGCAGGCTTGTCCTGCATATTCTCTGACTAGACCTCCACTTGTTTTTGATAGATAGAGCAAGTCCCAAACCTTTGTGTATATTTTCACTCTGGATTTTGCTGAAGGATTGCCTACGTCTTTTTTGCATGAATATAAGTCTTATGCAATTTAGCAATATTTTTTTGCGGACTTAGATAATTCACTACTTTTGCTTGGGACTTTGCATTAAGGAATTTTATTCCATCATGGATAACATTAACTTTAATTACTTTTTGTTGTTCTTATTTGCTGCCATTTTGTATTTTTTATTCCTTCAGATTTTATATCATATTACCAGGTTTTTAAGTGCCAAAATGAATTCAATACATTTAGCTTTTATAGTTTCATATTTTATTATGGTAATTCGATGCTACAAAATAGTAATTTTAAAAGTCAGTGACCACAGTTACTTTTTATCAATCCACTGCTTCTTGCGAACTCAGATTCTTCATCTGACCTGCACTGCTCTGTTTGGGAGCAAAATAAGTTTATTCTCAACTGAAAGGCAACATGACCACCATTTTGATAATTATTATGTTAATTAACAATTTCAGTAGCTTGAAAAAGTTTGAAAACTCCTGCCCTAGACCACATATTGTAGCCTTGTTCCATATTTCTTATTTAAAGTTGTAAGCACCTTTGACTGCTTCATTTCTGCAGTTTTACACAATTTTATTAGTACCTTAGTTCTTTGATTATTGTTTGAAAACCAGCAATAGCTTTTATATTGCATTTTAGGCCAGTAGATTCCTGAAAATTGTTTTTCTGAAAATATTTCTCTCATTACAATTCATAAAAAGCTTTAGAGTAGTCTTACCACCCTTCTTAACCTTCTTCGTCTTTTTTTCTGTGACTATTCCTGAGGTATTATCTTACTTTTACATTTTCTTGTACTTTTTCTCATTTTCTTAAAAACATTTTTTTAAATTTACCCTTATTTGATGACATTATTGATTGAGATATTTTTCCTTTTCTTTTCTTCCTTGTCTTATTTCCCCTTTATGCCAGGAATGCAATTTATCTCAGTTTTCCTATGTCATACTTGCTGCCCAAGGTTTCCATCTTCCATCTTTTTATGCCTATTATTCGTTTTTCTTTCTTTTCTGTGATCACTGTATTTTTGTCTCTTTGAAATACTGGACTTGCTGTTTTTTCGAATTTTGATGGTGTGTCTTATCCCTTCTCACTGCTAATCAAGGTCTGGGGAACCAGAAACTGTTTCATATAATGATCTTATATTTTGATTATATGTCCTTCAAGTCAAATCTTGCTGACACAACAACTCTCTTTAATTTTTTTAAGTTTAATTCATATATATATTTGACACTTAATAATTAATGGACTATTCCACAATATCTGAAAGTGGCCTTTTTAACTGGATTGTATTTCTTCATCTTCTGTTTATTATTAAGTAATTTTTTGCATCTTATTAATTTGACTAGTGATTAGTGTGGCATTATTTCATGTTACTTACAAACTACATTAGCAGTTTTCAGTTTGTTATTGTTTTATATTAATCATGGATATTGCCTGCTTTGGAGTATAGTGAGGCGTTGTTTTAAATATTTATGGTTGCTTTTTATTTTTTTCTAAATATCAAGTGTTAATTTTGTTGAATAGAGTTTTGTAACTATTAAATTTCTTAAAATTTATCTGCACAATGTAATGAAATAGTAACAATTTTTGCAAAGAAACAAAGTATTATTTTCCTCAAACCCATATACTTATAACAATATTTTTTTGCTGTGTCATGAGAAATACATACATACATGCATGCATGCATACATACATTACTAATGTTCACTGAGGAGGATAGCCGCTAATTCTAATTGATATGATGCTGTCATTTATGGAAATAAAGCTAAGCACTATGTTTAGCAGTATTGGTCTTTTGTTTATGAATATCACTGCCACTCCGTTCTTCAGATAAGTGTATTATATAATCATCTGATTTAAAATGGCCCATTCTGGACCACCTAACTTCACTTATTTTTTAAAACACCTAGTTTTGAATTCCAACTTTGATTCCAATTCCAGGACATGTGTTCCTGATTCATGTGTTTTATATTTGATGTTCCAAAAGAATTCTTCTTTCATTATTGATACCATCAGTGACCAACCAAACTTGGCTTTGATTCAATTATGCCATACTTCCAGAATTCTTATAAAGAATCAGTATTCTATTGTTAGAGGAGTGAGTTCTAGGAGTCAATTGACATGTAACATTTTAAAACTATTTTTGTCATCGTCATGCCTAAGGTTTGTAGGAATAATATAGAAATCATTTGCCATTTGCTTTCTTCTGAATTTACTTTTGAGTTTATTTTTGTGGCGGGTGGTTTTCTCCACAACTGCAAAGCCCTTTCTAGCCACCCTCACATTGTAGATTACTTTTAGCTGTACACTTCCTCTTTTGTTCTTACCAACTGATATTGCTTTTGGGGTCATTAAAACTTCTCATCACATCAAGGTGGTAATCCCCAGGAAAGCACAGTGTATAATTCCTCTATACCATCTATTCACCATAAGTAGTTGTCTCAGGTGTTAGAACAGTATCCAGTGTATTTGCTAGAATGCAACTTTACTTAAATTAGTGTTTGAGGAAAATAAAAGTATAACTGGATTCTGACTTACTGCTTTGCAAGCAAATGGGAAAAGAACCAATGAGACTGACCAGATTATCAGGTATTAATTTAATATTTAGTTTGTTAGAAGTAAAGTGGAAAGATATCTGTCTACTATCTGCCTAACTTTCTATAAACTGGCTAAATTAAGATCTGAAATTATACTATTTCTGCATTGATTGCTTCAGTAATGTTTTTGTTTTGTGGGGATTGTTTCTGTGTGTTTTAGGATTTAATTTAGGAAAAGAAGAAGTCCAAAAATTAAAACAAAAAAATATATCAATAGATGGAATGGATATCTCCAGTGACTATGAAATCTCTAGAAAATTATGGAAATGATTTGTTTGTTCAATATTACAGATCTCTTGTCAACATAACCTTTTTTACTTACCAAGTGTTAAGAGGATGAATTTCTAAAATAATCTAAACACCCTGCCATGAGTTAGTGATAACTGAGTTACTTCATCACCTCTAACTATTTCTTATTTTCATTATTCCTTCCTATGGGCACTAATCATGGAATTAAGCTGCCAGTCAGTGTAGTGATTTTTCTACTGACACCATCTGGCTTGTTGGCACTTGAAGTTGTGATGATTCTTTTGCCATTGCAACTGACATTGTCAAATGGCTAGAGTATTGATTACAGCTCTCATGCTAGTAGCTGCTAATTTTCATGTACTGTTGACTTTAATTAGTAATTTTATGCACTTTTGTCCCATGTATGTTTAAAATTAAATCTTACAATGTTAATGCATTTGCGAAGAGCAGTTCTTTCTTCTAACAGGTCCAGTTCTGATCCAGCAGACCTTTAAATTCATTATGTAATTTTTGGGGTGGATTAAGATTTGTGAAGATATTTGATCTGTCTAGATTTTATTTCATATAGATTGTATGAATCACTTAGGAAACTATTGATTGCAAGGTTATATACCATAAATTGAAGAAATAAACATTTTGTATATGCATGCCATAGCTACAGATTTCTATGGCTACAAAAATAATGGCAGGCGTGTATGCCACTTATGATAGTTTTAGTTAATTAGTGTCAGATTTGTTAACATGTAAATCTTTAGTATACACTCTTGTTTTCGTTATAGAAACACTCATATAAAATTTCCATAAATTTTGAAGCCATGGAATAAAACCATTTTTTCCCTGGGAGCCTTTAGGGGGGGGGAAATGGAAGCTTTTGGAAAAAATAGAATAGATGCATGATTCATTTTTCCACCACAATTTATTGATCTATTTTGGAATTCTAGAAGATACAATACATATGTTTGATTTACTTTTGAATTGGAAAATATAATTTAAATTATAGTTAAGCTTACTAACTGGAGTTATTTAAAGCATTTTATGCTTTATTATAGAAGTATAAATACCTGAGGTTTAAGAAATAAAGGATTTGAAAAATGTAAAATGGAAGTTATTAACGTGATGGTAAAACAGATGAATGAAGCCTAGAGAATAACAGATACAACTTTGTCACTTTGCTAATCCCCCAAGCCTTCTAGCAAAGATGGATACTGAATCATCTTCTTTCCTTTGGTGAACAAAATAATCCTTCTCTAAGGATGGTGCAGAAATACATCTCGACTCGCATTTAAGAGGTTTCTGCATATAGCAGTTATAAAGTCTGATACTTGAATAAAAATCTTCTCATTACAAGTTAATAGAAAATATTGGGGGGACTGATAAATGATGGAAATGTTTGAGCTTCTTATTGTATTGCATTTCATAGTCTATACCATTGTTTTTCATGCTGGCTTGGGAATTCTAGGACTTGAAGCACATGCCTCTTAACATTGCCAAGTTAAAAAAATGTTCTAAACAAGAAAATAAAAAAGATTTGAGATTATTTATTTCACATTTCCAATTATTCTTTTTTTATTTTTTCCAAGTATTTTGAAGAAAATGAAAAGTGCACTTGGGGCAAAACCAAAAATAACTATTTTCTGTCTACGTATCTCTTACTTCTGCTAAGATTTTCCTATGGTCTATATCTATAAAAAAATATTCATTATGGTTCATTTAGGGTAGACGTAATTTACATAATAGTAACCAGGATTTTTCATTTGTCTTTGCTGGCATAAGCCGTTAGTCTTATTTTGTACCTAACCTAAGCAGGCATAAAGCAAAACACAACTATGTTAAGGTTTAATTTTTAAATTTTAATTCAAAATGAGATTCATCGTAAATTTTATTTGTTGCTTAATAAGAGTAGTTATTCTGAACTGGGTTAGTGTTGTTGGACGTATGAATTCAAATCTCTTAGTGACATGCATAAAACATGAGTAATAAAAGTAAAATTTATTTAATTCGATTTTAAGAAATATTTGTATTATTGTATATTGTTTTTAATTATGCCTGTGCACCGCCCCGGGTCCCTGTGGGGAGAGGGTGCGGTTAATAAATCCCAATTTATTATTATTATTATTATTATTATAAAATGCACTGACTGAATGAGTAAAAAAGGACACTTGTAATAAGTATGCATACATTTAAAAAGTTGTTCCAAATATTTTATTCTCAATTTTATTCTCTGGAAGAAAATGTTTTTAGAAACATTTTAATTGTTAATGATGTGTGCATCTTTTTCTGATGCTGTATTGTCATATAAAATATTTTATCTTTAAATAGTATTCCTAGGTAGTTTATGTAAATTAACAAGGTAATAAAGTTATGTATCAAAATATACATGATCAAAGCAACCCCCCCCCCCAAAGGTTAGCACAACTATAATTGTGTCTTTAAAAAAACTTAAGAAAAGTAAAATATTTTCCTGGCATAAACATATAACAATATGTTTTAGATGAACCTTTGTTGGGAAAGTATTTGAATATTGAAAGCTTGAAGACTACTTTCTATGGGAACCACTTAGATGGAGAATAACTTATAGCAAACTGGCTACTAAGAAAAATTATGGGCAGGTATATATGCAGATGAGCAGGATTTTACACATTCTGGTCCAAAGTAGTAAAGTTCAAGCCAAGTACTTTGGATTAATCATATAGTATGAATGTATTATTTAGCCACAAGGGGAAAACAAACAGAATGACATGATGCTGATTTAAATATAGAATATTAGCAATGTAGGAAAGATTTGATTTGAAATAGGCTTCTGACCTTTCTGAATGACCTTTAAGAATACAGAACCTGGCTTTATATTGTGGTTATATTTATATAATCTTCGAGTAATTGTTTTAAAACTATGATTTGTTGAATGAGCATCACTCTTAGGTTCAAAGCAAGCAAGTGTAATAAGGCACACTTAGTATGATGCTCAAAATGGACCAGTATATTCTTTCTTCATTATAAATGCTCCAGTAATTTTTCAATAAATGAAGATTATGAATATACAATTTCAAATTATTACTGAAAACTATATTTGAATGTTATATCTATATGTGAAAGGGTTGATTTTTGTCTTTATAACTGGACAAAGTTAACATTGTCTGAACAATGTGAATTAAACTTCTATTTAGGAGCACTGATACAAAGTTCATTATGAAAAATGTCTACCTGAAATATTTGCCCCAATATTTTAAGTCTGTTTAACCATACAATTGGCCTGAAAAGCAAACCTCTCCATATGCAACCAAATGAGTATTTCTGCATTACATGGTAGGCTGGGCTGGATTATTACTGAATAATCCTTTGATTCATGTTACTTCTCAAAAGCAGGGGAGTTTTTTGGGGGTGGGGGTGGGGGTTTGAAGTGTTTCAGCAGGAACCTGGATAACTGGTCCCATAGACAGAGGAGAGACTCTGTGATGCAGTTTTAGATCCTAATCCTTATTTTCAATTCACATATATTTTCAGTTTAGATTATTTAGCAAAAAGGCTCTTCAGTGGAAGCTTTATAATAAGTAAGTCATGATTGGTTATACATCTTTCTGAAATTGCATTATATCTTTTCAGCTGTAACTAAAATGTGCAGTTTAAATGTTTTCTTTAATCAATCGCATAGGATGCTGCCAGAGCATTAAGATTTATGCCATTCTCCCCCCCCCCCCCCCAATCAAACTGCAGAATTGTTTTTTCCTTTCAAATATGGAGATTGGAGTTTTGTAGCATTTTTCTTTAGGAACATCGGGAGATCTGTGACCTTTGGGGACAAATTATGTAGAAAGAAAATATTTATATTCATTTAAAATAACCTCGGAAAAGGAATAGTCTCATTACCCTGTTTGATCAATTTCTTGGAGGCTGAGCTGTAGCATGCGGCTGTTGCCATTGGGTGATGGAATACACTGAGAAGTGGCTAATGGTGATGGTGCTCATCAGAATAGGGTTCAGCCAGCGGTCAGCAACAAATAATTCAAGACTGTTTCTAAGTTTGTGGCTGGTGGAATTTGCTTTTCGCCCCAAGCCAGCAGTAGTGCTGAGCTGGCCTATTTGATTACAAGAGAAGCATATTTGCCTTTTAGCAACTGCACATTTGTGCAACTGATAGAACTCTACTGTCTCCAACAATTTTCTCTCTGCTCTCTGTTTTGTGATAAAGGAATAATGCTGTATTGTTGATCGCATGTAAAGTACCATTTCAGAAGAGCCTACAAGCAGTTCTGTGTCTATCCCTTATAAGGATTACACTGCTGTTGAACAAATGTGTAAGAGAAAACTATTTACAAGCAGAATATTATGGTATTATGTTGTTCTTTGCTAAACAATACTTAGTGCTTACTAACAAGTTCAATGTGATATGTTCACATTGCACCTTGATGGAAATATTCTTGAATTTTAACTTTTTTCTTGTTAAGTATCAAACCCATCATGTACTTGTATGATCCAGGGGAATGCTCCTTAACCATAATAATCTTATGTCTTTGTTATTATGGCAATATTTAAAGAATTTACAATTTCCGCAGGAAATGAGCCTGTGGGAGTTAACATGTCAGGAGATGAAAAGCATTTATAACCCAGATAGTTACGGCACCAATGAATGAAGACAGTTCAGGAAAGATGTTTTGAGTTTTATGACCGTAAGAGGCCAGATTGGGGAAATTGCACAATTGTTTTTATGGCTTTATAGCTTTCTTTACACCAAAGCTATGCTTTGACTTGTGTGCATTCATAGTCAAATCTTTCCAAACAATCTTCTGCTTGACTAATGGTAATTACTACTTGTGATCTACAATACTTACTACTTGTGATCTACAATAGTAACTTAAGGAACTCATAATATTATATGGTTTATATTTAAACAAAATATGATTTGTATAGGTTGTGATAGTTAAAACAGGCTTGTAAGAGCACAGGTGGAGTTATCTAGGAGTTTCTAAAATACCTTTACTGACGGATAGCATTTTTCAAACTTTTAAATAAAAATTTAATTCCAGAATATGATGTCAATTTGTAAAAGCTTTCCTCCTCTCATCACTTTTTAAAAAAGGTCTCTTGATATAATTTTAGAAATAATGCAGTATATCTCCGGAATAGCCAATTGGCAGTTTTTGCAGTAGACATTTTTGTCCAGATATTTAAATATTTATCTATTGAAATAGTGAAATTAGATTGTGTGTTTTTTATAATAGTGCTGAAGTGCTTTGTTTGATTTTCTCAGAGATTTTTACATGAGAAAGATTGTACATATAAAACTTACTCATACTTTTGTAATATATTTTTGGGTGTATGGAAGTACTGCAAAAATAAAGAGTGAGAGAAACACTGACAGTTGTGTTAGAACTGAAATACTCACACCGGCATTTTTTTATAAAGAGACACAAAGAAACCTGGAGACTGGAGTGTGTAATTTATTTTACTAGAGTATGATGAAATGTGAATTTTCATCTATTGTTCAGCTAAACAGCATTTATTACAGAGGTATATTCTCTGTGTCAAAGTGTTTTAGAGAACTGGATGGTAAGATTTTATGTAAATATTTTTTAAAAGGAATGTAAATGGTATAATTTGAGGGGGGAAATTCTACCCATCGTTCACATTATTTTATTTTCTCTGATTCATAAATCCTTGAAAAATGCCAACATAGGCTTTTGAGCCTGAAATGGATAGGCAAGAACATTTTAGGTCCATATACGGAATTATTTCTGAAGAAGTAATTAAATAGTAAAACAATCTTATTTATACTATATGAATATTAGTAAAACCTCTTAGAAGAATATTTTACTAAAATGCTTATATGTAGTAGTTGCCTCTTGGACATAACTAGGAAACAGTATTACAGTAAAACTATAAATGAGACATAGCTTTTTTTCTTTTTCCTTTGGCTAAGTAGATTTAATTTTCCATCCTGTCATTTGGTAGGATACTGAGGTTAGCATTGCTAATTAGACTTTCTGTTCCATTATATTATCCAATAAACCTTCATGCCTATGTGGTGTTTCTATCATTTTCGGTCTTCATATTTTGGTTATGTTTTGGAAATAACTTTTACATCATGAACATAATTCCTGGGGTTTTTTTGTATAAGAAAGTGAACAAAGATTGCAAAAATAATATTATTTTTATAACTCTGTTAGCTGTGGAGTTATTATGGTCCAACTGTTATACAAAAGCAAAAGTCCATCTTGCACCACTTTTTCAGTGCTTCCCCATCTCCCCTTTTTGAGCAATGAATTGTCTCCCCTAAGGTTTGCATGCAGGTTTCCTGGAGCTTTGCATATCAGATGGGTCAATGCTGTCATTTTAATAGCATTGTTTGATACTGAATATTGTGCCACACTTTTATACCCAACAAATACATGGGTTCAAAAAAAGTATTGAATGATGCATTTTTCATTTCATTTAAAGATGGATTTGTTGAGACTGCTCCCTTTACACCTGCATGCTAAAGCTAACAAACTATGTAGATTCATCCCTAAAGGACAACTTCAATGACTCTAAAGGTGGTGTTCCTCCAGAGAAACCAGTCAGAAATAAATAAAAATAAAAGCACAACTCTGCTGTTCCTATGTGGTTAGCGACATAAATGTAACATAAAAGGAATAACGCTTAGAAATCTTGTAGTTCATTGGTTGCTCAATTTTCCTTATTGTACTGAGCATCAAAGAAGTGATGCGCTTGATTTACAATTTACTAAATGGCAAGCTTTGTCAAGTTTCATGTTTATGTTTGGGATATACATCACCACTTTAATTTATGGAATAAAACAATATTTTACTATGGTGCCGTGTGGTGATTTTATATTTTGGTCATCAAAATACTGAATTTGCTTCTGATAAAGAAACCTTTAAAAATACAAGGGCAACAACAACAGATCAGACTATGTATTTTGTATTCAAAAATAAAGAATTTGGGAGCTGATCCTGCAAATATTGCTTGACTATGACAAATTTAAATCTTAGAGAAATAATTTGGCCATTGTATCCAGTTAGATTGATTTATATTTATTTGCCTCTGTAAAATTCTTATACATAGATATTTTTTTGCATTTAGAATTACATTTCTGCTATGCCCATTTGACTCACGAATAAAATACGATTATCTTTTGCATATTATTCGATATAACACTGTAGCACATTTAGAACTTACGTTGTTTGTACATATTTGTTTATTAATGTTTCCTCTTTGTGCCTCACCATTATTTCTAAATGTATAATGAATTGAAATTATGAATAGTTAGAAATTATTATTCCTCTATAAATTCTAGAATTTGGGTTATTTTACTGCAGTAATGTGGCAGAAAAATGTACTGTACATTTGAAAAAGGAAGCAAATAATTCATATTTTAGAATTCATAAGTACAAATGTGGTAGTGGTAACCAGCAAAGATGTTCATGAAGGATAGGTTGCCATCATAGATCTATCAATATGGATTAACAGTTATATCTAAATGATTAGGATATAAACTTTATCATTGTTTTAAATCATAGCTCACTATTGAACTTAAGGCAGAAAGTTAGGTGTACACAGTTAAGTTACAGAAGAGCATATGTTTTTGCTGGAACAAAGCAGAAAACCTTGGATTTAAGGACAGCTATATAGGTTTTGTAATTCCAAAAAATCTAATTGAAAAATTGGCAGATTACTATTTATCCTTTACTTTCAAAGATAAAAGAAAGTCAGTTTTTCCAGTCTGAATATAAGCATACATAAGAAACAGAACATTCCATGGCAACTGTACTAATTTCAATTTCTATTAATTGTTGATTAACTAGTCTTGTAGAAGTTTAATTAAAATTTAATATCCTGTGTTGTAATATTGGTGTGTGTGTGTGTGTGTACACATGTATATTGCATATACATGTGTATATACACATACACACACGCCAGCATTTCAATAGAAGAAAATATGCAGTGCTGATGCTGTAAATTGACTCGCTGCATAGGTTATTTTGTTATATATGTATGATGGCGACATCATTTTAAAGAGACACCTATCATTTCTCAATAGTAATTTAACATTATTTTGCTTATTCATTACATTTTTTCTTCATTTTTTTTTATAAAGAGTGAAATCCACAAAAAGGAAAAGTAACTCATCTAATTTACATATTGATGAAGGAGATGCAAGAGATTTGATGGTGGAGTTCCAAATAATAGAAGTGATTTGGGCGCACTCTAGAGGCAGGAGAAAAGACTGAGCAAAGTGGATATCATTGTTACTGCTAAGTGGCTTTATTGCTGTTAGAATGAAATTGATTCCTTTTGGGGAAAGGAAAAAAATGTGTAGGAAAAAATCCTAAAAGTGAAGTATATTTTTCTTCAAAAATTACTGTTTCATTCTGTTAATTGATGTTTTATTATAATAATTTGATAGAAGCAATTCAGTATTACATTCTGAAAGATCGGAATCCTTAGCAAACATTTCCAGATTGCCTTCTGTCTGCTTTGCAAAAAATCTTAATTAAATGGACCATCCTTAAATTATGTCGTTAGCTTAGATTGAAAAGAGAGAGCCTGAAGGGGAACAATTTAATTGTTTTAAAAACACTGCCTATTTTTTAATATGAAAATCTGAAAACACTTCTTCCCTGATCAAGTAACTTATCTAATGTAAAATCTCCCATAAATTTTGCATAAAATAGTTTGGGTCACTTGGAATTCAAAAGTTTTTCCTTTATAACAAAAGTTGTTAGAGAAAATCCATTTATTGCTGCATTCATAGTTTAGATTAGAGTTCTCATGCTTCTTGTATTAAAGAGATCTTTTAAGCTTAAGGGGAATATTCATGCCAGAGAAAATGAGGCTGTATACAGATCATCCTTGAACTGGAGATGGTCCCAAATTTCAAAGAAATAAAATAGTACAACATAACATAAGATATCCATCTTATTACAGATTGGGACTACTATTAAAATATTTTTTGATAGTTGGCAAATAGTCTTCATCCTCATACTCCATTTCACTTAATGGGATGTTTGTGTAACATCTTTTTGACATATAAAAATAATTAAAAATGAATGAACAAATGTTCCAAACTTGATATTCCATGTTTAATGTTATATTCACTGTATCACGTTAACTTTATGTGGGATATGCAGTGAAATTCTATCCTGAACTACCTTGGATTACATCCCTTAAATAAATAAATGGCATTTATTCTAAGTAAATATGCATAGATAGGCTAGATCTAATACTATCCAGATCATACTATTATGATCTTAAGAATATTATTTTTTCTACATTGTGCCTAAATATAATAGCACAAATTTGGAGGACTATAATCCTATAAATTGGGAAGTTAAGCATGGTGTAATCCAAATATACTCATGAGAATAAAGAAGAATTTTGTTTGTCGTAGATACCCTAAATTACTTATCGTCATAAAAATTATTCATAGAGTTGTACCAAAATTGAAAGAACAGGTTCACAGTTTAAAAATATCTATTCATCTAGGAAGGAAGACAGAAATTACAAAGGAAGTCCAAGTCCATGTTCTAAAGAATGGAGAACTGGGAGATTAAAGATGATATCAGCAATACGCTAAGGAACCCAGAGCCACTCTGTGTTTTTCCTTTCTAATAATAAATAACTCCACCATCAAATCTCTTGCCAGATAAACAAGCAAAACCAGACCTATAAAGGTATATAGCTAGCAGTAGAGTGGCTACTGGCCCTTGTGAAATAAACTTTAGGGATCTGAAAGCTGCACTGTCTCAAAGTGTCAGCTGTTCCCTCTCATGGAGAAAGAGAATATAACCTGGAGGAAGAGGGGAAAGGATCAAGACTATATCTCTTAAAAGGCAAATGTTACTGGGGTAGGCAAGTCAATAATTACAGGCAGCCGGGTCAGAGGCACCATTAAGATCTACCTCCTGGCAGTAAAAGCAACGAAATGTCACTATTTCACTGCTCTTACTGCATCTGCAGAGTGCTGCCTGACAGCCTGTTTAAGATCACTTGTTCCTTCTTAAGGAAGGAGGACTCAAATGAACATTTACAGGATCATGCAAGGGTTTATCGAGCATCTGATGGATAAAATCTCTCAGATTCATTCTCAGTTGGAATTAAAGCATGAATTGGGTCCATTGGAGATGCCCAGGAAATGGACTTAGCTAGTTATACGTTTGATTCTGTTGTATCTGAGAAAATAGACAAGCAGTATGCAAACTACTCTGGCAGCTAGTGTTCATTTGTTTATTAGATCTTTGGCCATCCTGGTTTGTAAAAGACTACAGGAGGGTGACCTCTAGGGGGATCTTGGCAGTAAATAATACAACACTGCAGGAGAGAGTGTTCCAGGTACCATTTAAGGAAGCCTTGGTGTGTTCTTTCCTTAAGAAACCTTCATTGAAACTCATCTGCCTGAACAATGTCTTTCTAGTTTCCCATTTCCCCTTTTTAGGGATGGTGGGATGGGGTGGAAAATGGCTGCACAGCACCTTCAGAGGGTCCTAGATGTAATGGATTTCCTGGATCCCTGTCAATTAGGTTTCGGATCTGCTTATGGAACAGAGACAATGGCATTGGTTACACTTGGTCTCTGGTGGGAGTGGGATGGAGGTAGTGCAAACAAATCTTTCAGGCTAAAAAAAACCAAATATTTGATTTAAAGATTCAAGAACTATTTGTAAAAATCTTAAGTAAGAGAAGATGTAAAAAAGTTTCAAAATGGACAAGATGATAGCCTTTTTTCTATTGTTGTTGTTTGTTTGTTTTGATGAAAGTGCTTTTTATTAAGCCAGTTAAAGGGATCAGTCCTGTGTGAGAATGTTATTTATTCTTAAGGAGAATGTATAATTGGCGGAATGTGCATAAGAAAAGGTAAGGTAAAGAATCATACTGCTACATTTAGTTGCCATAGAGATGTGATACATGTTATGGCTAAAGTTACAGCTACTAAAATAAAAGTATATATAAAAAAGGAGACTTTATTTTGCCTACTCAAGACATTATTACTTTGGGATTGAAAATGGCTGCTTAAAAATGGCAAGAGTGTTACAGCAACCTATGGAAAAATAGTTGCACAAAATATAACTCAGAAATGTTTTGAACAAATAGGAAATAAATTTGATCAGATGTGAAACGAAATTGATGCGTTTGAAAAAAAAAGAATGGATGAAAAATTCAAAAGGTTTAGAGAAGGTATGAGAGTGATGTTAAAAACATGGAAAGTTCTACAAAGCAAATATTTGGAGTAAAAAAACAAATCAGTATTATAGTAAATTGTGACCACAGTTGTGACTGAATGAATGCATGCATGTTCTTTTTATCCTAAAGAGATCAAAATTCTAGGTATTCTAAATCAGAGATACACAACCTGTATTTTGTTTGTAGGTAGGGATTTGGAGTGGCATACTGGTAAGATGGGTCAAATTTAGCAATTAAATAATGACATTTTATTTAATAAATTCATGGAATCATAGGGCTCCAAGGGATCTTGGAGATCTTCTAATTCAACCTCTGCCCAAAGCAGGAGACTTTATTGCATCCTGGACAAATGGCCGTCCAATCAGACTTGTGGGGGACAACTCCAGGAGACAAGTTATTCCTTTGATTGATTGATTAATTAATTAATTAATTGAAGTTGAAGTTAAAATAATTTAGTATGGCAACTGCCAGTATATTTATTTTTTATTTCAAACGTATACAAAATTACAGTTCAGCAGCAATTTTGGATGGACTCTGGGTCACACTCATTTTTTTAGAAGCTATATGTAGTTTGTACTTTAGCTTTCAATGATTGTGGTCTAGATCAGTTAGTCACATAATTGACTAGACTGGTGAGAAGTTTATCATTCAAGAACTAGTGTTTCTTGGTCAGGAGGAAAAAGTGATCAGACTGCTGTGCCATTTAGCCTCCTTGCCTTGGGATTTTATAGAATAGGTTTTAGTTTAATTGGGATTTTAGCACAGGGTTTATTTAATTGGTTCTTAAATTTTGTTGGTATATTTATTGTTGTTTGTTATTTATTGCTTTTATGCTACCTGTGCACCGCCCCGAGTCCCCATGGGGAGAGGGGGCGGTCTAGAAATAATAAATTTCATTTCATTTCATTTCATTTAATTTATATACATCTGATGCGAACCAAAGAATGTTTAAATAAATGTTATTGATTGATTGATTGGTTTATTTATTTATTTGACCAAAACAGAAAATGAATGTGTCAGCTTTCTGGCATGATGTAACAAATATTTTTCCAAATTATTAGAATGGAATTATTAGTAAAAATGTATAAACATCCATATAAGAAAAGAAATATCAACTGAAATCTAAATGGTAGCTAGCAAGTGATTGTCATTCTACTCAACTGAACACAGATATCATATCATGAC
Organism: Rhabdophis nuchalis; assembly: GCA_039707465.1. Taxonomy (NCBI): domain Eukaryota; kingdom Metazoa; phylum Chordata; class Lepidosauria; order Squamata; family Natricidae; genus Rhabdophis; species Rhabdophis nuchalis. Next base: position 50,344,537 of record CM077647.1, on the reverse strand, counting down.
CAACATCTGTTGCAGAGTCACTTTCAGATTTGCTCTGAGGAAGTTAGCAGCATGGTTTCCAAAATGCCATCATTATCTCATGCAGCATTACCCAGACATTATTTCTCCAATAAATGACTAGTTTGCTGCAAAGAGAATTTAAAAGAAAAATAAAATTTGCACTAAATGCTTGGCAGCAATTAAGATTCTGCAAATTCTACAGTGTCACAAATTTATCTATAATGATTAAAAGATTAGAAACGTCTCCCAAATACAAATGTTAAAAAAGGCTTCCTTCTGAAAATGAAATAACTTAGTCAGGCAAAAAATGATAACAAAGAAAGATACATTTATTCATAAAACATGCAAATTTATAAAAGATTTGTATTGTTAATACTATGAAACTTAATAAATGTATTAAAATTTTCAGCTACAGTATATTCTGCAGTTTATATGTTATCTCAGCTGGCATACTAACTGTGATCTTATAAAGATGAAGAAAGGTTGGTTTCACTTCTAGTAAATTCATGTTTTAAGTAGTAAAATCTGCTTTTTACAACACAGCAAATACTTAAAATCCATATTTTAAATACTTAAGCAGAAATCTTTCTCTACCTATATGCATATCTCAACCTGAATATTTTTGTTGATGGTTCTGATCTCCAGAGAATTGCATTATCTTCTTAATTTGCGTCATTTAGATTCCTGTTGCTAAAACCAATGTAAACTCCTCTGTTAACAAACTCTTAATGTAATCAACTCGTAGAAAATTTACCATGACTTTAACTCTAATTGGTTCTGGATCAATAGCCATGTTTGTCTCTTTATAAAATCTCTTATCAATTGCTTATTAATTTAATACAGTAATATCCAAAGTCAATCTATCTTCCTGCTTCCTCTAAAAAACAGACAAGATCATTCCCCAATTAAGTGTAATAGGTCAATTTCCCACTCTCCTTCAAGTTTTTTTTTAAATACCCATTTGGCACTTATCCACCCAGATAATTCTTTGTTATTATATAAAAGCATAAGGTTGAGCTTTAGGAAGGTGTATGAAGTCAACTGTTATTTCTGAGTCCATATTTACTCTGAATATTTTCCCCTGTCTATTGTTTCTGAATCTGTATTTTATTCCCAACAAGTCTGCTTTGAAAATAAGTTCCTCTTGTGGGTTTAAAGTTAGAGTTGAGGAGGGAGGAGCCAATGTCATGACGATATGGACGTGCAGTCTCGATGCTCTGAGACCGCCGCCGATACTTTTACCGCTGGATGGTCCAATCAGACCTAAACCGTTCCGCAGAGATGGTGAATAGGAAGATTAAGCCTTGCTGATCTCAGGGACACTGCAAAGTCCCTCATTGATCTAAAGAAAGGTCTTCTAGCCGGCGGTAAAGAGGCAGCCTAGGCTGATGAAGTTGGGATGGCTCCGGAATGGAAGGAAAGTGGAAAAAGAAAGTGTGTCCATCTGGTGAGGCATTTTTTTCTATTTGAGAAAAACTACCTCCCCAAAAAATCTTCTTTAAGCGAAATTAAATCCCTAAGTAGAAGAAATAAGTGGCGAAATTAACCTGCATTGAATTGTTTTGGAAGGTGTTTTTTTCCCTTGTAACCATACTTTGGTGGATTGAAGTGGTCGCAACATCTCTTTTTTTTCCTTTTAAAGTGAATGGATCACTTTTTTCTTCTTCTATTTTCTGCTATTTTACTTTTTAACCTATGGATTAAAACCTTCCTGTTTACTTTAACAATGGTTCCTATTACTTGCTATTAAACTTCATTTAAGAACTTTGTTTCCTTTAAGCCTAAGACAAACATCAGAGAGTGAAAGGAAGCAACACTGCCACTTGGAGTTTAGAGGCTGGAGCTTTTGAAATATTACACTCTCACTTTTCCCCTCTTTGATCTTACTGACTTGTAGCTTGTAACTTGTTTATGGAAAGTGAAAAGTGATAAGAGCCAAGGGCACGAATTGTTTTCACAGGTGCCGTTTGAGAGCTATATTGCACTGGGAGACAAAAGAAAAAAAAACCTTTTCTTTTGAGAGATCATAAAAGAATTTGTGCTTAAGTCAACTTAAAATAAAATAAATAAAATAAAAAAAGGTCTGGAAAGCTAGAGTGGCAGTGGCTATCAATTCTTTATTTTTAGAAATATGGATCAATACTCAGAAGAGGAAACTTTCAAGCTGCAAAACATTTTGATTGGAATACAACATTTATTGGAAGTAACTGGGAGAATTGAGAAGAAGATGGAAAATCTAGAATTCTTTTCAGCAAAAAAGGATGGGATTGGAGCCCAAAAAATTGAAGAGAAAAATGAATATGAAGATAAGACAACTGATGATTTTACCAGTGGAGTAAATGTCATTGAAAGTGGAAAAAATTGAATATGGAAAAGGGAATGATGAACTGCAGCTCTATCCCAGATTCCAAGATTCAGAAGAAGAAAAAGGAGAAAAAATGATGGATTTAAGGAAAGAAATTTTGATAGATGCATGATTGACAACCAAAGACAAGCTAATCCAAATAGTAGATGGAGGGCAACAAGGTTTGGGAGATGTTTACAAGCAACAAGGTGCGGAGAGAAGTCCAAAAAAACTTTATTAAGGAAATGAATAGAAGATTAATACCACAACTGGCAAAAAATAATAATACTGTATTGCTATTGGAAAGATACAGGTTGATAATAAAAAAATAGTTAATTTTTGTAATTAGTTAGTAGTAATAATAATTTAGTAATTTTTAGATTGTTATGTTAAATAAATAATTGATAAATAATTGATAATGGCAATAAGAGAGTCAAGATGGCGGCACGCCAGGCTTTGAGCTCCTGGTGTCACAGCAGACTTTTCCATCAAAAACTCGCTTTGAACCTACTGTGAATTATTGAGAAACAAACATATCAACTGGTTGTGACACATCAGTTAAAGAAAGAAAGGATTACTCGGATTTTTTTAGGACAAGTAAGAAAAACAAGTTTCAGGCAGAGAAATCCTCAAGATGACGCCTAGATCTGGGTAGTGGAGAATTTTTAAACCTAGGTTGTATCATAAACAAAGCCTTGATGAAACAATGATCGCAGATTCTTCATGAAGTTTATGTTCTGTAACGGTGGCACCATCATTATCTCTTGGGAATATACAAGGGCAACTGCAAGAATTGAAATGAAGAAGCGGAGAGCACCACCCCTACCAGTTATTCCATCCTTTTCTATTGGGAAAGCTGAGAGAGAAGAAAAAATGCCAAGTGCGATTCCTCAAAGTTCATTGCAACAAGAAACAAAAAAGAAAAAGAGACGTGCTCCTCTTCCACCAACTCTTAAAATGCCAAACAGATTTGAAGAAATGGATAATAAAAGACAAAGTACAATTGATCCTTTTCAACTGTCATTTGTCGGCCATTTTATTTCAACTGTCATTTGTAGGCCTTTTCATTTGCCTGGAGAGAGATTCCTATTGTGGCTATCACTGCTTTCTGTATTCCACCTGGCGCTCAAACCAATTTCATTCTAATTTTATTATTACAATGACAATAAAGATTATTATTATTATTATTATTATTATTATTATTATTATTATTATTATTATTATTATTAGGTACAATAATGGCAACAAGGTGTGTGGCTTTGATGAGAGGAAGTTGGATATAAATACTAAATGATTTCTTGTTAACAAATATCAATTATCAATATCAAATATCAATTATAACAATAATAATGAAATAATAATGAAATGAAAATGGATATAGTTTAAGAATATATATAGGAACTTGGATACAAGTTGTAAACAGCGATTTGGAAAAAAGGCCCAGAAATTTTATTAATTAATTTTTATTTACAACATGTCATAAAGGTGCAATGTTATTGGAGGATTGTTAACATAATCAATGAAATGCAATTATGTGGTTGTGTTCTTAATTATGAATTATTTTAGGCAAAAGGATGTTTAAACAATTATAGTCAAATGAGAATTGTGGTATGTTGATAGTAAGATATATAAAGATCTTCAATTTAAAACTCGTAATTTAATATGAATTATAAGTAATGACTGTGGAAGAAATGCACCAAAGTTATTTGTAGCCATTTGACATGCTTTCTACAAAATGTAATGAAAGATGATTCTTTTTTGGTGTTATTGTTCATTTAAAATAAAAAAAATTCTTTAAAAAAATCAGTTAAAGATTGCATGTTGCTAGACAATATTTCTATCCTCCTTAAGTGTCAGTCTCCTCCTTCTGTCAGTAATCCGATATGTTGTTGCTCAATGGAATACATAAGTAGAACAGGGAATAAACAAAAAGAACAGAAGATATTTTCTGACTATTTTGATCCAAAGACTTTTTGCAGGTTCATAAAATATAGATTCCCTGAAGTAGTTATTCAATAATATATAATTCAAATATAAACACTTTCACCATTCAAAGGTGCATACTGTATTTCCATATGGAGAAGCAGAAGTTGATGAGAACAGCCATAGCAAAAGGAGAGAGAGCAGAAAACACAAAATACAGCAGGGGGTTGGAATAAATCAGCACTCAGCCAGTCAATTAATATTTGAACATAAAAAACAAAAGTTCAAAAAGTGAAGTTTAAAAACCCAGGCATTCTTACGAAAATGTGCTGCTGATAGGAAGAAATGTTTAAAAAACAAAAAGGCTGTTAATTTTCCAGCTGCTCCTATAGGGAGCTGCAGTCTTCAAAATTTCCCACAGCCACCCAAAAATTATCTTCGGTCATTCCAAATCCAGAGGACAAGACTACCAAAGAACCAGCTTTGGCAACAAATACAGCAGATTGTGGTAAGAGAAAAATAGTCCCTTGTCCTTCTGTAGCCATCTTGGGGAGAAATCCTTCATGCTGACCAATTCTTGTTTTTCCTTGTTCTTTTCTCTATTATTTCTTCTGTTACAACTAGTTCTTTCATTTCATTTTCTTTTAAATATTATTTGCCTCCTTTAACCAAATTGTGTCCTTTTTGTATTTCTTTGGGTTAGCCTATGCCCAGGAGTATATTTGTCAGAAACGAACTGATTCACTGCAACCTGTTCATTGATGAGTTGGAAGAAACATATCTGATTGGCTTGAAATTGGAAGTTCTGCCTATAATTTGATGTTTTCTGCTGCTTTATTATTTCTAGTACTTTCTTGCTCTTCTTGTTTTTAAATGGTATTTCTTGATTAGGTAATCTTTGGGTTGTTTTTTGTCCTCTGGAGCCTTCAGAGAAGCTTCTGGAAGGCCCCTGAAGGCTCCGGAGGGCTTCTACAAGCAAACTGGAAGTCATAGGGTCGTTTTTTGTCTTCTGGAGCCTTCAGAGAAGCTTCTGGAAGATCCCTGAAGGCTCTGGAGGACTAAAAACGGCCCTACGAGCAAATCGGAAGTCACTTCCGGTTTGTCCGTTGGGTTGTTTTTTGTCCTCCGGAGCCTTCAGGGAAGCTTCGGGAAGGCTCCGGAGGATGAAAACCGGCCCTATGAGCAAACCAAAAGTTCCAGTTTGCTCGTAGGGTTGTTTTCAGTCTGGAGGCTTCAGGGAAGCTCCTAAAGCCTCTGGGGGGAGGGGGCTGTTTTCGCCTTCCCCAGGCTCCTATAACGCCTGGAGAAGGCGAAAAATGGCTTTAAAAATGGCTGAACTCAGCTGGGCAGTGTGTATGCGCTGGCCAGATGACAGGGCAATGCCTCACGTGCCCTGACAAATGGCTCTGTGTGCCACCTGTGGCATGCGTACCATAGGTTCGACATCCCGGCCCTAGACTGTGGACCAGTACCTGGCCGTGGCCTCTTTGGAACTGGAACATGCAAACGTGAAACAGAAACAATCATAAAACTTATGATTTATAGTTTTAATAATTAGAAGGGTTATATTTCAGAAAGAAGAGTTATGTTGTCAGTATAAAGATAAATCTATAAATGATCAAAGAGAGAAGCAACCTGGAATTAAGGAGAAACTTCCTAACAGTAAGGGCAATTAACCAGTGGAAAAGCTTGTCTTCAGAAATCATGGGCACTCCATCACTGGAGGTTTTAAAGAAGAGAATGAACAGGCACTTGTCTGAGATTGTATAGATTGTCCTGCTTGAGCAGCGGGCTGGACAAGAAGACCTCCAAGGCCCCTTCCAGCTCTGTTCTGTTCTGTACTTATAGCTTCTGAAAGAAGTTTGGGAGCTACATTAAATTATAAAATAAGAACTAAAATTATCTTAAACCAGGCAACCTGTATCATTTTGGATCATTGTTTCAGACATATAACTTTAACTTAACTTTAACTTTATTTCCATTTCTATACCGCTCCTATCTCCCCAATGGGACTCAGGGCGGTGCACAGGAAAATTAAAAAGAATATAACAAACATACAGAATCCTTCCTTGTATTTTTCTTTTCTATTACTTGTCTTTCTTTCTTGCACTTTAATCTTTCTCTTTGAGTTCTTTATTTTCTTTTTCTTACTTTATATTAGTGTACATTGGTTTGTAATTTTTCTTTTAAAATGTTTATATATAAATTATCTCTGTGTGTATGTATATTCATATCAGCTGAGTGTTGATTATATTAATTAATGTATTAATGATAGATCAATACTAGCTTGATCAGAAAAAAGTGCATGAATATGACTTTGGGAATTTTAAAGATGATTGGATCAGTGGTGGGGTTCAATTTTTTATTTTACTACCGGTTTTGTTGGCATGGCTTGATGGGCATGGTATGGCTTGGTGGGTGTGGCTTGGTGGGCATGGTAGAGGAAGGATACTGTAAAATCTCCATTCCCACCCCACTCCAGGGGAAAGATACTGTAAAAGCTGCATTCCCACCCAAGGGGAAGGATACTGAAAAATTCTATATTTCAAAAATTGATAGTTGTCCTGCAGCAAATTTAGCCCAAATGGGAAAATGTCAAAAGTATATTATAAGCCCTTGAATTACCTCTCAGATTTCAAGAAGGACTTAAATGATTAGGCCAGGTGTATCCAAATAAAAGAACAGGTTTCCTCTCCTTTTCTTGTTAAACTGCCTAGAAGTCTTCAGTTATAAAAATCAAACACAATGAACACTTGGATTTTTTTAAGCAGTCAATAGTCCTCTTCTGATGGAGATATAACAAGGATATTCCTTTGTAATTTAGTTCTTAAAATGAGACATGAATGTATTTATTAAAATCGGAGTGGAAAATAGAGCTGTACTACATTGACTACCTTGCTACCTCAGAGGGTAAAAATGCAGATCAGTAGCTTTTAAAGCTGATCAAATGATTCTGACACTTTGATATGATTTGATCCCTCAATAAACTGAGTTATCCTGAGATCTTTAGGGGGGAAAGTCTATTTTCTTCCTCATGATGATCTCTGGAGGGCCAGAGATGGGAGTTGTTCCTCCATCCTGGTCCTATTAGACCTCTCGGCGGCTTTTGATACCATCGACCCTGGTATCCTATTGCATCGACTGGAGGGGTTGCGGGTGGGAGGCACCGTTTTACGGTGGTTCTCCTCCTACCTTTCCGGTCGATCGCAATTTGTGTTGGCAGGAGGGCAGAGGTCGACCTCAAGGCCTCTCACTTGTGGGGTGCCTCAGGGGTCGCTCCTCTCGCCACTCCTGTTCAACACATATATGAAGCCGCTGGGTGAGGTCATCCGTGGTTTCGGGGTAGAGTACCATCTCTATGCTGACGATACGCCGCTGTATATATCTACCCCGAACCACCCCAACGATGCCGCCAAAGTGATGTCCCGGTGTCTGGAAGCCGTACGGGTCTGGATGGGAAGAAACAGACTCAGACTCAACCCGTCCAAGACCGAGTGGCTGTGGCTTCCGGCATCCCGGTACAACCAGTTTTCTCCATCACTGGCCATATGGGGTGAACATCTTGCCCCAGTGGATGGGGCACGCAACTTGGGCGTCCTCCTGGATACCCGGCTGTCCATGGAAGATCAAGTGACGGCCGTGGCCAGGGGGGCGTTTTACCAGGTTCGCCTGGTACGCCAGTTGCGTCCCCTATTGGACCGGGATGCCCTCCACACGGTCACTCATGCCCTCGTGACATCCTGCTTAGACTACTGCAACGCTCTCTACATGGGGCTTCCCTTGAGGTGCATCCGAAGACTACAGCTAGTTCAAAATGCGGCCGCGCGGGCAATTCTGGGAGCCCCCAGGCACTCCCACATAACACCGCTTCTGCGCGAGCTGCATTGGCTGCCTGTGGTCTTTCAGGTGCGCTTCAAGGTGCTGATTACCATCTTCAAAGAGCTCCATGGCATGGGACCTAGCTATCTGCGAGATCGCATCTTGCCCCATACATCCCTTCGACCGATCCGCTTGCACAGAGAGGGACTTCTCCGGGTGCCGTCCACTAGCCAATGCCAGCGGGCGACTCCCAGGGGAAGGGCCTTCTCTGTTGCAGGCCCTATCCTATGGAATGACCTACCCCCCCGACCTCAGAACAACTCCGGACCTCCGCTCCTTCCGCCGAAAGCTCAAAACATATTTCTTCCAACAGGCCGGCCTGGCCTAATCTATCTTTCACACCTCCAGTCTGTACATTTAAATTTTTAATTGGGTTTTTAGGGGGTTTAGTGTTTTAGGTTTTTTAGGTTTTAGTGCAGGGTTATTGTAATTTAATCTAATTTTAGATATTTATATTGTTGTATGTTTTTATGTTTTATATTCCTTGTGCACCGCCCCGAGTCCCTTCGGGGAGAGGGAGCGGTATACAAATAAACATTCAATTCAATTCAATCATAGTTCACTGATGGATCAACAAATGCTTCTCAAGAGAGAATGAAAGAACAGAGCTGGTCCAGAGCAGTTAAAGGTTGACTTTGTGTATCCAGGTGAGGAGGCTGGACCCAAGCAATTACAGGCTAGGAATCCTCAGATAATTCAGCCAATAAAGGTGTTTAATGATAGTATGAACTATTAGAGTTGGTGATTAATTAGCCTGGGCATTTTGGACTGGCTAGTGTGCATGCTCTACTATACTGTATTACACACTGGCCATCAGCTGGTAGGCCTACAGTCTTGTAAAGGGCTTTCTGCTTTGACATTGGCCATATATCATTGCAGCTGTGCCCTTTGATTACTGGGAGGGCTTGCAGAGTGATTAATAGCCAGGATCAATGTTTCTGCCCAGCACATGACATTTGGTCACAGAGCAACCATATACTTATTCCCTTTTGGCACAACGCTTAGGAGAAATGAAGGATGAGACCTGCCAATTTATAGCTGAGGAGCTTCCAGTTTATAAAATGAGTCAACTTTGACTGTACAAGATTATTCCCTATTGAAATAATTAGTGCAGCATTAAACACAATTAGAACCAAAACTATGGGAGCATGCTTTCTGAATCCAAGCCAGTTGACAGATGGTTAAAGCCTGATATTTTGGCTGCTTGCAAGGTCCTGGAGTTATTTTTTTGCTGAGAAAATGGAAAAAAACAAACAGAAAGAGTGAACGCAGTTGGGAGAAAAAGAATTAATGCAAATGCATTTTGATCTTTGGGGAAGAAAAAAGCAATCCAAGCACTTAATAAAACATACAGTTATATTGAGCAAATTATAGTATTAAAAGGTATTTAAGAGGCAATTTTCTGATTACTTAAGGTTACCTATCATTCTGGGCAGTGAAAATATTTGCTGTAGGTCTTCACTCTTTTTATAATGTTTGTTTATATTAGTCCTTCTTGCAAGAACTACAGCTTCACATAACAGTTTCCTCCCTTATCCTGAGTATGAAAATTTTGCTTTTGTGTATTTAGTAAACACAACTTGGTTATGCTCCTAAATACATATGAATCAATCTTTAGAAGAGCATTTTATTTCTCAGAAATATCTGACCTTTCCATACTTTTGGGAAGAAAAAAGTGATGACTGCACAGCTGAATGCCTGCTTGGAATTATGTAATTTAAGTCCTTCTCTGTTTTAGTAGTGCAAATTTAAAGGGGGAAAATGCAACATTTGTTTCTATTCATAAGTGGAATCCTATATGCTCACCTGGGATCTCAGGTCAGAAAATATGTTGAAAAATATGGTTGTGTTTGTTTTTTTGTTCAATTTCTATAGCTGCCCATCTAACATATGTGACACTGGGTGAGTCAAAATAATTAAAAATAACATCAAGAACAAAAAACAAAATATAAACAAAAATAAAAACCATTATTAAAATCACATTTAAAATGCACAGATATATTTAGGTACAAAGTACAATCCATTATTCACATTCAGTACAGCCATTGAATTAACTACAGTATATATACCATTTACATTTTTTTATATGTGTGTTAAGTTTTTTGAGCTGATCAATAAATAAATCAGGGAGACTAGGATAGGTCTATTTCGAGTTTTTTAGCTCTCATCAGCTAGCCATAACCTTATTGGGTTTTGAACCGGGGCTGCATTACAAGTTAGGCAGAAGCCTTAGCCACTTAAGCCACCAGGTTCTCTTCCTGATCAGCTGAGACAGGAGGATAAGTATATGGTTGTGTCACAACACCCTGTTAAGCCCCAATTAAGGGAGGAAGCATACTGCTTTCCTTTTCTGCCTTTTGGCTCACCACCAGAGACCATCTAGACAGAAAGCTATGAGTTCTGTTGTGTACTTTTTTTATATATGTGTTAGGTTTTTTGAGCTGATCAATAAATAAATCAGGGAGACTAAGATAGAGCTATTTCAAGCTTTTTAGCTCTCATCAGCTAGCCATACCCTTACTGGGATTTGAACTGGGGCTGTATTACATACTCAAAAAACCTAACACACATATTAAAAAAGTACACAACGGAACTCATAGCTTTCTGTCTAGATGGTCTCTGGTGATGAGCCAAAAGGCAGAAAAGGAAAGCAGTATGCTTCCTCCCTTAATTGGGGCTTAACAGGATGTTGTGACACAACCATATACATTTACATTTTACAGTATATCTATATCAGAAATTTATCAAAAGGTTTTAGTTTTGTGTAGATTTTCATAAGATATTAGTACATGTGTGTACTAATTAGTACATTAGTACACACAGAGCTAGTCTATCACCTTGAATGTAGTATACTAGACTTTGGAAACGGAACCCTTGCTTGGTCTTTTTTGTCATGTCAGCATCTGTCATGTTAATCTGCGTATCACCCACTTCTGTGAGTTATAAATTGTGGCAAAATAATACGAAACAAAAACCATACCTCATGGCAACTAAGACCAATAAATTAAGTCATGACAAAACTATTTCTGAGAAGGAAAAATTAAATAAACCCAACATTCAACCAGACATTACATTGGTAGTGAATCAAACCATTTCATCCGTTCAGTGACCAGGAGACACTGCCATTCAACAGGCTTTATAAAAAGCTGTGTATGTGTGTGTTTGCATGTGTGTTCACATGTGCACGTGCCTGCGTGCACATATATATTGAGTAAAAAACATTTTCATCTATTTTCTCTTGAACTTTCCAGATGGTTCTAAATAGTCCCCCAATCCAACCAAATGTTAACAAAAATAACTTACAACCCTGTTTGATAACCCCATACCCATACAGAATCTCAGTGGACCTACTCAGTCCTTTCAGTTTGTCTGAAGTGGCTGCTGCTAATAATAAAGATCAATAAGGATTTAGTGTGCAATTCCTCCTGAAAACCAAATAAGATTTACTTCCTATGAATTATAGATGAGGAAGTTTTCCTCTTTGTCTCAGGGCTGAGAAATGACTAGATGAATGCATCCAACCAAGAAGAAAATATCAAAATAGCAGATATAACAGTTGAAACCATGGAAATCCAATTTAAAACATTATTTGATAGTTAATTACAAGTTGTTTAAAAATGTGGATATAAAAATCTGATTGCAATTCATTAAGAGGTCCCAGATATTTGATAAAATATGTTTTGTTCTCACTTGTGGAGAGAGAGGATATAAAAGCATCCATGTAACATTTACCAAGATTTCAAAAGATTTCCCCAAAAAGAATATACAGTACATTCAAAAAGCTTTCAATTCAGATATTTTCTTTATTATTTTCATTCCAGCCTGCCCAAATTCTAACTTATTTCTCTTCTGCTGCTCTATTATTATTATTATTATTATTATTATTATTATTATTATTATTATTATTATTATTATTATTATTATTATTATTATTATTATTATTATTATTATTATTATTGGCAGCCACATACTACAAAGCAACTAGTGTTATTTTCCAATGAGTTCTAAAATACTAATTTAAATAAGCAGTTCCATGATTGGAATTCTAGACTTGGTGAGGTTTGGAGTTTAACATAGATTCGTGAAACCCAGGTTTTCGTAATCATATCATCATATAGTAAAATAGAATTACAGAAAGTGAAAGACTTACGGAGTTATTCATGAACAGGATTGGGGGGGGTGGCACGGAGGCAGAGGAAAAGAGAAACTTCTAAAATAGCAGGCAACAGCCTAAAACAATTCTTCAGGTGGTGTTTGTCTTACTTGTGGTTTGCCTCCGGATTTCAGCACTATATTTTGTCATTCTGCTTGCTGGTGCTTGTTACTTAGTCCAGCTGTTTCCTTTTTTTCCTTCTTAGAGGTTGGCCTTAAGCCCAAACATCTGTTTAGTAAAGCTGTCTATAAACTCATAAGTCATCTGCAACTATGATAAAAGCTTTGTATGTGAGCAGTTTTAAATAGGAATAAAATACAAATTCTGTCAACATCTTGCAACTCCCTAATTTGCCAAACTCTCCTTGCCAATTTGGCTATATTTCTTTGAATCATATTTTTGTGAATTATTGCTTTTGCTTATATTCCTGCAGACATAGCAAGCAGAAGGATTATTGTAATATGGACTGTGCTTTGTGGGCTTCTAGTTTTAATTTATGTCTTTTACTTTCTTTAGAAGTACTTTTTTTAAAGTTTGGAGGATAAAGATAGTTTGGTACATGAGATAGGCCTTACTGGTTGATGAGAGAAATGCCTTTAGAAGTGTAAGTATTCTAAGCTACTTTTTGTGCCCGTTTTCTGTTGCTGTCAACTTGACTCAGATTTCAGCATCCCCACTTGTTGAGTTGCTTAGCTATTTCTTCTTGCTCTAGCTAAGGTTCTTCTGCATTTCTAGATTTGAATGATTCATTTTTCACACTTCCATATATATATGTGTGTGTGTGTGTGTGTGTGTGTGTGTGTGTGTGATTTTATTGTGCAAAATTGAATGGTGGTTATCTACTGCTGTGGCCTAGGGTGGAGCTCTTGCCTCACAAGCATCTGCCTCTACCTAGGATCACAACCTCCTGGTTGTGAGTTCGATCCTAGGTAGAGACAGATGTAGGATCTCCTGCTTGGGCAGGAGGTTGGACTAGATGACCTGCAAGGTCCCTTCCAATTCTGTTAATTTGTTAAATGATGGTACACACACACACACACACACACACACACACACACACACACACACTGCAATTTGCCAGTTAAACATAATAGAAATGAGCCATTACAGTTAATGTGGCTAACGATAAATCACAAATTTCCTTTTGAGTGTAACAGATAAATCCAAAATATGACAACAAATATGACCACTCTCGATGGTTGTTTCATAAGCATATTTACACATCCTGCAGGATATTCCTATCCCCACCCCTGTCCCAATTCCCTTTTGATATTCAGAGCTGTAGGCATGCTATGATTTAACACAAGTGATTTCTCAAGCTCCAACTTTTTAAAGACCTCTTTCCCAGCAGTGCATCTTGATTGTACAAATCTGACTGCTAGATGGCAGTCAAGAGGGGAAAATATTTTGACTGCCATTTAGTGGTTGAGAAGTCCACAAGTCAATAATTGTTTGATTAAAAAAAATAATGTAGCTATATCCAGGAGTAACAACTCTCTTTCTCACGCACACCAAAATTTATTTCTTGATCTCCTGCTCTAAGAACATGCATCATGATGCTGCATCTGAGTTGCCCAAATTTAGGCAACCACTACTGTTTGTTGTGCTTAAACTCTTTTCTGCCATCTAGTGGCCATTAGATTGATAAGTTAAGATTCTTTTGGAAAACAAGAAATTAGAAAAAATATTGATTTGACAGAGCATCTGGACTTTACCAGAAACAACCTAGTACACCTTCTGTTTGATGATTGGCGACAGATTTTCCTGTGGCTAATGATATCAAATTTCAGCCAGGGAAAATTGCCAATAACTTCTCTTATGAGTGTTATGCACAGGAGCTTTACAAAGAACAGGGCAGTATGGCCGGATGTGCATTAAAGGCATGCTTTGGTCAATGTAACTAATGCTATAAATGCTGTAAATGCTTTCCAGTTCTAGGGCAAAAGAAAGTACAGTCATGTGTCTGCATTGATAAATCCTATGTAACATTCTACCGATTTGTATTGTCTATACATGCTGTATGCACATGGAAGGGTTAATGCAGTTTAAAGACTAAACTATTGCACAGTAAAATAATTATGCCATGTTTTCTACAATTTTATATCAAAAACTGAAAGCTGACCATCAACTAGGAGACAAAGGCTGCAAAAGTAATACAGAATTGCAGGGAAGTGTAACTTATTTCTAATGAAGGTTTATGTTTTTTCACATAAATCTTCATTTTCAAATAAGGGAATGAAAAAAAATCAGGCGGATGCCTGATTTTGCCTGATATGTTTTTTTAAACAAAACCTTTGGTTTCTGCTATGCAGTTTTCTGATTCACTTATTGAGCTTGATCACAGGTTGAGTTACTCAGAGACAGATTGTACCATGCTATGCATGGAGAAAAGTAACCTTTCTCCATGTACTTTCCATAAGGGATAGAAATTTGATCCTGTAAAGGAAATCTTTAGGTATGTCAGGGCCAGAATGCTTCCTTGACCTTCTCCTAGCAAGGAAGCCTTCTGGCTCTGGAATTCCTGAAGACTTCCTGTTACCGAAGTACCGTCCTTTTCTCTCTTCATTCTTTACAATAAAACAGAATGTTCAAACCTCCAGCTGCTTTCCAGTCATATAAGCATCTTTTAAATATCAGCCTCTTTCAATTCTAATGTATAGCATCATCTGTAACCCATTAGTAGGGTGTGGTGAGGATCATACTGTGTCCACATCTGCAAAAGAAGATTATTAGGTTAAAAAAAATCAAAGTGCAGATTAATAGAGCCAATGCGATAATGCGACACTGTAGTATACTTTTCCTCCTATGTAGATCTCTCTAGAGCAATAATTCTCAAGTTTGGCAACTTTTAAGATCAGTGGACCAAACCCAGGATGATTGGGGAATTCTGGGAGATGAAGTCCACTCATCTTAAAGTTGTTTAGAGATTTGGACTTCAACTCACATCACTCACAAAAATGTCTTGGGGAATTCTAGGATGTTAATCTTCACATCTAGAGGGTGTCTAGTCAGTTCTATAGATGCTTCTTTTAAGTTTCACATATGTTGAGTTCTATTCTCAGGATTTTACACTCTGTTATTATGCTTTATATAACATATAGTTTTCTATCACTGAAAATAGAAAAATAGATTTCCTTAGGTTTGAGTTGTGAGCAGACAAATTCATATAAGTTTCTTTAGCAACAATCTGATAGACAGCAATAGACAGAAATTAAAGCAAGTACATTTGTTTTGAAATAAATGTTGTTATACCTGATATGATAAAAATGTGTTTAAACAGAGTAAAAAAGTAATCTAAATATACTTATCCTCTCTGTACTAATTTTGTTGGCGACAAAACTTTCAGGATTTTAATGCAATTAGCCTTTTGAAACATGCCTTAAGCATGTTTTTCCATTTCCTATGTGTCAGGAAAAAAATATGACTTTTAAAAAGTGAAATATTTTTAACTAGAGTGACTAACTTTATCTGTGAAGTTTGGAAAAATATATAACACTGAGGTATCAACTTATTGGTATGTGAGATAGGGGGCTGGGAAGCTGGCCGTGTTATTTTATATTACACGTATTTGTAATTGTTTGATTTCTGAACATTTCCTTCTGACTTGCTAAGAAAACCCCCTGTGTTTGTTGAGATTATCCTGACAATACTATGCTTTGTTGGTTGTCAAGCCATGTCTAGCATGTGGAGATATATTAATCTGACATTGCTACCATTGTAAGTGGCTGAAATAAATAGAGGACTCCAATAAACGAGGAGGGATTAACTGTGTAGATGGAGCAAACTCTTCAATCACTAAACTGGTGATTTTCGCAAAGGATTAGACTGCGTCTAAGAATATCGATTACTGATTTGCTTCTCAGAATGAAGAAAGCAAAGTTTGTGCTGTGTATACGTGTCCTGGAACAATGTTTATTGTTCCTATTGATGGATTTTTATGGGTAAGTTCCCTTTAAAAGTGTACTAGTTTTAATATATGAAAAGAGAATATTATCACGTGCTTGTTTCTTTTTTTAAGCAACAGCTATTTTACGAAATTTTATAATTCAGCCTTTTTGAAACTGCAGGATAAAGCCATTTTCTGACAAAGCATAAAATGCTTTAATAAATGTTTCCCAAGATTTAATAATCAGACAGTTATTATGTTGTCCATTCAAAATGTGTTTTAGCAGCATATTCTTAATAATCCATTGTGCAGTTTTTGAAAAATTGAGAGGATAAATGTTAGGCAGACTGTTTAGATTCACATCTGTAAGGCCTGCCACTGAAACCATACTTTCTATAGTACAAATAGGAGCCATATGCCACTTAAAATTTATCTTCAAATAAATTTTGTCTTTGTATTTTGAATATATTGTTTTGTGTCTGTCATTGAAATTCTTTCACTCTGAAAGAACATAACTTTTTTTTAAATTAGTAATTTTGTATAAATAAAAATAGTTTCCACCAAACGTCAGAAATATCACATTTTGAATGTGTGCCAGTGAGCTTCAGGTATCCCGTAATTAGAGCCATGTGACAATGCTAGTCTGTCTTGAAAGTCATCACTAGATTCTGCTTTATATATAATAGCATGAGCATGTCTGGAGTAATAGAGGCCTTTAAGTTATACTTGTAGCATACTGGTCAAAATGTGCTAAAACTATCTAGCACTGTTCTTATCATAAGCTGAAAAATCTGAAGGTGGTACAGGTGCAACTAAAACTGGTAACTTACTTAGCATTATTTCTGCCTTACTAAACAAATATGGAAACCTTGATTGATCAAAGCAATGACGGGCAAGCAGAAGTGAATATTTAGTTTGGGCCAGTTTGGTAACTATCATGGCATATGGAAAATCATAACTTAGAACGCAAAAGATATGAATTATAAACAGGAAGAATTAACAAATGTGTTTAGAAATTAAAAATATATGTTGTAAATCTTTGCAAGTAAGAAAAAGGGGGAAGATTTGATAAATCTGGATGAAGGTAATCTGACTGAGTGGTGCTGGAAGTATTATACATCCAGGTAAATTAAGATATAGATTTAATTAATCAAGATGGGGTTAAATGCATGACAGAATGTATGAATTGGATTTTTCATTCATGTTATTATGGAGGAATAAGAAAGTAGGAATCTAGAGTTGATAAAATTTGCATGCTTATTTATGTATGAGACTAAGATAGTGAACAGACTGCTCCATTACCAATTTTCCCCATAACATTTTGTGAATGTTTGTAAAGTATGAAAATGAAAGAACCAGAGATGAGTTTTGGGAAAAATTGTTTTACATGAATCTAGCATAAGGGAAAAAGTACTGGATTCAGAAGGGGGACTCATCAAAGTTTCAGACAGCACTAAACTGGCAAGAATAGCCAAAACTGCAGACGACATGCTCAAAAGTCAGATAGATCTTGGTAGACTTGAACCCTGGGCCCTATCTAACAAAATAAAATTCAATGTAGGGAAAAGTAAGCTTTGCACTTAAGCAAGAAAAATGAAATGTACAGATACAGATTAGGCGAAAACTGGCTCTATAGTGAGAGGGATCTTGGAGTCCTTAAATATGAGCTAGCAGTGTGTGGCAGCAGCCAAAAAACCAATCCTATGTTGCATTAATAGAGGGAAAGAATCAAGGTCAGTTCTTTCCAGTGCACATACATGTTTTCATACATTTTTTTTCAGTAACTTTCTCAGCCAAGGATCTTGTTGAGGTCAGAAACGTCTTAAGAGTAGTTCAATTTTTCTGTTGAAGAGTTGAATGCGCTTCCCAAAGGAATAATCATTTTACAACTCTCAAATAGTCTTTACTTTGATAATTTAGTGTTTGCAATAGCTTTTAAACAATATTTTATTAATAGTATAATAATGCACTGCCAAATGCATCTCATAATCCAATAGCATGCTATCTTTTAAAAATGAAATATGAACATCTTTTTGCACTCATCTTAAAACTGTTATTATTTTGATTGATGCGCTGCCTTTTGCAATACTCAGTAATGTGCTTAGCAACTGGCTCACAATGATGTTGGTTGCAGCAACCCATTATCATGTTTTGATTGCCATTTGCAATCTTCCCTGCTGGCTTCCCACAAGCAAAGTAAAGGGGAATCTAGCAGGAGATTGCATACGGTCATTTCCATTTACACTGTTTTTTCCATCCACCTGCCAAAATTGCATATCTTATGACACATGCCCATGACGTCTGCCTACTTGACCATCCTTAGCTTTTGCCTGATGGTCCTCTTCCCTAGGAGCTTGCCTTTATCACATCACAATCCTGTGACATCTTAATTATCTAGGAGTCCTGGAGTTATAGCAACTGGGATTGTGGGAGTGCATCTCTATGTAATATGGTCACATTACATTATATTTTATGAATGTATTGCATAGCAAAGGAAATTACTCATCATGACTCAAGGATTACGCTATATTATTTTGCTTTATTGTATATTTTTTTATATAGTACTTTTAAAATGTTCAGCTAATGTACTTTTCTTTGTAAGATATGGCAATGATTTTTAAAGCAATCTTTCACAGCATGATAGCCTCTAGATATTTTGGATAATATTGCCCATCTCATCAATCCAAGTAAGAATGGACAATATTGTGGTATGATGAAATTTACAAACACTTGGAAGACACCAAATGTTAATCAGAAATAGCCTGTGCCTTGAACTCTGGTTATGTTAGAGTTGCATCCTGGTGCATCCTGGATGCAACTCTGGACTGGTGAATCCTGGCACAATGTATCAGTCTTTATCATAAATGCTACTAATTGAATTTAACAACAGTTAAGGAAAGAAGATAATTTGTATTTACAAAGACTGGTTTTTTGTGTGTGTTATGAAACATAAAAGAAAGCTCAGAAATGGAAAAGCCAGAATCTGGATTTTCACAATAGACAAGACAAGAACTTTTGATTAATTATAATTTGAACTATGGTAATAGGTATATTATTATTATTATTATTATTATTATTATTATTATTATTATTATTATTATTATTATTATTATTATTATTATTATTATTATTATTATTACAGCTGACTATCACAAAAGGTGTGTAATATAAATACAATACAATACAATACAATACAATACAATACAATACAATAGCAGAGTTGGAAGGGACCTTGTAGGTCTTCTAGTCCAACCCCCTCCCTTCCAACTCTGCTATTGTATTGTATTGTATTGTATTGTATTGTATTGTATTGTATTGTATTGTATTGTATTGTATTTATATTACACATATTATAGACAATTTTTCAATAAAGTTTTCCAAATGCCATTTTTTCTAGTTTTAAATCCCAAATTAGTTAAACTTGGAGTACACTCCTTTGAAATAACTGGAATTTGTTGGGTGTAAATATCTTAAGTTACACAAGTGTCAATGTATCTACCGAATCATCATTCAGGTCTCACCCATAGTCGTCTTGGCGCCAGATAAATACTTTTAAAAAATTTATGTAAAAATAATGCATGGCTTTTGTACCCCCTATCTTGTTTTTCTTAGTTATTTTAGCAAATAATTGGTTTCTAGTATTCTGTTGTTAGTATTCTGTGTCTGTATTTAATGTTATAGATGTAAAGTAGTTTCCCAAGTAATTTCTGTAGTGGGATAACTAATTCAATAAATAACAGAATACATAAATTTTACAAGGACCCCTGACATAAACTCATAGCAATTGGGAGGGAGGGAAAAAACAGTATACTTAGAAATTAGGAAAAGTGAAGGCAAGAAATGAAAGGTGATGTACTCTCACAGCATCAGTTTGAATAAGCAAAGGATATATATTCTGCTAAGTAATATTGCTATGACATTTGGAAACAAGAGAATTCCCTACAACAGATTGTGCAAAGAAGTTCATAGTCTCTTTTCAGATAATATTTCTGGATGGACAGAGTGCTGTGTAGATTTTCCAGTCTTTTCCATGATAATTTTTCTCTGGTAGCCCAAAGGCCTTCAGATAATGCTGTGAGTAACATGATTGCCTATTGTGTCATGCTGAGAAATGATGATTCATATTGCCCAGTGCCAAGCTGGTCCTCAATGCCAAGAACTCTTGGTAATCATTGTAAACAGCTGACAGTTGGATAATTGCCTGCTTTGCAGTTCACTCCATCTGATCCTTTGAAATCAGTGCTATGGGTTCTGTTAACTACTATGATGTAGAAATGAGCATATGGGAACTAAAGAGAGGAAATTAATTACTGTTCAATTATTTGTAGTATTTGTTAAAATGTAGGAAAGATTCATGCAAGCAGTAAATGTAGCCAGATTCAGCTGTTGAAGTATCATAATGGTGTAAACTATCAAATGTCAAGTGTTCATTAATATCATAGGATTGTTAAGTGGATCAGTGTTTAGTCATTCCTAACCTAAAGGGAGAGTTGGAAGCCTAAGAAATATCTGTTAACTCCATATCTTGTCTTGTCATAATTGAGGAATCTTGGTCTTAACTTTGTGGTTTACTGCTAATGATGAATTTACATCCATAAAGCTTTCTGCATGTATCCAAATAGTTATTTCTAAGCAGAATCCCCAGCCCACTTTCAAGTCTTGAGCCATTTGGAAGTCATGGGTAAGTGCACACATTCATTCCCACTTGCATGAGTAGTGGCTAGTGTGTGCTCCATTTGTGCAAGTGAGGGTTGCAGAACTGTCCCCTCTAACCCCCCACCACTGGTCCGCAAAGCTGGAAAGGTTGGGGAGGTCTGTTGTATAGCCATTCTTGGCAGTTAGGTTATGTTTATAAGACAGCTAATGTTTGTTTGTTTGTTTGTTTATAGAATTTATATTGCTGCCTATATGCACATGGTGACTCAAGGCGGCCTATACAATGTAAAAATAAAACATGTAACAACATCTTTATACATTTAATAAGCGTAATAAATGCAATTGAAATAGCAATCCTAAAATATTAGGTCCAGTATGACTATATGTATGTATGACTTTTACTTTATATCCATGTTCTTCTCATATGGCATTCAAAATAGCTCATTCTCATCAATTGTTATAAATTGTTTAAAAACATTTGCCACTACTAATAAGTAATTGTATTTCACATAAAAGCCTGAAATGAGGAATAATTATTTTCTACCAGTAAAAAAATGATAGCTTAGTTTTTAAAACACGTTCAACTGAATTTATGATATTGACTAATTGTGGATGATACTTGAATAAGATCTGGCAACCATGTTTGATTTTAAATTTGTGGACCTTAATTATAGTTAAAATATGTGGAGAAAAATATAAGATTGCCCAATGAAGGCTGCAAAAACTTAGAGGCTAGAGAGATCTTTGTGACTGTTGGGAGGGAGTGATGGAGGGAATGAAATAACATTATCCTAGATAGAGGTATGGCTGACTGCCTGAAATCCTGAACAGAAGTGTCTGTGCTGCAGCATTAATTTTCTTAATGGTAAAAGCAGATGATTTTCTTAACTGATTAATGTTCCATGTTCTACTAAATAAACAATCCATAATGTTCTTTTCCTCCTTCTGATTATACCAAAGAAAGGGAACTCAAACATAACTTAAAATGCTTCAATAAATTTTAACTATTTTGCAGCCTAGTTTAACGTGTGCTAATGAATGTAAATTATTAATTTCTATATTCAGATAAACTAAACCTACAATCATTAGTTAGTATATATTTTTATCCAGTAGGAGATTATTTCATAGTGTTTTAAAAAATGATTTCTTCTTTATGTCCTTTCTCCTTCCAGGTCATCAGTTTCTTCCAATTGCAGCACAAGATCTTCCATTTGTTTCAGTATCTGGATATTTGGAAAAACGTAGAAAAGGTAAACTAAAAGGGTGATAGAAATAATGCTTTCAGTTTATATAGTAGTTGCAGTCATTTTGTTTCTGGATGCAAATGATTCACTTATTTTGGAAAACAGTGAAAGAATTTAACCATAAAGTATAAGTGGAAATATAATGAACATTTTCTTCTGGGAGTACAGCTTCAGTGTACCTGAGATAAGAGAAGTTGGTTGTTTCTGTTTTTGATCCCCTGACCCATACCTTCAGGGGATTAAAAACAGAAGGGTCATCAAGGTTTTATTCTATGCAACAAGATAAATTTATGAAAGATGAATATGCCACCCATCTCGTTTAATTGTGTAGAGCAGGGGTCCCCAACCCCCAGGCCGCGGACCGGTGCCGGTCCGTGGCTTAGTAGGAACCGGGCCGCAGCGCCAGAGAGGAGGAGGAGGGGGCAGCCCCCTGGGCAGAGCGCGCAGCCAGGCGGCCGGGGCAGGCTAAGGCAAGTGAGCGCGGCGGACGGGGGGCGGGGACGGGGACGCCAGGTTCCTTCATCCGGTGGGTGGGTGAGCGAGCAGCAAGCAAGCGCGGGCGGGCAAGGAAACTTGCTGTGGCAGCGCCCAACAACCTGCCTGCCCGCCAGCTGTGGTTACTCGCTCGCTCACCTACCCACCGGACGAAGGAACCTGGCGTCCGGTGGGTGAGCGAGCGAGTGAGTAACTGTGGCCGGCTGGCCGGCGGGTGGGTAAGGAAAGTTGCTGCGGCAGCGCCCAACAATCCGCTGGCCCGCCGGCCGCGGTTGCTCGCTCGCTTGCTCGCTCACCCACCGGACGCCAGGTTCCTTCGTCCGGTGGATGGGTGAGAGAGCGAGCGAGTAAGTACAGCCAGCGGGCTGGCGGGCCGACCAGACTACTTCCAGGAGCTGAGGAGGCTGGGGGGGGGGGAGACAGACAGACAGAGAGGCACAGACACAGAGAGAGACAGGGAGGGAGGGGAAAATCAGAGAGTGACAGACACACACAGAGAGACAGAGAGTGGGAGGGAGGGAGAGAAAGATAGACAGAGACACAGAATGAGTGATTTAAGTGCCTGAATGCGAGACAGACACACACACACACAAACACACACACACACACAGAGTGACAGATGGGCAAACAAAGGAGAGAGAGACAGAGAGAGCGAAAGAAAAAGAGAAAGAAAGAAAAAGAAAGTGGGAGAGAGAGAAAGAAAGAGAGAGAAAGAAAGAAAGACAGACAGAGAGAAAGAGAGAAAAAAGAAAGACCGAAAGGAAAGAAAGAGAAAAGAGAGAGAGAGAAAGAGAGAAAGAAAAGAGACAGAAAGAGAGAAAGAGAAAGAAAGAGGGAAAGAGAGAGAGAAAGAAAGAAAGAGATAGAAGGAGAGAGAAAGAGGGAAAGAAAGAAAGAGAAAGAAAGAGAGAGAGAAAGAGAAATAGGGAAAGAGAGAGGGGGGGAAAGAGGGAAAGAAAGAGAAAGAAAAAGAAAGAAAGAGAAAGAAAGAGAGAGAGAAAGAGAAAGAGGGAAAGAGAGAGGGGGGAAAGAGGGAAAGAAAGAGAAAGAAAGAAAAAGAAAGAAAGAGAAAGAAATAAAGAGAGAGAGAAAGAAAGAGAAAGAAAGAAAGCGAGAAAGAGACAGAGAAATAAAGAAAAAGAGAGAGAGAGAGAGAGAAATAAAGAAAGAAAGAAAGAAAGAAAGAAAGAAAGAAAGAAAGAAAGAAAGAAAGAAAGAACTTATGACCACAATTGAGCCCAAAAGTTTGGTTGTTAACCAAGACCATTGTTAAGTGAGTTTCACATTTTCCAAGTTGGCCACGCCCACCCAGTCACATGTCTGCTGAGCCACACAGCCGGTCCGCAAAATTTTCTTTAAAATGAAACCGGTCCCTGGTGCAAAAAAGGTTGGGGACCCCTGCTGTAGAGCACAATTAAAATCATAAATACCAAAATATTAACTAGATTAGATATAAAACTGGAAAAGCCAAAGCAAGAATGGCACAGTGATGGCATCCTCCCTATTGATCCACCAACCAACAGCTTTAGATTTAGATTTTATTCCATTTCATACCGCTCTTATCTCCCCAATGGGACTCAGGGCAGTGCACAGGAAAGTTAAAAAATACACACAAATAAAACTATAATAAATACAATCAAAACGCTAAAATATAATTAAATTAAATGTAACCTGTGCTAAAATATAATTAAAACTGATAAAAAGTTAAAATCCGCTAACTAAATCTGTAAAAATTTCATCAGGATCTAAGCTAGCCAGCTAGTTTTGTTCCTTATGCTGGTAAACTAAGAAAAATAGGAACCACCTTTGGTGGGAATGTAACAGCGTTCCGTGCGCCTTCGGTGTTTAGTCATGCCGGCCACATGACCACGGAGACATCTTTGGACAGCGCTGGCTCTTCGACTTTGAAACGGAGATGAGCACTCCGTTTTGATGTATGCCGATTAGTGTACCTTCAAAAGAAGAGTTAAGTTCTTCTTCTCTCCCAATACAACATAGAACATAGGGCTCCCAACAGGCCCCCAAGCCAACTAGCTGCGCCAGGTTTTATTGTTCTTCAGGAATACCAAAAGGGTGGAGGCAGATCTTTCCTTTGATGAGAAGGTATTCCAAAGAGAATGGATCCATGGGAGAAAAGGTTATTATCAACTCTGAAAGTGACCTGACTGAGACTATCTTGGAGGCTTTAGTTTGCCACCGTGGTGATGAGGAATTGGGAGATAGTGGCTGAAGAGGGGAGTGGTGAAGTTTCCAAGCAACTGGACAGCATCTTGATTGGACCATGTGATTGATTGTTTGGGAAAAGGGGGAATAACTTTTAGTTAAGTAAAAACCACAGAAACCTTTAGAGTTGGTTTCACCAGCCTGTACCAATATGATATATACAATAAACTTGTTCTTTGAGGAAATTGCTTGCTTTGGAGTTCTGTTTGCTATGGGTGTATTGCTTGGAACCCTGACAACTATCCTCCTAGACCCTGTCAGCTGAAACTCTTTAACCAACCAGGTCTGCAGCATGCCCTTATGCGGGAACACGTTGTGTTCCAGTCCATTGGGGCAAGACAGTTCCTCATGTAACCTGTTCTATGCCATGTAGGACTTTAAAATATGATAAACAATACCTTGAATTGAACCCAAAAGCAAACCAGCAACCAATGCAGCTTGTGCACAGGAAGGATATTACCCATTCTTAGGGTGTTTACATCTTATTAAGCGCTGAACAAGATATTTGGGTTCAGCTAGCTGCTTCTTAAGTACATTTTTATATAGAAAAATGTCTAGGATCTGTAATGTAGATCCTAGATTCAACTACAATAGCTTTTCTATCATACCATTATTTCATCATAATCTAAAAAAAAAAATATTCTGAAAAAGTACATTGTTCACTCAATACTAAACAATAGATGCTCCTATTAATAGCCACATTTTTGAGATACATATAGATCATGCATATCATTAGAAGTTTATAAAATGAAAAGTAATATCTTACAACAGTAAAAATAATTTACTGGCCCTGATGAAAACTGAACATTTAAGAATTTTGAAGAGGAAAAGAAGAAAATAGTATGTACTGTATGTATTCTTAAGCTTCCGAATCTCTGAATTCGATATATACATTGTCTTATGCATTATCATGTAATTATTGAAATGTAGAGTTGGAATGGAACTCAGAAATCACAGCTTACCCTGTTCAGTACAGGCTCTCCTTAAACATTTTAAATATCTATCTAAGATTCGTTTGAAACTGTGAGTGAAACGTATCTGGGGACAGGTGCCAAAATTGGTGAAGAATAATACTTAATTTTGGCAGTCCCTGCTTATATTAATATGTGCACCAGAATATATCTTTTCCATTGCACACCCTGAATTGTTTATTTTGACCTGTTTGTAATTAACGAGTTTTTTACATGTAAAAATCTATGTGAATTATTTTAATTGCAGATCACAGTTTCCTTGGCTTTGAGTGGCAAAAACGCTGGTGTGCTTTGAGTAGAACAACCTTCTACTACTATGGAAGTGACAAAGGTATTGCAAAATATAGGAGTTATCTTGAATGTTGCTTAATGGACATTAACAATTTAGTGTTTACAGGCCTCTGAGGTCTCTCTATTGTTTAATTGCAAACTTTAATTGTGATTCTAGGGGGTGGTGCTCATCTCTGTTTCAAAGCCGAAGAGCCAGTGCTGTCCAAAGACATCTCCATGGTCATGTGGCCAGCATGACTAAATGCCAAAGGCGCACAGAACGCTCTAACCTTCCCACCAAAGATGGTTCCTGTTTTTCTACTTTTTTACATACTTTCGAACTGCTAGGTTGGCAGAAGCTGGGACAAGTAACAGGAGCTTATTCTGTTACACAGCAGTAGGGATTTGAACTACTGACTGATGACCTTTCTGATCAACAAACTCAGCCACTGAGCCATTGCATCGCATGGAAAGCATGGGGAGGGGATACAAATGTGTTGTTTTCCCTGGCAAGCAGCAGAATAATATAACCCACTGCTTTTTGTGTGCACATAGGGGTGCACACAAATTTTTTTCTGCTTGCATTTTTACATGCTTTCAAACTGCTAGGTTGGCAGTAGCTGGGACAAGTAACGGAGCTCACTCCATTACGCAGCAATAGGGATTCGACCTGTGAACTGCCAACCTTTCTGATCGACAAGCTCAGCGTCTTAGCCACTGAGCCACCGTGTCCCTATGTAGAGCTTATAGTTAATGTTTATTTCATTCCATAGTAAAACCTTTGGTTTTTTTTACAAAAATCCAGGTGATGTATCATATAGCTGCACAATATCTAGTAAGAAAATGTTTCAGAATGATGTGTATAAGCTGTCCAATGTTAAACGAATCAAAGGAAAATTTATTTGCTTATGGCAGTTTAAAATCTGGATGCTACTGAAAACTTCAAGACAGTTGAAAATTGTATTACAAATACAATGTGGCAGTGTTCATCAGGGAGTACAATGGATGTTTTCCTTAACTTACTGTAGTTCTTTAGTTTCTTCCCCAGCTCTCCAGTTTTCTGCCATTCACGATTTAATACTTAATAATTAAGGACAGCACTGGAATCCACATAACTTCAATACTGCTATAGCCATTTCAAGTCCCAGGATGTCAGAGAAATAAATCAGTAACATTTCTTTATAAGCCATAGGAGTTTGGACCATCCTCATGGGCAATCTTGGACAAAGCAACATCCAACAGCTTATAGAAATTTATTGCTGGTAGATACTGTCCATATTTGAGATACTGTCACTGTGGTCATAGTTCCTTTACTTAGGAACACTGTTTTGAGCCTGTTCTGCATCACAGTGAGAAAGTGAAAGAGAATCAGATTAATTACGATTACACCAGGGGTCCCCAATCCCTGGCCACAGACTAGTACTGGTTCATTGCCTATTAGGGACTGGGTCGCACACTGGATGTGAATAGCAGGCAAATGAGTGAAACTTAAAACTTTTCCTTCCTGCCTTTTTTTTTTTTTACTTTCTACACTTTTTTACTTTTCTTTTGATGTATTTTCTTTAGTTTTTTTAAAAATCTTTATATTTAAGTTTAATATATTCTTTTTTGTTTATGTATTGGTTAAATTTCAAATCCTCATTGCCAGTTCATTTTGATTCTTACATGCTGAGGATCCCATTGCAGATATATAAAGTACTCTAAAGTAGTATGTATTGAACTACTGCTAAACCAAGCTTCAGTGTTCTTAGTGATCTGAAAGTCCCTTAATAATTTAGGAGTGCATTTCTTACAAATTTGGTAATATTCTAAACAGCATGGAAACAGTAAGTGGGGACTCCACTATTTGTATACATTTTCTGAAGTGAGTTTTGACATTAAACATGTACTTGCTTTTAGTTTAATTATTCCCATGATCAATAACAGAAATTTATGGCAAGAAAGAGGAAATCAACCAGAGACAAATCCAGCACATTACCTTGTTCTTACTCTTCTCCTTCAGAGCCATCATGAATTAGGCTATCTCAACAGAGTCTAGCTAGCCCTAGTTAACCAGCCTGTCTACTCATTAAGGAGATAAACGAAGAAATTAGAACAGGAGGTGTCTGAGATATTCTGTAAACCAGTGGTCCCCAATCTTTTTGGCACCAGGGAATGGTTTCATGGAAGACAATTTTTGTGTGGATCAGGGGGAGAGGTAATGGTTTTGATATATTTGAAATAAGAGTTTAATAAGAGTTTAGTTATAATAAAGATTACAAGATTGTAATAAGAATCTTTCCCGTGGGAAAATTCTTTGGTTTTTAATTCTTTTTTAACAAATGATAGGATGAGATATTGAAGTTTGTACACTAAAGGAACTAAATATTACAATTAAAGAAGAAAACACTTACATTTGACTTACTAATACTGAGGGAAGAAAAATATTTTAATAATGGACATATTGAAGGGTATATTTTAACAATGGACTTGGAAAATAGTATCTACCACTATTGGTAGATTGTTTAAAACATATTATTGAAGAGGAACAAGTTTTAGTTGACAAGTCTGGTCGGTCGCAATATGTGTTGACAGGGGGGCAGAGGTCGGCCTCGAGGCCCCTCGTATGCGGGGTCCCTCAGGGGTCGGTCCTCTCGCCCCTCCTATTCAACACATATATGAAGCCGCTGGGTGAGATCATCCGTGGTTTTGGGGTGGGATATCATCTGTACGCTGATGATACTCAGCTGTACATCTCCACCCCAGACCACCCCAACGATGCCGTTGAGGTGATGTCCCGGTGTTTGGAAGCCGTACAGTTCTGGATGGGTAGTAACAAACTCAAGCTCAACCCTGCCAAGACTGAGTGGCTGTGGTTTCCGGCACCCCGGTTCAGCCAGATTACTCCAACTCTGGCCATTGGGGGTGAAACACCGGCCTCCGTGGAGAGGGCGCGCAATTTGGGTGTCCTCCTGGATTCCCAGCTGTCCATGGAGGACCATGTGGCGGCCGTGGCTAGGGGGGCGTTTCATCAGGTACGCCTGATGCGCCAATTGCGCCCCTTACTGGACCGGGCTGCCCTTCGCACAGTCACTCAGGCTCTCGTGATATCCCGACTGGACTACTGCACTGCTCTCTACATGGGGCTTCCCTTGAGGTGCACTCGAAAGCTACAGCTAGTCCAGAATGCAGCCGCGCGGGTGATTACGGGAGCCCCCAGATGCTCCCACATAACACCGATCCTGCGCGAGCTGCACTGGCTTCCTGTGGTCTTTCGGGTGCGCTTCAAGGTTTTGACGACCATCTTCAAAGCGCTCCATGGCTCGGGGCCTAGTTATATGCGAGACCGTCTCCTGCCCCATACATCCCTTAGACCGATATGCTCCCACAGAGAGGGCCTTCTCAAGGTGCCATCGTCCGGACAATGCCGGCTGGCGACACCCAGGGGAAGGGCCTTCTCTGTGGCGGGCCCTGCCCTGTGGAACAACCCACCCCCTGAACTCCGCACTATCACCGACCTCCGCCTCTTCTGCCGGTGTTTAAAAACACACATATTTCATCAAGCCGGCCTAACATAGCCTCCGCTGGGACAAATATTAGACAGTTTTAAATGGGGGATTTTAATTTGGTTTTAGCGCAGGTTTTTTGTCATTTAATAGGTTTTTTAAATTTATATATTTGGTACCATTTTTGTATGTTGTTTTAAATTCTTGTGCGCCGCCCTGGGTCCTGTTGGAGAAGGGCGGGATATAAATTGAATAAATAAAATAAAATAAATAAAGATTGAGATTGATTTCAAAATGAGCTTAAAAATGGCAGCCTACAAGAATGATATGGAAAAAGATGCTGCACTGGAGAGACAAAAGAAATCAGCTGATGTTTTAATTTATAATTTATACTGAATTTATAAAAGAAACTTGTTAAAGCTTTGAAAAATTCTGAGGAAAAGAAAAAATGAAAAGGAATCAAGTTCAAGGACATTTTTTTAATGTAACAATTTTTTTATTGGTTTTACAATTTTATAGTAGAAAAAGGGTATATAGGGTAGTTTACAAATGTTTTAGAGCTTCCATGTCAGGGTTGGTAACCTCCTCCAAGAGTTCATACAAAACAATTTCAATAAAAAGTGGAAAGATACATACATTTCATATAATAAATTCCATGCATTCAATCATTTGTTCGTGTTAACATCCATGTAGGAGTTACAATACAAATTTAAAAAAATCATTTTTGTGATCTTAGCCTCTTTGCTATTGTTTCTTCTTCTTCCTTACTGCTGGTGGGCGGAGCCATGGCCCCTCCCGTTCCCACATCTTTGTCCTCCAGAGTTGAGGCGTGCTTTTTAAGAAAGGCCTCCGCCTCTTCTACTGTTTTAATTCTGGCTCTGCCTCCCTCCCAGAACACCAACATTCCCTCTGGAATATTTCCTTCTTATTTCTCGAATTTTTGGGGGGATCTGTTTCAATATGGCAATTTCTTTTTGTTGATATATCAAAGGCCCTCTCCTCTGCGCTCTCAGAATCATCCTTTGTTGACCTTT
Organism: Rhabdophis nuchalis; assembly: GCA_039707465.1. Lineage (NCBI taxonomy): Eukaryota > Metazoa > Chordata > Lepidosauria > Squamata > Natricidae > Rhabdophis > Rhabdophis nuchalis. The sequence goes on along the minus strand of CM077647.1, from coordinate 50,313,974 downwards.
TTACAAATTTAATATGGATCTCTCTGGGTACATCGTTTATTCTGGCATATGCTGAATTAATTCTATAAATCAGGTCTATATCCCCCCAGATATATTCTTTATTCTTTTTGGTATATTCTGCTAAAATCATCCTCATTAAATCTTTTAAATTCTCAGAGTCTGACTCTGGGACGTTGTGAAACCTTAAGAAAAAAGACATTTTTTCAAAATCTATTCTTGACATATGACCAGTAATATCTGTAATATCTTTCTGAAATTCCCTCATCTCAACTGCCCCTTCCTCCAACCCATCAATTTTTTGTTTGTTTTCTGTTATAGCTCTTTGTGCCTCCAGTAATTCCAATCTTGAGCTTATATTGTCTTTCCGGATCTCTCTTATTTCCTTCATTATGCTTTGCAGCATCTCATCTGTTGTTGGTGGGGTGTCCTCTCCTGATGTTTCTTTCTGCAGCATTGTAGAAATTTTTGCCTGCTGTAGGGATGGACTGGCCTTTGTAGAAGCTGGGGCGGAAAGTGATTTTGCCATCGGAGGCTTTTTCGCTGCCATTGTTAAAATTTTAAGTTCTTGTGGCAAAAGATGGCGTCGATGGGCAGGCAGTCAGTGAAGTACGAGAAGAGGAAAAGTCTGTATCAAAGTTCAAAGTTTTGTGCTGTGTGAAATCCAGAGAAACAATTGTATCATCCAATCCGTCAAGAAAAAAAAGTAAAAAGGCTCGCAATGGGAGAAACACTGAGAGTCGCTTGGGTGGCTTTAATCTTCTAAAAGTGAAGGAATGTTCTCAAGTCAAAGAATGTTACTGCTGGGAACAAAGAAGCGCCATTTTTCTGCCCTGTTAACTATGGCGAGACTCGGATACAAAGTTTCTATAGCAACTCCATATATAGTAATACATTTCCTTTTGTTTAATGTTAGTTTGGATGTTTCACTTTCTCCTTCTCCCCGATCCCGGGGAGCATTTTAAAATGCCGCTTAATTCCGAGGGGGGGGGTTTCTGGCAACTCCCCCCTCTATTCTTTTTTTCAAAGTGTTGAGTGCATTAAAGTCAATAACTCACAGTCCGCGCAGCTATCCAGAGTCTCGGTGCGGTCCTCCAACTCCGGCATTTCAGCCCGTTCTCCAAACTTTCGTTGTTCCAGCACTCCTTCAAGGACATTATTTGAAGGGACTAAAATAAAAGGAAGGCACATAAAGTTGATTTATTTGATCAATGTTAAAATAGATATATTACTTATGGACTTTTGCTAATCAGGATTGAAACAAGAAGTCTTTAAGGATTGCTTATAGATAAGCAATATAAAAGGCAAGATTAATTGACTGTATTCTATGAGATGATAAATTATAAACTTGTTTATGCTTGTTGATAAAGGGTGATGTCATTTCTTTATACATTTCTTTTTTCTTTACTATGATCATATTTTTTAATTTCTATTTTTTTTTTCTGCAACTTTTGTTTTTTCTTATGATTTTTTTTAGTTTGCATTAGTTTTTTTGATCTTCGCAATTTTAAAATTCCCATTTAAAAAAGGAGTTTTTAAAATCCCTTTTGCTAATATACATTGAACAAACAACACACTAAACCTGTAGCTATTGCTTTTTCATAGTCCATTGTTTTAGTCACTAGGTGAAAAACACCTTTACAAACATTGTTAATTGCATCTGAAGTTCACTTTTTTAATTCCAATACTGGGCCAGGTATAATGGGGAGATCATCCTTTGTTGGTCCATTGGTTACTGAACCAAGAAGAGACACTGATTTATGGAACACTTGTATTGCAAGTTCCAGGTTCCAGTTCCTGATTCTGTCCCCCCCGTGAGGCATCAGTGTGCACATTTCACGCTAAATAAGACCATCTGTAAGGATCATCCTGTGGGATTCTATAAGCAGCCTTTTCAAAAATGTTCTTTGTAGTTTCTCCTTAAAAAAGAGTTTTAACTTTCAACCATCACTAAATCCACTCACAATAATGTTTAACTCAGCCTCTTGAATATTCATGGAACAGAAAAACAAAATCTGAATAAATGATAACCTAGTGGGACATTCATTTTCAGTGTTGCAAATGAAATTCTATCTTTACTTTTCATCTACAACAGACAAACAACAGAAAGGTGAATTCGCTATAGATGGCTACACCGTCAGAATGAATAATACCCTTCGGAAGGACGGAAAGAAAGATTGCTGTTTTGAAATCGCTGCTCCTGATAAACGCATTTATCAGGTTGGAGTTTTTATGTTGTCTTGAAATTAAATTGATAAAACTGTTACTGTTCCAGTTATGGAGACATTAACATTTTGGTAAAACATTTCCTGACATGTTGGAAAAAGAGCTGGAGTGGGGGTAGAGGGGAATCCTTTATTTTCTTATCTTGTACATTCATATAATAGATTTTGCAAAAAGATTGTCCTAATATTAAATTTTTGGATAGGAACAGCTCATATGTCATACTTATCTGCTGGCTCATTTTACTGCTTACATTTAAATATCTATTATCTAATAGGTTTGTCTGATTTCTTGGATGAATAATGTTGTAAAATAATTGAATATAAATTCTTCAATGTTAAATATGTATTGCATTGCTTAGAGGCCTAAGAGGGAAATCAAAGTTAAAAGTATGCAATGTGAGATCTATCAGCTAGGCATCAATGTGAAATGTAAGTTTAATAAGTTTTAAATATCTGAGATTGCAGTTGAAAGCCAGTTAATTAAGTTGTCAGGTACTGTGTTGGAATGTGACAAGAACATTTTAAAGAAAACTGTACCCAGCAGTCTAAAGAAATTCATGGGTGTCTTCTAATTGTCAAGGGCAAATTTTGTTCATCAGTCCTGGTTTTGACATTGATGAAGAGAAGCAGCTTTTTTTATGCACAGCTGCCAGCTGCTGATCAGAGTTCTAAATCCATCATCCTCTGCTTCAATTACGTAAATTTGTCAAAATTAACTGTACATTATAAGAAGCATCCTTGCAAGAAAAGTACCAGAAGACATGTAAAGAATTACTAATGGTGTCTTGAAGAAGTGACCAGAATGCTACTTTCTTGGCTTTATTAATATAGTGGTAGTTATATTTTGATGCTCATGATTATTCTTCTCTAAAATGAAGTTTCTGAACAGTTTACAGCTGCTACTCCCAAAGAAGCTGCAGAATGGGTAGAGAGGCTGAAATTTGTATTACAAGGTATGCCAGTTGCTAACAAGACACTTTACTTATAATGCATGCTGGAAATTGAAGCTTCCCTGTTTTCTCTTTGTTGGTCATGTAATTACTGTGTTATCTTTAATAGTACATTTTATTTTTAATCTGTGTGTGTTTATGAAAGATTAAGGAATCCTCTGTATACATAGGAGTAAGTGCCATTGTACCTTGTTGACTCTCCTTCCAAAGAAGCTTAAACAAAGTGTTCATTCCTAATTAAAGTGCTGTAGTGTTTGAATGTGAATTGTTTAATAAGTACAATTAGAAGTGATGTGTTGCATTACTTTGATATGAAAATGGAAGGATGTGAGCATGTCTGTTGTTCTAGAGAGTTCCTTATGGCTAGGTTGACTGAATATCATTTCTGTGTTTAACAGATATGGGATCTCTAACTATTCCAGAAGAGGAATATGATGACATTGAGGAAAATTCCATGCCTCCTCCTCAATTAGGAGTAGCACCTATTTTTGATGACATTTATGAAGAGCTTCCAGGTATTTTTGTTCTGGTTGATTGAAAGGGCTATAAAAGATGGTGATTATTCTTTGTGTGGTAGCAAGTAGAATTTAAACAGATTCCATCAATCTGGTGCCCACCAGGCATATGTTGACTAGCTGGGAATTCTAGGAAATGGAATGCCAAAATTTAGACCATATGAGGTTGGAAACAGTTTTCTTAGATATGGGAACTGTATGTAAAGCCTACCTTTTAGACAAGTCATATACTTCTGCCTCAGAGTTCTGTATAACTTTTGAATTCAGATATTTGTAATATCTGGAGTAACAGTGGTAACAATATTTTAAAATAAAATTTTCATATAAGGGTATTGACACTAAACAGAAATTATAAAAACCATCACATAAAATTATTGACCTTAATTTCTAAAATGTAATTTTTTAGTTAAAAAATTGACTCTCATATTGACTGACATACTAATTGTCTTATTTGGTCTTTTTAAATTTAGTGTATAGTTCTTAATCACATATTCTTCATTCATTCCGTAAATTGCCACCTATTCCTTGATACATGAGATTATGCTTTTAAAGGAGTGACAGGGTTACTTGCTTTGTTTGCTTTTAAAGAGGATCTGCTGATGAATAATAAATAAAGGCAGTGGAGCTGTGCTTGGATTTTTCTACATCCATCTACAGAAATCTGATTATGCCAAGGTTTTTACTAATTTTTTTTTATTCTGTCCAGTTATGACCAAGATTTCTAGTTCTTGACAGCCAGATGTAAATCTCATAAAAATATTCTTTATGACACACAGTGATGAAATTCATTGTGGTGAAAACAAAATGGCAAGACGGGGTTCATAAAGATATAAAATCACATGGAAATGAGGTTTCCCACTTGAGGTTGTATAGAAATGAGATCTTAAATAGAGAACTGAAGCACTTCTATACTAAATGTAATAGGAATGTAAACTGTAGTCTAGGAAGGCACTGTGTTATCAATCAGAAGCTAAGTGATACAGTATAAATTACAAAAATGCATGTTACGTAGTAGATATTTCCAATCTTTGGAAAATATAGTGTGCATTAAATTTAGCACACTGTATAAGGAAAGGGGCTTACTGAAAAGCATTGTTTTTGACAGATGGCTTTAGGAAGCTATATACATATTTGACTATTCTATAAAAGTTTCTTTTGTGGCTTATGAAGACACATCAGTCAAGGAATGTACAAATTACATGAAGCAGGACAAAATTGGAGGAAAAGGGTACTATCATGTGTTCTTGTTGTTCCCCTTCTGGGATTAAGAATCTTTATGTATGCAAATATTAGCAATTTATTTACTTATTCAAGATTTTCTTTTTTCCTTCTATTCATTTTCCATCTCTCAGAGACTACCTGGACAGTCCTTGCATTTTTGTTGACAAGGTTTTTCAGGAAGTAATTTGCCATTGCTTCCTTCTGAGGGCTAAGAGAAAATGACTAGCCCAAGCTTACCCAGCTGGCTTTGTGCCTTTGTAAGTAGGAGTAGAAATCACTGTCTCCTGATTTCTAGCCTGATGCTTTAGCTACTATCCCAAATTGGCTCTCAATTCAAGTTGATATTTAAGCTGCAATTCCATGTCTTTCTCCAAGTAAATTCTGTGGTATTTAAAGCAGATTTACATCTGTGTAGATATACATTGAATGTTTTATAAGTCTCCTGATGAGAAGCATGGAGCTGATTATGTGAAGTAGAAATTAAACTATTGATTTCTTTTATCCCTTAAATAAACCTATTTTCCCAATTGTAAGCCATAACTAATGATGTTTATGCTATAAATGTCTTTTTATTAATTAATATCCCCAATAGTATGGGAGTCTACTGCCTTTGCTACAAGTCCCTTGCTTTCACTTGTGCACTTTACAATTAGTAATTTTGCAAACAGACTACCTTTGGGTTATCTTATATTTTACTTCATTTTCTGACAACTAGCAGCAAACCGCTTGCAGACCCTTTCAAGCCTAATTTGGTTGTGAAGCATTTGCTACCTCCAAAGAATTTCTACTTCGTAAAGTGCATTGCACACCCAGCCTCCTTAATGTTAAAACAAGCAGTGGGATTCCTTAAGGGAAATTAAGAAGTAATTTAGGTTGGAATGTGATTGCATCGATGTATAAGAATTGCACAGAAGTGCAATACCAAAGCACAGTTACTAATCTACACCTACACACTGCAATGCAGTCCAAGATTGTGAAACTACATATTTCTAGCAGCACCCTGGGGCATAGGGCTTTTCTGAATTTAAGCAGGTGTTTGCAGCAGTATTTATTTTAGTGCTTTACATCTGGCCCAGATCCAAAAACAAAAACAAAAACAAAAGCCCCACACAAAACCATGTAACTAATTCTGCACACCTAAGGGATCCTGACCCTTTCCCTCTTAAACAGCAGCTTTACCCTCAATATCAATTTTAATAGAAGGAAGTTTCAGAAGAAATTACTGATATGGCTTATGAGAAATAGCATGGCCTTTCACAGGCACCTGATGTGCTTAAGCCCCTGGGTGTACTTAAATATGTCTCTTCTACCTAATGTAGACAGCACACTATCTATTTTGAAGTATAAAAAGCATTATGATTTGATTCTAAGAATTATTCATAAAAATGCAATTTTTATTTGCAGTAATATATATGTAAGATCTCAACATGCTTTAGAACTCTGGTTGAAATAACACAGAAATTGTCTCCTTTGTTACAGATAAGATCGAATAACAGGGGTTTATCTAAGCGATACAGAGCTTAGCTAGTATAGTCTGCTATGTGCTTGGAAAGAGCCCTTTAAGCTCTGTTCTTCAGAAATTTCCCAGGGAGTATTACTTCACTGTTCATACTGACCTTTGCAAGATTTCAGCCCCAAACCCCAAATGTCAGCAATAATTGGACATTGGTATCAGTCACAAGTGTAATAAAACTTGCGACATTTGCAGCTTCAGTTCATAAGCATGCTTGGCTCCTGAGCCTTTTGTGCCTGACAAATCCAGTGGTATATCATTGCCAAAAACAAGAACTTTTGAGTAAGGTTGATAGAATAAGCCACAAATGTTTGTAGCTCCTACTTTCTAAAAGCTTGAAGAACAAGAAGGCAAACAACTTTCCATTACTACAGTTTTGGTTATTTTTTTAATAATTAGCTTAAGGTAACATAATGGTTTCCTTGTATTTATATTTGGGTGCAATATGAGTCTAATGTTGCCACCTTGCTTTACATGGGAGCAATGCCACGAACAGGATGTAGGGTAGAGGGAGAGGGAGATGGGACATGGTTAGATATTTTTCTAGCCTACATACATACTTGGGATGCTGTTTGGACAAAATTGTTTTAAGTACAATTTATTCACAGAGGTTTAGCTGTCTGTGAATTCTAGCACATACCATTCACCTGTCTGTGAATATCAGCAGTTGCTTTATTTAGTTTGTTATATTACTTTTATGGTTTGCAGTTTGATACCTTGAAAAGCATTTAAAACTGTTGGAAGAACATATACTGTAGCAGCTTCATATTAAGTTAGAGATTATTCTAGAATAGAATATTTTATTTGGCCAAGAGACACAAAAAATTGTCTCCAGTGCAGAAACATTCAATGTAAACAACAGAGTATTAATAATCATAATAATTATACCAAAAAGAGAAGGCAGTAGAAAAGATGAGAAGGATAATAATGATAATACAGTCTTACCACGTGGGCAAGTATACTTAGACATAAGACATGTCTGTGGGAATTAGGTGTTCAGCAAAATGATGGCATGATAGGAAAAACTATATTTGTGTCTAGTTGTTTTGGCATGCCGTGCCTTGCAGTGGTGTCCTAAGGGGAAGAGTTAAAACAGTTTATGTCCACATGTGACCAATAGTATTTTTCCACACATTTACTGGTTCATTTACTGAGAACTGATTCCTCAGCTTCTCAGAGTAAGCTTCTCTTTGCTGCCTGGATCTCCTTTGTTAATACACTCCTGGCCTATTGTAAAAACAAACAAATAAACAAACACCACAGTGCTATGTTGGTGCTCATTGTTAATTCCTTTCAGGAGGCGCAATGAGTACCAAAAGAGATGAATACCAGACAATTTTTTCCCATCTATATAAATAAAAATGTAAAATAGTTTGTACGAATCCACTAATCTCAAAAACTACTGAACCGATCTGCCTCAAATTTTGACACAATGTTGACAAGGACTTCCGATAATAGAATAGCTACTCATTTTGTGCATAGCACACGTGTATCATGTGCAAGGTACACACATGTAAAAGGTACCCACTGAATTTTTTTTAACCTCCCTGTAACTCCTCCCACCAACTGTCATTTCCTCAGCCACGTACGGAGGCCTCTTAGGGCCAAAAAGGCACTGGGATAGCAAACTCCCAGGTGGGCCATAGAGAGAGAGAGAGGAAGAAATACAGTTTAATAAAAAGAAGGACTAAGGGAGACATGATAGCAGTCTTCCAATATCTCAGGGGTTGCCAAAAAGAAGAGGGAGTCAAACTATTCTCCAAAGCACCTGATGGCAGAACAAGAAGCAATGGGTGGAAACTAATAAAGGAGAGAAGCAACTTAAAACTGAGGGGAAATTTCCTGGCAGTGAGAACTATTAACCAGTGGAACAGCTTGCCACCAAAAGTTATGGATGCCCCAACACTGGATGTGTTTTTAAGAAGAGACTGGAAAACCATTTGTCTGACACGGTATTGGGTCTCCTGCTTGAGCAGCGGGGTTGGACTAGATGACTTCCAAGGTCCCTTCTAACTCTGCTATTGTATTACAGTAGGTAGGTAGATAGGGGAATAGAGAGAGAGGGAGAAATACAGTTTAATAAAAGAGGGACTAGGGGAGACAGGATAGCAGCCTTCCATTATCTCAGGGGTTGCCACAAAGAAGAGGGAGTCAAGCTATTCTCCAAAGCACCTGAGGGCAGAACAAGAAGCAATGGGTGGAAACTAATCAAGGAGAGAAGCAACTTAGAACTGAGGAGAAATTTCCTGGCAGTGAGAATTATTAAACGATGGATGGATGGATGGATGGATGGATGGATGGATGGATGGATGGATAGAAAGAAAGAAACACAGTAGGTAGGTAGGTAGGTAGGTAGGTAGGTAGGTAGAGGGAGAAAGGAAGAAATATAATAGGTAGGTAGGTAGGTGGATAGATAGGGAGAAATACAGTAGGTAGATAGGTAGGTAGGGGGATGGATAGATAGATAGGGAGAAATACAGTAGGTAGGTAGGTAGAGGGATAGACAGAGAGGGAGAAATACAGTAGGTAAGCAGGTAGGTAGATAGGGGGATAGAGAGGGAGAAATACAGTAGGTAGGTAGGTATAGGGATAGACAGAGAGGGAGAAATACAGTAGGTAGGCAGGTAGGTAGATAGGGGGATAGATAGAGAGGGAGAAATACGGTAGGTAGGTAGGTAGGTAGATAGGTAGGTAGAGGGAGAAAGCAAGAAATACAATAGGTAGGTAAGTAGAGGGATAGACAGAGAGGGAGAAATACCGTAGGTAGGTAGGTAGGTAGGTAGGTAGGTAGGTAGGTGTATAGATAGATAGCAAGAAATATAGTAGGTAGGTAGGTAGGTAGAGGGAGAAAGAAAGAAATATAGTAGGTAGGTAGGTGGATAGATAGGGAGAAATACAGTAGGTAGGTAGGTAGAGGGATAGATAGAGAAGGAGAAATACAGTAGGTAGGTAGGTATGGGGATAGTTAGATAGGTAGGTAGGTAGGTAGGTAGAGGGATAGACAGGGAGAAATATAGTAGGTAAGCAGGTAGGTAGATAGGGGGATAGATAGAGAGGGAGAAATACAGTAGGTAGGTAGGTAGGTAGGTAGGTAGGTATAGGGAGAAAGCAAGAAATACAATAGGTAGGTAAATAGAGGGATAGACAGAGAGGAGAAATACCATAGGTAGGTAGGTAGGTAGGTAGGTAGGTAGGTAGGTAGGTAGGTAGGTGTATAGATAGATAGCAAGAAATACAGTAGGTAGGTAGGTAGGTAGGTAGGTAGGTAGGTAGAGGAATAGAGAAAGAGGGAGAAATACAGTAGGCAGGTAGGTAGAGGGATAGAGGGGGAAATACAGTAGGTAGGTAGGTAGGTAGGTAGGTAGAGGGAGAAAGAAAGAAATACAGTAGGTAGGTAGAGGGATAGATAGAGAGGGAGAAATACAGTAGGGGATAGATAGATAGATAGATAGATAGATAGATAGATAGATAGATAGATAGATAGATAGATAGATAGATAGATAGATAGATAGAAACACGGTAGGTAGGTAGGTAGGTAGGTAGGTGGATAGATAGGGAGAAATACAGTAGGTAGGTAGGTAGGTTGGTATAGGGAGAAAGCAAGAAATACAATAGGTAGGTAAATAGAGGGATAGACAGAGAGGGAGAAATACCATAGGTAGGTAGGTAGGTGTATAGATAGATAGCAAGAAATACAGTAGGTAGGTAGGTAGGTAGGTAGAGGAATAGAGAAAGAGGGAGAAATACAGTAGGTAGGTAGGTAGAGGGATAGAGAGGGGGAAATACAGTAGGTAGGTAGATAGAGGGAGAAAGAAAGAAATACAGTAGGTAGGTAGGTAGAGGGATAGATAGAGAGGGAGAAATACAGTAGGTAGGTAGGTTTGGGGTTATATGGTGGTTGTGCGTATGTGTGCAGGTGTAGATCTACACACAGATTGGTTGGCCATTTAACCAGACTGGGCCACAGCAACGCATGGCCGGGTATAGCTAGTTAGGAATAATGTAGTGAGTCACAAGGCAGCTGGTACTGACAAGTAATAGCTTGTGAGTTGAGCATCGAATGATGAATACTGCGACAAAATTTTTGTGTCAAAATGCATTAATTACCAAATTCATTGATTTTCAAAGCAATTGAATATCAAGGCATGTTTATAAAAGAAATTGAAGCAAATATAGGAACAAATTAATCTTATATTGTTTATATTGTTTGAATTATAAAAGGAAAAGTGATTTTTTTTAAAAAATGATTTTTTAAAATTGATTTTTAAAACAATCAGATGATATTTTAGTAAGTAATGCAGTGTTGTGTTAGATTTAAACCTGTGTGCAGAATTTATGGTTCCCCAAAGTTTTTAAGATCCCTCACCATTGGTTGCACTGGTTAAATGGGATTCGGCCTCCTGCTTTAAATCTTCTTTCTCCTCTCTATTATAACTCTACAATAATTCTGATTCTTACATATTAAATTAGAAATTATTTTGGATTGTACTGCTTAACTTTAAATCAATCTGTCATGAGAGAAATTATTAAATATTATGTTTCCACAAATTTTGCTTTGGGTTAAAATAAGTAATTTCATTACTAATACTGATCAATTTTTTTCCTGCTTTGAGTTAGCCAACATGAAAATAGTTCTGACATTATTGATTTGCAAAAGCAATATAATAAGATGGTTAAGTGACAGATGTTGGATACTGATGCAACAACAAGAAATCCATGTTATAGAATCTTATCATACTAGAGAGACAAAAGGAAATTTACTTATGTTACAACCTTTTCATTGTTGACTTCATTTCTGGCAGCTGTTTATATACTTTGTTTAGTCATAAAGGTGTTATGCATTATGCATCCAGAGTATAATGTTTCACTAGTAACTAGGCAAGCAAAACTGATGTCTTTTATGACCATGGTTTGTGATTAGGAAATAAGATAAAGAAAACATTCTTACACAGAGTATACAGAACATTATTTTTCCCAATGAAAGGTTACCTCATAAGTATCAAATAATTGAGCCATGGTGGCACAGTAGTTAGAGTGCAGTACTGCAGGCTACTTCTGCTAACTACCAGCTGACTACAATTTGGCAGTTCAAAACTCACCTTGCTCAAGGTTAACTCAGCCTTCCAGCCTTCTGAGGTTGGTAAAATGAGGACCTAAATTGTTGGGGGCAATATGCTAACTCTGTAAACAGCTTAGAGAGGGCTGTGAAGCACTGTGAAGCGGTATATAAGTCTAAGTATTATTGCTATTGTATTTGTATGACTTTATATTATGCTGGTCATCTCTTTGAGAGAATTCTGTACTCAAAAGCCAATATCGAAATTATTGAAAATATTTCAATAAGTACAATATTGTAGGATATGAAACAACCATGGAAGGCTTTAAATAGTGGTTAATGATAATCAGTCAGTCTTCCGTTATGGTAGAGTATAGCAGTGACGGTGGATCAGAGAAATTCCTCAAAACCTATTCCAGGCAGTTAGATGTTCTTGAGAAGATTTTGGTGGAAAGTACAAAACTGCAGAGAAAGAAAGAGGACTTTCTTATTTAATAATAGATATTTAACTATCAAAAAAGCAAAGCTAATTTGAAAATAGTATCAGAGGAAATGTTTTGGGAGATTGGCATGGGAAAGGAAAGGAGGGGAGGGGAGGGGAGAGGAGTAGAGGAGTGGACTCTTCTTATGTATGAGCAGAATTCATAAAATCTATTAATGACAGAATCACATCCAAATCAGAGATTGCTGAACAGTTGGAGCAGCCTTTTGCATGTATATGCCCATAACAAATCCTGTGAGTTTTTAAACCATCTCAGCTATGCTGAACATGAAGTAGATTTTCAGAGATGACTTTCTCTCTTCTATGTCTCTTTATTCTTTGAAATAACATGCTTTTTTCAAGTGCAGCACTTACAGCTAGCTAGCTTCTAAAATGTCCCCTCAATAAATTATAGATTACTGTCATAGATCCATAATGTAACAGAATATCTCTGATAAGACAGCTAGAAATTACAAAATGTATATGAAGTTCTTTGGAAATATTTACTGAATAATATTATCTTTATCTGTTTAAGCACAGATGGATATTATTCAAAAATAAGAGTCAAAGTTAGCAGCCTTAATAGTAGTCATAGAACATCACAGTATGAGGTTTGAATAACTATGATAGCCAAACATATTGCATCTAATTCTGCTTGTATGTTTCAGATCAATTCAGCCTTCCTCTTTTCTCCTCTCCTTTCCTTTTGGGTTCTGACTTTTGTCCATATCTTTATAGATATGAATGAAAAGAGTAATGTAAATGTTCCATCAGAAATGTTAAAACAAATTTTAAAATATTGGAAACTTCCTCTAAGATCATGGTTTGTTTCTATTTGGAAAAAAGAGCATATTAATTCTACTGCCACTCACCTAAGCTAATCCTTTGAACTTTTTATTTATTTATTTGGCGTCTTAGAAATCTCACAATGACTTTATTTTAGAAGAAACAATAAATGCGGATTTAAACTAATGATTTTTGTTCTAGCAGGGAGTCATGGGAGTTGATGTTTATACTTCTTAAAGTTGCCAAGGTTGAACAACATTGCTAAAAAAAGAACATGACGCCTATCTTGGCCTAACACATATAAAAATGCCCAAAGGAATACTTCAGTTTTTTCAAGCAGAGCTAAAGAATAGTGCTTCAAAATGAGTTGTAAACCAGACATTCTTTCTCTGCATTTGTAAGTCATGCGGAACTTAGATGATACAAACTGAAGTGGGATGGGAAGTTCAATTTTTAGGTCATTCTATAATCTACTTATATTTTGTTTGTTAGATAGAAGCAAACAAAATAAATGTTTGACCAGTTTGTATACAATTGGCAATTCTAGAGTAAGTAGAATTTTATTAAAACAGGACATAGTGCTTTCAAATGTTTGGCTGCAACTTCTAATTATATTGACCCTGAATGCCTATATGGCAAATAGGGCCTCTGTTTAAATCCCTTATTTCTGTATTGTCAGCACAGAGAATTAAAAAAAAAAAACAGTTGTTTAAAATGGTTAAAGCAGCCAAAGGAAAGGCATCTGAAACCAGATCGTTCTGTGGATTCAAGCCAAAAACTGCTTGTTTTTTCCCCTTTTATTGTAGTAACCTCTGTTGAAATCAGTTACCTTGAAGGGGTTTTCCCCCTGCTTTCTTAAAAAAGAAAAAAATGAAATTCACTAGGGTTCAGGAGGGAAAATTTATAAACCTACAAATTATTGACAGTTTAGGAGATAACAGTATATAATTATTCATCTATTAAAATTAGAGTAACACATTGTGTAGCTGCCTGTGTTGCTAAGTCAACTAAGAAAACTTAAATTTCAGGAATAACTTTAAAATTAAGATTTGTTTTTTTCAATATTAGCACCGTGTAGCGGAGATAGCTCCCATTACTTGTCCCAACGTCTGCCAACCTAGCAATTCTAAAACATATAAAAGTGCAAGTAGAAAAATAGGGACCACTTTGGTGGGAAGATAAGAGCGTTCCGTGGACCTTCAGCATTTAATCATGCTAGCCACATGACCACCGAGATGTCTTCAGACAGTGCTGGCTCTTCGGCTTTGAAACTGAGGTGAGCACCACCTCCTAGAGTTGGGAATGACTAGCACATATGTGCGAGGGGAACCTTTTTAATTGAATGTGCCAGAAATTTTGAATTGCTAACTATATAAAAGATCCTTTTTCTGTTTTTGTAACTCAGTTATTGAGCTGAAATACAATCATGTAAAACAATTTTTATGTAAACATACTGTGTTGTTCCTAATCTCTTAAGGAACTTGTTGTGTAGTTTTCTCATCTAACTGGAATGATTAGTTGTATATTTCCACTATATGTTATTCAGCAACGTCTATTCACATCTTTACCTAATATCTTTTCTGTTTCTTTCTTCCCATCTTTCTTATACTTCTGTCATGCAGCATTGTGAAATTTCTTTAACTGATAAGATTCCTGTCTTATTTGACTTGACTTTTCTTACTCAGATACTTCCAAAGATCAATGAAGCTAGAATTTTGTAGTTATTTAGCTAGTGATAATCTGTCTTATTTTGGATAGCTTAATGTTCCTGGTATTCTGGTATCTTTAGCTACAATATAACTCCATGTATATTTACATGTGATTTTTGTTTAAATCTGTTTAGAGTCAGATTTAGGAGGTTGAAAAGGTATTATTTCCCATCTGTGTTCATTGAATGTTTGGCATAAGGGTGCATGAAAAAGGTTGAATATAGCTTTTGCTTGGGGTATATATAATTGGTTGCACTATATGTGTTGTCTCAGGACAGGCTCCTTGTTCTCCTCAAATTGTGAAGGATTCTATTCTTAAATATATATAACGAAATTCTAAATCCTTTACATTCCATTTCTGCTGACATAAACTTATCTTCTACTGCTTTAGATTAATAATGCTGGGAACCAGTCTTCAAAGTAATTGCTTACTGGCACCACTACAATCAAATAATCATAATTCAGTGACAGTTATTTGAGAAGAGTATGCAGTGTCAAGTCGGCATCTTCGTTTTTCCATCTTATGTCAAAAGCTTAAAATATTGTTAGCAGAAATTGTATGCATTCATTTTTGAAATATTAATATTCATCATCATGCAGTGCCTTAATGTTTTTTACACAGTTTAGTTTGCATTGGGTCAGTTTTATTGTGGGCACATGTACTTAATTTTTGCCTTTCTTGGGTTGTAAAAGCTACCAGATGCTAACAAGTGTAATTACATCATGCCTAAGAATGACATCAATGAAATCTCAAAAACACATACTAACCTTCTGAACCCTTAAATACCACAATTATATTAGCTCCTATCTGATATCATAAATGGAATGAAAGAGGTAAACAAAGGTGCTTTTCATTCATTCAAAATATAAGTTATTGAAAGACTGTATTTTCTGCAAGCCCTGAGGGGTTACCTTATCTCTGTCTTGCTGCATTCTATAGTTCTCTTGACAAGAAATAAAGCTTTCTTGGTGGCAATGGACCACTCTCTGTTGAGGAAACCAGACAATTTCTTTTATTAATATGGACCTTTTATATTTCAGCTGATATGTTGCTGAATTAGGACTTTTAAAAAATCCAGTGTGGTTATTTACTACTGAATTATTTAACATGCAGATTTCCTTTCCTTTCTACCTCATTGGCTTATTTCATCATTCACCTTATTCTTGACTTTGCTTAATTAACTTTGCTTTACCTTTGTTGAACCACATTATTATAAATGGAAAATCATTATAGATATGATCAGAAATACATTAGTCTGAATTCTTCTGATTGGTTTTTAGGAGCCATGACATTCTCCAAGACCAGAACAAATTGAGACTAAGTATATCTACGAGTTGCCTATGATATCCATGAAAAATCCTTTTTGAAGGAAGGAGCAGCGCAATCATTTAGAAATGTAATTTCTTCAACATCTTCATCAATGATTTGGATGAGGGGATAAATGGGGAACTCATCAAATTTGCAGATGACACCAAGCTGGCAGGAATAGCCAACACTCCAGAAGATAGGCTTAAGTTACAGAAGGATCTTGACAAACTTGAACATTGGGCACTATCTAATAAAATGAAATTCAATTGTGAAAAAAGTAAGGTTTAGGCAAGAAAAACAAAATGCACAGGTACACTATAAGTGGTACCTTGCTCAATAGTAGCAACTGTGAGAGGGATCTTGGACTCCTAGTGGACAACCATTTAAATATGAGCCAGCAGTGTGCAGCAGCTGCCAAAAAAGCCAACACAGTTCTAGGCTGCATAAACAGAGGGATAGAATCTAGATCACGTGAAGTTTTAATGCCACTGTATAGTGCCTTGGTAAGGCCACACTTGGAATACTGCATTCAGTTTTGGTCGCCACGATGTAGAAAAGACGTGGAGACTCTGGAAAGAGTGCAGAGAAGAGCAACCAAGATTAGGGGACTGGAGACTAAAACATATGAAGAACGGTTGCAGGAACTGGGTATGTCTAGTTTGAAGAAGAGAAGGACCAGGGGAGACATGATAGCAGTGTTCCGATATCTCAGAGGGTGCCACAAAGAAGAGGGAGTCAAACTATTCTCCAAGGCACCTGGGGGCAGGACAAGAAGCAATGGGTGGAAACTAATCAAGGAGAGAAGCAACTTAGAACTAAGGAGAAATTTCCTGACAGTTAGAACAATTAACCTCTGGAACAGCTTGCCTCCAGAAGTTGTGAATGCCCCAACCCTGGAAGTCTTTAAGAAGATGTTAGATAGACATTTGTCTGAAATGATATAAGGTCCTGCCCACGCAGGGGGTTGGACTAGAAGACCTACAAGGTCCCTTCCAACTCTGCTATTGTATTGTATTGTATTAATGTTTCCTGAACCTCTGTTCATCCCAAAGATGAGAGAGAGGGGGGGGGGGGAGAGGAAGAGGGGGGAGAGGGGGAGAGAGAGAGAGAGAGAGAGAGAGAGAGAGAGAGAGAGAGAGAGAGAGAGAGAGAGAGAGAGAGAGAGAGAGAGAGAGAGATCCTTAAGAATGTGGCTTTTTGTATATGCCTTATGCATTTAAGGCATTTAATAGTCTTCATAAACTCAAGAAAATGACATTGGTCCACTTCTACATATACATACATATACACAAATGGTGTATTTTTTTTTTTACCATAAAACAATTGCTGACATTAAAAAATGTTGGCATCTCTTCCAAAAGTTTTATATTTTCCAGAATAGAAGTTTTACATTGGAAAATAGTTACCTTAGCCTGCTCTGTGTTGTGTGATTATGTCAACAAATACAGGTAGTCCTTGACTTACGACCATAATTGAAATGGGGCAAAATTCACATAGCAACTGTCATGAATTTACCAACATTTCTGTTGCTAAACAAGACAGTTGTTATGTGAATTTTGCCCCATTTCACAACCTTTCTTGCTGCAGCTGTTAAGAGAATCGTTGCAGTTATTATATTAGTAACATGATCATTAGGTAAAGTTGGCTTCTGTATTTGCCTCTCAGAAGGTTGCAAAAGGTTGCATGACCCTTCATAAATATGAGTCAGTTGGCAATTTGTCTGAATTTTGATCAAATGAATATGGGAATGCTGCAATTTCATAAGTGTGAAAAATAGTCATAAGTCACTTTTTTCAGGGCCTTTGTAAATTTGAACCATCACTAAATGAATGGATGTAAGTTGAGGACCATCTGTAATCAGAATGTTATTCTCAGCATTAATTGACCATCTTTGAATAGAAGCATACATATCAAAGTGATTAGAATCAACATTGGATAGAAAATGTATTACCTCCATTGCATAGGGCGTAAAAAGAGCTAACATAAACTCAGTTTCTAAAGACTCCCATGTAAAACTATTTTGATTCTTATCAATCTAGAAACTATTATTTATTTATTTATTTGTCAACAAGTACAAGGAAACAAGTATGAAAACACATGAAAAAATGGCACAAATAAATGGATATAAATAAGCAAAACATAGCCATAAACACATAAAAAGAGTACATATAAATGGGGACAGTAGGACAGGGCTGGTGCACTTATGCACGCCCCCTTAATGATGAAATCATTTCTCCAGTTGACTGAGTCTTGAATTTGAGATTTGGGATCATATTAAATCTTCCTGAGAATGTCTGCCCTGTCAAAATCATTGCAAAAGTGCAGGATAAAACCATCAAGGAAATCAGAGAACTCAGAAGAGCATCTGGGGATGTGCAAGTTCTTCTTTCCTTGGTCAAAGTCAAAGCTAATGACTCACCTGTCAGAAAAGCAGTGGTAAAAATAGGAATTATGGAGAGGATAGCTAGGTTAAAAAAAACCATGGCTCGTTAAGGAAAAAAAATGTCACTGCTCATTTCAAGTTTACCAAAGAGTACATGGACACCCCTCCAGATTCTGGGAGAATGTTCTATGAACAGATAAGTCAAAAGTAGAACTTTTCAAGCCAGGGGTATTATTAAGCCTATGAAAACAAAACACTGCTTTCCCCATACCAGGAATGGACATTTTCAAATATTGTTAAACATGAAAATGTTGTAATTTGGGAATGTTTTGATGGCTCAGGTCCTGGACAACTGCTATCATTAAATGGAATATAAATTTTCATTATATTAAGAAAAACCCTATAGAAAAATAGCTGTTATCAGTTGAAGCTGAAGTTCATACAGCAACAAGTGATTCCAAATATACATGAAGATCTATAACAGCTGAATGGAAATAAGACATTGAATATTTTGGCACTGCCAAGTCAAAAGTCCATACTTAAATTCTATAGAAATGTTACTGCAGGTCTGAAATGAGCAATTGAGCTACTGAATTGAAGCAATTCAGCCTGAAGAAATGATCAAAAATTGTTACATAGCAGAATCATTGAGACTCTCTTTATATATTAGCAATCATCTGGCAACAATTAATGGCAAGTGGCCTCATGGCAAGATAGGCAGGAAATAAATTGAACAAATAAATAAATATGTAAAAACCCACAAAACAATAAAGAGCAGTGCTTTTTTCCCCAGAATTGGGAGGATCTGGATATATTTTAAAAATTGCAGAAAAATATACTCTTCAGCTCTGGAGAATTACTAGCAATGATGTTGCAACTAATGTTTTTTATTTATTACAAATTTGAGTTCTTTTAAAAGATAATATTAAAATATATTCAGATATTATTAGCCCTATGAAAGATGGCATTCACTAAATCTTTACTTTGCATTGTGCCAGGAAAAAGGGTCTGGCTGTTAGTTTATACACTGCTAACTTTTGTAATATTCAGGATACTAGCCCTGTTATCTACCTAAAGTGTCTGGTCTGTTAGTTTTCAAAACAAGAATGTTTATGATGATTATCTGTGTCTGGTACGCAAGATACTGTACAGTGTGCTACATTGTTCTGCTGTTGCTGTTGCCTACCTCCCTAGATGGTCATGGAAATGTCCACAAGAATGCTTTGGTAGAGTCTAAAAGATGATTCAGTATATTTACTTCTACAGTTGAAACAAGTATTGCATATTTAACATGCAGAGATCACAGCATTCAAAGGATGCATGTTCCTCTGCTAGGAGCATGAAATGATTAACAACTCGTTTTCACAAAAAAACTAGTCTTAGATATCAACAGAAAATGTGACTGATCACTGTATATCCCGGTCATTTTTCTAATGTGATTGGAGTAATCGCTTCTCATACTGAAGAGTTCCATGGTGCAGCTGAAAAGCATGTAAACACAAGCTGCTTATTTGCAAGAAGCTTCCAGATTTGCAATATGATTGCTATGGAAACCACATAATGAAAATCTTATAACCATCTGTGTGCTTTGATGAATTTTACTGCATAGTTCAGCTGTTTTTGTTTACTGTTGTTGAAATATTGAGTAGAATATATTAACTCACAAGTTCGCTATCTGAAGTATTAATATTGTTCAGTGACACAGCGTCTCCTAACTAATGCAGCCCAACAGAGTGCTTCTTGTTATTAATGTGCTATTAATTAGGGCTAATGTAGGTATATTTGTGATAGGGACTAGAGCTTTGAATGAGAGGGAGATGGAAGGACTTAGTTAAACCACATAAACCAAACTTAGACAAATTTTTATATCTGTTTAATTTGATGTTTTCTATTTTATCTATGGAATGTGATATGGTCACCTCTTTGTATCTTCTTGAGTGTCCAAAGAAATTCCTCAAAGCATATTAAATCATATGTAATTATGCAAGCAGTAAAAAAAGGAAATATGCTACAGTAAAGCTTAATCTTATAATTAATTTATTTAAGATGTCAAAAAAACCTGCTGTAATTATTTTCTAAAGATTATCTACTTTATTTATGCAAGCAGGCAGACATGTACAAACATTCTTATGTATTCTAAAACTATTATACAATTAAAATTGTATATGCAGTAAATGTTTAATTGACAGGGTATAACTACTATGAAATAACATATGGCTGTGGGAATCTGGAATAATGTCCACTAATGGTTGATGGGTTGCCTAGACTAAATTATGTCGAAGAGTGTTTTTGAAAGAGCAGATTTCTTAATTAAGTGCAACTAAACTTAAATATTGCATTGTTTATCATTTGCCAAGACTGTACAGTAATAAATTGGTAAGAACAGCTGGCACCATTGCTTGAATGCCGCAAATAAATAGTTTGTCAACATTTTTAGCAGCAAAAATGGTCTTTTGCAGAATGCTGCATATTAAGTAATGTTTATCAAGTATAAATTATTGAAGACTGTGATGTCCATTGGAACAGTGGATTCCCCACTGGATATCAATGGATCTGAATGTTCAAGGGATGTGACTAAGGAATGAGAAGTTGGTGTCCAAGACTGTAAAATAGATAGCTTTTTCTAGTCTTGTAAGCTTTATTAACATGTAGCATAAGAAAGCTGATGTACTATTCTGCATTTTCATAGCATTTTCCTTTGTATGAAGTGAGGTTATTTTATCTATATAAAAACTCATCTGGTGGGCTTTTAGGGGGTAGGCCTACTGTGGCCCACCCAGGGAGTCTCGTTGCTAGAGTTTGCAAGCTGGATTTCCCCATTAGATTCAACATGCTAACCCCAGCTGTACAATGAAGGAACCACTAACTGTTAAATGAATTGTAAAGTGAGTACACCCAGCCACATATTGTACTTTGGATATTATTATCACAAACTACTTATTCATGAGAGCTTTATTTTAAATGGACATCAAACCATCTGCTCTGCCTTAGAGCCCAGCTAGTTGCTAAGAGAGGCAATCAGATCAAATTAGATTAGATGAAACTATTCAGTCTGAATTGTAATACACAGTCATGTTACTAGCTTCTAACTGAATTGTTGTGGTCCAAGAATTGTGAAGTGGTTAGTCCTGGAATAATACTCTTGAAACTGAATATTAATTATGAGTGAGCTGTTAGTCATAGGAATTGAAGCTAGGTGCAATATTGTAATGATAATTAAGCCATCGATATTTGCAGATGATAGTGTGCTCTTTATTAATTATATGAAGAACCTGTTCATAATGATCAATAAAAACCATACAGTTACATAAATGGATGGTTTTCTGGAATCAGATGAATTCTTCTGAATATACCAATGTGTCAGGCTTTCTAAATAGTACAGACAAGAAACCAATATCATGACTATTGATATTTATCTATACTATAGCCTTTATCTGACTGTTGCCCTGGCTGCAGCTCTTCTTCCTTCTATCTCTCAACAATACTCCCACAGACTATTCTATTATCCCACATTTATAATAGCTTGATTATTGCATACTTTGTGACTCCTGTAATCTACATAGTCATAGAAATTTTGTGGTTTAGAGTTAGCTGGTTCACAAATTTTCTCAGTACTGATGTTGGATTTTTTCCAAGTATTTCAGTATATCATGTACAGACTGTTCTAAAAGTGGAATCAGGTGTAACCACAATTCAGAGTAAGGAAATTGTGTAATCATGCCCCATTAGGAGTAGAACAATATTGGGTCTAGAAATCATTTGATGTGAATATTCATGGTCTAAAGCTTTTAGTGTTTCATTCTTGATGTAGAAGATTAATTTGTGTTGATTTAATTGTACAGTTTGCAACATGATAAACTTTCCATACATATCTACAACTTAAAAAGAGGGGGGAAAGGCTGCAAGTATGTCAGTTTGATGCAATTCTGCCAAGAGGACCTGATTCATGATGGATTCAGAAATTATGGGGATGGGAATGAAACTGGGGCTAACTTTGAACTTTGCTTTAGGCAGCAAAATGTCTTGGGCAGCATTGTCTTAAAGTGCTAGAGGTTATCACCATGTGAGTACGGAAGCTGAAATAAAAATTTGGCTTTGTGAGAATGCAGTAGGAAAAGTAACCTTAGATTATAAGCAAATTCAAACTGAAAATAGCTACTGGAATCTACTTTCTCTCTTTAGAGAAAACAAATAGTTGTAAATATGCTATGGACATTTTTTATTCAAAATGTTGACGTTTGTAATTAAGGGAGAATGGTGAGTGTTTAACACAGTTAAACATGTTCTGAAATCTCTGAGAGATAAAGTTTGCGCAAATGAATTATCTTCTTGATCTTTTCTAAACGATCTAGGATTAAAATTCTTTAAACTAACTTTTATGTTGAACTTTTTGTATGCACAGAAGAAGCAGCAACAGTAGCTGAAATGCCAGGAAAGAGTGAAGAATCAAAGAAACAAGATGCTGTAAGCAGTATTTCAGGTGCGTTGGATATGTGTCTATATTTGCTTTTGAAGACTTGTCTTCCCTCTTAGCATAAATAAAGATATTTGAAATTCCAGAAGCTTAACCATTCTCCTATGGCACTAAAGCTGAGTGGGATTTGGTGGAGGGCAGAATCTAAATAGCCCCATTTAGGATGCATGAAAATTACTTGAGAAGGATTTATAAAGTAAGCCAATTTATACAAGGTATTCCTTTCTGAATTACTTTGTAATGACTCAATTAGCTTTCATTTCTTCACAAAGGAGATTTAGCTGCATAAATTAGCTTATCATCATTGAGGATGTGTCACTGCTAAAGGACAGTTTATAGATACAACATGCAGTTGCTGTCAAACCTATAAGAATGTAATATAGACATCTGTGTATACTTTGTGCTTGAGCAGAACAGACTTCTGTCATTCAGAGACTAACAGGGGACAACAAGTTGCCCAAGGGACCAACAATGTAGACATCTCTGAAAAGGTCATCTTGACACAGGCTCTGACAATCGACCCACAGCTCTGTCTTCTTTGATAAAAATCAGATAAACTTAAGACCACTAATTGATCTGCAGCCTGCTTAAATGTTGCCCATGCATATCTTCATTGCATATGATTATACTGCAGAAAGCAAATGAACCGGCCTAAGAAATGCCAGGGTCCAATGACTGCAAAAGAAAAGGTGATGGTGATATGAAAATTAGAAGGGAACAGCAATACCCAGGAATTGTAGTGGGGGTGGGGGTCATTGCTTTCTTTTCTTTGTGTTGGCAAGTTGCCCTGGTGTTAATCCACGCTAAAGAAGGAAGTTGGAGAACTGGATCAGGTACCCTAGAATAGGACAACTTTGTTTAAAGGCATACTAACATTTGCTTCACTGGCATTGCCATTTAGATACACTTATTCCTTATCGAAACACATCCAAATCCCAGACATCAGCTGAATGCCTGGTGTGCTTGTCACTGTGTCCTGAAAGAATGAACCTGAGGTTATCTTTTTCGTCATACTTGCTCCACATCATTCTTCCACTGCTGTCAGAGAAAGGGTGGATGAGGAGTATGTTCAGGAAATTTCTTCAATGTGCCCTTCCTGTTGTAGCATGTGGAAAGGAAACAGGCCTGACTTCCGGCCTCTGGCAGGAAACTATATGAACAGGTTGTTGTGGACAGTTTAGGCTAATGTTTGCTGCAAAGGAAACAAAGTTTTAAGTCATCAGATGTTGCTCTGAGAATGGACCACTACAATAGGTTAAGTAATATTTCTTATCAAAGAAAAGTTACTCCCACTATTCCTCAAAGCTTTTTGGTAACTTGGCATGCATTTACATGAACATAACATCAGCTGGCTCCACTTCAAGGCCTTTAGAACACAAAGCCTAAAGTCTATTCAGAAATGAAGTAAAACACCATACAAGACAGAATATTTAA
Organism: Rhabdophis nuchalis; assembly: GCA_039707465.1. Taxonomy (NCBI): domain Eukaryota; kingdom Metazoa; phylum Chordata; class Lepidosauria; order Squamata; family Natricidae; genus Rhabdophis; species Rhabdophis nuchalis. The sequence goes on along the minus strand of CM077647.1, from coordinate 50,289,921 downwards.
GCATCACCTAGAGTTTGTGATGCTCCTGACAGTATTGTTATCTTCTTCTTCTGGAACAACATGGTTATCCACTTTGCCTCTCTCAAAAAGTATCAAAAGATAGTTCTGTTTAGATTCTATGTATTCAGCCAATGTAGGATTGCCTTGATTTCAGTAGGTCTTAGTCTGTGTAGGATTGGAACTTCAGTGAACCGTAAGCATGAACTAGTAAATAGTATATATCATTCTTTCATTGGAAGGTTGTGCTAGTAGTAGTTTGTAGCCTCTAGGGTTTCTCTGTTATTTATCCGGATAATCCTGATAAATTTCAAATGTAATAATTGGATTAAGTAAATCTCGATAAATGGTGTGACAATATATTTAGCAAGCTCAAACATAAATGCAATTTGTTGCTTTCAATTGGTTTGTTTTTAAACAATCTTCATTATATCCTTTTTTCATTTGAACTTAGCAGATATATCCTGCAGCACTGAGCTATCCATTTGTCAGTTGGCATAGCATAAAGAATTGGACAGATTTAAAATATCAGATCTTTATATACTCTTGGATTCTTTAGGAGTACTGTGATATATCGACCAAAGATCCACCATTTTAAACAATAGTCAGGAAGCTCACAAACCAGTATGATATGGTAGTTCTTTTGTAGTGGGACACAAATGAAATGGGAATACAGTTCCCAGAAAGCTGGCAAAGGCTGAAGGATTTTCGAAGTTATAATTTCAGCACAACTGAAGGCTTTAGATTGACAACAATAAGTAGAGAAAATGTGTTGCTTTGTTCATCTCTACACATAAAAGTCCAACTTTGATGAAAATATAGCAATTGTATTGAAATATATTTATAGAACTCTTTTAACTTTAATAAATTGCTTGGATAAATTCTTATTGAAAAAGCAGCATTACAAATAAGTAGATAAATACTGTATTTTTCAGAGTATAAGACACACCGGAATATAAGATGCACCCAGGTTTTGAAGAGGCAATTTTTTTAAAAAGTTGGTAGGTAGATAGAGGGATAGAGAGGGAGAGAAAGAGAGAGAAATACAGTAGGTAGGGAGAGAGAGAGTAGGTAGGTGGGTAGGTAGGTAGATTAAGAGAGAGGGGGGAGGGAGAGAGAGAGGGAGAGAAATACAGGAGGGAGAGAGAGTGTGTAGATAGGTAGGTAGGTAGAGGGATAGAGAGAGAAAAATAGAGAGATAGAGAGAGAGAAATATAGCAGATAGGTAGAGAGAGAGGGAGAGAGTAGGTAGGTTGGTAGGTAGAGGGATAGACAGAGAAATACAGAAGATAGGTAGGGAGAGAGAGAGAGTAGGTAGGTAGAGGGATAGAGAGAGAAAAATACAGAGAGAGAAATACAGTAGTTAGGTAGGGGGGAGAGAGAGTAGGTAGGTTGGTAGGTAGAGGGATAGAGAGAGAAATATATAGATAGAGAAATACAGTAGATAGTGGGAGAGAGAGGTAGATATATATAGGTAGAGGGCAGGGAGAGGGAGAAATACAGTAGGTAGGTAGAGAGAGAGTAGGTAGGTAGAAGGATAGAGAGAGAAATATATATAGAGAGAGAAATACAGTAGAGAGAGTAGGTAGGTAGATGGGTAGATAGAGGGGGAGAGAGAGAAATACGGTAGGTAGGGAGAGAGAGAGAGAGAGAGTAGGTAGAGGGAAATATAGAGAAAAATAGAGAGAGAAATATAGTAGATACAGTATGTAAGAGAGAGTCAGTAGGTTGGTAGGTAGAGGGATAGAGAGAAAAATAGAGAGAGAAATACAGTAGATAGGTGGGGGGAGAGAGGGTAGGTAGGTATATAGGTAGAAGGGGGAGAGAGAAATACATTAGGTAGGTAGGGAGAGAGCGAGGGTAGGTAGGTAGGTAGAGGGATAGAGAGAAATAGAGAGAGAGATAGAAATGCAGTGGACAAGTAGGTGTTTCTTCTGGCACAGCACTTGATCAATGTAATTCTCATCAAACAGTTAACGAGCTTTCCAAAAGGGGGAGGGGGAGGTTTTGCACTCTGCAAACCTTCCCAAAACTGCCCGTTTTTCGCAAAAACAGGCCCATTTTTTTTCAAATAAAAGGCATGAATAGCTTGGGGGGGGGCTTGCATAGTGCTCCTGGGGAGGGGGGAGGGCAAAACGAGCAAAAAACGCCCTGTTTTTCGCAAAAATGTGCATGCATAGCCTTATGGAGGCTTATTGAGTGTTGTTGGGGGGAGGGGAAACGGGCTGTTTTTTGCTCATTTCTTCCCTCCCCAGCCCCCAGGAGCTGTCTGAAAGCCTCCATAAAGCTAGGCACAGCCATTTTGGTGAAGGGGCGGAGCTTCAGGAGGCAAAAAAATGCTGTTTTCGATGTATAAGACGCACCCAGATTTTCAGCCTCTTTTTAGAGGAAAAAAAGGTGCGTCTTATACTCCGAAAAATACGGTACACCTGTCCCTTATTGTCAATAGCTGCTGATGGATTTGTTCTTCATTATTTGTCTAATCTCATGTTTTAAAAAAATCTAAAATAGAAGCGACATCTTATTTTTCTCTATTGTCTTCATAATTTTTATTCCTTTGCTGTTAACATCAGATGGGGAATGAGGATCATGTAGAATGGATTTTGGAATATGTGCAATATGGATTTTGTACTGTTGCACTGCCTAAATAAAATAGGTTTGCTATTATTTAAATTTGCCTTTTGGCTCTTTTTCTTTCTCATTTACATGTTTTATTAATAATTAGCTATTAGCAGGAAGAATGTAGAAATCATGATGTTGCCCAAATACTTGATGTTTTGTAGGTAAAATAGTTTCATTTTCAGTTAACAAACAGAGCAAGAGTTGGATCCCATTGTATCTTACCAATACCCATTTTAATGTTTCCCCCTTGAAAATATTTTTACTTTTATTCAGGTATGCAATGCTTTTTTCAATCCTTATATATTATTTATATGTCTAATTTTTCATGATGTAACTGGACAGATAATTTCTTGCAAACTAATTGACTTTTACGTTGATGTTTCTTTATTGTGCAAGCTATAAAAATAAATGTAAGCGTTTGTTCCAGTTACTTCCAAAGGAAATATTTTAATTAAAATATTTTGAATAATTGTAAATTAATTCCTTGTTTTGACTGCCTAATCAGAGTCCTGCATACTGAGGCACAACTATCCATGTGTGTAAATGTTCTTCATTCTAGCTATATCTATGTATTTATATTACAATACTGTAATTCTGTAGCCCTTCTTCTGTATGAACTAAAAAGCCCTAAATGCCATAGCTTACCAACAATGAATTGCCGTATTTTTCACTCCATAAGAAGCACCTGACCATAAGACACACCTAGGTTTAGAGGAGGAAAACAAGAAAACAAAAATCAGGAAGAGCCTGAGAGGACTACAGATAGGTGTGCCCTAATGTGCAAGCTGTGCCTATGACTCCGGCACTGCGGAAAACAGATAGAAGAGACAGGGTTCAGCACTATAAAAAGTCCCCGCCATAATAGCCTGGCTGCTATTCACCAAAGGAACGGCACCAGTGCATCTGACTCCTTGGAGACTCTTGAGGTAATACACTTCACGGTTTAGGATGCAGCTCCATAAGACGCACAGACATTCCCACCCACTTTTGGGGGAGGGGGGTTTATGAAGAGAACAATATGGTAGTTTTTATACATGGAAGCAAAGAATTGGTTATTATGCTTCTAACAATGGAATTGTAAGGAGAAGAAGTATGATGCTTATTTGGCACCATATCCTCTCTAGATTGCTGTTTTAAAATGACCAAAATCCTATGAGACTGTCACATTTCTCTCTCTCTCTCTTATGAAATCTCAGGCAAGAAAACATGTAATCTGATAAAACCTTGATTTCTTAAAGTAGAAAAAAAAAAGACTTTTTAATACTTATGCTTTAGCATTTACAGCATCACATGAAATTATACAATGCCTGAAAAGATTGCTGACCCTGTTTGAAAGTAGTGTGTATATTTCAGCATTTCTCAAGTTACTGCAGCTGTGATAAGATAACTCTAGCTGGATTCCTTCCAACTCTTCTAATTCCTTATCCAGTGCAAAACTTTTAAAATGTTGAGTCACCATATCAGAAGCCCCACAAACATTCCAGAGTGCCCATTTCTTCCAACATCTGTGGACTGACATTTGTCCAAATATTATGCTAATTACAGCTGTTGTACAAAAATAATATATAAGCAAGCTTAAAAAATGTCTATCTAACATCTTCTTAAAGACTTCCAGGGTTGGGGCATTCACAACTTCTGGAGGCAAGCTGTTCCAGAGGTTAATTGTTCTAACTGTCAGGAAATTTAACTAAGAACTTTCCTGACAATTAGAACAATTAACCTCTGGAACAGCTTGCCTCCAGAAGTTGTGAATGCCCCAACCCTGGAAGTCTTTAAGAAGATGTTAGATAGACATTTGTCTGAAATGGTATAAGGTTCCTGCCCACGCAGGGGGTTGGATTAGAAGACCTACAAGGTCCCTTCCAACTCTGCTATTGTATTGTATTGTATTGTAAATCTACCCCAACCCAACAGAAAAGGAAAAGGAAGAAAATATCATTTATTAACTCACTGCTCTTCAGAATAAAACGTTATATGTTTAGATGTTTGAAAGCAGAGGTTATTTGAAGTATTCAAACTATTGGCCAAAGTGAATTTCATGTTGGGAAATAATTATTATGATGCTCTCAAGGATATGGTATTGTGTCCACTTGGTTTTAAAAGTCAGCTCATAAAAATGTTAAGACAAAAATATTAATATTTTATGATACAGACAGGTCACTCTTTCAACACCATGTGCAGGCAAATTAAGCTTGATTATATATTATTTTTGTACATAATTTCTGGGTATTATATCAGATGAACTCATTCTAACCTTATTTAAGAATGTGATACTTTTTTTTTAACAGTAAAACTTTTCACCCAAAATAATTGGCATATACTAGCTTCTGTTTGAGTATATGTATGGTATATATACATACATAGCCAGAACACATGAAAAAGTACAATCCAAAATATAGCAGTGCTAATCATTATTTTTTAAATTGAACAATGAATAAACAGGTAACATTTGTAGAAACTAAAAGTATATCTATATTTTATTTTTTTTATTTATCGCATTTAGAAAATGCCCATTTCACTCATAGAGAGACCCGGTGTGATGTTCAGTTAAAAAACATCACTATAGCTCAGGTTTTTAAGTCATATAAACCATCTATTGTTCCATTCTCTTAGTTTTAATGTAACACATTATTTGAATTCAATAAAGTAATATAGAGTATATTTGATTCTTAGTATACTGTAGGCATTTTAAATTATTAAATATACAAGAGAGTGTAAGAAAATATATATTCAATTAATATTAATTATACTTTCAAATGTTAGGGTTACAAGCATTACTTATGATATGCATTTAAATTTAATATAATGATACATATAATTTAATTATATAATTTAATATAAAATGAAAATTTAAAAATGAAGGAATAGCATAAACAAAATACTTGTTTTACAATAATAGTTTCACCCTCAAGGTAAATTAATATTAAACTCTCCGTTGTGTTTTTGCATGATGTTTGTATATGTGTATGTATCCCAAACATGCTTTTTTTTTCTTTGAAGACATTTCGCTTCTCATCCAAGAATCTTCTTCAATTCTGATTGAATGGTGGGGAAGCTGAAGAAGCTTCTTGGATGAGAAGTGAAATGTCTTCAAAGAAAAAACAAAAAATCCAGTTGCTTCTTAAAAAAGCACCTTTGGGACAACCATGACCTGATGACTGAGAATCTCCATAGGCATGTCTGTCTGTCTGTCTGTCTGTCTGTCTGTCTGTCTGTCTGTCTGTCTGTCTGTCTGTCTGTGTGCACCTATATGTCTTGAACAACCACTAGCATCTTTCTTTTTTCTTTTCTTCTTTTAAACTGTTCTTTTCTCCTGTTATATTTCCCTCCTGAACAAATTTGTCTTTGGATTAGAATGCTCATTACAATTTAGCACTTACTTCTGAGTAGACATATGCATCTTACTCTGTGCAATCTTGCTAAAGGAAAAAAAGCAGCATGCTACACTGATTAACCGTGTCACACACCATCCCTTCCTTCCCTTTCCCTTTCCAGGTAGGCAGACATAAAACACCAACACAGGAGCTTGACGCTTCTAGTATGTTTGTACTGTTAACTGTTTATAACTTTGGAGACTAATAAAATTCGGGTCATAACACCCAGTTTTTATTTTTAATACACATTTATATTACATTTTTGCCTTTGGTCTACTCAATATTTAGGCCACAAATAAAAAAAAATTTAAAAGTTCTTTCTAACTGCATGTTCCATATATGCAACTGTATTAAATGGCTCAGAGCAATTGCATTTTACATTAATGATAATAGAAATATACACTATAATCACCATTAGATTTATAATCACATTTAAGGTTGATACCTATCTGAATTAAAGTGATTGTCTGGTGCTCTTTTAGGTTTGCGATATCCCAATTCCCTAAATGAAGGCAGCCTGGTATGCATATTATGCAAATCCCTGTTTCATTATGCAAAGTAAGCATTTTCTACCAATTGCTTTGTGTTTGCTCCTGGCATATGTCACCATATTTGAAGAAGGAATGTTGAATGCCAGGAAAAAGTCATTTAAATCATCTTATGCTTTCTTCTGAGTTTGAAAGCCAAAATCTTCAAGCAAAGTTTCCTACTGCTTTTTATTTATCCATTGAATTTGAATTGCATCACAGGAAGACCTCTGTTACCTCTCCCCTCCCCAGTCCATTTTCCTGATTGAAAATTATTTCCAGACTAATTAATTCCAACAAAAAGCAACATATAGAAAATCTGTGGCCCTTTCTTTTGGCAGATGAAAACTTGAAAGTTACTCTAACATTTAATTCTTGATAAGAGAGTGATGGCATTAATATGTTTATACACAGGAGATCCTGTTTGCAGAACTTCTGCATCACATCTGGATTCACTTCAGGAACATGATAAAGCAGAATGGGAAGAGATGTCAGAAATGTTAACCTACAAAAAATTCCATGGAGAAGGATGTTATTTTTCTCCTCCCAAATTCTTGGCAGGTTTTTATCAAAACCTTGTATATTTAGAAGGAAATGAATTTACAATTAGCAGAAGTAACATTTAGAAAGCAATTCCAAAGATGTGTACCTAGAAAAGTATTTTGCTTCAACTGGAGACTTCAATGAAATTACTTAGAAAATAAAGTTGGGTTTAAAAAAAAAAAAAATGCATAGATGAGCTAGATCCCTAGTTTCTGAATCAATTCTGGAACAAGTCTAATCCATTTATATCCAATAAATTTTAGTCTTTGGTCATTTTAATATTACAATAAACAATAAGCTACTAATTGGCTCGGGACCTAGTTATATGCGAGACCGTCTCCTGCCCCATACATCCCTTAGACCGATACGCTCCCACAGAGAGGGCCTTCTCAGGGTGCCGTCGGCCAGACAATGCCGACTGGCGACACCCAGGGGAAGGGCCTTCTCTGTGGCAAGCCCCGCCCTATGGAAAGACCTACCCCCTGAACTCCGTACCATCACTGACCTCCGCCTCTTCTGCCAGTGTTTAAAAACACATCTCTTTCATCAAGCCGGCCTAACATAACCTCCGCTGTGACTAGTATAGATAGTTTTAATTGGGGATTTTAATTGGTTTTAGCGCAGGACTTGGTATTTAATAGGTTTTTAAATTTTTTGTATTTTTGTATTATTTTGTATGTTATTTTAAATTCCTGTGCGCCACCCTGGGTCCTTTTGGAAAAGGGCGGGATATAAATCAAATAAAACTAAAACTAAAACTAAACTAATTATTTGCAGGTCAAGATACTTTGTATAGAGGAAAATGATGAATCATCTTGAAATTATTTGGCCACATTTCCTAAATCAAAATACTATTTTTAAAATATTGACTATATAGAATCATAGGATCTTAGGGCTGGAAGGGAACGTGGATCTAATCCAAAACCCTGCTCAAGCAGGAACCCTTATTTTCTGTAGCAATGGAGAACCCACAATTCCAGAAGACAGACTGTTCCATTGGTTAATTGTTTTCCATAACTTCTTTCCTACATCCCAAAAATCTGTTTGACCCTCTTAATGTTTCCCTCATGGACACATAGTAGTTGAGATGGAAGTCTATTGAGACAGAAGTCCATTCCTAAGAGATCTGTAAGAGGTGCGCATAAGTGCATCAAAGTGCCTACCGGCCCTGTCCTAATGTCCCCATTTATTCGTATTCATTTTATGTATTCATAATCATGTTTATACTTATATCTGTTATCTTATACAAATAATAAAAATAAAATAAATTTATGTTAGAAAACTATAAGTAGACTACATCCTCAGCCCTTTTCAAATCAACTGCAGATAGGAAAAAGCTGTGATGCTCCAAAATGGATTAATTGCTGCTTTTAAAGATTAAAGAATGAAAAGACAAACTTCTTTCTCAGGAGATCAAAATCAGGGGGGACTTTGGATGTTAACTGAAGATTAGAGATGAACAGCTGAAGAATGTGCTATATTTTTGCAATGTGAAAACGTTATCTTAGGCTCATTATTGTGCTATAAATTAGATGTCCTGGTTTGAAAGAATGTTCGCATGGCGGCCAGAATGATTCCTTGGGTTACAACAATGTTTCTCAACAAATCCTTCACATATTTCTGCTTAGAAGTCTAGATGGATCAAAAGTTCAGCAACGTTATTCCAACATTCCTAGTTGGGCAAGAAATAATGGTTGGAAATTGATCAAAGAGATAAGCAACCTGGAATTAAGGAGAAACTTCCTAACAGTAAGGGCAATTAACCAGTGGAAAAGCTTGTCTTCAGAAATCATGGGCACTCCATCACTGGAGGTTTTAAAGAAGAGAATGGACAGGCACTTGTCTGAAATTGTATAGGTTGTCCTGCTTGAGCAGTGGGCTGGACTAGAAGATCTCCAAAGTCTTCCAGCTCTGTTGTGTTCTATTCTCTGTTCTGGCTTGGAGAGCTGACAGGCTGATATCTGCAGAACTTGGCAAGGAGTCTCAAAGAGTCATGATACAGTTAGCGAACTAATAGTCTCCTGCAAATTCCACTCCCCTTTCTTTCCTCTGGGAGGGGCCATTCGTTATCTGGCCTTACTCCCAAGTCGACCCTTGTCCTTTGTTGTTCCCTTCATCTGGCAGCTCTGCACATGCATACACTGGGAACGGGCTCCAGCTGTTCGTCTGCCTCACTGATATCTGACTCTGAAGGCAGCTGACCATTGGCATACAGTTCTGGCCCCTTCTCTGTCTCTGACATCAGAGTCCTCCCCAGACTCCAGGACTGGCTCTCATTCCTCCTTAATCTCCTCACTGTCCTTATCTGCTGCCAGCTTGTCTGGCTGCTGGCGGGCCACAACGGCTCTCTCTCTCAGAATTTTTATCTGTTTCATTGTTTTCTGCAACGAGAAGATGGTTAATAACTTTTCACTCCATGCCATTGGGGATACCTTTTTCTTTCTGCCTACACTGCTTTCAGTGTCTTTTTACCTTCTTTATTTTTGCATCAGCTTCTGTAAGGTAGGATTTCCCTGCACTTTCTCCTCTTCCTCTTCTTGCTCTTCAAGGTCTTTTACAAATGTCTCTCAGATTCTCTGCTCTGTTTGGTCAGCCTTTTGTCAGCCTCATATTTATATATATACATGTGTTTATGTACTTATATATTTATATTTATATATTATAATTATAATTATGTACTCAAAGGCAGACCTTATGCTACTGCGAGAGTCCCCGCTCTCGCAGGTCTGGCCCTCCTCTTTAACGAGGGCCCGCCTTGATGAGGGATTTATTAATCTGGAGAGGTGGGCGAAGCGCGGCCTCAGGGGTTTTTTAGTTAGAAATTTGTTGTCTATTTTAGGGGGTACCAGGGAGGGGGGAGGGTATAGACAGGTTGAGACTAGCAAGAAGGGAATGGGCCGAGCCAGCAGAAGGCGGAAGGAGGCGGATGGATCCGCTAAGAGGGGCGATACACGGGTCGTTTCCATGGAGGGCCTACCCATCGAGAGGGTGGCAGGGAGAGTCAGATCCAATGGGAGACAAGTTCTATCCTCCCGGTTGGGGGCACGAGGCCAATGGTTGCAAACGGTCAGGTGCCACAACCCCCGCAGGCTAGGTGGTCAGGGATTACAGGGCCAGGGCCTGTGGCTGATGTTTTGCAATGCCAGGTCCGTGGTCAACAAAGCCCTCCTCATTCATGACCTTGTGTCAGAGGGGGAGCCGGACCTGGTGGGAATTGCGGAGACCTGGCTGGGCCACGAGGGAGGACTCCCCCTCGTTGAAATGTGCCCGCCAGGTTACCGCACTTTTCATCAGCCCCGGGCCCTAGGCAGGGGTGGAGGGGTAGCGGTTATTGTTAGGGAAGGTCTTGAGCTGAGAGAGACCAGTGTGCCACAGACCACCGGCTGTGAGTCCCTCTCCGTGAAGTGGGGCCTAGGGAGGCAGTTGGACTTGCTGGTTGTATACCTGGCTCCCCGCTATGTAACAGCAGCCCTGCCTGAGCTCCTTGAGGTGATCGCTACGATGGCAGTTGAGACCCCCAGACTAGTAGTCATGGGGGACTTTAACCTGCCATCGGTTGGCGAATCATCAGAGGTAGCTCGGGAGTTCATGGCTTCCATGACGGCCATGGACCTGACCCAAGTAATTCAGGGTCCCACACACGAGGGTGGACATACGCCGGATCTAATCTTTGTCTCTGGCCAATGGAAGAGTGATCTGGGTATAGGGGATATAGTCATCACACCCCTGTCATGGTCAGATCACTCACTTCTCCGGCTCGACTTTCCAATCGCTACACCCCACCGTGGGGAGGCGGAACTTGAGTCACCTATATGGTTCCGCCCCAGGCGCCTGATGGACCCTGATAGGTTCCAGACGGCACTTGGGCCACTTCCTGTGTCCCTGACCCACGCCCCGATGGAGGACCTTGTGGCCGCATGGAATACTGCGGCCACGGGAGCCTTGGATCGGGTCGCGCCCTTGCGGCCTCTCTTGCGGCGACGAACCACCCTGGCTCCTTGGTTTACCGAGGAGCTAAGGGTGATGAAGTGCCGCAAGAGATGCCTAGAGAGGAGATGGAGATCCACTCGGTCTGAATCTGACCAAACACAGGTGAGAGCCCATTTACGGACTTACCTTGTGGCACTGAGAGTGGCCAAACGTCATCATTGTGCCACTCTCATCGCATCCGCAGATAACCGCCCTGCCGCCCTGTTTAGGGTGACCCGCTCCCTCCTTCAACAGAGGGTGCGGGAAGCCCCTTTACAGGGTAGAGCAGAGGAATTTGGGATTTATCTGCAGGATAAAATCGCTCAGATTCAGAGCGAGTTAGTCCCCATCGATAGTGGCCCAGTGGGATGCCCCGAGGCAGATCTTGAGACAGTTTTGTGGGAAGAGTTTGACTCTGTTACTTCCGAAGATATGGACAGGTTACGTGGGCGACTGCGAGCCACCACATGTTTATTGGACCCGTGTCCCTCCTGGCTTGTACTGGCATCCTGGGAGGTTACACGAGGCTGGCTCCAGGAGGTTGTCAACGCTTCTCTTAGTGAGGGTTTCTTGCCTGCCTCCCTTAAAGAGGCGATGGTGAGACTCCTCCTGAAGAAGCCCTCTCTGGACCCAGCATTGTTGGTTAATTACCGTCCGGTCTCCAACCTTTACTTTTTGGCGAAGGTTGTAGAGAGTGTGGTGGCACAACAGTTTCCCCGTCACCTGGAGGAAGTTGATTATCTGGACCCGTGCCAGTCCGGCTTCCGGCCTGGGCACAGCACCGAGACAGCATTGGTCACGTTGGTGGATGATCTCTGGAGGGCCAGAGATGGGGGTTGTTCCTCCATCCTGGTCCTATTAGACCTCTCAGCGGCTTTTGATACCATCGACCATGGTATCCTATTGCATCGGCTGAAGGGGCTGGGGGTGAGGGGCACCGTTTTACGGTGGTTCTCCTCCTACCTCTCCGGTCGATCGCAATTTGTGTTGGCAGGAGAGCAGAGGTCGACCTCGAGAGCCCTCACTTGTGGGGTGCCTCAGGGGTCGGTTCTCTCGCCTCTCCTGTTCAACACATATATGAAGCCGTTGGGTGAGATCATCCGTGGTTTTGGGGTAGAGTACCACCTCTACGCTGATGACACGCAGCTATATATATCTACCCCAAACCACCCCAATGATGCCGTAGTGGTGATGTGCCAGTGCCTGGAAGCCGTGCGGGCCTGGATGGGAAGTAACAGACTCAGACTCAACCCGTCCAAGACCGAGTGGCTGTGGTTCCCGGCATCCCGGTACAACCAGTTGACTCCATCACTGGCCATAGGGGACGAACACCTCATCCCTGTGGATGGGGCACGCAACTTGGGCGTCCTGGATACCCGGCTGTCCATGGAAGATCAAGTGACAGCCGTGGCCAGGAGGGCATTCTACCAGGTTCGCCTGGTACGCCAGAGTCGTCCCCTACTGGATCGGGATGCCCTTTGCACAGTCACTCATGCCCTCGTGACATCCCGACTGGACTACTGCAATTCTCTCTACATGGGGCTCCCCTTGAGGTGCACCCGAAGACTTCAGCTTGTCTAGAATGCAGCCGCGCAAGCAATTATGGGAACCTCGAGGTTTACCCATGTAACACCGCTCTTACGCGAGCTGCATTGGCTGCCTGTCGTCTTTCGGGTGCGCTTCAAGGTGTTAGTTATCATCTTTAAAGCGCTCCATGGCACGGGACCTAGCTATCTGCGGGATCGGATTCTGCCCCATACATCCCTGCGGCCGATCCGCTCCCACAGAGAGGGACTTCTCCGGGTGCCGTCCACTAGGCAATGCCAGCGGGCGATGCCCAGGGGAAGTGCTTTCTCTGTGGCGGGCCAGCCCTCTGGAACGACCTTCCCCCCGAAATTAGAACAACCACGGACCTCCGCTCCTTCCGTCAAAAATTGAAAACACACTTTTTCTGCTTGGCCGGCCTAGGTTAGTCTTCCGTTTTAACTGGTTTTTTTTAGGGGGTATAGTTTAGTTTTAGTATAGAGGGTTTTTAGCGCAGGGATAATTCGTTTAATTCTTATTTTAACTATTTATGTATTTTGTATATGCTTTTTAATCTCCCTGTGCACCGCTCCAAGTCCCTTTGGGGAGAGGAGGCAGTTTATAAATAAAATTATTTATTATTATTATTATTATTAAATTATTATTATTCAATGTTTGCCTTTGCCTTTCAGCAATGAGCAGAAACTCTTTTGATTATTGGTTTTACCGTATTTATCGGCATATAACACGCACCGGCGTATAACACGCACCTTCATTTTAAGAGGGAAATTTCAGGGGAAAAAATTAAATTTCAAATAAAGAACTTTGAAGCAAAATAAGGGTAGCTCAGAACTTTTTTTTATTAATATTATTACCATTTATAAGGTAAATAATGTAAAAGGAAAATGTGGTGAAACTCACTTAACGACGGCCTTGGTTAGCAACCAAACTTTTAGGCTCAATTGTGGTCATAAGTTCTTTCTTTCTCTCTCTCTCTTTCCTCCTTCCCCCCTCTCTCCATTTCTCTTTCTTTCTCTCTTTTTCTCTTTCTTTCTCTCTCTTTCTCTTTCTTTCCCTTCGTCTCTCTCTTTCTATCTGTCTCTCTCTCCTTCCTCTGCCCATCTCTCTCACTCTGTGTTTGTCTGTCTGTCTGTCTCTCACTCACTTAATCAGTCTCTATCTATCTGTCTCTCCCTCCCTCTCTCTGTGTGTGTCACTCACTCTGATTCTCTCCCTCCCTCTCTCTGTCTCTGTATGCCTGTCTCTTCCTCTTTCCCCCTGTCTGTCTCCGATTCATTCTCTATCTGTGTCTCTCTCCGTCTCTCTCCCTCCCTCTCTTTCTCTCTGTCTCTGTCTTTCCCTCCCTTCCCCTCTGTCTCTCTCTGTGTATGTCAGTCACTCCCTCTCTTCCCTCTCCCCCCGCCCCAACCGGGGAAGCAGCAGAAGGGCCGGCATGCCAGAGGTTACGGACGCCTCCTCCCACAGCGGGCCAGGTGGCCCGGCAGGGGCGTCAGGCAGAGAAGCCGCGCGTATCTCCGCCGGCTTCCTCTGACAGGGAGGAGAAACGTGTGCTGTGGTGGCTGTCAAAGGGAGCCGGGGGAGATGCGCGGGGCTTCCCTGCCCGATGCCCCTGCCGGGCGCAAGGCTCTGGGAAGGGCAGAGAAGCCGCGCGAAAGGCAGAGAAGCCGCGCGTATCTCCGCCGGCTTCCTCCGACAGGGAGGAGAAACGTGTGCTGTGGTGGCTGTCAAAGGGAGCCGGGGGAGATGCGCGGGGCTTCCCTGCCCGATGCCCCTGCCGGGCGCAAGGCTCTGGGAAGGGCAGAGAAGCCGCGCGAAAGGCAGGGAAGCCGCGCGTATCTCCGCCGGCTTCCTCCGACAGGAAGGAGAAACGTGTGCTGTGGTGGCTGTCAAAGGGAGCCGGGGGAGATGCGCGGGGCTTCCCTGCCCGATGCCCCTGCCGGGCGCAAGGCTCTGGGAAGGGCAGAGAAGCCGCGCGAAAGGCAGAGAAGCCGCGCGTATCTCCGCCGGCTTCCTCCGACAGGGAGGAGAAACGTGTGCTGTGGTGGCTGTCAAAGGGAGCCGGGGGAGATGCGCGGGGCTTCCCTGCCCGATGCCCCTGCCGGGCGCAAGGCTCTGGGAAGGGCAGAGAAGCCGCGCGAAAGGCAGGGAAGCCGCGCGTATCTCCGCCGGCTTCCTCCGACAGGGAGGAGAAACGTGTGCTGTGGTGGCTGTCAAAGGGAGCCGGGGGAGATGCGCGGGGCTTCCCTGCCCGATGCCCCCTCTTTGGCCCTTCCCCCCGCCCGTTCGCTCGCTCCAGGGGGCTGTGGAGCCGTGCGTACAGGGAGGCGGGCGCCCGGTGCCCGGACGGGATCGCTCCGGCGGCTGCTTTCCCACCGCGCGGGATCACCGGGATTTTGGCCGCTCCTGGCTCCGCCGGGCTTCCGTTCTCTGCCGGCGGGGAGATGGTAAGAGGAGAGGCGGTGCGATCTCCTGAGCAGCCGCCCCGTGCCGCCAGGCGCTCCTTTGGTCGCTTCCACCCGCGCCCCTCTCTCGCGGGCTCCGAATTTTGATACGAGCGCAAGGGCAGTGGTTTGCCAAGGCTCCATTAGGGGTGGAGGGATGCGAAGCAGCGGCGGCCGTTGCCGCCGCCCCTTGGCGAGCTCCCGGGGTTTGGAAAGAGCCGGGAAGTGGGGAAAGGGGGGAAGCCCCTCGACCTTGCTCTACCTGCCAGGGTCCACGGTTCCCGGGTCCATCCCTCCACCCCTAATGGAGCCTTGGCAAACCACTGCCCTTGCGCTCGTATCAAAATTCGGAGCCCGCGAGAGAGGGGCGCGGGTGGAAGCGACCAAAGGAGCGCCTGGCGGCACGGGGCGGCTGCTCAGGAGATCGCACCGCCTCTCCTCTTACCATCTCCCCGCCCGCAGAGAACGGAAGCCCGGCGGAGCCAGGAGCGGCCAAAATCCCGGTGATCCCGCACGGTGGGAAAGCAGCCGCTGGAGCGATCCCGCCGGGATACAACTTTTCCCCGCGCCCTGCAGGCACCCCCGGAGGGCATGATCGGAGGAGGGCAAGTACGGGAAGCTGCAGTCTTGCGGGAAGGGAAGAAGGACGGGAGGGAGGGAGGGAAGGGACGGGACTGTGTCGCCCCGCTGGCTGGCTGGCTTCCAGCCCCGGCGATTAAAGAAGCCAGCTTCGGCGGTTCGGTGAGCTGGCGTTAGCCCCCCTCTCCGCCGTTATTACCTTCGTGCCAGCTTTTGCCGCGGCGTGGGAAAAAAGGTGATCGGGCGGAGGAGGAGAAGGAGGCTCCGTCCTCCACGGGGCAGTTTCGATGCCATTGGCTGGGTTGCCTTGCAAGCGAATCCATGGGGATTAATGGAGAGGTTGGGGGTTTTTTTCTCCTCCTTCCCCTGGGAACGGTTAGCCCTCCTTGCGGTCCCTTCCCTAACGGGAGAGCAGCGCCCTCCCTCGTGTTGCCCTTTTGGGGGGGATTGCCGCCGCCGCTGCCGCCGCCGCCCCTCGGCGAGCTCCCGGGGTTTGGAAAGAGCCGGGAAGTGGGGAAAGGGGGGAAGCCCCTCGACCTTGCTCTACCTGCCAGGGTCCACGGTTCCCGGGTCCATGTATCGGCGTATAACACGCATATCGGCGTATAACACGCATACATAATTTGCCCCCTATTTTCAGGGGGAAAAAGTGCGTGTTATACGCCGATAAATACGGTATATTCTTTCATCCAGAACCTGAAAATGACATAGATAGCACTCCTTCCTCTTCTCCCCAATCTGAGATAACGTGATCTAAAATAGTGTTTCTCAATTAAGTAACTTTAGTTTGTGTGGACTTTAGATCCCAGAATTCTCCAGCCAACATGCTGTGAACTGAAATCTACCCATCTTCTGACTTCCAAGATTGAGAAACTATAAGAGAATGAGTGGCCTGAAGATTTAATGGTTTAGGATGGATTGGAAATCTGGATCTACATTCCTGGTCCAACATTTTACTGATGCATTATGCTGGCTGCTTTCATTATTTTTATTTTCTGAGAGAGAAAGATTGTTCAAAAGAATGACATTGAGGTACACATTAAAAGTTGAGTGTCAACTTTTAGCCCATGCATTGGGCTACAATACTAGATGTAATGTCAGTTCTCTATGGTTTTTATAATTGATATAGAAATTCTGAGGCTTAAGGAAATGCTAATTAAGATCTCATTAAGGAAAAAATGCATATTATTTGATATGAACATGATGATTTAGATGACCTTTTCTGTATTGTGGTTTGTGTAGAAAAAATAATTTGTGGACAGAACAAAATTAATTTCATTTGGTTTAATGTGTTTAATGTGACTGTCCTCTCACTGTATATTTCCAATTGTTTCCTTTAAATTACCACGTATATCTGGAAGTGTCTGTGATATACAACATTTTGAAGTAGTTATTCAGATTAATAAGCGTTATTTTAGATCCCTTGTTTTTTATTGTTTAGCATTCTCAACTATCCATAAGACTTGAATATGATATACATTTAAATCTTATTGCTCCCTTGAACACATCAAAATGGCACTGATGAGAACAGGATTCTTCTCATACAATCATCGTGTGAGATGGTTAGGCTGAGATTCATCACTGCACAAAGTCACTCACTGACCTCCATGTAATTAATAAGAATTTGAATCTGCATCTTCCCAGTTCAGCAATCTGTTATGCCATAGAAGTTAAATATATTTATTAATAGCACTCAAAATAATATTAAAATAATTATTTTAAAGCTGGTTTAAAATATGTCTTAAGTATTTTAAGCCATTTTTATTTACTAAACCCAATGTGGCGTGTTTAAGTTCAAAATGTGGAAGCATTTTGGTCTTAGTGACGTCAAAATGATTTCAGTTTAGGCATGAATAATCCCAAAGGAATATATACCTCATAATTTTCTTTGAGGTAAGATGGTAGCCTATAGATTTAATAAATAATAAATAATGAAGTAAAGTAAAATATTAAATAAAATATTAAAAACTGTTTTTAGACTAAATTCCACTAGGCTTCCACCATTGTTCCGCTGCCAAAGAAGTTCCCTATCAATAACCTCAACGATTACAGACCAGTGGCACTCACTCCTATCATCATGAAGTGCTTTGAGAAATTGGTCTGCTGGCACATCCTTTCTGGTCTTCAGCATACATTTGATAAATACCAGTTTGCATACAGAAGAAATAGATCTACAGCGGATGCTGTAGCCATCACTCTCCTCACTGCTCTGACACTTGGAACAACCCGGGGGGGGGGGGGGCTATGTGATAATGCTTTTTGTAGATTTTAGTTCTGCAATTCTTCCACATAGATGAGTATCTAAAATTATGGACCCTGGAATTTCTTATTCAAACTACTTTTGGATTATGGATTTCTTGTCTGGCTCTCAGAGGGTCAAATTAGGTAATCATATCTCTTCAGCCCTTATTCTTAACTGGTGCACCATAGGGCTACGTGTTGAGTCCCTTACTCTATACTCTATGTACATGACTGCATTTCCACTCACACTAGTAATACTAAATTTGCAGATACAACAGTGGTGAGACGGGGGGGGGGGGGGGGCGAATGTGCCTATAGAGATGAGGTGGACCGGTTCCTTTTGTGGTGTGGAAACAATAACTTGGTCCTTAACACCAGTAAGACCAAGGTTTCTATGTGTATTTATTTTGATCCCACATTTTCATCGTTTAAGAGTTAGCTTACAGTATTAGACTGCAAAGATTTAAAATTATCTTGTAAGTGTGCTGCTTGTGATAGAACACCCACAACTTCTGAAGGTAAACTATTTCATTGGTTGATTAGTCTCACCCTTAGGAAATTTCTTATTACTAGGTTGCTTCCCTCTGTAGTTAGTTTCCATCCATTGTTTCTTGTTGTGCCTTTTGGTGCTTTGGAAAATAGATTGACCCATTCATTTCTGTAGGAGCACCTCAAATTTCCTGACAGAACAATTAATCAGTGAAACAGCTTGTCTCTAGAAGTTGTAAATGATCTAACACTGGTAGAAGAGATTGGATAACCATTTGTCTGAAGTGGTGTAGAGTTTCCTGCCTAATCAGGGGGTTGGACTAGAAACCGCCAAGATCCCTTCCAACTTTATTATTCTATTCTATTCTATTCTATTCTATTCCATTCCATTCCATTCCAAATACTCGAACAGTGCTATTTTATTGTGAGGAGGACTAAGAAGAAATTTCATAAGGGTGAGACCTATCAAGTTGGCCACAACTACCCCATTAGGGCAGAGAACCAGTTGTTAAATTATTTGAATCCCACCACTGATTACCGAAGGAATAGTTCAGACATCCAGCCCCTGGTTGTCAATGGAGACCAAGTGGAGTAAGTGGCCAGTTTTCAGTTTTTGGGTGTTATCATAAAAGAGAACCTGACCTTGAACAGATATTGCAGCACTGTTCAAAAGGGCTCAGCAGAGATTATACCACTTATGACTTTTCAGGAAACAACTGAATAACAAATTGCTGGTGATCTACTACTGCACTATAGAGAGTATTTTAACTTACTGCATCTGTGTATGGTTTGCTAATTGCATAGTAGCAAATAGGACAGCACTCCAGAGGGTTAACATCATTGCCCAGAGGTTCATTGGTTGTCCTTTCCCCTCTTCGGAAGAGCTTTATAGCTCCTGCTGCCTTAAGAAAGATTAGAACATTTTAAAAGATCCATCTCATCCTGGGCACCCTTTTTTTGAACTATTACCTTCTGGCAGACAGTACAGAACAATAAAAACAAGGACAAATAGGCTGAAAAACAACTTCTATCCCACAGCAGTAACTATATTGAATTCTACTGTGTAGTGTAATACTAATGCAGTATCAGGGGTTTTCAATTCACTTGTATAGAATGGGAATGTGTGTTTTATTTGTATAGTTTTCCTATGTATGATATGCACTTATGTCATTTAATTTTGTTGTTCAAGGTACAATGACAAAGTAAACTAAATTCAAAAATTCCACTCATAACATATAAGGGTCTCAGTGGCTTTTGTTTCAGACTAGCTGTCTGGTTTTTTGTTCTTGGGACACTTAATGTAATATAGATATTGTATTTGTATTAAAGATTATGGTTTATAGGGAGACTCTTTCAAACAAGAGCCAATCATACTTTATGAATGATATAACCCAGCCAGTTAAGTTATGCATGTCTGTGCATACTCTCTCTCCCTCTCTCTCTCACCCCCTCCCATTTCTGTCCTGTTTTTGTTCATAATTCCTTATTTTTTAACATTAAGTTGGAAAATCAGTAAGATACTACATGTGTTCATGATTGGGAGTGTTGTTGAATCCTCAGATAATTTAACCTCCTGCTATTAGAAACAGTTTCATAACTAGGTCTTTGTCAATTTTACTTGGGGGATGCCATAGATTCACCTTGGGATCTTTTGCATGCAGAACCTTTGGGATCTTTTAGGATATTACACAATTTCTTGAACTCATCTGAAAGTACAAATATGCCTATAATTCATTCTTGTTTTACCATTTGAAATCTGTGAAGGGGAGATGAGAGGGGGAGCAGGATATGTTCTGGTTTCCATAGGTTTTTTTTTTTTTAAACCTTTACTCTTAAGTTGCTAATACATCCTAATAAAGTATGAAATTGTGTATGTGTGTATATGCTTGGATAATTAACATAGGATGAACACATTGCACTAAAAATAATGTCAAAAATGAACCATGACTGCGCAACTGATCCTGAGCGCCCTCTAGTGTTATACAATGGCAGTTAAAAATATTCCTTTTTGGAGTAATGTGATCAAGTTATTTTATCATTTTATTTATGTATTTGTTGTTGGAGTAGAGTTGAGGTGTTTCAGTCCAGACATTTCACTATGTCTCCCTATGAATCATAATGAAGGAAGTAGTGAAAGAAATCCATATTTCATTCCAATACATTAAGAAGTAGTAAACTGTAAATATATCTTTTATTTTATGGGTCAAGTGTACCATCTATACTACCAAAGGCTCTAAGTTTCTGAAATGCTGTTTCTGTCATGCATATGGGAATGATTTTTCCATATGTAGCATTTTCCATCTTGTGCAGAAAGCTGTACATATAGTGGAAGGAGAGTTAAATGACATAAAATAATATTCTGTCTATCAGCAGAGGGATATTTTGCCTCTTTAATAAAATTAAGACACCTTCCCATATAATCTAATCAATTGCATGATCCTTATCTTTGAGCAAAAAAATGCAGACAATGAATACATTTGCATCCAGTCTGGTTTGTGTAACCCTATCACAGCTGTTTGCCTCATTGCGAATGGCCTGCATTCTTGGTAGGTTAACTCAGTCAGTTCACTTATTATGGAACTGAAAACAGGAAATCGTCTGCCATGTGTGTAGAAGCTTCCAGTATCTTTTAGTGGTATTGCCTTCTGGACTCCAGTAAACGCTTCGGTGCATGGTATGCATATGACAAAGCATTTATTATGCTGTTACGGTGGCATTACAGAACAAACAGTGCTAAAATAATCTATCAGTTAATGGTCTGTATGGCAGTTTGAACATAGCACATTCATTGTGCTTATGTTCTCAGAAGGATGAGTTTATATCTAAAGAGTGTTGCATATTTTTCCAGAACTTAATGTCATCAGCTGTTGCTGACACAAATAGGTTTATTTTAAAAATGCAGCTTCAGCAAGGTTCTCTCTACAGAAATATCTACAAACGTTTTGTGCTAGATTTCAAAAAGAGTGAAATTTTCAAAGATTTCATCCTCCCAAAACCCAGAGTTAAAGGAAATATTTATTTCTCTATGCCAGCATCATTGTTTCTCTTTTTATGTGTGAAAATGAATACAGTAGCAGTGGCAAAGACAGTGTGGAGCAAAGTTTTGCAATGGAAAAAAGGCTTTTTTTGTTGTTGCGTTTAAGGACCAAGTAGATGTACTCTTCTTTTTTTTTAAAGCCTCTGAAAAAAAAGCTTCATCAGAACAGCAATCAGGCTTAAAAATCTAATGTATGCATCTTTTTCTTCCCCAGGCAATAAAAAAACCGATTATGTTAATTTCTATCAAGGTTTATGGGACTGCGCTAGTGATGTTCCTGATGAGCTGTCATTCAAACGTGGTGATGTTATCTACATTCTCAGTAAGGTACTGTATTCAACCATTAATAGATAGGTATGGAGAGATAGTTGAAATTAGACCAAAGGGGTGGAGGGGGGGGGGCATACTTCAAGGTCGTCAGGAAATGGGCATTTCCTTTGCATCTTTCACACTCGGCGAGAAGTTCCTTGCACATTAATTATTTTGTCAATTTAATGTAACCACATTTGAAGTGTTATTGTGCAACAGGAATTGTCTTTAAAACTTATTTATCTATGTTTGGAATCTTGGTTACCCACCACTAAGTAACTTCCCGCTGAGACAATGCAATCTTATTGCTTGTAAAATGTAGCTTTGTCAATATAGTATGGAGTGGATGTGAATGTATATGTTTTACTTCCTTTTCTTTGGTACTTGTATATGCTGATCTGAGGTGGGGGAAGAGAAGAAAGGGGGAGAGAGATTTATATTGGTAAACTTTCATAGCTTTGGCCTCAAGAAGAGTCGAGGTTCTCCTCGTGTATGCACATGGGTGTGATGTGAAAATTTATATGTTTTTCAAAGTACCAATTTCTTCTTCCTTTTAGTAACCACACTTATCTCCTGCATTATCATTATTTTTTGCTCTACATTTAAAACTTTTTAAAATTCCTGCCACAGCAAAACTAGAGGTCACTCATGACATCAGATCCCTGCCAGTTTTCATCCAATACATTACTAAGAATTTCAGGCTAATGTTTCCAGACTAATATTTTCATAATATTCTCTGGGCCATGTCCTTTCTAATAGTAAAATTCAAAATGTTTCCCACTCGAGGTAAGAATAGCTAGAGGTGATCCAAAAAGATCTAGGGTTACAAATAGTAATTTGATAACGAATTTGCTCTGTTTGTTGTAAATCTAACAACTAAGTTACTCATGTGTTCTACTAACTCTACGGTCTTCATGTATTATATCTGTCCCACTGACATTTCTTGGATGAAAAATTATTTTAATCCCACATTACAGATGGAAAACTGGGCCAACTAATAGAAGTTGATGCAAAATTATTTACATGTAAAACATGTCTTATCTCCTTCTTTTGCATTATTTAATTCATTAGGTGGCTGCTAGACGTAGAATGAGACAGAGCAATCTTCCTATATGATATTTAAGAAGAAGCCCCTTTGAACAAAACGTGTGGGTGGTTTTTTTAAAAAGAAACAGTATATTGGATTATATTTTAATGTTTAGCATTCAAGTCGTGTACTTAATTGAGTAAACTAAAGTAAATCCAGTTTAGAACATAGAATAATAGGTTTGGAAGGGACCTTGGTAGTCTTCTACTTCAACCTTCTACTCAAGCAGGAAATCATACACCATTCTGGACAAATATTTGTCTAGTCTCTTTGTAAAACCTTTCAGTGAAAACCTCCAGTGATGGAGCTCCCAAATTTCTGGAGGTAAGCTGTTCCATTGGTTAATTGTTCTCACTGTCAGGAAATGTTTCCTTAGTTCTAGTTTGGATCTCTCCTTAAGAATCTTCCATGCGTTACACCTGCCCTCAGGTGGTTTGGAAAATAGGCTGAACTCTTCTTCTCTGTGACAGTCTTTCAAGTGCTGGAAGATTGCTATTGTATCCCCTCTTGTTCCTCTTTTCATTAGATTAGACATGCCTAATTCCCTTATTCGTTGTACTATTTAGCCTTTAGACATCTTATCATATTCATTGCTTTTGTCTTTCTAGGATTTAAACATCTTTTTAATATTGTGACCACAGCTGGATGCAGGTATTCTAAGTGTGGTCTCACCAGTACAGTGTAATGTGGTATTATTACTGTACATGATCTTGAAACTATTCCTCTATTAATGTAACCCAAGATAGCATTAGCTTTTTTGGCAGCTGTAGCACACTGCTGGCTCTTTCTTAAATGGTCGTCTTCCAAGACACTTACATCCTCTCACAGTTACTACTTTTAAGGCAGGTACCACCTATTCTTTACCTGTGCATTGGGTGTCTCATGCCTATGTGTAGAAGCTTATTTTTCTCACTCGTTGCATTTGTTGGATATAGCCCAAGTGTTCATATCTGTCAAGGTCCTTCTGTGTCTTGAGTCTTAACTCTTTAGGTGTTAGCTATTTACACCTTAGTGTTGTCTGAAAATTTGACAATTCCTTTATCCTGGTCAGGGCTGTCAAACTCACTCACTGTCAAACCCAGAGGTGTCATGCGCTGGCCATTTCCACAACCAGTTTAGTGAAATGGACGAAAGTCCTGATAACATCACGTGACACCACTGTGACAATGCAAGTTTGATTCTGCTGGTCCAGATAGTTTATGAAGATGTTCAAGAGCAGTGGCTGCAGGACAGAATCTTGAATTCCATTGTATGCTTCCCTCCATGTAGATCTAGTTCCATTGAGGATTGATGTCATGCTGATTGTGTTTGGTTAGCCAATTACAAATCCATCTGGTGGTGGTACTGTCTACCCACATTGCTCTGTCTTATCAAAAATAGGTTATGATCTACTTTGCCAAATGCCTTACTGGAATCTAGGTAAACTAGGTCCCTAAATTATCCACTAATTTAGTCACTTTATCAAAGAAGGCAATAAGATTTGGCTGGGAAGATTTGTTTTTGACAAATGCTGACCTCTGGTAATATCTTGTTTATTTCTAGATGGTCTTGTAACTAACTTGTAGGTTTCTTCTAGTAAGTAATTTGTAGGTTCCTTGTAATTAAGCTCCTTATTTTTTAAAAGTATTTTATACCATTTTTAATGGTAAGATTCATTGTTATTTAATTCAGGATTGAAAATGTTCCATTATAAAAGGGAATATGAGTTGGAATTCTCTTGGTCTGTAATCTGTCTAATACTTTGTTAAATGTATTTGGAATCTTTGTCCTTTGATCTAGATCTTTGCAGCTTTGCTATATTTTATGACCTGCAGTTACTTAATTTCTAAAACTGAAAAGAAATTTAAATCAAAAGTCAACTTTTTTTCTAGTTTGAGTATTGCTGTTATAAATGCTCTTGCAAAATATAGTCTTCCATCATCTCTGAATTTAGGAAACAAAAAATGTACAGAATAATAATTTAGCCAGTTCTGAGAGTTATTAGCCAAAGAAAAAATTTAAGAGTACTGCTAAGGTAAAATAATCTAAACCCTTTGAAGCTTAAGGACTTGATCAAACATTTCTTAAAGCTGACAATATTTCGTAACACTATAAAAAGCTTTAGCTTCTTCGCACCTGGTGATCCTTGGGGTTTATTTTTTAAGAAAAATAATTCTTTACCCCATCTACTGGTTGAAAATTAGAAGTGCATTTGTTAATGTGTGGCATTAAAAAATGATGTCAGAAATTTAACTTCATCTTAGTTATTACTTATTATCCCCTCATCATATATCAGATATTTATTGACATTAATTCCGGTAAAATCTTATTCTCAAGAAAAAGAATTAAATGTAAGCATTATATGCTGTAGGAAGAATAAAATATAAATTAAAATATAAAACAGGTACTAATAGTATTTCAACAGAAAAGAGTTAACATAAGGAGTCAAAATATATTTATGGCAGTCTTTGCAATAACAACTATCTAGAAAGTTCTGCCAAAGTGCTAATGGATTTGGGCATCTTTACCGGAAAATTTATCTTGTTCTAAGTTACTCTAATATTTATGATAATTGTACTATGATGATGAAAAAAGACAAAATCTTGAATAGCTTTTTAAAAATACCACATACTATTTTAAGCAAGCTTAATTTATAGCTTCATTTATAAAGAATTTATATTTTAAGTTCTGCAATATTGCACACTAAAGTTTTTTTTATAGTAATTAGATTCCTGAAAATTTGTAAAATGTAGTGGTTATTGTAGTATTCTTTTTTAAATTCTTATTTTTTAAATAATTTCTGTATATTCATTGCTGAAAAAAATCCATATTGTAGTCTAGATTAATTGTAATAGTGATTATAGTCAGAAAATGTTTTCATTAAAACTTTGTGTCTATACCAGCATGTTATTGTGATTGTTTTCTCTTGAGTTTTTAATGAAGATATCAACTTCAAATAATTCCATAATTCTTTAATTAAACATCTACATTTTTCAATCCATAGAGGAAAGCAGCTAAAGTAATTTTGCCAAAACAAGGAACCAGAATGCATTTTTAAAATATAGCAATTAAATTCATTATTTGATTACCCTTTTATTTCTTATTTAAAGGTCAAATATCAAAATGGAACTACAGAGGGAAACCCATGTCATGATTTTAGTGGTTATATGATTTTTGTTAATAATTATATCTTAAGATTCTTAAAAAATGAATACAACTGGAACTGAAAAAACTGATTCTACTTAATATCCTACTGTTTCAATTTCCCAAACAGTGCAGCTATTTGGTAGTATATAGACTTAATTTTCACTATAAATGTACATATTGTCAAGATTTCCAGTACTTTTATTATGAGTATATTATAAGGTGAGAAAGTGGAAGATTTACTCTGTCAAGGTCAAGATGATTTTAGTTTGTAAATTGCACAATTTCCTGTGCTGGGCACATACAATTATAAGGCAACATGGTTGTTATTTTCATTCTTTTTGTTATATAACTGAAATTGAGGTTTGGGCATGTGTTTCATATAATGTTTACTCTATGGACCATCATTTGCACATTTACTTTGAGAGTAATAACCTTTAACAAAAATGCTACTTGCCATGACTCAGATAGTATGGCTATCTGTAAAGTTTTGACATATAATATTGTATTGCTTTTTACCAGTAGAAGTATTTGATTTTGTCAGGATTAGCTCTGAGAAAAACCAAAATAAATCTGCCATCTTAAATTTTGTCTAACAAAATCATAGAAATCTATTAAAATACTCTATAGAAGAAAACCTTGATTTTCATATATTAAATGCAGGTGCAACATGCTTTTTTATTTTGGATTGTACCTGAAGTATATATTGAAATAGCATTTTGAAACAATTGTGCAGTAATTGGGTAGAAATCATGATCATGTATTTTTTTTCCAGATAAAGTAAATTGCTTGCCACTTTCAAACCATCCATTATCAGCTAACTGATCAACTTTCCAGCATACTTGAAAAATTTGTGCATTTAGATTATAGGATCTTTAATTCATATCTAAAGCATTTAAAGATACCATAATCAGTACTGAATCCAAAATTTTCAAAATCTATATTTAGATAGCTTCACACAAAGCTTTCTAATAGCAAGTGGGTTGCATTTCTTGAATCTGTGATTACATGGTATTCCAGTGCTAATTTTTGTGTTTGTCATACTCATTCAATTTGTCATATATTTTAAAAATTATGCAAAACGTTTCATATCCCAGCATGATATTGAATCAGGTATTTGCTTGATTTGATTTGCTATTAATCACCTTTAATGCAGTTTTTATCATTTATAATCAGGTGAGATATAGAATACTGAAAGAAGGATGTTTTTTGGAATGTTTCTTAGAAGCAAATCTAGTATTATGAAATTTAGTGTAAATGTTAGGATAATATCACTCTCAGTTATTACTGTCCTTAAATTTGAAAGCCTCCCGTTGATGATTGATGATCATAATTGTGTGTGTGTGTGTGTGTCTTTAGAGGATTCTCATAGGTTTATTCTGAATTAGGAAGTAGACCAATTGAAATAGATTAATAATAGCAAAATTATTTTATTTGAGTTTACTAGAAGTAAGAGGAGTTTGGAACCACCTCTTCCAAATTTAAAAGCACTTTTCTTCACTTTTCTTCCACTAGCTATTTCTTACATGCACATTTATTGTTAAGCAATTCATTATGTAGGTCTTTAATTTCTTTCATGGTTACTTTCATACAATAAAGCATTACAGTGCTTCTAGATCTTGATAGAATTTCTCCAGAAGGAGAAAGAACCTTTGTGTTAGTAATTACCTAACATTGTTGGGAGCTGACTGCAGGCTTCTTCCCAGTGATAACAGAATAACCACATAATGCAGCTTCATAGTACATGATTAATAGAAAATAATTACACATTTTACAAAGGAATGCAATAATTCTTACAAATTGACTGGAATGGTTTCGTGCAGATTAAAGGACTCTTCATTATTTTATCAGTCTTTTTGAAGCTGAATCAATTGCCAAAGCTGTAAGAAAGAGCTGATGGGGAGAATACACAGTATATCTAGACGTACAGAAGAATTTAAGATAATAGGTTTATCTATATCTAAATAGAATATGAATAAATAGGTTGTATGTGAGATTTGTAGTTACTCATTACAATTAAATATTTGACTCTTGAGGCTGCCTGATATTTAAATTCAAGCCCCACCCCAAGCATTTTATATTTTAGCAGTGATATAAGCAATTCATGATCTCTTAAATGAACTTAGTGCTCTTAAGGAGCTGCTTCATAACATACATTATTTCGACTGAACATTAAATTGTAGTAAACAATGACATAAATCTTGTTGGTATTCTGATTGTTCTTTAAAATATTAAAACCAATATTTTAGACAAAAATTAATAATAATCTATACCTGGAAATCTGTATTTTGAACAGTATATAGAATATTGAAATTGCAGCAATACTTGGGTTTTCTCTAGAGGTGACTGTTGAATTCTATTCATTTATATTTGTGTGTATGTTCATATGCAGAAATGACATATGACTCTGAAGGTAACTACTAGCAAAAATCAGTCAACTTTTATTGTTGCTGAAAGTAATATATCCATAAGGATGCTATAAAAGTGTGGTCAAATTGATTTGTAAGTGCATACAAAAGTTAAACACATTCTAAGAAAGGGGTGTAAGCAAATTAACTAGTTAAAAATGGATGTCTCTATAGTGATGGCAGTAACCTAAGGCTAAAACATTACATTTCCAATGTAGCAGTTCAATTTTTTCCCCTTTCCTACCTGCTTATACTTTATATGCTTTAATTGGGATCCAGATTGCTTGTGGGGTTCCTGTCAAGAATAATAATGATAAAGTAAGATTTGAGTGTCTGAAGCCTATCCATAAATTAGCTTCTGATACTATTACACTTCCATTACCATAATATTTAAAATCAGACAAGTGCATTAAATTTAAATATTCTTAAATAGCAAGATGTTTTTTGGGAGGGGAGCAGGAGAGTTTAGTATTTTAATTTGTGGCTCCTAGAGGTGGTTTTCCTATCACGGTCAGAATATGTTGTTTATAAATTTCTGAAATATCTACATGGGATATTTTCATTCTGTCATGAAAAGTTTTAATTATCCCTTAAGTAAAACGGCATTATGCAGAGAGTCATGATTGCACTCTGCCCTATTCTCCAGCACACATTTACAAAAAAAAAAAAAAAAAAAGTTATTTTGGAAAGCTTCCTTGGCAAGTTTCCTCTAGCACAGGTGAAGACTGGCATTATGAGTGATTACTTGCACTTTAAATCTGTAGAGAGGTAGATTGTGTATTTAAGCAGGCTAATGTGGAATGAAACATGTGTTTATTAAACAAACGCACACAGCTGGAACATCTGAACCCCCTGGTGAGACAGCAAGTGCCTCTTTGCCTTTAAGGGTTTTGGCCTCAGAACAATCAGTCCAGCAAGAGTCATTCTTACTGTAGTTGGTAAGCAAGCTTGCTTGCTGAATTGCACTGGTGAACTAGCATCATGTATAGCCATGAGGGAATAAAGAAGTCAAGAGTTTTTCTTTGGAGCTGCTCTTTTATCCTGATGGCAAATGAGGTAAAAGCAGAACTTGGTGATATGATTTATTTGTTACAGTAATCCCTCGTTTTTCGCGGTTAATGGGGACCGGGACCTTCCGCGAAAACTGAAAAACCGCGAAGTAGGATTCGCAATACACTATACCGGAAACTTGAGTTGGTGGACATCGTTTAAAGCAAGCACTAGGGGGCGCTTGCCTCCTACCAATGCATTTTCCCCCCTATTCTTTATTATTGAAAAACCCGCGACGCACTGAAGCCGCGAAAAATGAAGCCGCGAAAAACGAGGGATCACTGTAAATGAATATATTAAGATCTGCCTAATGGCTTTTAATATGTCAACCTTATAGAAGACTTAACTTTCTCCAGTACATAGAATTGTCTTCATTACAAAAACTAAAACAAAAATCTCTGCTACTTTATGTTGCAGCATAATCTGGAGAAACCTTCTTCTCAAGATTTGTGCCAAATGAGAAATTAAGATGGACCTAAGATGGGAGGAGTGTGGAGGGACAGCTTCAGGAAGAAAGGCAAATTTGGGGTTATGAACAACTGGGATAATGGATAGGAGTAGGTAGGAAACAAATATGAACTGAAGATAGCAGGGGATACAAAGCATCCATGAGCTCTTAATAGATTAGGGTTAATAGATCGGTACAAGTTAATCAGATCATTTGAAGAAAGCCCTGGAAGGGATGGAAGTAATTTTGGTACCTTGCTGTTTCTATTCCCTTAAATGCTATGGAAGGGCAGGTGAACTTGCACCCCGCATAATGCCTAAATTCCATCAGAATCCATTAATGCTTAGCTTCAGGTAAAAGCAGAGTGGCAAACACAACTCACTGCAGCAGAATTCTCTCTAGGTGCATTCTATTTTCCTTGGGTTTTTTTAAAACAGTTTACTGTCAGTCTGTCTTTTGAACAAGGAATCTGTTTTCTTCTGTTTCCTTTAGCACATACTTTACTGGAATCCATTTTCAATTACTGAAAGTTATTGAGCTCCTGTTAGTATTAATGATAACAATATTTACCTTCAAGGGACAAAAGACAATTAAATTTGGATCTCTGTTACTTGGTATTGCTTTAGGAAAAGACCATTTCTTAAACTTTCATATACCGTATTTTTCGGAGTATAAGTCGCACCTTTTTTCCTCTAAAAAGAGGCTAAAAATCTGGGTGCGTCTTATTCATCGAATACAGCATTTTTTTGCCTCCTAAAACCCTGCCTCCTTTACCAGGCTGACTGTACCTAGCCTTATGGAGGCTTCCAGAAAGCTCCTGGGGGCTGAGGAGGCAGAAATTAGCCTAAAATGGGTCGTTTTTTGCCCCCAGCAGCACTCTATAAGCCTCCATAGGCATGCAATTTATTTGACACAAAAATGGCCCATTTTCGCGATAAATGGGTGGGGGGGGTTGCTCATTTTTCACCCCTCCATCTTCCCAGGAGCATTCTGCAATCCCCCCCAAGGCTATTCATGCTTTTTATTTGGAAAAAAAGGCCCTGTTTTCACGGAGAAACGGGCCACTTTGGGGAGGTTTGCAGAGTGCAAAGGCTTTTTTTTCCCTTTCGGAAGGCTCTTTAACTATTTCTGTACCAGCAGAAACAAAGTCTTAAGGTTTGTCAGCGATTTCCTTCTCTAGGACATGGATAGATACATCTACCTACCTACTCTCTCTCTCTCTTCACATACCTACTGTATTTCTCTCCCCCCTCTTTACCTACCTACCTACCTACCTACCTACCTACCGACACACACACTCTCTCTCCCTACCTACCTACTGTATTTCTCTCTCTATTTCTCTCTAACCTTCTACCTACCTACCTACCTATCTACCTACACACACACACTCTCTCTTTACCTACCTACTGTATTTCTCTGTCTCTCTCTATTTCTCTCTCTATCCCTTTATCTACCTACCCTACCTACCTACCCAGCTACCATATTTCTCTTCTCTCCCTCTCTCTCCCTCTACCTACCTACTTTTTTTTGTATTTTGCCTCTTCAAAACCTTGGTGCATCTTATACTCCGGTGCATCTTATATTCCAAAAAATACGGTATTTTTGGATTTGAATTCATCTTGCTAAGCCTAAACAAAATTGAAAGCAAAATACATTTAGTCATTTGTCAGGTCCGTACGATCTATCATAAAAGTTTATGTCAGGAAGCATTGGTTAACACAGAGAAAGCGTAATGATACGCAGTTCTTATATGTGAGTTTACTAAAATATTAACATAGGATCTTTTTCAACTCTGTTAAACTATTTTTAGTTGGTACTAGATGATACTCATTTTTTTAAATGAAATACTGTGTATTTGTGTGTGTCTGTGTGTATTTACAGTAATAGAGAAGTATGTTTTTAATAGTGGGAATATAGAATAAATAAACAGAATAAAGAATAAATAAAGATGAGTCCAATTTGAACCCTTCTGAAAAATGTCCCAATAATGTGCACTTTTTTAAAATTTAAAAGCAGCATTATAAGGAAGAATGCACAACTGGAAAATATTTCCCATTGATACATGTTTAGAGATACAGGGTTTATCTTTTTTTTTTTTTTAAGTGTTTAACACAAAATCAGGAAATACATACAAAACAGATGATGATATAATCACATTCTTGTCTCATTGAGTAAATATGGCTTCCAGGATCCATAGGTAAGTAAGTAGGTTTTCTAAAATCTTTTTTTCAGACATAGAAACAGATGCCTAGCCATTTAAAAAGTAATTTCCTGTCTTGGCCTTAACTGCATTTCAAGTGCTTGAGAAAGTCATGCGTACAACATTCATACATTCTTCCTTAACATTTTAATTTTCCATTCATGCTCTTATAACTGTACATAAGGAAGAAACTTGAGTCATATGCAAAACTGTTGCATTCATATGAGACTAAAGGTTAATACTGCATATTGTTTTCAATTAGGAGTACAATAGATTTGGCTGGTGGGTAGGAGAAATGAAAGGAACCATTGGCTTAGTGCCTAAAGCCTACATAATGGAGATGTATGATATTTGAGAGGCAAGAGTAAGTACATTTTAATTCAATTTTCTGTAATGGTTTATATGTTCTTTTACTCTTTTTTGTACATGTTTCTTTTCCTGGAACCTTTAATGTATTTCTTGGGAAGGGAGGAGAAAAAAGATATGTAATTTTACATCCAATAAATAATGCGTTTCTAGAAATAGCAAAAGTATTCTCCAATAACCAATGCCCATCACACCAATATTGTGACCATCACACCAATATTTGACCTTCATTTTATTATAATTAAAGAGTTCCAGAGTATTTAGAACATGTAAGCAATTTTATTTTGCAAAATGATTCCAATTCTTTCTCCTCTTCATAATGTAGATAAAGGAAAGGTGAGCACACTCCTTTCCCTCATTTTTTCATACAGACTATTGTCTTTTTAAAACTACAATAATACCCAAACTAACAGTCTAAGCTATCATTTAAGTTGTTACAATTAATAAATGATTCTGCAATGGCAAAGGAAAGGGTGTATAGTATACTGCTGTATAGTCTAAAAGAGAGATGCTGCAGACAGACGTATTATATATATCCATATATGTGTTCCAAAGATTTTTTTTTAACCTGTGGTACGGCATAGCCTTCTTCAATATAAATGTCAGGGATTGATGTTATAATTGTACTCCTGTTTGCCCAAATTTCTTTAGCTATCAATGATCTAAATAGGTTCCAGGTGGTAGCGTCACATGCTGTTTTCAAGTGTTTGCTCACAGGACCAAATGTTTTAAAGTTAATTGAAGAAAGATTCTTGTTTCAATTCAGAGACTCTTGTCCCTCTCCCCAACTTTTTTAAAAATTGACATTGCAAGCTGATAAGAATTAGGTACCAGACTTTCTTGTTCACTTTTGCAGTCTTCATTTAGTTCAGACATGGGACTCATTGCTTAATTATGAAATTAAAGCTAATCAATTGAAATCTTGCAAATATGTTGTTCTACATTAATAGGATAAGATCCAGCCATTTGTCAGGTGAAACTGTTACATTATGTTGTTGCTCTAGTGTCCACCAGTACAAGGAACAATGGGGTTTTCTATTCTGATTAATTACTGGGAAAATGAGCAGAACTTAACTCTGGAAGAGTTCTGTGAGGTTAGCGCAAGGAGTGTTACTATTTGACTAAAAATGAGAGTATATAGGGCTTGTTGGGTGCATTAAACACATTGCCTTTTATTGCCTTATAATTTGTGAACTATAGACAATTGACCAAGACTAAGGATGTTCTGTGATTATTTTTATTGATCAGGAAAGTATTTTTAGAATTTTTTGTTATCCTTAATCAAAGAAGAAAACAAGCCTCTAGTTTGTGCCTCTGTTTTCTAAGATGCATTAAAGCTATAGATTAGGGACATTCACATTAATTGTGGCAGGGTAGAAATGTAATGAATAAAGAAATTTCCATTGTGGCATCCTGACTTGGAGTTCCTACATGTAGTAGAAAATCATATTCCAAACTATTTAGGAGCCATAAGGTTAGGAAAACATGGAGTGCAGCATTTCTTATGGTTTAAGCATGTGCTACCTTTTCGTATTCGTAACTATAGTTTTTTTCCCCTCCTCCCTTGCTCTCCAGCCAGTCCGATTCTGCAAACTGGAAGCCAACTGTGAAGAAGCTACAGAGATCTACATGAAATGAAAGACTTGTTTTTTGCTATTTGCTTTGATACTCTTTGTTGTGGTATATAGTTATTTAGGATTGTATTTATTACTCACTTGGTAAATGAGCATAACCTGATTATATGCACTTGAAACTTAATGGAAGAGAGCTGCAATAAATTTTTGAGGATCAGCCTAATTAATTTCAATATGTGCAACACAGCAGATCTCTGTAAGATTTTATGCCTCTACTTGACATAAATGATACACAGCAATGGATCCTTCCTGTAAACATTGCTATGATTTGCTTTTTCTTAACTGAAAAGAAAAGTCTTTTCCTTCATTTGCACTGTGATAGCATATTGAAATATATATGTTTTTAATATATTTGAAGAAGGTGTACACACCTTAGCTCTAAGAAGAAAGCTGTGAAGCAATTGAAGCAAAAAACAATTATCATATGGAATGATCAACAACAATAGAAATTATATTAGGCTGCTAAGCCATTAATATTTTTGGTAAGTTCAATATAAAATGTTAAACAAAATCCATCTTTTGAGTTTATACTGTTTATTCCAAAACTCATGTTTCTTTTCCTATATAGAGCGAAAGGCATGTTGAGCCACAAATCATTGCAATGGTTGAAACACCTTTGTTTGCTTATAATAACAAATTATGAGATAGGAAAATTAACTGATATTTGGGTGACTTGTATTTGTATTCTCTTTCCATATTTTGGCTGTGTCCTGGGATCACCTCCATCTGTATGCTCAAATTCTGCAGGTATCATGCTTCTAATTTCTTTTACATAGGTAGTATTTTGATGAAGTTTGACTAACTTAAACTATCTCTCTGAAGTTCTATTGTTTCATCTGCCTCTCTCATAAAAGCAGGACCTGGAAGATTCAGCGTTAATAGTTATTATTTTGGGGGGCAGAGGCCATAAATTTGAGAAACAAATATGTATTGAGATCATAACTTAAAGTGATTTGATATATTTCCTGTTTCTAAATTAACGGTGGCCAAAGACCAAGTTTAGACAGAATTCCTCTAAAATTAATATAGCTCAAAATACAAAATGCTCATAAGTTGAAAAATTAAGTTGCTTTAAAAGGATTCACCTCTTTCTGTCTGTCTTTCTATTTATCTTTTACTATACATACATGCAAATAGTTTATCATGTAATGAAGCTATTAATTTTCTGCATATAATTCCCTATAATTACCCCCCTACACACACACGCACATACAATCTTTAGTAGAAAGCTAGTATGATAAGGGGAAGGTTAATTGGCTGCGTTGGAAATAAACTCACATTGCAATTAGATGGACTTAAATGAATCTAATGTAGATTGTGATTTTATATGCACTTACAAGGAAATAAATCTTGTCTGCTTTGGAAGAAACACGTAAAAGGCTCCAATATTAAATGTATATCCAATGTTGTCTACGCTAATCCATCGCAGAGCAGCTTTCAAACAAATCTCCCTCATTGCATTCTGAAGTGGTATAATCCAAGAGCAGTTTTAGCATATGATTAATGATTCTTGTTATGCATCAAGGCATAAAAACCTCTTTCAATTGCAATGTTTATCTTCTGTTTTATTGTTTTGTTTTATAAATTCCATTGAAGGCTATTGGCTAGAATATTATTTTAAGTAAATTCATTGGTGAATAAAGAATTCTTTAGAAGGATTAAGCATTCTTCAAGTTTATGGATATGATCTGACATGCCTGAGATACAACGATTGTTAACAAATCAGGAATTATATCACTGTTCCAAAACATGTCTTCGTGCTAGAAATAATACTAATCTTTTGTATTACGAATGTTAGCCAGAAGATGGCAGTAGACTTTCACGCACGTGCTTGTGAGGAACCCATCCCCCAGCCACTTTTTTTTGGTGTTCAAATGATTTTTTTGCAACTTAAAATATTTGGAGAATTTCCTTCCCTTTTTCATGTTAATCCAGGAGAGGGAGTCCTTAGCCAACTGATCAATGACAAACCCTTCAAATATTTTTTCCTATTGATTGGATGATGCAATGATTTTATTGTTCTCTTAACCTTTCATGTACAACACAGCTGATGTTAGCAAACACACCATTCATAGTGTAGATATTTCAAAGGTACTATATTCATATATTTTAACAAGACATACTGTAATCTAAACCAGTAGAAAGAAAAGGGTGAGCATATTTTTTTATGAAGGCTTGACAAATGCCATAACCTGAGGGAAGGGAGAGGAGAGGCTGAAAAAAAAATCCACATTAATGTGAACCATTTGGCAATATATGCTAATTGGTTTGTTCTCATTATTCACTTATATTTCCTTGTGTTCCTTTGTAAACAAGTTATTTTTTAAGTCATATTTTATATAATATCTTGCTTATTTGCTCTGTACTATATTTGTACTACACTGCCATTAGATCCTAGAATAACATTCCATGCTGCAAATTTTTAAGGTTCAAATAAAGTTTAATTGTTTGCAAACTGTTATGATGCTAATAATTCAATAGCCTGCTGGGTTACTAATGAAATTACTTTGTTATGATTAATTTGGAAAATAGTGTGTTGATTGTAGTAATTAAACACAACAAGGTGAAGTAAATGATTCTAATGCCATCTGGCCTCCAAAATGAATGAAGAAACGAAATGGAGCTGTCATCTGAATTTATTCAGAGACGTAAGGGTAATACAGATGCTTTCCTGTGCAGAGATGCCAGGATGTACTCATGTTAGCTTGTACAGTGATTTCATACACATATGCATATGGTTATTCAATTGATTGTGTGGTTTATGTCCCAATTCTTTTCTTCTATAGTAGCCATCCATGGCCCCGGAGCACTCATGGAATGAGAGCACGTCTGGAAGATGCAACAGGTTGGGAATTACGTTCATAGCATCTGCATTTCCAGTTGCTATGAATGGGCATAAGTTTTCAGGCAAAACATGAATGGCTATGTGTACCTAATGCACTGTGTTTATAGTGCAATATATATATTTATACTTCTTGATATATATATTTGTTGGCATGTCATGTTTATTAATGCTTGGAACTAAAAATATTCTTGTAATTGGCTTTTAATGCAACCTTAAGGACACTATTTGTAATTATAAACCAGTAGAATAAAAATAATACAATATCATGCAGTATAGTATACTCAGGCAGAAAGCCATCAAAGAGATGACTTCAGTCTTAAGAAGGTTACTTAAGATTATTTTTGAGGACAGACTGGTATTAAGAAAGTAGAATAGCTCAGCATAATTCGATGCCCAAGAATTCTTCTCTCACCACTTTTACAGTCTTCAATGGAAACACGTCCCGTCAAATATGTTGGGATAATCTAAACAGCAACAGGTAATTCTTGACTTAAAACTTAATTTAGTTACTTCATTTGAAGTTACAACCACATTGAAAAAAGGATTTACAACCGATCCTCACACTTAGGACCGTTGTAGCATCTTCATAGTCATGTAACCAAATTTCAAGAAATTGGCAACTGGCATGATTTACGATGGTTACAGCATCCTAAGATCACATGATTACCATTTGTGCCCTTCTCATCTGGCTTCTAACAAGCTAAATCAATGGTGAAATCTGG
This sequence comes from Rhabdophis nuchalis, assembly GCA_039707465.1. Classification (NCBI taxonomy): domain Eukaryota; kingdom Metazoa; phylum Chordata; class Lepidosauria; order Squamata; family Natricidae; genus Rhabdophis; species Rhabdophis nuchalis. The sequence continues at coordinate 50,252,365 of CM077647.1, read as the reverse complement.
ATCCACTTAACAATTGCATGCCTCACTTTACAACAGCAGCAATTTGCTTAACAACCATAACAAAAAAGTCTTAAAATCTGGCACAATTCCCTTAACAACTGACTTATTTAATAACAAAATTTTTGGCCCCAATTGTTGCAAATTCAGTAGTAGTTTTAGTGGATAGGTTTGGGAGGGGATTGATTCCCATGTAACACCTCTCCTGCGTGAGCTGCATTGGCTGCCTGTGGCCTTTCGGGTGTGCTTCAAGGTGTTGATCACCATCTTTAAAGCGCTCCATGGCACGGGGCCTAGCTATTTGCGTGAATGCCTCCTACCTCATACATCCCTTCGACCGATTCGCTCCCACAGAGAGGGTCTTCTCCGGGTACCGTCAGCTGGGCAATGCCGGCTGGCGACGCCCAGGGGAAGGGCCTTCTCTGTGGCGGGCCCTGCCCTCTGGAACGAGCTGCCCCCCACTCTCAGGAACATCACGGACCTCCGCCTCTTCCACCAACATCTAAAGACACACTTCTTTCGTTTAGCTGGCCTAATTCCCCGAGATTATTTTACCGACTGATTTTAAATTAAATTAAGTTTTAACAAATGGGTTTTTACACTGTTTTTAGCACAGGGTATATTTTAATTTAATAAGATTTTATCAATTATTTATGACATATTTATTCCTTTTGGTATATGTTGATATTCATGTTTTTAGTTTCCTGTGCACCGCCCCGAGTCCCTTTTTGGGAGAGTGGCGTGGTATAGAAGTCCAATAAAATGAAATGAAAATGAAATTCCCACTAAATTTGGGTGGAATTTATCTCCACAGTTAAAATCCATAGGATCAGATGTTTTCTAAGACATTTAAAATAATAAAACATTTCCTTTAAAAAAAAAAAAAAGTATCCTGAAAACTAGAGACCTATCAGCTTGACATCATTACTTGGAAAGATTCTGGAAAAGATAATTAAGCAACAAATCTGCAAAAACCTAGCGCAAACAAAGTCATAACCAAAAGCCAATGTGAACTTGTCAAAAGCAGATCATGCCAGACAAATCTTATTATAATTTTTACAAAGTGGCAAAATTAATGGACCAGAGAAATGTTGTGAATATAATGTACTTAGACTTTGGTAAGGCATTTGATAAAGTTAACTACAACTTACTATTTGATAGGAAAATATGGGTTAGACAGTACCAAATGGATTTGTAATAATAATAATAATAATAATAATAATAATAATAATAATAATAATAATAATAATAATAATAATAATAATAATAATAATAATAATAATAATAATAATAATAATTTAATACTTATAAACCGCACCCTCTCACCACAGGGACTCGGGGCGGTGCACAGGAAGAATAAAAACAATGACTATATACAACATTTCATATTAAAAATAGATTAAACAGCACCTGTGCTAAAATACCCGTTAAAACTAACTAAACTAAAAATCCCCAATAAACCAAAAAACAGAGGAATAACTGGCTGACCGCCCACACTCAACACATAGTCCTTAATGAAAGTGCTTTTCCATGGAGGGAAGTATGCAGTGGGTACTCTGTTTTAGGCCCAGTAATCTTCACTATCTTCAATGATTTAGATGAGCGACTAGAAGGGGAACTCATCAAATTTGCAGATGACAAGATGACAGGAATTGCCAATACTCCAGAAGATAGGCTTAATATACATAAAGATCTTAACAGACATGAACACTAGGCCCCATCTAACAAAATGAAATTCAATGTAGAGAAAAATAAAAATTTACATTTAGATAAGAAAAACCAAATGCACACACATAGAATAAGTGATACCTGGCTCAATAGTACTAAATTGTGAGTGGATTCTTGGAGTCTTAGTGGATAGTCATTTAAATATGAGCTAGCAATGTGTGGCAGCTGCCAAAGAAACCTGAGGTCATTTGGCTGCAGCACCTCCCCCCAAACCCGCAGCCCCTGCATTGATCGCACCATGGCGTCTGGCTGTCAGCATTGGCTGTCAGCTAACTATCCATGTGCCCAAAAGCTGGCAAATGGGCTGTGCCGAAGAGCTTGGGACAGAGGGACTGAGGCTCATTGGCCAAGGCAAATAGGTAGGATAGAGCCAGCTGAGGAGAAAGGCTAGAGGTTAAAGCACAGAGACAGAACCCAGGAGGAGGAGAAGCATGGCCAAGAGTAGGACCCTAAAAATCCCCATTGTGCTGAAGTAATAGTATAGAGTTTTTTGCTTGAGCAGTGGGAAGACTAGAAGACCTCAAACGTTTCTTTCAATTCTGTTATTCTGTTGAGAGTTTTGTGCAGATAACAAGAAGTGGACTAGTACACGAGCAGCTATAAGGGAAGCATTACACCTTGTTCCAAAAAGATAAACTTCTCTATCTCATTTTTCTTGTTCCCCTGTTTTAGAGGTGGGGGTGGGGAATAATGAAATTTTCATGGTGTCAAAGTCAAGGTTATCAACACACCACTGGATATCCATCCTGTTTCTGTATGGCCCAGAAGAAGGGTGAAAATGTAAAAGGCCAAAGAGAAGAAATTGTAGATTTAGTTTGCCGCTGGAAATAGTCTGGAAGCAAACTTTTTAAGACTAATATTAATTCTCTCAGTTATTGGCAACTTCAGTTAAGTACACTTGGAGTTCACTTAACGCTATTCTTTTACAGAATGCCCACAGGCTGTTAAGCATTGTATTTGAAATATTTGACAGACCCCAGTGTCTGAGGCCCAAGCCCAGAGATGGCATTAATTTCCAATGAAGTCCAGTCTTTCTTTGCTGACACCTAATGGACATAATTTTGCTAAACTAAAGCTATAATAGAAGCTATAATCTTTTATCCTGCAAAGTATATCATCAGAAGAATTAGGCATGAGGAAGTCACTTTCTCAAAAATCTTTCCCCTTTCCCAATTCAGTTTGGAATTGCACAATCTTTTAATTCAGCCTTTTCTCTGGAAAAACTGTGATTGCCAAAGGTCTCCCCTACTGTTCCTCCAGGTCCACATTCCATCACAATTGTTGCTAGTAAAATAACTATAATATTTGTATGTAGCAGCTATTTCAATGCCCAAATCTTTCATGTGCCATTTAATTATGGAAAAAATATATTCCTAAAATCCAGGAACCACCTATTATGGATAATCCTAGACTAAGAACTATTCAGTTAGGGACTGTTTGAAGTTACAATGGAAGTGAAGAAAAGTTTCTTATGACTCACTGACCATCATAGAATAAATAGCATCCCCACAGTTATATGATTGAAGTTCATTAGCTTGTAAAACCAGAATTTTTTAAAACTGTTGGTAGCATCCCAAGGTCATACAATGGCCAGTTGCACCCAAGTGGCTTCCGATGAGCAAAGTCAATGAAAGAAGCCAGACGGCAAAACAGATTGTAAAATTGGGCATTACTTAACAATCACCTAACTTTAGCAATAGAAATTCTGGTCCTACTAATGGTTGTAAACCAAGGACTAGTAATGGTTGCAAATCAAGGACTACAGTATTTTTTAAGCATCTTCTGGTGATGTGGTCCTTCACCAAGGTTTTCTCTCTCTCTCTCTCTCTGAATGTTAATGGTGATTGTTACGCTTTCTGTTGTCTTCCTTTATCACATTGCTTCATTTAATAAAAAAAATTTAACCATTTAAGTATTTATTTTAATACATGCCTCAAGATGGGACTTTGTGGGAGATGGTACAGAAATAAGTAAACAAATAAATAAACATCAGTAATGCAAGTATTCAACATTGGTTTCAGGATCAAGTTAAGTATCTTAAATAGAAAAGTATAAAACATTTCACAAGAGGATAATGCATATTGATCATTTACCCATTCCCCTATATCCATCCTCAAGTTTTTTTTTTCCAGCTCGGGCAAACTATTGAATTGTCCTCACAGCTCTCTTAAAAATCTTGCTCTTCCATTGAGCTCCCATCACTCCACCTGCAGTTGCTGTCTCTTCGTGAAAAATCACTCCTTAAAGGCAGCACAAATACTTAATTGTGAGATAATAAAACTGCTTACCAGGATATCCTGGTTTCATGCTTTTTTCCTCTCTTTATCAAGGAGAGATTTCACAAAGCAACATTTTTTTTAGAAAGCAGGGCAGTGATATTTTTAAGTACTTATTTTACTGTCTCAGCAATACAGTGTCCCTCTATTATCTTTCATTCTCCCCCCCCCCCCTTCCTTTCTTCCTTCATAGCCAAACAACTATGCTGGAACCTGATGGTTGGGGCTCTTGTTATGAAGCCATTTACTGACGAGTTGCTTTTCAAACTTCTGGCTTATTTCTGCTTAGACATGGAGCTGGTGGACACTGCACTAGCAGAAGTAAAAAATCCCTATTGCTATAGAGCAGCTGTCAAATCACTGACATCTGGTCACCAGAGGCTGTTTCTCTGAAGTTCCCCAACTTTAACTACCCCCCCCCCCCCATCTTCCCCCAATTTCCCAACAGAGGAAATTGGGGGGCGGGGGATCTGCTTCTGGAGTGAAAAAACAGGTTTGATACATAGTGAGAATTAAAGGAGAAATTCTTTTTTCAAGGAGGTTTATGCATGTTAGTTAGTCAGGCAATTAATGAAATGTGTGTGACATAGGAGATGGACAGTGAAAAAGAAATTGCAGACTCTTCTGATCCCAGGCAGAATAATGTGATAGTTTCTTATTTTGAGGGGAAAGGGCTACTATTGGGATTATTGGCAATATCTTGTAATAATAGTGTTTCACCATGGACTGTTTAAAACTAGCAATTAATAAATTGTTACCAAAAAAAATGACAATGGTAGTAGCAATCCTACAGCTAAGCCCATAGTATGCCCCTTGTGCCTTTACTAACACATTTTAGATCCACCAATAACCTCCAACAACACACTCTTATTTTGCTATGATTTCTAAATGTGAGTTCTGGATTTCTTTTTCAACCCTGTTGGCAAACAGTACCAGCACTATCTATTGTTTTAAATTAGTTTATGACGCATTTAATGTCAGCAAAAGTGTCACTGGTTCAAATTCAGTCCTAATCTACTGTTCTTCACGGACTATGCAAATAAGATTTATTTTGATTAAAATAAAGGAGTAGCAATGCTTGGAGTTTGTAGACTTGTAAGATATACTTTGATTCTTACCATTATCCTCTCATAATGGTTTTAAATATTTTACTTTTTACTGCATCATCATTATTATGGAAAATCCAATATGAGCAATTCAGAGGGGCAAGAATTTCCATTGCTCTTTAACAAAAGTCCAAAGCTAAAAAAACTATAGATAATACATTTTTTCAAAATAAATACAATATTTCTTAAATATGCTTTTTCATGGTGATTATATGATAATGCTGTTGGGTTTTGGTGGAACAATTATCTCATGTTGAATTAATTTATGATAGCAGTCCAGAAAACTGCTGAAGATATCTATGTACAGATGACCATATATAGGTTGCAATTTTGTTGTTATTAGCTAGTGGTCATCTGGAATTTTGCAATTATATTTGTTCTATTTTTGAAGCTAGGTTTGTAGGCTGACAAGAACTTCTGCTTTCTTAACCTTGTAAATCAAGATTGCAAACATACATTGATCCCAATATATAGTGATTACCAAATTTGTGTTTTCCTAATTTAAATGAATGCAAGTGAAAAGGATTTGATAAATTCATGAAGTCATTCATTAAGGGCATAAAAGGGAAAGAAAAGTCACGAACATTTCTTGTAAATCTTTCTTATCTAATTTATACTGCAATTGTAGGTATATTCAAGAATACAGTATTCACAGCCTACATTAATACAGCTACTAAGCCAATCTGGAACTGGATATGCATGGTTGAACATGCTCCAGCATTCTCTGTACCTTATATGTTATTTCTAAGTAACACTCCAGATTACAACATGGTTCATAAATAACTACCTAAATTAACTCACAAATAATGGATTTCTCAACAGTCAATTAAGACCATTGTTAAAAATATTCCCTTGCATTATTTTTATTTATATCCCTTTCCATTAGCATATTTCAAAACAAACTAGCAAACAAATATTAAGAATAAATAGTTATGATGAAATATTGAAGGATATTCTCAAAAGAGCCATCTTTTCATATGTGGTGTTGATACAGATGGTTTAAACACAGCTTGAAGTTACTCCTTTTTCCTCCCCCCCAACCCCAGTTGTTCTGAGCTTTAATCAGTTCCTTAAATTCCATTAGCTTCAAGTGCTTTTGCAAATGTGCTATTGGACTAGAAGGGTAAATGGAGGTGATTCCATTAGAATCTATTATTATACTTTCATTGAATCTAATGAAACTTTAGCAGTCTAAGTAGGCCTTTTTAAAAGGATGAAAATTGTATGCTTAAAAACTTTATCCACTTAAGAAGAACAAATTAAATGTGTTAAAGAATAGGTCCATAAATGAGTTGAAGCACTCCAATTCATGGCATTCCCAATGCTCCCTGAAAATAGGTTCTGGGGAGGTTCCTCTGAGACATGGCAAAACCAGAGAAATCAACATCTGGGAAATATTCAATGATCTGAGAATCTTCTATGAATAAAAGACACTTTGGATTTTGCTGTGAATGAGTAACAGATCACTATGGATAGTTTCATGGATTTTGGCTGAGAAGCCAGACAATGTTAACTCTGGCTAGCACTTGGAGGGAGACCACCAAGGAATTACATAGTTGTATATTAGAATATAGGGACACAGTGCCTAAGATGCTGAGCATGTTGATCTGAAAGATTGGCGGTTCGAATCCCTAGTGCCACATAACGGAGTGAGTTCCCATTATTTGTCTCAGCTTCTGCCAAACTAGCAGTTCAAAAACATGAAAAAATGCAAGTAGAAAAATAGGAACCACCTTTGGTGGGAAGGTAACAGCGTTCCCTGCGCCTTCAACATTTAGTCATGCCTGCCACGTGACCAAGGAAACGTCTTTGGACATCTCTGGCTCTTCAGCGTTGAAATTGAGATGAGCATTTCCCCCTAGAGTCGGAATAGGAGACTAGAAGTGCATCCTAAAAATAAGGCAAATTGCATCCATGTTGCTTGGAAGAAGAGGACAGATGTGAGCACCAGGAGTCAAGTTCGTGAAAACAAACACATGGGGTTCTTTTCTTTTTATATATAGAGAAGTAAAAAATGTAGATGCTGGAATCAAAGCAACTGGAGAGAACTGTTTCTCTTACTTCTCACTGATTTATAATTACTGGATGGAATCATTTAAAATCATGTTAAAGAAAGTCATACTTTTCAAATCTGTACTGATAAGTAAAAAAAACACCACCATTCAGAACAAAAAAAAAGTTCAATTTTCAATGTTTAAGAAAATAGTTGTTAGTTTTATCAACAGAAGAAAGTAGGAGTCCCAGTTCTAGATCAGCTTTCCCGAATCTGGTGCCACAAAATAGACTATGTACAGTCTATTACCAACCAGCAAATGTGGTCATACTGTCTGGGCAGAGTGGGACTCAGGTGGGTACCATCTTGGGGGAGGCTATAGTCAATAAATTAAGTGGGTACCATACATTATTAAAACTGAGTAACTTATTTTTTTAAAAGCTACTTTTTTTTTGTAAACCTGCCTTTTTTCCTGAAAGAAATAGACTGTTTAATATAGTGGTTAAGGCACCAGGCTAGATACTGAGAGACCATGAGTAATGATGCTAGCGGCTGACTTTGGGCCAGCCATTCTTCCTTAATCCTAGAAGAAGGCTATGGCAGACAACTTAGAAAAATGTCACCAGGAAAATTGCAGGGAGTAGCCAGGAATTAACATTAACTTGAATCATTAATAATGAGAAGGTTGGGAAGGAGAAGGAAGAGGAAGAGGAGAAAGTGTGAATGAGGAGCTTCTGACAAAAAGGACTCGGAAAGTATTTGAAGGGATACTGCAGATATCTTTTGATCTGAAAGAATCTGAGGGAAAGCCAATATCTGTTTTTTGTGTTCTTAGAGTCCAAAACACAAAATAATTATTTTAAATTACAGGAAAACAGACTCCAAGTGAATCCTACCAACAACAGCATGTTAACAGTGGAACCAATTATCCAAGGAAGTGGTCACCTTCAGTGGAAGTATGCAGGCACAGGTTGGACACTTGCTATGGGTGCTTCCATCTGCATTTTTGCACTGAGCAAAGGGTTGAATTGAATGGTCCCTTTCCATCTATTTTAGTCCAGGTTTGCAAAAATATATTGTATTATAGTAAATACCATACTATAAAAGTATTTAGAAAAACATATAAACTAATATATGGTTCATGCCATAACTGCAAAGAGTGCTATAATTTGGTACTATGATTCATATGCCTAATTTCCATAAGAGTGATATATCTTTTTAAAAGAAATTTGAGAAGGTTGCAGAAAGTGGAAAGAGATGAAAATAATAGAATTATTACCAAACATTACAATGGCATTCATCTTAGATTGTCAATGTACCTGTAGAAACATGTAGTCACTTTAATTCAGTAAAAATGCCTAGTCTATAACAGTCACAGACAATTAAGTTGGTAGTTCTTTTCTCATAACATTCATTTTGTAATTTATATCTTGTTTTTACAACAATCTGTTCAGAGTGACTTACAGTAACATTTGAAATGAAATCTAAATAAATGTTTCAGCAATTAAAATACCATACCGAAACGGCTTTCTTGTGGAAAAGTTAATACCGAACTCATTTCAAAGGATTCAGGTATGAATGGAAGTGTACCGTATGTAACCTTTGTGGAATGCTTTATTTGATCAGAACAGAATATGCTTAAATGCTTAATGAAATCTCTGTTCAGGTTTTCATTAACTTTATTAACTAGAGTTTGTGTGCTCACGGACAAATGCACAGAACAACCTTGGAAACTGAAAACTACTAAATTTCTACAGAGATAAGTTCAAAATTATAACTTATTCAAATTATGACCAAGAAATCATTTGTGGCTGATGATTAAAGAGTGCAATGTACTTTCTGAAAGAAAGGAAGTGAATGACTTTGGCTCTCCTGGTTTCCAATTCCCAAGAAAGTTCCCCTTCATAGCTGAAATCTCACTATCCAGATGGAAACATTGGGTAGGCTGCACATGTTTAATTCCCAGATCTAACATTCAGGATTTGAAGAGTTTCAGTTGAATTATAATCACTTTCCCGTACATCGTTACTTGGTTGTGCATCAGAGATAAGTAAACATTCCAGATTGGCAAGCTGGAAACAAAAGTACCAACGGAACCAACTTCCATACATTTAAACAAGCTGATGAAAGGCATGGATACCAGCTGTCTGTGAGCATCATACTGAAAATAAGCATCAGTATCAAGTAAGGCATTTAAAATGTATAATATAAATCTCCACAGGATAATGTTGCAGTATACAATCTGGGTCACTCACCGGGATCAGAGGTTTCGTCTTCTGAGCATTCAGACTTATGCTGGAGCACATCCTCAGAGAACTCTCTACCAGAATGTGTGCTTTGGGCTACTCTATGCATCATATTTATTAAATTGAGGATGGGGTTCCAGCACAGTCCAAAAGCTCAGAAGATTAAAACTCTGGTCCTGGTGACCGACTTAGATTAAATCCTATATACTCATAGTATATACATTTAACATAGCTAAGAGAGCCAATTTGGTGTAGTGGTTCAAGCACAAGGCTAGAAATCATGAGTTCTAGTTTCACTTTAGGCACAAAACCACAGGGTTACCTTGAGCCAGCCTTCAGCCTTGGGAATGAGGCAGTGGAAAATCATTTCTGAAATCTTTCTCAGAAAGCTACAGGGATGTGTTTAAGCAGTTACCAGAATTCCACACTGACTTGAAGCAAAGCAAAACAAAGCTAAGCTGGGCTGGGCCGGGCCGGGCCGGGCTGGGCGAGGCAAGAAAAAGAAGAAAAGAAAGACGTAAAAATAACACTACAGGACATATCCACTGTTCAAGTCATTTAAACTGCATTTCTTGATTCCAGCTGTGGGGGGAAATTTATATAATAATAAAACTTTATTGCGGTCATAGACCAAAAGACAAGATAAACAGATCACATGTGGATGTACAGCCGGGCCCTACTGAAGGGTTGGAGACAACAGGCAGAATCGATGGCAAGGGCCATTCTGTCAACCATACCATCTAACCATTATGGGGATCTAAAGCTATGGTTTGGGAGAATGATCAATTCGAATTGAGCGTAAATAGAAGAGGGAAAATTTATATGTACACTATGTTCTACACAACTGGCTGTTCTATACATATTTATTTATTTATTTTATTTTATTAAATTTATACCCCGCCCTTCTCCTTGTTAGGACCCAGGGCGGCACACAGGCATTATATAAAACCATAAATACAATATACATCAATTAAAAATATATTAAATTAATTCACCTGTGCTAAAACCCGTTATTAAAACCGTAACCAAATTATAATTTATATTTAAAACATATTGGTGTTTTATCTACTAGAATGAATGGAGTTTATTTAGCTGCATGAGACTTCTGTCCACATCAAATTATTTTCTGCACCATCATTTCATTTCATGGTTTATTCTTTTATTGGGATAATATTATATATTTATCTTGAAAGTTTAGTTTTATGGACCTTCCCAATCCTTGACAGTACTTGAATGATTCAGTAAATAAAACCAGCCTTTTCCAGTCTTTCTCTGTTCTGCTATTAAGACTCATTTTATTTGACAAAAACATTGCATCCTAACCGCCTCTACTGTTTAAATATGTATCAGGAGATCTACAAATCACCCCTCTTGGATCCAGGCAATATTTAAGAAATACAAATTCTAAAATCGGGTGAACTATATTTAAGTATCTCTTATATTTGTCTTGGCATGGTTAGTGTGTGTGTGTGTGTGTAAAAGAAGAGACAGACATTGTGATCTCTGGAACATAAAACATATTACTTAGTTTTCATTAGCCTCTGTTAACATCGTCAGAGTGTAAAAACTATCATTGAAGAGATATTTTTACATTCTGACGATGTTAGTAGAGGCTAATGAAAGCTACACTAAGTGAACAATATATTTTAAGTTCCGGAGATCGCAATGTCTGTATCTTCTTTTATAAGTACACCTGGAACTTGTATTTTTAGGTTATTTTGCTGTGTGTGTGTGTGTGTGTGTGTGTGTGTGTGTGTGTGTGTGTGTGTGTGTGTGTAGCTCTCATTCGAACCTACATACACACACACACACACGTGTGCGCGCGTGCTCCTACTATAAATGTAAATTCATAACCTTCCTGATCAAAGCTTCTGCTTAAAAATCCAGAGTTGTGTGCCTCTCTGTAACTTGAAGCTTAAAAGTGTGACATCTCAATGGCATGCATAACAGCAACTCTCTAACGATCCTCCATGCTCATTAGTGATGTTAGACCTTCCCTTTTCCCTTTCGATACAGTTGACAGAAATAGTTGTGAGACCAAGGGAAACTCTGGAATCTGATGATTTCTCATCATGAGTGAGATGCATAAAGGAAACACGCTCTTTGCTTCAGATGTTGTATAGGCATGCCTTCAGGAAAATGAGCAATGCTCTAGTAACAGAAGGAGCATTGAGGGTCAAGAAAGTGGCCTTTGGGTAGGAACTTTTGGGTAGGAACTTTTACTCAGCTCATGCATGCTTTGTAAGCTGAACGTTTGAAGTTCAGTCCTTAACTTTTGTAGCTAAGCCTGGCAATAATATTACACCAGGAAGATTAATAATCTGACATAATTATAAGGATGTCATTTGGTGTAAGGATTTATTTAGAAAGCCAATTGCCTTCTTAAGAAGCTGCTCTAACTGATGCTGAGGATAAGAATGATGTGCATTTTCATGTAGAAGGCATGTGCCTGAGATAAAATAAAAATGGTTACCACAAAGAGAGAAAGTGTTTCCTCATTTATTATGGAAGGTGTTTTTAAAATTGTTTTTGCACTTTATGTTTTACATTTCTTAATGTGTCATGATATTCTTTTTTTTAAAAATCTTTAAAACAGGCTTGACTTTTTGTCAGCTACATGCACATATTCCTGTACAGTATTTCAAAAGAAATTTGCAGTTGGCTTCTCACCAGGGCTACAAAAAAACAATTGGCTCAAAATCACATTGGGGACTTGTCTACCTAAAGTAAAATGAGAACATAGATTAACTACTAGACCAAGTTGGTTCTCAATTGAAACCCTTTTCTGCTACAAAAATTCACTTATTGGAAGTTTGATCTGCAATTTACTTCAATATATTTGAATCTGATAGCAACAAATTGCTTTCAACTTTATTCAAAGATGAATATTTTTGCATATTGAATGAATGTTTCCAAATTTCATGAATAGAATTTCTTGAACTTATTTTGAATACAATTCTTGAATTTATCTTAATTTACTTGCTGCCTATCTCACTATGAAGCTACAGGTAGACAAGCAGCTTTTGAAAATGCATTTCATTATAAAACAAATTTTCTAGACACTTTAGCCATTTGATTTCCTGTATTTCCACTATGTCTTCAAATAAGACATCATCCTCAATGAATGCATTTCCTATTTTTCATTCTATTTTGCTCTTTCAAATGCTTTAACAGAACTTAAATACTCAATTATGCCACATAGTAATGAATAAGTAATCAATGAAAAATGGAGAAGAAGAAAGATGATGAAGAAAACAGTATCAATTGCCACCTAATTAAATCAGAAATGCCAAAAAAAATTGTCAAGAAAATATAAAATACTTCTAGAATGTGTTGGAAAAATTAAAGCCTTTTCAGGAGAAAAACATGGTATTAAAATAATATTAAAATGGATGGTATTAAAAATTACAATCACTTTATCTTGTTAGTATCCAATTAATAGTTTTTCAATTTAATTAGAGATAAATGCATCTCAGATAAACCTTGTTGCTTATGATAGTGCCACTTTACAAAGCTAGGTAAAACACAACCTATTTGACATTTATTTGCCTGGGTCCGGTCCCGCATACAAATTTCTTATGAATAGATACAGTATGTGTAGCATTCTGGTTTTAAGTCAGTAGTTTTTTACAGATTCCTCGTTCACTTGTAAATTTAAAAAAACACTAAAATCAGAAAGTTCCCCTTAGCAGATTCTCCACTGTGGAGAACACTGTACACTGAAATGTAATTGTTTTCTTAATTCATTATGTTTTTGAAAGGGTTCTTCAGAAATTGCTCATCAGAAAAAAATTAATTGCAAAAGCCATGAGTTATATAACCCATTTGACATACAAACCTACAAATAAAAATCAGATCAAATTCTAAAGTTTTTTTGGGGGGAAAACCCTTACAGAGACTGCAAACTGGTTATTATTGCAAGAAATGCATGAATGCCCAGTACAGTTCCTTATGAGAGGGGCACTCTGCTCCCCCATCCAAAAAAATGCTGAAAAGCAACAAATGGCTAACCATGAAACTGTTTATAATACAAAGATTCTTCTCATGCACATTGTCATGCTTTGTCTTATAGAAATAAATTGTATTAAATATTGATTATTTAATGGCAATGAAAATACAAAGAACAGGCATTGTGGCCTGTTCTGTGGCCTTAATTTTTAAAGAGTTTTTAAATTTTAAAGATGAAGACGGCACAAGATATAGTGTGCTACAATATTCCCCACTTGGTATAAATGAAAATGTCTTCACTGCTGCTTTTACAAACCGATTATCCAAGCGTTTACAGTTGTATTTTTCTTCTTGCTTATAAATAAAAAGAAGAATGAATTGGGAATTCTGGGTGTCTTTTGAGAGATGTAAAAGCTGCAGCACTTTTGATAACTAACTTTGAAAGAACATTTTTAAGAAGTTTTTTCCATCAAATAAAGACCTTAGCTTAATATTCAATACATTCAGTAAATGAGCCTATATTAACATTTCAAAATTAATATTCAATAGATATGTTTCAAATAACTTCAGTTGGACCAAAATGGTCTTTTATGAAACAAAACTGGAAAACACATATTTAAATGGAAAAGTATTATTGGAATATATGAAGAAGAAAAGTTATTTTCTTTGAAAAATGCAGTCCTTCAAATGCCGTTGTTTTTTAAGATTATAGAATACAGTAGAATAGGTAGCAAATTATATAAACAAGACATTTGGCTGAATAATTAAAGTGAGTAATCAGCATTTGAACACTGATGTAGCAGGGTATGCATTTTTTTCTACATTTCATTTTATTTTTTCTAGGTGAAAAACTATTTCCCTAATGCAAGAAAACCAGCAGATAAAATCTTAGGGTTCTGAAATTTGTTTTTTACGAGTTTTCAGCTTTGCCCAACAGGCACATTTTTCTAAATCATCACTCTGAAACATGACATTTGTTCCTTAGAATGTTTCATACAAATATGAAGTAACTTAGTCCTGGCTTGATAAAAAGATACGTAATATATCCCCACCCCCTCCAACAATCCTCAATGAATAGCTTTGTTCGCACAAACCTTTGGCACTGATATTCTTTCCTTAATTTTTAGATATGAAATTAAAATATGAAATTAAATATGAAATTAAATATAGAAAACTTGTACCCCTATGGTTTTACAATATGGATCCTGCATTATTCTTTTCAGACAAATTACTCAAAGATTTCACAGAATCTTATCTTTTAGCAGCAGCCATTTTCAAAATGAAGCTTTAAAAAATCCATTTACTCTATTCATTTCTAAACTAGGATCAAGCAAGCTTTCTTTTATTATCTTATAGGAAAGAAAATAATTGTCCATTTATTTTGAAAGTCAAGAAAGAATAAGGAAAATTATTTTCTCTAGAAGAAAGAAAATCTTCAAAATTATATATGTTGAGTGTAATTGCATTGGAAATTCCTCCCTCTGTATTTCCTGCATAACTGGAAAATTAACATTAGAAAAGCAAATGATACTGAAATTCTAATGAGCGCTTCCCTGTATATGCACACAGTGAAGATAATTCATTTGCACGCTGAAACCATCCCAAACTCCCCAGTCCCCGTGGCTTCCACTTTAGGGGTGTTCATTATCTGTTCAGACACTGGTCCTATTTGTGTGCTGAGCTGCATCTAAGATGGTTGGGTGAGGGGAACGGAAGCCCTTTCTCCATCTGAATCATGTTGATCTAATGGCAGTCGAACGTCATGCAGTAGTTTTTATGCGGATTAGCTTTTACAGAAAAGGTAAATCTTCCATGCAAATAACAGGGCCACAAGTTAAATCAGAGGAAGTAAAAATAAGACGCAGGGTGTCCATTTAAATATTACAAAAGGGAGAGAAGAAAATAGCTTTGGTAAATATGTCAATGTTAAATCACTCCCAGGCTGACAAACAGATCGTCAGCTGATGGACGGAGATCTATCTCTCCTGTCTGCTATTTTGCTGATGTCCCCTGATCACCCTTGAAGACATGCAAGTCTGAAAGCCAAGGGGTAGGCTTTTTACCAGGAAATAAATAAATGAAAATTTAAGATTTTTTTAAAGTCATGGCAGAAGGGGGTTTAAGAACAAATTGCCATATAAAATGATCAGCACAAAAAGGCATTGGGGAAGAGCGCGAGGCTGTGCCAAACAGATGGCACACCCTGCTGTGTTTTTGATTGAAAAAGAAAGGTAACATTTGCAGCCATGTCAAAGAGACAGTGATCAGCTAAACAAATTGGTCTCTAAAGTACAGCAGTGCAAAACCAAACGTGCTGCAGGATAGTGGGAAGACTGTATTTCACAGTAACGCCGCGCGTGCGTCCTTCCCGTCCCCCCGTCCCCCCCAGCAAAGGGAGCAAGAGGATGCCGTCCTTCCTCTCTGCCTCGTGCGCACGCGCACACTCAAACGCGCAGATTCTTTGTTGAGTGAGACTGCAGCATTGTACAGTCTGCGGAATCACTGGATCGACTGCTAAGACGTCTCGTGTTTTCAATCACGACCTAAAATGAAGCAAACGAGGTGCAAAATGGTCTGACAAGCCTGATTCATATATTTCCAGTTTTTAGAATAAAGTAAAACTGGATAGTGGCTTTAACAACAATAATTAAAAAGGGAGGGGGGGTGACTGTACTTAATGCCTAATCATCACAAAAGGCAATTTCAGTAAGAGACTCCTTTCAGAAAAATGGCTATGCATCATACCCGTGTAATGTTAGCAATACAAACATCAAATGTGGCAGAGGAAAGGTGTGTAGGGAATTTAAATATTTTGGGCTCATCTCAGCTGGCTGCCTTATTCCGCTTCAGTAAAGACAAGGTACAGAAACGTCCTTTGGGTGACATTCAAAACTCGATATAAATCCTCTGCTTTATGAGACTGCAGTGCAATAAATTACTTAGCCTAATTGTAGATGTAATGAATTACCATAATTAGTCATGGGCTACATTAAATTAATCAGCATGGTACATTATTTTGCTAAATTACATCTTTGCCTTCCAAAGGCACCAGTGCAGCAATCAGGGCTTCTCGCAAAAGGGGTATGGTGCTGTAATGAGAAGCCTTTCTGTTTCTAGAACAGTGACAGAAGATGAATTTTGATGGGAGATAGGAAGGCTTGGAGACAGCGGAGCCCTGGCTTGTGCCTGAAGTATCTTCGCTTGTTAATTATCATCTTGTTCTCCTGCAGGGGAGCAGTGGGCTGTATCCTGCGAAGGTTGCAGAAGATGCACGCAGGGGAAGAAAACCACTTAGATGATGCTTTAAGGAAAATAATATAGCTGAGATGACAAGTTGCATAGCAGTGGGGTGGCTAGGAGGTAATGTCTTTGGAAATATTAATAGATTTAGAATGTTCTTTTACATTGGCTGATGAGATTTATACTTACCCAATTTTTTTATTAGTTTTATTGTTATTTTGGTTATTACTCATACAGTTTGGATCTGAGTTAAAGCTTGCAGCTACTTTTTATTATTATTGTTTTACTTAAAACCTCCAGCTGTTCAGCCTTTTCCTGCTGCTGATTATAAGTGAATAAATTTGGAAACTAATTGCATGGGCATCTCAATCCTATTCACTATTCAATTGTCAGGAAGATTCCCGGGTTCTTCCCCAACAAAATATGCTCCCCACCCCCATCCCTAGATAGTTTAATGTTATGCTCCAAGATAGAAAGAATATGTGAGAGTTCCTTGTGGGCCACCAAGCAATCCCAGATATTTTTGTGGTTCATGTTTTAATACTATAAAGATTATGCCATAATAAATTTGCTGTTCTTCAAGATGCCACATTTTTTTCTATCAAGGGCCATTGTCTCAGGAAGCAAATGTAGTAAGTTTTGTAATCTTTTACAGGTTGGCTGCTGTTTAGGACATTCTGACATGCTTATTTAAATATTTACTGTTGTTCGTGATATCACAGCAGTTATCTGCAATAAAAGTTAATTATGCTGGCCGTGAAACAATAGCTAGTGTTCTAATGATGACATTTGAATCCAAACCTCATATTTCAACAAGACTTGAGGGACATCCAAAATACTCAAATCAGAAAATGAGAGTGCAACATTTTGGAAAATAGTAGGTGTTTAAAGAATTGTTGCAGTTTTATTTTAAAATTTAAGAATCAATCCAAAGCTTATAATTTTTTAAAAAGTAAAAATCACATTCAAAGGAAGCATTTAATGTCTTAGAATAGTACTTTATTCTTCCCTGATTGATTTGTCAGAGCAAAGGTAAAATAGGTGATACTGTAAATGGTATATCAGAATAAAATATTCAGATGCAATTCTAATTCAAATGTATCTTATTTTGTAGCAAGCATCTCAAGGTTAAATCCTTACTTCTGTTCTTAGTAACCAGGTGAATGCTGGACTCTTTATGTAAGAAAAATGCATAGGAATGCAGAAATGGACCATGTGCTAATAATTTGTGTTGTTGAGTCTTTTCTAAACCACCACAACCATCACCACCCACCCCCTGGCCCTGGTGGGAACCCATTTAATTAACAAAATAAGGTATTGAATTTTAGCTTATCATGCATATTGTTTTCCAGCTGTATTGAAGATTGCCAAGTTTCTAATGGCCTGACCCTCTTCTGTAAATCAGCAGTAAATTGCGACATTTACCCTGAGCTAAGGCAAAGGGCTCATTCTGTTGGGTTTTGGCTGTCATAGGAATCTGGGTTTAGGGATTAATGGTTTGATGTTAAACATATGTCCCCTGTCTTTGGGGGGACGTAAACACACAGAGAGGGAATCTAATGCTATCTACTAAAAGATCTTCAATAAAAGAAGCCCTTCCTAATGTTTTCAATCCAGTGGCACCTCAGATGCATTGCTCTTTATGCTAAAATCTCACCCAACTAAGGGCCTATAAATAGTCTTTCTGGCAGCCCAGAGGAGAAGAGAGGTTTCCTCCAGACATTAGTTGTGCTAAAAGATTCATCATTACCTGCAGTCATGAAATAAATCTTTGATAACTTACAACTATAATATCCATGCTCTACATTTTATTGCTGATATAGGTAGACAGTCATTATTTCTGACACTTTCTCAGCATTATACAGAACACTCTAGGGGAAGAACTAAGATACAGGGCTACAGAAAATAGATAGATATAACCCAAGAAAACTGGTTACTGTACTAAGCCTTAGTAGTCAATGTAATATTCCCTCAATGGTCTTTAATGCAAGCAAAAATTACACATTTAATATGCAAAATTCAGTCAAGGAACAAACCATAGTTACCTGAAAATTAACTTGCCAAAGAGTGATATATCTGCCCAGTTATCTTTCCATCAATTATATCAGATGAAATGATAGCATCAAAGAAATCCATACATTAAAGGTTTTTTTTAATATATTAATAATGGTCACTAATTTTATTTCTTCTGTGAAAGAATAGAAATTCAGAATGTTATAAGTAGAGCTCAGAAAATACCTGATGTTTTGCAGTTGAATTACATTGCAGTTGGGTGTTTACACTGCAAATACATCTGTAATTCTGAAGATGCATTAAAGAGTGTCTCAGGACAAGATCTACTGAAAGCAATAATTCTTTTTTTCCCCACCCTCCTGAGTGAGTTATAGAGCTGAGCTATAATTCTACCTTTTGTGCTTGGTTGAAATCTTTTTCTTAGACCTACCAATGAGTGACATAGTCTGCCCTCCTCTGGGCACAAAATTGTATCTCAGTATCTTTGTTAAGCTTCAGCAGGTGGCAGCATCTGTCTGACCTTCTCTAGGCTCAGAAGCTAAGCAGATTGGGTCTGATAAAAACATTGGAGATTACTAGAAGATAGCACAAATGTAGGCTAGACTTGGGAGGTGAAAAATGTACCTAGAAGAAGGCAGTGGCAAATCCTTTCCATTCTCAGTGCAAGAAAAAGACATGGATGTGGCCAGCAGCAATCAAGTTCAACTCCAAGAAATTATATATTTTTATCTTTGCCAAAGTGCTGACCAATAATCAATGAAGAGATTTTGAATTTTGGACCATATTTTACTACTTATGGAACACAAAGGAATATATTGCAAACAGTTGTTCATCACCTATTTATTGGGATTAATTTAGAGCAATGAGGGGACCAATATGGGCAACCTGTGCAATCAAGAAGATAAGTGATGTGATTTATTGGTCAAGACAAGGATATCACAGAAGTAAAGGTTACTGGATGGAGGGAGAGAGAGATGTGTCTTTATAATAGCCTGATGAGAATACCATCTATTACAGACTCTTGATTATTAAATAATAACCTCTCCTCCTCAATTCTAAAATAATTATATGGGATTCCTTTTAAATGGCTTGAATTATATCATTTGGTATTATAATTCTGTGTAATTCAATGCACATTATGAATGTAAAACTCATTTTTATCCAGTCTTGAAAAGAACTACAGACGGGAACGTTTCTGGCCTGTGGTAAAAAAATACACTAACCAATATAGTTTTTAAATATTAAAAGAACAAAAAATGAAATGTATTATTGCTTTTAAATATCATAGATGATAGAGCTTAGTTTTCAAAGCAACATATGCAAGATTTTATAATATTAATATCAGCCCTAAAAATCCAGTTTAAAAAAATGATGAATTTCTTATCCAATTTTCTAGACTAGGGGTGCACAAACAGTAGTCTAGCTCACAAGTTCATCTCTTAAGGCCTTGTAAAAGCTACTGCTGATTTAAAGTTTCATAGTTCCATGTTAGAAAATTAATAAATATGTAGGTAATAATAATATTAACTTGTATTAATTGGTTCATATTAATTGAATTTAAAATTAAACAGTATTAAATTTATGTTTGGCCTTATTTTTTGATCACAAGTTTAATTTTATTCTCTTCTTTCTTGCTTTGTAACCCTTAGTACATTATAAGTATGGCCAAAAATCCAAAATTCTTTGTATAGCTCAGTTCGACAAAACAAAAGATTGGTATTTACTTTTCTTTTATAGATAAAAAGCATTCACAAATGAAAATGTCTGCACCAGATAAAACCCATGTTGCAGCTTGTAGATTCTTGATTTTAATGTGTGTCAAGTTACTTTTCAGTTTCCATATCTTTGTAGATCATTGTGTCAAATGATACCAAATGTATTTATGAAACCTGGTAGATTTGGGAGTGATAATATTATAAATTAAATATAAGAAAGCTTATGACTTATAATCAATATTGTAGCATATATAAAAATCGCTTCTAATAAAAGAACAATACCATTATATTCAATCTGAAACAAATTTTGAACTCTAGAAAGAAATCTTCAGACCCCATGTAGTAGTTTGGAATATCTAGCTGATAAGAAAGATAAGCAAGGTTGGATTTTCACCAAAAGGAAATCCGAAGGCAAAACTGGAAAGGTGAAAATACATCCTTGTAGATTCAGTATTTGTGAAATGAACATGGTCATGTCTATGTAATCACAAAGAGATGAGCTTGATTTGAAGAGGGAAGTCTTTGTTTTAAGCAAGCAGCATGATACCTTTGACAGTGTCACATAAATTGTAAGAGCTGTGGTGTCACAGGGGTTATAATGCCATATTACAGGCCAACTCTGCCCATAGCCACAAGTTCGATCCTGGCCAGATGATTCAGCCTTGCATCTTTCCAAGGTAGGTAAAATGGAGACTCAGATTATTGAGGCAATATGCTGACTTTATAAACTGCTCAGAGTGCTGTAAAACACCATGGGGTTTATGGGGATATATATACCATGGAAAATATAAATCTAAGTGCTATTGCTATATATATTGAACAAAGTAATTTGTGTGTGTGTATGTCTATTACTTTATTGAATTATTTTTTATTGAAATTTGAGAGAGCTCTGATCCAGACAAAGTAACAGAAATCCCTTTCCACATGGAAATTGAGATTATATCAAATTATGGCAAACCCCTGAATATTCTAGATTATTCTCAATTCACCCAATGCATATTCTAAAAAATCAAAACAAAATATGAGAATAGAAAAAAGCAGTTTCTGAGCAGTTTACAAAGTCAGCATATTACACCACCCCCTTCATTGCAATTCCAATAGGAGCTTAGCTGGATTTTAGAAATCTGAATCACCAATATTTTATCACTCAAAAATATGGGATTGAACTGTCTTAAAAGTATTATTTCTCTGTTTTGAACAACATTGATTTTGATAGCAAATTAGAAGTTTGTTTTTTTTAAAATATGGCAAACGATTGTTATTTTAAAATAGGAAATTTTCTTTTTTTTCCTATTAGAAGAGATTATTATTATTTATTATTATTATTTATTAGATTTTTATACTGCCCTTCTCCCTTTCAGGCAACGATAGAAATCAGTAGCATAAAACATAAAATATGTTAAAAATATATTAAATGATTAGCCTGTCCTAAAATCCTATTAAAACCCCTACTAAAAACAATTAAAACTACGCCAGGCAAGCCACACGAAATAAATAGGTCTTCAAGGCCTGACGGAAAAGGCGCAGGTCCGTGGTTGCCCGTAGGTCAGGGGGTAGGTCATTCCAGAGGACAGGAGCTGCCACAGAGAAGGCTCTCCCCCTAGGGGTCGCCAGCCGACATTGCCTGGCCGACGGCACCCTGAGGAGGCCCTCTCTGTGGGAGCGAACTGGTCGGTGGGAGGTGTTTGGTAGCAGGAGACAGTCTTGCAGGTAACCAGATCCCTTGCCATGGAGCGCTTTAAAGGTGGTTACTAGTACCTTGAAGCGCACCCGGAAAGCCAAAGGCAGCCAATGCAGCTCGCGCAGGAGAGGTGTCACATAGAAGCATCTAGACACTCCCAGAATCCCCCGCGCGGCCGCATTCTGAACTAACTGGAGCCTCCGGGTGCACCTCAAGGTGAGCCCCATGTAGAGAGCGTTGCAGTAGTGCAGACGGGAGGTGACGAGGGCTTGAGTGACTGTGCGTAAAGCATCACCATCCAGAAAGGGGCGCAACTGGCGTATCAGGTGAACCTGATAAAAAGCCCCCCTGGCCACGGCTGTCATATGGTCTTCTAGAGATAGCCGAGAGTCCAGGAGGACACCCAAGTTGTGAACCCTCTCTGCAGGGGCCAATGACTCGCCCCCCAATAGCCAGAGATGGAACCAACTGGCTATATCATGACGCCGGAAGCTACAGCCGCTTGGTCTTGGACGGGTTGAGTCAGAGCCTGTTTCTCCCCATTCAGACTCACATGGCCTCCAGACACCGGGACTTCCACGGCATCGTTGTGGTGGTCCGGGGTAGAGATGTACAGCTGAGTATCGTCAGCGTACTGGTGGAACTCTACCCCGAAACCATGGATGATCTCACCCAACAGCTTCATATAAATGTTGAACAGGAGAGGCGAGAGGACCGACCCCTGTGGTACCCACAAGTGAGGCACCTCGACGTCGACCTCTGCCCCCCTGCCAACACAAATTGCGACCAGTGGGAGAGGTAGGAGGAGAACCACCGTAAAACGGTGCCCCCCACCCCCAGCCCCTCCAGCCGGTGCAACATGATACCATGGTCGATGGTATCAATACCATCGACCATGATACCATGGTCGATAGTATGAGAGATCTAACAGGACCAGGATAGAGGAACAACCCCTATCCCGAGCCCTCCAGAGATCATCCACCAATGCGACCAATGCTGTCTCTGTGCTGTACCCAGGCCGAAAGCATACATGCTTAATTACAAGGTAGGTAGTCTAGCTGTTAAAAATAAATATATTGAAAAGTCTTAATTTTCTTTCACTTTTATTATAGCTAACGTTGTATCTCTATATGTGTAAATGCTTTAAAAAATAGGATTGAAGGAATAGAGATGAAACAATTGCAATGTGATTGCCAGACACTTTCTCGCTATCAATACAGTTAGAGAACCTTCTGTTGCTTGCCCGGAAACATAGCTTAACATTAAGTTTTCGCCTTTAGGCTATTGTATAAAATTAAGCACTTCATTTAGTATTTTGTTGATAAATGGAAAGATTGAACGTACACAAACATTTATTGCAGTACAGGTGATTACTTCAAAGTTGTCTTAATGGCTGCAATGAGGATACAGTCCTGAAAATCCAAATGAAGAAGATTAATTCCTCTGCCATAACATTTTGTAGATGAGGCATCAATATTAGGGGAGTGCTTCAGGTTATTCCAAGAAATGGGATGGGAACAGCAAATGCTACAGAAAGTTCTTTGAGTAGAGTTCAACCTTGCCCCATCATTTGTTGCCATGGTGATTGGGTCAATGCTACTTTTGCCAGGTTGACTACCAGTTCCACCAGTATTTTGATGATGAATAACCAGCGTATGAAACAGGAAGAGAACAGGTTTAGTTTAAAAAGCCATTAGCAGTTTGAAAACTGAATTTTTAAATATTAAGCTAGTATATGATTTCAGCAACAGAGTAGTCAATTCCTTGAATTGCTACCCGACTCCATTGTTATAGCCTCAAACCCTCACAGCTTCAATCTCAAACTGTCTACTATGGACCTTATCCCATTCTTAAGAGGCCCATAAAAGGAGTGTGCATAAGTGCACCAGTGTGCCTACCGTCACTGTCTTACTGTCCCCATTTATCTGCATTTACTTTCTTTGTTCATGTTTATGCTCGTTGGTATACTTATTATCTTGTACATGATTGACAAACAAACAATGTGTCATATAGCAGGTAATGCTGGGAAGTAGTTTAAGAAAAAATGGTTTTACACCTGCAGGATTTAGAAATCTGCAGGAATGATAACCAATTTCCAATTTCTCAAAAAACGGGACGCAGGAATTGGAGCTGTAGAACATTAGGAAATATTTTAAACTATAAGATATGCCAGCAATGAAATGATTTGTGAGTAGAAATCATGGAAGCGCTACCTTTGGAATTCATCATTAAATAGGTAGGGACGGGATGTTGTTAGCCAATATGTTAGAGGTGGAAGAATTAAGCCGGCCATAAAAAGCTCTTCCAAAGTGCTAAAAACAAGGAGAAATAAAATACGCTCAAAGAAAGACTATAAGGAAATAGAAATAGGATGAGACAGCATCTTTCAAAATCCAGGGATGATACAGTATTTAATCATGCCTCCTCTGCAATGATTTGGCTAAAACAATAGGCTCATGGGATTGAAATTTATGAATTCCATTGAATCACCTTTTAATGCCTTATAATTTAAGAAACACCAGGGAGGCGCTTTCTTCCATGATATGCCACTTACTGTACCTTTTAATGCTTAGGTATCTTTCACATATGAATAAAAATGGCCTCATTTTAAAAATGCAAAGTAAATAACATGGCACAAATTGTAGAAGTTGGGTAACTCCTCGCAATAAAGAGTATTTTGCATATATTACTTACCTAGGCATGGAAAACAGCAATAGCATTGAATTCAATGATCCTACACTATAAGATTGCTTAATATGGCTCCAAGAAAGACAGCATTTGTTTTGTATTGGTGCATGTAGTGCACAGGCATTTTGCTTTTAAAAAGCTTTGTTATGAGACTTTTCATGTGGGCCAAAAAAAGAAGTTTTGTCTTGGTGAGCAGCTGTTTATCTGAGCAAAACAGTCAGTGACTCCTCCCCCCCATGAAGCACATAAATCAAAACCAATAAATGGATATTAAGCATTGCAATTTTTGCTTATGTAAATGACCAGAATTGTTATTTCTAACTACACTTTCATTTTGCACAGAATAGCTGTTGATTGGTTGATTATTATTATTATTTAATAATATGTAGCACCATTCTAGCTAAACATTTGGACAACTTTGACTATACAATATAATTCTTAAATTTGAGATCTATTGAGAAAGGGCAGGCTGCCATTCAGTCATATGTGATACTCCTGACATATCAGAGATAGTCATTAGAACAGGAGGGTAATTTCTTAGAGAGTTCAGAAAATCCTTATGCATATACAGTTCAGCTTCACTGTCTTTCTTTTCCTGTCACACAATCATACCATGTTGGTCTGCCCTCATCAAGGCTACCTTGTTCGTGATTGACGATAATTAGGTTTCAACTGCCTTCTGATGCAGAAATACACACCATTACAGCTAGGCTGGTTTTTCCTCCTGCAATCTTGCCTCTAAAAGGGTATTGATTCACTCCTTCACATTTTTAAAAGGTCATAGCAATAATTCCATCTGAACTGTGCTAAGTGAAAATAGTTTGGAGAAATAATATGGTTACCGTTTAGTTCCGATACAACTGAAAGCCAAGTTTTTGCTGTTTGTTTCTCTCTTTTAGTATATTTTAATTATATTTGGCTATTTTTATCTTTCTATTCTACTATAGATACATAATATTTACAAATTTGTAAATGAGTAAAGCCATCTTTAAAACCTAGTTTTAGACAAACATGTTTATTTATTTGTAGAAATAAAGAATCTTTATAAATCTTTATTTATGTTAAAAGCTAATAAATATAAACTGGAGCCCCCTTATAAAACTTTTTCTTTTTCATAGGATGAATTACAAATTTAGTTCTATATGAAAGATTGTCTAGGTAAAGGTAAAAATAACAATGTCCTGCATATGCCTTCTATGGTTAAAAAAAACCTACAGACTTTTGCTAATAACTGGCTCATGCATGCACATAATTTGATTTTTCACTGTGTCGATGAAAAATTCAATTTTTCAAAAATTTAATTGTTAGGTGCTGCATTCGGTTTGAAATAAGATACTTTTAATTTTACATTGGGTCATTCATACATGTAAGTCATCAAGTGTTTAGTAACATAACCTAACAGAAGGCATGCAGGTTATCCTTAATAAGCTCCTTCTAGCTTCTTCTAATATGAGCAAAGACTCTTCTTTTAAGTTTCCATGGTAGGATGTAGGATGCAGAATTGCTATATGTTTATCTTTAACAGCTCCTGAGAGTTGAGCACATCTACAAAGCCAAACATCTGAGTATTGCACTACAAGGAATTCTTGATATTCCTTCTGGATTTCTCATAATTCATCTAAAACTAATTTGCTAATATACTCTAACGTCCACAGCCTGCCATTTAATATCTATGCCAGCAACAATTGTACACAGTACTGATAAATAGTGAAGATATGTGATAGGCTAGCTAACCTTATTTGCAAAGATGAAGGATTACAGACCTGTAATCCATTCATGCTCCTAAACACTGCCCAGTTTTGCTTTTCTATTCATAGTGCTGTAAATTTGTCAATTTAATGGGACACTTTTTAGATGCTTTCCTTTTAAGTGCTCTAACAGGAGCGGATATTACATTGATCCAAATTCTAACTTAGCATTTTATTTTTGTGGTGGGCATATTTTTAGCTTTATAAAAATATGGAAGAATGTTATATTATCTACATGTATTCAACTCATTCTCAGTTTGCAAAAAAATTACCCTACACATATGTGAAATTAAAGAATAGCCATAAAATTTAAAAGTTGCTATAAATGACATGGAATATAAATGATATTTCTTAATATATTCATATCAATCCTCGGTACAGCTAGGATTGTCACATTTAGTATTTTAATGCCAGTGCATGAAAAAATCAATCAATTAATCAGAATAGAGCTGAAGGGATCTTGGAGGTCTTCTAGTCCAACCCCCTCCTGCTCAAGTAGAAGACCCTTACATTTCAGATAGGTGGTTCTGCAGTCTTTTCTTAAAAACCTCCAATAATGAAGCACCTATAACTTCTGGAGGAAAGTCATTCCACTGGTTAATTGTTCTCACAGTTAGGAAATTTCTCCTTTGTTCCAGGTTGCTTACCTCCTTGATTAGTTTCCATTCATTGTTTCGTGTCTTGCCTTCTGGTACATTGGAAAATAAATTGATCCCCTCTTCTTTTGTGGCAGCCTCTCAAATACTGGAATACTGCTATCATGTTTCCTCTAGTCCTTCTTTTCTCTAGACTAGTCATACCAATTCCTGCAACTGTTCTTCATCTATTTTTGTCTCTGTCTTAGTTGCTCCTCTTTGCACTCTTTCCAAAGTCTCAACATCTTTTTTGTAATGTGGTGACCAAAGTATTCTCAGTGTGGTCTTAACCAAGAATTGTTAAAACGGTACTGATATTTCACATGATATTGACTCTATGCCTCTTTTTATACAACTAAAGATTGTATTAGCTTTTTTGACGGCTGCCACACACTGGTGGATCATGTGTAAGTGATCCTGCTCTAGGGCTCCAAGATCCCTCTTATAATTACCTTTTATACTGTTTTTGAGCCAGGTTTTTCCTGTCTAGGTATAAAACCTTGCTTTTTTCCACATTAAATGTGGCAAAAAGACAGTGTTGTAGACAGGAAAAAATACAGGTGTGATCTGTAAAAGGAAGTTAGATTTATGTTAACATTCTGTGGAATTCCAAAGTGTGCCTCAATTTGTCTTAAAGTGAAATACGGAAGTGAAACAGCACTACATATCTATAATAAATGGATCGTAATAGCTGCACCACAGTGCTCTGAATAATAAAAATGGCTTTTGCATATGTACAGATGCCTCTTTTTTCCAGCTTGAAAATGCTAATGTCAAATCTGAACTGAACCTGGCAGAAACTCCACCTGAATTGAGTAGATACACTCAAAAGCAACTCAATTCTTGGACTCGATTTCCGGTTTTCGTGGGTGACGGACGTGTTTGATACACGTCCGCTGCTTGCTGTCCTGGTGCCCCCCCGGGGGGGCGCAGAGGTTTTTGTAGGAACCCCCTGCCATACGGGTGGCTCGCTGGAGACCCCCAACCAGGCGGCGGCCGGTGGGGCGTCTTTCCAGCCTTGCCCCAGGAGGCAGAAAGGGGGGGGGGGCTTTGCCCTTTCGCCGATGGACTCCGGAATTAATGGAAGGATTCAGAAGCTGGCTGGAGTGCCGGGGATGGAGGATCTTTCCTAATCTTCAGGTCTGCAATTGAGGGACAAGCGAATACCATGAGTTTTACCTTCAATCAACTTTAAACGGAGAATGGAGGGGGGAGTTAATCTGTTTTGACCCCCCCCCTCGGAATAAAGCGGCATCTGAAAAAGTTCTCCCCAGGAATGAGGAGAATGAGAGAACTAGTCTGCCACCTGAAATAGCAACAGTTTTAAAAAATTGTATCTATATTATCGCAGTTGCAGCATTGTATCGAAGCTTTTTGCAACAGGAAAATGAAACTTTCACTCTCCTTCCTGTGAGAGGTGGGGAAGATGGCTCCTCTTTGTTCCCTGTCGGAAACTTTCTCTTTGTCTATGAACTTTCCTTCGGCATTTGAAATTGCAAGATCTTAAACTATCCAGCTAAATTTCTCCTCGGGAAACCTTTGGTATCTCTCCCAATACGTGGACATCCAGATTGATTTTGATAATACAATTTCTTCTTTTTGGTTTCTTTGGCTTTCTTGGTTTTATGTGATACCCGGACTGAACTTTTATTTGGGTTGTCCCGACACCTCGGACTTCATCGGCTGCTTGCTTTTCTGATGCCTTTTTTTTTTTTTTACAAATTGGAACGTATAATCGGAACAATGGCTTCTAAAAAACCACCTATTGCAAAGTCCTCTTCTACTCCATCATCAGCCCGCTCCAGCCCAGTCATGCAGCAGACAAAGATCACCGCATTGTTACAAAAAGAAGGGACTGGCGAGAGCACCCAGGAATTGACAACAAAGGAGATGCTTCAGGACATTATGAAAAATGTACATGAAATCCGAAATGACTTGACAAATTTAAAACTAGAGCTGTTGGAGACACAAAGAAATACAATGGATAATAAACAAAAAATTGAGGCATTGGAGGGGGGGTCAGCTGAGATGAGGGAAGAGGTGAAGGAAATTCGGCAGGAAAGCACAGAATTGGGAGGTCATATGACCAAGATTGAACTTGAAAGAATGTCTTTTTTCTCAGGTTCCAGAACGTACCAGAGATAGAAGGAGAAGATCTTAAAGATCTTATGAGTACAATTTTAGCAGATTATATTAAAAGGATTAAAGAACAACTCTGGTGGGATATGGACCTGGTTTATAGAATTAACTCAGCATATGCTAGAATAAATGATGTACCAAGGGAAGTCCATATTACATTTTTAAGGAGGCCCACAAGGGATGAGATATTGAGGGCCCAGCGGGGAGGACCTCTGAAATATCAGGAAAAAGAAGTTGTTATTTTGAAACAAATTCCCAAAAAAATTAGAGAGATAAGATGGAAATATTCCTTCTTATCCAAAAAATTATATAAAAAAGGAGTTTGGTTCAAATGGTTGCTGCCAGAAGGAATGTTGGTCTTTTGGGAAGGAGGCAGAATTAGACTTAAAACATTAAGAAAGGCGGAGGCCTTTCTTCAAAAGCATTCCTCACTCCTAGGAGACGAAGAAGAGGGAACGGGGGGGGGGCTCTGCCCATCGATGGGAAGGGAGAAGAAGAATCAATAGCAAAAAGACTCAGATCTCAAAAATGATTTTATTTGAAATTTTACTGTGATAGTTATATTAGATGGTGATGAAAAACGTGATTGAATGTACAAATTATACAATGTAACATATATGTATGCTTGCCCTTTGCTTTCTTTAAAAAATATTGTATTTGTATGAAGTTTTGGTAGGACCACCACCTCCAGCATGGAGGCCTCTAAAATGTTGTTTTAACCCTACAACCCTTTTCCCACAAATACTGTAAAACCAATAAAAATTGTTTACCAAAAAAAAAGCAACTCAATTCTCTGAATAAATCATTTAAAATCAAATTTCTTTTGCAACCTCAATTGTACCAGTGCTTTCAAACTGGGAGGCACCGTTTTGCGGTGGTTCTTGTCCTACCTCTCTGGTCGGTCGCAATATGTGTTGGCAGGGGGGCAGAGGTCGGCCTCGAGACCCCTAGTATGTGGGGTTCCTCAAGGGTCGGTCCTCTCACCCCTACTATTCAACACATATATGAAGCCGCTGGGTGAGATCATCCGTGGTTTTGGGGTGGGATATCATCTGTACGCTGGTGATACTCAGCTGTACATATCCACCCCAGACCACCCCAACGATGCCGCCGAGGTGATGTCCCGGTGTTTGGAGGCCGTACGGATCTGGATGGGTAGTAACAAACTCAGGCTCAACCCTGCCAAAACTGAGTGGCTGTGGTTTCCGGCACCCCGGTTCAGCCAGATTACTCCAACTCTGGCCATTGGGGGCGAAACACCGGCCCCCGTGGAGAGGGCGCGCAATTTGGGTGTGCTCCTGGATTCCCGGCTGTCCTTGGAGGACCATGTGGCAGCCATGGCCAGGGGGGCGTTTCATCAGGGACGCCTGATGCGCCAATTGCGCCCCTTACTGGACCGGGCTGTCCTTCGCATAGTCACTCAAGCTCTCGTGACGTCCCGTCTTGACTACTGTAATGCTCTCTACATGGGGCTTCCCTTGAGGTGCACTCGAAAGCTGCAGCTAGTCCAAAACGCAGCCGCGCGGGTAATTACGGGAGCCACCAGAAGCTCCCATATAACACCAATCCTGCGCGAGCTGCATTGGCTTCCTGTGGTCTTTCGGGTGCGCTTCAAGGTTCTGATGACCATCTTCAAAGCGCTCCATGGCTCGGGACCTAGTTACATGCGAGACCGTCTCCTGCCCCATACATCCCTAAGACCGATACGCTCCCACAGAGAGGGCCTTCTCAATGCCGACTGGCGACGCCCAGGGGAAGGGCCTTCTCTGTGGCGGGCCCAGCCCTTTGGAACGACTTACCCCCTGAACTTCGCACCATCTCTGACGTCCGCCTCTTCCGCAAGTGCCTAAAAACATATTTGTTCCATGTAGCCCGCCTAACGTAACCTCCATTATGACTTTTAGATAGTTTTAAATTTGGGGGATTTTAATTTGGTTTTAGCGCAGTTTTTCAAATTTTTTATGTTTTTGTATGTATTTTAATATTCCTGCGCGCCGTCCTGGGTCCATTTTGGAGAAGGGCGGGGTATAAATTTAATAAAATAAAATAAAATAAACATTCTTAGGTGATCTACATGTTTCTAAAATCTGCCTTTTATAATTTAGTACATTATGATACTTTGAAAATGAGGTACAGTATTTTGACACCTCTTATATACATTCTGAATGTTACAAAGAGTTCAGAGGTTTCTTTTCTTTTTATTAACACAATTTAACATTTCCAAAACTAATAAACTAGTATCAGTCTGAATTATGATATATAAGTGGATGTATGCAAAGTTCAGACCTTAATTTCTAAGAGTAACATTTTCATTAACTGTAGTTACAGTTAATATATTAATCTGTGGTTCTCCTAGAACAGAAATTTCTAAAAAATTGCTTGAGGGGAGCGGGAAAAGGGGGTGTTCAGAAAAAGATTAGGCCAGTTCTTGTAATGCTAAATATAACCAAAATCAATCAGTATAATAGGAACAAAAAGGTCATAGTCAATCCATGTATGTATATCTCATTTACAAAATGTAGCTAAAGTTTTTTTTTTTACAAAAATCAATAATAGTTATTGAATTTCTGAAGAATAAATGTATTATGATTCTATGTGGATGTAACTATGTGAAGTTAGTATTTTTTGTTATTTGATAAGAAATTAAATAGTTTCTTTTAACAGAAATATTTTCATTCCATTTTTCATTCAGCTGATGCACTATAGCAGGGGTCCTGAATCCCCAGGCTGCAGATCAGCACAAGTCCACAGTATATCAGGAATTAGGCCACACAAGCAAGCAAAGTCCCGTCCATGTACATAAGGGATTCAGGCAGTGCTTAAAACCACACCTCTATGGAACCAGCTCCTGGTGCCCACAAGATTGGGGGCCACTGCCCTATAGCACTTTTAGTCTTCTCTAGCAAGACACCTGTTATGAACAAAGCAACAAATTGCATATTGGAAAGAAGACAGTTGTGGTACATATCCTGATCTTTTAAGGAATAACTAATGATTATAGTCATCAATTTACAAAATAGTGATTCAGAGAGCAGTAAAGCTGAGGTGAATTGTGAATACTGAAACTGAATTTGATTATTTGTGATGGATAATATCATCACAATGGACAACAACCCAAGAACTTTGTATGTTTTATACTTTTTGAATATGTTAGACCTCAATTTCAATCAGCACTGACTTAGAATAGTGGTAGTTATAGCCTAACACAACCAAAATGACAATGAGTTAGGAAAAGCTGAACTCGGCAATACATTCTAATAGGATTCAGTCATGTGGATCCTGAAAAATAAGGAGTCTCCAATGTAATTTGAAGTGCATCAGTTAAGGCTAGATACTTAACCCAGCTTCCCAATGCTGTCTTCTGAAATGTTTTCCTCTTGATGTTAATAATGGATGGTTCTTTCTAACATTGGAAAAAACTCTGAAAGTTCTGAACATCTTGCTTGCTTGCTAGTTGTGAACTTTTGATGTAGCAGAATGTCAAGGTCAAGAGATGATTGAAGAACCTCCATCCTCTCCTGAAGTCAGTGTTCCTCTATGATATTGTTTTCCACTATAGACGATTCTCTTAAAAATGAGGTTGAGATCCCTAAAGAAATTGCTTCAATCAGCAACAGTGCTTAATGACTGTTAATGGGAAGTGGAGATAGGATAGTAAGTGTTACTTTGATTAATAAGAGAACTGTAGAGAATTTAAATTGTGCCACTGATGGATTATTTTCTTCAAGCTTGATAAGCGCTTCTCATTTGTTCTTAAATTTGGTCAATACTGTTAAAGACAGCAAAATGAAGTATAATTAATTCTATTACAGCTGCTCAGACCTGCAACTAAGAAGCAGATTATGATGCAGACAACAATGTTAAATAATGATTTGGACATTTTTTTTTTTTGAGTAATAGTGGTGGTGCCTGGTGTCTCTAAAGACAGTAGCATAACAAGTAATGCCTTAATTTAGATCTATTTAGTCACAGCTATTTTTACTTCCTTCAGCCATGTGAAGCTCTTCTATTAGCCATGTAGTGGAATCTAGAAAGTCTACATATCCCTATTAATATGCCACAGTTTTGAGATTTTAAAAAAACAAACCAGGATAATGTACTTCAGTCCCGTCCCCCCCATCTTTAATATAACATAAGCTGGAGTGGGCAATTCATTTTTCCAAAAACCTCATGAGAAATTGGGACTGTTGCATAAGTGTGTATATTTTTAAACTAATACTTTGTTGGAATACCTTTTGATTTTATGACAGCATTCAGTCCACTGAGGTAGAATCCTATCAGCATGGCACATCTTCCCTTGAAAATCTATGCCTACTTTTCCTTGCAAAACTGCCCCAGATTTCAGATGTGCACAGTCCTTTTCAAGTCACCCCATAGATTTTCAATTGGATTCAGGTCCAGGCTCTGGATGGACCATTACAAATTTTAATCTTCTTCTGATGAAGCCATTATTTTGTTGATCTGGAGGTATGCTTTGAGTGGTTTTCATGTTGAAAGGTGAAATTCCTCTTCATCATTAACAGGGTTTAGATTTTGTATCAAAATTGATTGATATTTGGAACTGTTCATAATGATAATAATCCACCTTGACTAAAGCTCCACTTCCACCTGAAGAAAAGTAGCCCCAAAACACAATGCTTCCATCACCATGTTTCACTGTGGATACAGAGTACTTTAGGTATGCACAGTGTTATTGCACCAAACATACTTTTTGGAATTACGGGCAAAAAGTTCAGCCTTGGTGTCATCATACCCTAACATATTTTTCCACATGCTTTTGTCAGACTTGTAGGCTTTTGCAAACTATAACCATACTTGGATATTTTTCTTGTATGAAAAGTCTTCCATCCTGCCACCCTACCTCACAGCCTAGACATATGATGAATATGGAAATTGTTGTCAGGTGTAGTACACAACCAGTACTTGCCAGAAATTCCTGTAATTTGTTTAGTATTGCTATAGGCTTCTTCACAACCTCTTGAACTAGTTTTTTTTCTTGTTTGTATGTAGAAGCATCTAGTTTTTGGTAATGTCACTGCTGTGCCTTATTTTTCCACTTGATAACTGTGTTCCCTGTGTTGCATGGCAGATCCAAGGCCTTGGGAATGTTTTTCTATCCTCTTCACCGATGTCTTTCAACAATGAGATCCCTTTGATGCTTTTTAAGCTCTTTGCAGATAATGTCTTTTGCTGCAAGTGGAAATTGAATACATGTCAGAAAAATGCTACTAGAACAGATGAACTTTATATAGGTTTGATCAGAGTCACTTTAACTGATTATAGGTGTGTAGTGACTACCATTTGACATCAATTTGGATGTGATTGGTTAATTCTGAATGCAGAGTTACATTCCTACTTATAAGAGGGTGCACAATCACCTACGTTTTTGTTGTTATTCCCCCCTCCAAAAGATTTTAGTTTGTTTTTAAATTGATATATTCAAAGTGTAAAATTTTCTGAAGTTATTTATCAGTCTGATTTTTTTTAACATCTTAAAAACCTGGCATTTTAACAGGATTTTCTATATACACTTTATATGTGAAATAAACACCCACTTTTAGAGAACGTATACTT
The DNA here is from genome assembly GCA_039707465.1 of Rhabdophis nuchalis. Classification (NCBI taxonomy): domain Eukaryota; kingdom Metazoa; phylum Chordata; class Lepidosauria; order Squamata; family Natricidae; genus Rhabdophis; species Rhabdophis nuchalis. The sequence continues at coordinate 50,217,638 of CM077647.1, read as the reverse complement.
CTCTATACCAAATGTTTGAAGAAAATACATCTGATTTTATAATATTTTAATTTGTGAGAATTTCAAAGTCATCTGACTTTGTGAAATTTCAGAATTCTGGGATAGGATGATATAGGAGAGAGTTGGGATCTATGTTCTTAAACTCAAACTATTCATTTTCCATTTTTTGCTGCTGCAAAGACCATTTTATGCAGAGTAATATGCAAGGGCAGAAAGAGAAAGAGAGGACAGTGGCCACAAATTAAATAAAATGCAACCAATAAGGTTTATGCCATTATCATCATAATCCTCTGCCTTTATGCAGAGAATGATAAAAGTTCATATAGTCTGATATTATACACTTAACTAGGGATAGATTTTTCAGAAGTGGTTTTCAAAATGGAATCATTATATCTTGAAAAACCATATTCTAAAAAAGAATAAGTGAGAGTTTATTCGATGAAACTTGATTTCACCACCAAAAATCTTCAGGGTTTTTATGGATTTCCAAAAGCTAATATTCTATTTCATTTCTATCTATTATTGTTTTGTCTATCAGTTCGTCAGGAATTACACAGTTCATACTCAGTTCTTCAATCCAAAAGAAAGAGATTTAAGCAAAAGATTCTATTGGTTTTTTCATTATTATCATTTTATGCTTCAACATTTTTCAACTCTTTTCAACTCCATTTTTCTTTTCTCTTAGAATGGAGTCCTCCATTCTGGAAACATACACACAGGGAAAGTTACAAACAGCAATTTAAGTAATCATCAATCCCATTCAAAATGCTTGGCTGAAAACAAATGTTTCCGTTTGTTTCCTGAATTTCAGACAATGAGAACAATCACAAATTCTTAGGGAAACATTTGACCTCTAGTCCAAAACTGATGGCCTCCAATATTAGGGTTTCTTAAAGATAATCTAGTATCTGATAGGTTCATATGCTGACTTGGTATTTTAAAAAGTAAAATAAATCCTGATTTTCCCCAAAAGCTAAAGGTAACCAGTGTAAATATTTTGAGATATTATTGAGTTATTGTCTACTCCTCTATGTTTTGCACCAATTAGCAACCTAGATGTTAGACTGCGTGACAGTTGAATGTTCTTGATACTCTTTAAAAACAACTCTTGTATCAGTAATAACACATATATGGTAATACCATATATCACATCATAGTAATATAAGGATAATTGCCAGATCCAACTGATTTTAAAAACTACATACAAACAACTTTCTTATCTTCTGTTTTTCTTCCAACCTAAGGCTTAAGGTGAGATTCATCAAATTCCCAGAAGGAAACTGGAAGCTGACCTGAAGAAGACCTGCATTGGAGAATTTCCCCAGATGCCATCCATCTTTGTTAGGTTGATACATTGAGACCTAGTTTCTGGTCGAGGTCACATTTTCTCACCATTGCATCATAATAATTGTTCTGTAAGAAGAAAGTGTAGATTGTTCAACAGCACTTGTTCTGTTCCTCTTTATGAAATAGTCTTTAGGGAACTATTTCACCTTCAAAATTTGTGAATTTTATAATTTGGGTTTATTTGGAAAGGATATTTATATAAGTATAATATGATTTGATGAAGAACAGACTTTTCTTAATGAAAGACTCAAGTTTGTCACATAATTTAATTCGTTATTTAAAGGGGATTACTTGGCTGTGATATCTTTTTAAAGTTGATTAAATGATATACAATTTCAATTTTCAGTGTAATATTATTCAAAGAATGAAAGCAGAAAACTAATAAGTATGATAGGGTATATTTCATTTGTAAGTTTTATTGTTGATTTTGGTAAAAGTTGTCACATGCTGCAGTTATTTTTCATTTCATTTTTATTTTATTACATTTATATCCCGCCCTTCTCCACAGAGGACCCAGGGCGGCGCACAGGAGATTTAAAAGATATACAAAATAGAAAATAGATAAACAATTTAAAATATATATTAAATAATCCCGATCCTATGCTAAAACCAATTATTAAAAACCCAATTTAAAACTTTTCTAAAAGTCTCCATGGGAGGTTAGGCTAGGCCGGCTTGATGAAAAAAGTATGTCTTTAGACATTGGCGGAAGAGGCGGAGGTCGGTGATGGTCCGGAGTTCAGGGGGTAGGTCGTTCCAAAGGGCAGGGCCGGCCACAGAGAAGGCTCTTCCCCTGGGTGTCGCCAGTCGGCATTGTCCGGCCGACAGCACCCTGAGAAGGCCCTCTCTGTGGGAGCGTATCGGTCTAAGGGATGTATGGGGCAGGAGACGGTCTCGCATATAACTAGGCCCCGAGCCATGGAGCGCTTTAAAGATGGTCGTCAGAACCTTGAAGCGCACCCGAAAGACCACAGGAAGCCAATGCAGCTCGCGCAGGATTGGTGTTATATGGGAGCTTCTGGTGGCTCCCGTAATTACCCGCGCGGCTGCATTTTGGACTAGCTGTAGCTTTCGAGTGCACCTCAAGGGAAGCCCCATGTAGAGAGCATTACAGTAGTCAAGACGGGACGTCACGAGAGCTTGAGTGACTATGCGAAGGGCATCCCGGTCCAGTAAGGGGCGCAATTGGCGCATCAGGCGTCCCTGATGAAACGCCCCCCTGGCCATGGCTGCCACATGGTCCTCCAAGGACAGCCGGGAATCCAGGAGGACACCCAAATTGCGTGCCCTCTCCACGGGGGCCGGTGTTTCGCCCCCAATGGCCAGAGTTGGAGTAATCTGGCTGAACCGGGGTGCCGGAAACCACAGCCACTCAGTCTTGGCAGGGTTGAGCTTGAGTTTGTTGCCACCCATCCAAATCCGTACGGCTTCCAAACACCGGGACAGCACTTCGGCGGCATCGTTGGGGTGGTCCGGGGTGGATATGTACAGCTGAGTGTCGTCAGTGTACAGATGGTACTCCACCCCAAAACCACGGATGATCTCACCCAGCGGCTTCATATATGTGTTAAACAGGAGGGGCGAGAGGACCGACCCCAGAGGAACCCCACATAAGAGGGGTCTCGAGGTCGACCTCTGCCCTCCTGTCAACACATATTGCGACCGACCAGAGAGGTAGGACGAGAACCACCACAAAACGGTGCCTCCCAGCCCCAACCCCCCCAGTCGGTGCAATAGGATACCATGGTCGATGGTATCAAAAGCTGCCGAGAGGTCTAACAGGACTAGGATAGAGGAATAACCTCTATCCCGCGCCCTCCAGAGATCATCAACCAACGCGACCAATGCCGTCTCGGTACTGTGACCGGGTCGGAAGCTGGACTGGCGCGGGTCTAGATAATCAACTTCCTCCAGGTGTCGCGGAAACTGTTGGGCTACCACACTCTCAACAACCTTCACCAGAAAGTGAAGGTTGGAGACCGGACGATAGTTCTCTAATAAAGCTGGGTCCAGGGACGGCTTCTTGAGGAGGGGCCTCACTACCGCCTCTTTCAAGACGGCAGGTAAGGACCCCTCACTCAAAGATGCGTTGACAATTTCCTGGAGCCAGCCTCGTGTCGTCTCCCAGGATGCCAGTACAAGCCAGGAGGGACACGGGTCCAATAAACATGTGATAGCCCTAAGTTTCCTTGACAGCCTGTCCATATCCTCGGTGGTAACAAAGTCAAACTCCTCCCAAGTTGGAACCTCAAGACTAGTCTCGGACAGTCCCACAGGACCACTGTCGATGGAGGGTAGCTCATTCCGAATCCGAGTGATTTTCTCCTGCAGATAAATCCCAAATTCCTCTGCTCGCCCTTGTAGAGGGGCTTCCCGCGGCCTCTGGTGAAGGAGGGAGCGGGTCACCCCAAACAGGGCGGCAGGGCGGTTATCTGCGGATGCAATTAGGGTGGCACAATACTCACGTTTGGCCACCCTTATCGCCACTAAGTAAGCCCTAATATGGGTTCTCACTAGTGTTCGGTCGGCTTTGGAGCGAGAGGATCTCCATCTGCTCTCTAGGTGTCTCTTGTGGCGTTTCATCCCCCGAAGCTCCTCAGTAAACCAGGGAGCCTGGGTGATTCGCCGCTGCAAGAGAGGCCGCAAGGGCGCGACTCGGTCCAAGGCCCCCACGGCCGCACTTAACCATGCGGCCACTAGGTCCTCAGTCGAATCCGGGGCAGGGTCACAGGAATTGGCCCAAGCTCCCTCTGGAACCTTTCCGGGTCCATTAGAAGCCTGGGGCGGAACCATCTAGGAGTATCCGGTTCCGCCTCCCCGCGGTGAGGTGAAGCGATTGGAAAGTCCAGCCGGAGGAGAGCGTGATCTGTCCATGACAAGGGAGTGATGGCTAAATCCCCTATTCCCAGATCACAACTCCACTGTCCCGAGTTAGATTATTTATGTCAGCAAAGTAATTTTTATCTTCCAATTTAATTCTGTGAAAATTAAATTACAGATAAGTATACAATAGATGTGGTTATAACAGCTAGTAAATGCTGGGGTATGACAAAATTTTATTACAGGAAAAGAAATTACATCTAAGCCATTGTTATTGTCACAAACCAGGAGAGCATGACTTGTTCCTCCAACAACTCAGATGGAACCCTTTCAGCAGTAATCCAGAACTCTTCATATGAGGAAAGAGGATATGATGAATTACAATGTTGTGTATTTGATTTTATATTTGTATAATTGTAAATTAAATAAGTTTTTTTCCTGGACAAATTTAAGTCTCCCAACATTTTGATCAAAATTGTACATGCTTTTCTGGAATTCATATGGTGTTCTTATTGGTATTTGAAAGGTCAGATTGCGTTTTCCTAAATAAAAATTCATAAATTCTCACGTAGCTTGTCAGCTAGATACCAAACACGTTAAAATGAATGAGCAGTACTTGGTTGTTTTCCAAAAAAATGCACTCAACTAAGTAAAACCCATCAGCAATATATAGCAGAACCTGTTCTCAATTTCAGCAATATCTTTGCTTAAGGAACACATGGCAGGCAAGTAGGCTAGTCTATCTTTTAGCTTTACCATAAAGCTTTGAAGGAGGTTACCAGAAGAGGATGAGTATTCAAAATTCTGGTTCTCAGGAAATTTTAATTTAAGACATTTGTGAGAAATTATCTCATAAATCTGCCATGAACAAAGTATAATTATACTGAGGTATTTCTTTTTCTTCCTAGCCTTGAATTCTAGCTGTTTTTTATAATATTACAATTCACAGAACAAAAACATAGATTGCTTTGGATCGAATTTGATGATGTAATTATGGAACTCTGAGGGAGATTGAAAAATTGGTGTGGGAAAGCCATATTTTATAGCTCCCTGTGCTACAGTGTATAAAATAGGATTATCAAATAGATGCACAAATGGGAAGATGAAGTTTTCAATATGTCTTTGCTCCTATTTAGATTTTGTGTTGAAGGCCAGAAAGCGAAAGGCTTTCTAAATTCTCCTTTAGTCCTGCTACTTCATTCAAATTTGGAATTCTACCAGCAAATGAAAAAACAAGGGTCACCCTATGTCCATATCAGGTTTACTCTGATTTCTCTGTTTCAAGACTAAGCGTCCCTTCAGCACTTTTGGCCCTTTTCACCTTGCCTGGTACTGTGACAGCTTTATTTGACATTTCTTTTATTTAATATAAATTATCTTGCTCCACAATTTTTATTCAGTCTTTATATTGGAATCTCTCTTAGAAAAATATTTTGTATCATTATCTGGAAACACATTTCTTTTTTTTTATCCTAGGCTTTTAAGTGAAGATACAAGATTCCAAATTTGTTCTTTAGGTTATATGGAATAAATTACAGATAAGTGAATCAGTAATGAAATTTATAATGAAAATTTCTCAAGTATGAAACATTGGCACAAATTAATTACAGGATTTTACAGCTACTACAGTTTATATCATAAAAACAAAAATGACTGAGGCTTTTTAATTACAACAGGAATACACTAAATTTTTATAGACTGCCATTTTGCAAAAGATACTTGGAAATAAAGTGCAAATGCCATCCTTTTGTGGCTTATGGATCAAAGTAAATATGCTAAAAACAATGAAATGGTTTCTTAGATACTTCATTTGGCACAATGACTAGTGGAATGAGTTTTTGTTCTATTTACCTTTCATCAAAAGTTTTCAAAATCACTCCAGGCCACAAAAGAGACAAGAGCAAATTGATGCAATAGTTGTATGTCAGAGAATATCCACTAATCTGAACCCCTCTGCTAAAAGTGTAAGTACATCTCCATTTTATATATGTGTGTGTGTGTGTGTGAGAGAGAGAGAGAGAGATGTTTTTGTGCTGGTAAATAAATAAATAAGGGAGACTAGTATAGATCTATTTCAAACTATTTAGCTCTCATAAGCTAGCCATACCCTTACTGGGATATGAACCAGGGCTCTTTTACATGTGAGGCAGTTGTGAGGCCACTAGACCAACTGGTTCTATCCTGATCAGCTAAGCCAGGGAAACAAGTATATATACTGTGGCAGAACACCCTGGTAAGCCCCAATTAAGGGAGGGAGCAGAACTGCTCTCCTGTGGTGAAGGAAAGCAGTTCTGCTCCCACCCTTAATTGGGGCTTACCAGGGTGTTGGATGAAGAATCCATGGATGAAGAAGTAGATAACCTGTGACCCTCTAATGTTGCTAAACTGCAATTCTGAACATCCTTTATTATTGTCCATGATGTCTGGATCTGTCTAGAAATTGATATTTAGCAATACTTAGTTCTATACTGCTTCATTTTCAGAATTCAAAAGTATTTGATACTAGGTCTTTAAAGAGGATCTAACTGTAGATCTTTCAGAATCAGTTTTTAAATGATTTACTATACTCCTTCATAACTATGTGAGAGCACTGTATGGATTAAAGTTGTAAAGAGTAGAAAACATGTATTTATGGTGGCTATCTGCCATTATATTGAACATAACCCATATTGAAGATAATCCAGCCATTGAGTTTATATTTGGTAGAATAGACATGAAATTTAGAAGTCATGAAATATAGGAGCAAAAAGTAAAGAGAAGGATGTTGAGTAGGTTAGAACCTTAGATATGAATAAAATATAAGTTAGACATAGTTACCATCTATGGATTTAAAAGGATCTATAAATCCTAAATATAACTGAAATTGGATCTAAACCAATTTATTTTCTATCACTATTTAAATATTATAAATCATCCTTAAAGAACAATATAATTCCAACTAAATTTCTTCTGTAATATATAGCAAGGTTATTAAGAAAGCACTTTCTTTCCTTAAAAAAATTGATTGTAAACACAGTCACAAAAATGCATTCCTAAATATCCTATCTCACATAGATAAATGAAAAATGAAGCGAAATTACATAATATAAAGCAGGGGTCCCCAACCTTTGCAACTTTAAGTCTGAAGGACTTCAGCTCCCAGACTTCTCCAGCCAGCTTTGCAAAGGTTGGGGACCCCTGATATAAAGTACATAAATGTAAGAAAAATTGTAAACAGTATAAAGATAAAATGCTTAAAAAGTTATGGGGACTGAAATTATTATTATTATTGGAGAGTTGCTAGTTCAAAATCAGAAAAGCTGTAAGAAAATTTAATGAATATTGTGATGTTTTACATGAAATAAAATTCAGGCTTAAATTTTGTATAGTAACAAAGATGTTTTATATGCGAATAGGTATTTTTTTCAAAGAATGCAGACTTTTTCTAAACTGTAATAATTATATTGGCTGGGCACTATACTAATAACATCCAGTATGATGAAAAAAAATTTCCATGCACATAATATACATTATATTGCATAAGAATTTATAAAATACTTTTGTAGTTTATAAAATCCTATAAAAATTGTGATTCACGTTTGCACCTTCTGCTTTGAAAATATCAGTCACTCTTTTTGTTATATATAAAGAACAAATAAAGGAATACCTGATAGGAGAAACCAGATATTTCAATTGATGGAAGAAGTTTAGGGTGCCTTTGGATTGAGAATAATCCATTCCACAGCTGCTTAATTTATCATCTATACATATATTTTTAAAAATGTGTTAATTTTCAATAGTCAATAGTCATTAATAAATAGCTTTCTTGTGAAACCCCCTTTTTATAAATATTGAATTTAGTCCTGATGCATATCTGTATGTGTGTATACCATCTATCTATCTATCTATCTATCTATCTATCTATCTATCTATCTATCTATCTATCTATCTATCTATCTATCTATCTATCTATCTGGTATTTGTGCTATATATGAAATGTGCTGAAAGATTAAATGTAGTTAAAAAGCACTTCAAGATTTTTAGTTTAAGTTTCGTTTTAGTTTAATTTAGTTGTCCAGGTGTTGCTAATTCAGATAAATGCATAATAGAATATCAAGGGTTGGTCATTATTTTTGATCGCCACAATTCATGCTCAGAAAAGCTGGACACAAATGGTGGAAGGAAGGTCAACCCCACACGGCATTGCTAGTCAAGGAGCAGGGTTGTACTTGCAGCCACTTAATGACAAGCTAACACTCTTCTAGCAAAAGGAAGAATGTTGTACCAGAAACCAACAGCTGGTACGTGGTGATAGCCTATATCAGGGGGAAATTTCATTAGCTCCCAACATGATGGAATAGCCTTTAATTGTCGATGTTCCAATACCTACGGAATTGTTACAAGCACTGCCGATATAAAGGGAAATACTATGGCATTAAAACAATGCTCTGCAACTCAAGCCTCTGCAGAAATAGTTAAATGGCTGCTTTGCCAAGACCACATAGTGAAATGTTAGTGCTCTACAGGGTGGATTAAAATATGCATTTTCTCCTAATTAAGCACAGCAGCCTCAGCTGGAGATCCTGTCACAAGAAGAGGAATCATTTTTACCACAAGAAATGTACAGCTCAAGAAAACATCTCTTTGTAAAAAAGAAACACACAGATTTTTTAAAATGATAAAGCAAGAATTGTGTATGAAGCCTTGAGTTTCACACAGCTTTTGTGGGGATTTCTGTATAACTAAATGTGCAGAAATTGGATTTGATATGCTGCATTGGAAATTGTTCAAGACATCATTAACTAGCAGTACTAACATTAACATAGGCAAATAATCGCCCACTGTAGATTTAGGAGGAAGCAAAAACAAAGTACTGGAAATAGAAATCCATTGAACTAACGATGGCTTCCTGCCTTCTTTTGCCCTTCTTTTATAATAGCAGTTCTAGCTGTAACCAGAGTTGATGTTATTGCCTCAGGTTCATAATGTAGCCCCTGCTAATACCAGATCATTTAAACCCTCCCCAAAAATGTCATTTGTAAATCATCCAATTGAATTAAAATGTCTTTTAAAGATATTTTTAAAAGAAAGGTTATTAGAGGTATTGCATGAATATCCAAAGATGTTTTGTATTATTTTATTTATTTTATTTTACTTATTTGTTATCTTACGTTGTATCAAACTCTGGGCAGCAATGTTTTGATGAGATTTTTAAATCTGTCAACATTTAACTTCGCAAGAGTTTGTAATTCTTTTCTGCCTAAGATTTGTGTGAGATCTCAAGATCTGAAGAACAGCTTCTTCAGAATTGCTTTCAGGAGCATTCTTTATAACAGCTGATAAAAGTTATTTACAGCTTCGAATCGTATCTTCTCCTGGTCATTATTAACCAGCATGGAAAGAAATTAACCATGGTTTAAGCAGGCTGTGTAAAAACTTTAATACTTTTTCTTTGAATTTTTCTATGTTGTGGCTGGTGTCAGTTTTGATGGTGTCCACTCACCATGTTCTTTGATCATCTGATTGCCTTCTATGTGCTAATGTAGAACATAGTACATAGTACATAATATTCCTTTAAGAGGGCTCTTCTGGTAGATCTTGTCCCATGCTACTCCACACCTTTCTTCAGTTCATTTCTCTGGGTTGTCCCTTGTTCCACTTCAGAAGTCTTCTTAAAATGTCTATCTCTATTTGGATTCATCTTAGGTTACTAGCAACCACAATTCATCCATAAAAAGTTCTTCTCACAATTACCTTAGTTTTTTTAAAGGCCCCATCTTCCTTCTGACAAAATAGCAGACTTATCTTTCTGTCATATGAGAATAAATGGCTAAGATTTCCTACTCAGTCTTGCCACTTGTCAATTCACTAGAATAAAGTATTAGTTGAAGTGTCTAGGCTTCCTTCATACCTTCATACCTTTATGACAGATTCACAGAAAAACATGGCTTCCTGCAGTCTATCACACGTCTTTAATTTTGGGGGCTGATCAAGCCGTTTAAGAAACAAATTGCAATATTTTAATAAGTCAGACTAGTTGAAGATGGATTTATATTTCGCTTAGTTTTTAATTTAGTTGAAATGAGATTTTTTTTCATCAGTTAAAATTTCAAAAAGAAATTAAATGTTCTTATAGCAAAAGATTGGGTACTTTTACAGAGGGAATTTCTGCTGAGTTTTGTCAGAAGACAGTAGTCTAGCATTTTAAAAGTTTTTTCTGGTTTTACTATATAGAACTTCCAATATATTGGAAATTATCCCTATCACTACATCTTTTCCTTTCCATTATTATAAAAGTAAACATTCTCCTCGCACATATGTGCTAGTTGTTCATGATTCTAGGGGGCGGTGCTCATCTCTGTTTCAAAACAGAAGTGCCAGCCTTGTCCGAAGACATGTCCATGGTCATGTGGCCGGCATGACTAAATGCCGAAGGCACATGGAACACTGCTACTTTCCCACCAAAGGTGGCCCCTACTTTTCTACTTCCATTTTTACATGCTTAGTACTGCTAGATTGGCAGAAGCTGGGGCAAGTAACAGGAGCTCACTCCGTTACGCGGCACTAGGATTTCGAACTGCCGATCTTTCTGATCAACAAGCTCAGTGTGTTAGGCCACCACATCCCTCCTCAATTATTATACATTTTATCAAATAGTACAATTTTTTTCAGTGTACCAATATTATTTTACAGCAGTAATATTCAATGACTGAAAAAGAACAAAATCAGAAATTAAGAAGTGAGAGAGAAATATATAAAATGTATAATGTGTTTTGAAATTATGAAGCTCTGCTTTATTTGTTCTTCCACTCCATTTGGTTTTCCCTGTCAAATTCTATAAAAATAGCTGTGCTTCTGGGATGGGAGCTTCATCTCTACCACTGGCTATTTAACACCTGAGATTGAAGGGGCTAGAAGATCAGAAAAATGCCAGTGCAAGGTCTGTGTTCAAAGAAATAAAAAAGAATTAAAAATGCACATAATGCTGGAATGGCAATCACAAAAGATTCCATGAAAAGAAAAGATGGAAAAAAACACCCTGCTATTAGCGTTTTAAGGATAAACTCACAGAGCTCTCTTAAAATGCTAATTGAAATTTCCTTATTACAAGAAAGAATAAATGAAATCTGCTATTTGGCCTTAGTTTCTTTTGTACACATATACAGTGTACTCATCTGCTTACATGGTTCTTTCTCATTCATTTAACAGCTTGGAATAATCTGCTCTGTTGTGTAATTCAAAATGTTTGATTTTTCTCGAAAGCTATTTTATTAAAGTGGTTTCAAGCTACAATTTAGAGCTTGTAATTCAGTAAAGTTTTTGGAACTTTATCATCTTGCTGCATTCAGTCTGATTAAATTTGCTGTCTTTGGTAATATGTAGAGTCTGTGACAACTAAAAACAATTGCAATAAAATTTACAATTGCAATAAAAATATTGATATAACAAAATGATTTTAAATGATAGTTCAATGGATGAATATTCTCTGTGCTAGCCTTATGGTTCATTATCATCTCTTAAAAGGATACACATGCAAAAAAATCTTAGGCCTTCAGAAAGACAATTACAGTTTTGCTGGAGTCTTGCAGAATAAGAGTTATGATTGGTGGGATGGGAACTTCTTACTGAAAATGCCAGGGAAACTTTTCTTGGTTCTGAAACATTTACATTCACATTAAATAGTGTACACTCTTGTCAATTACTGCTTTTTGCCATAGGAATGAATGACACTCGTACTGTTTTCTAAGATGCTGGATTGTGAATAAATAACTTAATAATCAAAAAGTAAATTTAACATTTGGGGCAGACAGTGCAAAATGCAAAGTTCTATATCCATGATGGCAAACCTATGGCAAGTGTACCAGAGGTGGCATGCAGAGCCCTCTCTATGGGCACATGTCCTGTTGCCAACTGCTCTTCCAGGTTCTGTGATGCACATGTGCATCAACAGCTGGTCTGGCATGCATGCATATTGACCAGCTGCTCTCCAGAATTCTGTCATGCGCATATGTGCATGCATGCAATTGAACCAAGATGAGAGCAGCTGTCTGGTGCGTATGCACACCAGGCCAGCTGTCTGGTATGCGACAGAACCCGGAAGAGCATGCGCATGCATGCCAGACACCTGGTCTGGCATGCATGGGCATCGGACAGTGCTCTCTTCTGGGTTCCGTTGCATGCATGCACATGCATGTGCATGACAGAACTCAGAGCAGCTGGCCTGCATGTGCATGACAGATCCTGGAAGAACGCAGATAGCTTCCATGTGCATGCAAACCAGCCAGCTGCACTCTTCTGGATTCTGATGCTCTGGCACGCACACACACTCTCCATTTTCAGCACTCAGTGCCCAAAAGATTAACTATCATGTTGTATATCAAATATTGGAGAGCTATATCATAAATATGATGAATCAGTTTGGTATAATAATAATAATAATTTTAATTTTAATTTATAACCCGCTCCCTCTCCCCGAAGGGACTCGAGGCGGGGCACAGGGAATTAAAAACACAATTAAAACCACAAACAGAATACAAAGTTAAAAACGAATTAAACTGACCCTGCGCTAAAAACCCATATAAAACTAAAACTATCCCTAAAAACCCTAAAAACAGTTTAAAAACAATTTAAATTACCCTAAGCCAGCCAAGCAGAAGTGTGTTTTTAGTTTCTGCTGGAAGGAGCCAAGGTCTGTGGTGGTTCTAATTTCGGGGGGAAGGTTGTTCCAGAGGGTTGGGCCCGCCACAGAGAAGGCCCTTCCCCTGGGCGTCGCACGCTGGCATAGCCTAGTGGACGGCACCCGGAGAAGTCCCTCTCTGTGGGAGCGAATCGGCCGCAGGGATGTATGGGTCAGGATGCGATCCCGCAGATAGCTAGGTCCCGTGCCATGGAGCGCTTTGAAGATGATAACCAACACCTTGAAGCGCACCCAAAAGACAACAGGCAGCCAATGCAGCTCGTGCAGGAGCAGTGTTACATGGGAAAACCTGGAGGTTCCCATAACTGCCTGCGCGGCTGCATTCTGGACAAGCTGAAGCCTTCGGGTACACCTCAAGGGGAGCCCCATGTAGAGAGCATTGCAGTAGTCCAGTCGGGATGTAACGAGGGCATGAGTGACTGTGCAGAGGGCACCCCGATCCAATAGGGGACACAACTGGCGGACCAGGCAAACCTGGTAAAACGCCCTCCTGGCCACGGCCGTCACTTGATCTTCCATGGACAGCCGTGCATCAAGGAGGACGCCCAAGTTGCGTGCCCCATCCACAGGGGTTAGATGTTCATCCCCTATGGCCAGTGATGGAGTCAACTGGTTGTAACGGGATGCCGGGAACCACAGCCACTCGGTCTTGGACGGGTTGAGTCTGAGTCTGTTACTTCCCATCCAGGCCCGCACGGTTTCCAGGCACTGGCACATCACCTCTACGGCATCGTTGGGATGGTTTGGGGTAGATATATACAGCTGTGTATCATCAGCGTAGAGGTGGTACTCTACCCCAAAACCACGGATGATCTCACCCAGCGGCTTCATATATGTGTTGAACAGGAGTGGCGAGAGGACCAACCCCTGAGGCACCCCACAAGTGAGGGGTCTAGAGGTCAACCTCTGCCCTCCTGCCAACACAAATTGCGATTGACCGGAGAGGTAGGAGGAGAACCACCGCAACATGGTGCCCCTCACCCCCAACCCCTCCAGCCGATGCAATAGGATACCATGGTTGATGGTATCAAAAGCCGCTGAGAGGTCTAATAGGACCAGGATGGAGGAACAACCCCCATCTCTGACCTTCCAGAGATCATCCACCAACACGACCAATGCCGTCTCGGTGCTGTGCCCGGGCCGGAAGCCGGACTGGCGCGGGTCCAGATAATCAATTTCCTCCAGATGACGGGGGAACTGTTGTGCCACCACACTCTCTACAACCTTTGCCAAAAAGTGAAGGTTGGAGACCGGAAGGTAATTTACCAATAATGCTGGGTCCAGAGAGGACTTCTTGAGGAGGGGTCTCACCACCGCCTCTTTAAGGGAGGCCGGCAAGAACCCCTTGCTCAGGGAAGCGTTGACCACCTCCTGGAGCCAGCCTCGTGTGACCTCCCAGGATGCCAGTACAAGCCAGGAGGGACACGGGTCCAATAAACATGTGGTAGCTCGCAGTCGCGCACGTAACCTGTCCATATCTTCGGAAGTAACAGAGTCAAACTCTTCCCACAAAACTGTCTCAAGAACTGCCTCGGGGCATCCCATTGGGCCACTTTCGATGGAAGCCAACTCGCTCCGAATCTGAGCGATTTTATCCTGCAGATATTCCCCAAATTCCTCTGCTCTACCCTGCAAAGGGGCTTCCCGCGCCCTCTGTTGAAGGAGGGAGCGGGTCACCCTAAACAGGGCGGCAGGGCGGTTATCTGCGGATGCGATGAGGGTGGCGCAATGATGACGTTTGGCCACTCTCAACGCCACAAGGTAAGTCCGTAAGTGGGCTCACCTGTGTTCGGTCAGATTCAGACCATGTGGATCTCCACCTACCTCCTCTCTAGGCGTCTCTTGTGGCGCTTCATCTCCATTAGCTCCTCGGTAAACCAAGGAGCCTGGGTGACTCGTCGCGACAAGAGAGGCCGCAAGGGCGCAACCCGATCCAGGTCAAGGATCAGGCTAGAGGCCATGTGTTCTAATTCCACTTTAGGCATGAAACCTGCTGGCTGACTTTAAGACAGGTTCCTCTCGGTCAGCCCTGAGAACAAAGCAATGGTCAAGAAAACTTCCGGGACTTTTTTCAGGCAGTTGCCAGATGTCAAAAACTGATATGAATGCATCTCTCTGTCTCTCTATGTCTGTGTGTTTCTCTCTCTTGTGCGTGCATGAGAACTAGCAAAGCTTGCAAACAAACACAGGAAACAATGCTGTTAGTTCTCAACAATCATGGCCAAAGAGCTTCTAAGGCATGGGTCCTCAAACTACACCCCGCTGGCCACATGTGGCCCACCCAAGCCATTAATCTGGCCCATGCTGGACCACGAGGTTGCCCTGCTCACATCACCCCATAGGATTCTGGCCGAATGACGACTTACCTTCAGGAGTCTCGCGGGCTGGAGCTGAAAGGTAAGCCTTTACTGTTCACTATTTTTATCTGCAGAATGGTTCTGGGGTGATGTGAAAGGAGGCCAAAAAAGCCTTTTGACTGGTTTTGGTCTGCAGAATACTTCTGGGGGTTGGGGGGGGGGGGGGCTGAAAGGAGGCAAAAAAGGTAAAAACAGCCCATTTTTCACTTCCCCACTTATTTATTTATTTATTTATTTATTTATTTATTTTATTAAATTTATACCCCGCCCTTCTCCTTGTTAGGACTTCCAGAAGATAGATAAATAGAAACACAGAGAGAAAGAGAGACTGAAAGAGAAGGGGGGAGAGTGCGAGAAAAAGAGATGGAGAGAGAGAAGGAAAGAGACAGAGAGAGAGTTGGGGGAGAGAGAAAGAAAGAGAGGGAAAGAGAGAAGAAGAAAGAAAGAGGGAGAGACTGCGAGAAAAAGAGAAAGAAGGAAAGAGAGACAGAAAGAGAGAGGGAGAGAAAGAGAAAGAGATTTCTCAAGTTCTTTGGGACTGAGAAAAATTGCTGCAAAACTGAGTTTCCTGAAGTGGACCACTAAACTAAACAACTGAAAAAACGATCTAGTAAAAAGAAAAGTCATTGTTCAATGGAGTGTTCAGTTGGCCATGACCACCAAGTCACATGACCACCTAGCCACACCCACCCAGCTGGTTTGGTCCTCAAATAGTCTGAAGGTCCATGAATTGGACCCGTTTAAAAAGTTTGAGGACCCCTGTTCTAAGGGTTTCAAAAAGGAGCCCTAAGGGCCAGATACCCCATTATGCAATGACAAATCTTGTTGATATGCATCAGGTTTGCAACACCTTGAGTATCACAACACTTCCCCCACTTCCTCATGCATTATAAATTGAATATTTTTTTTCTTTGCTTTATCTCTTCCTCTGCAGATCATTTATGCTTTTCAGCTCTTGTCTATTAAAGATGACCCAGAAGCAGGGGCCATGCTGAACAACAGGTTTTATTCAAAGACAACAAATGTAATACTGACTTTATTATTCATTATTGCATTGATTAACTTTCAGAGAAGTTTAAGTTTATTCAGATTTGTATACCGCCCTTTCTCCTTTGTGGGACGGTGAACAGGCAATAATAAAACAACAATAAAAACATCAAATACAATAAATACACTAAAACTGAATTAAACCACTAAGCCTGTTCTAAAATCCCCAATAGAAACTCCTAATAAAAACAGAATAAAAGACTACGCCAGGCCGGCCGCACAAAATAGATGGGTTTTCAAGGCCCGGCGGAAGAGGCGCAGGTCCGTGGATGGATGTAGGTCAGGGGGTAGGTATCCTGAAAAACTTGGAAGAATCATGTAGATTTGGTATTAAAATAGTAAGAATAAGTGTTTCTTGGAAACGATTTCTTGAATGTGCACAAAAAAATTCTGATCTATAATTCCAGTGATATAGAACTATAGAGATACAAAACTATCTGTGTCATATTAAGTTTTTTCTAAAATATATTATGCTTCATGCTGGGAATAAGTAGGAAAAGAACTAAAAATAAATTTCTCAAAATTCTTACTTGTATATGTCTCTATGGTACAATCACATTTGAAACATTTTGTATAGATGTGGATATGAAATTTCAAAAAGATATTGGAAAAAAGTGCAGAAAAAGAGGATTAAAATTATTAGAGGGACAGAACGATGTTGTTAAGAGAAAAGATTACAACATTTGGGGCCACATATCAGAAAGCAGAAGTTAATGGAAAGACATTAACATGCACAGCCTAGAAAATGTGGATAGTTTTGATCCAAGGTCCACAATCAGAGATTTGGGTTAATCTACTTACTACAATTTAGGACTGCTAAAAAGAGGGGTTCTTATACAACGCATAAACATTAAATTGCAAAGATCATGATAATCTTTGATATAGTGATGGTCACCAATCAGAATAGTTTGAAAAAGAGACCAAATCTTTCATAAAGGATAACACTGTCTCTGGCTACTAGTTTGATGTTATATACTGCTATTGGAATTAATGTACAAGGAACAACAATCTATCCTGTATAGTTCCCATATGTATCTGGGTGGTCACTTTGAAACAAAAATGGTATGCTGGAGAAAGCTTTGGCATCTTCTTCCAAAATTAGACCCAGCCAAGCCTGAAGCTGACATGCTTCTGTGAAACATCATAGCACATACCTGTCAGCTGCCTGACCATCCATAACTCTTTCTGTTCTAGTTTCAGTATTTTAGTTCTAGCAATGCATAAGCATAAATTGTTTTTAAGAGTATACTTGCTGTCTTCGCAGGGTTGATTTAATCATTCACTTATAAAAAATATATCCCCCCCCCCCAAGCATTTTATACAACTACCTAAAGAGCATTTAAAAAGAGATACTGTATCACAGGTGCAGCCCAGGTACTGATGACTTTGATGGTGTTTCCATAAAAATTGTTTTATCAAAGATTATTCTATCAATGATAATCATTGTCACCATCACTACCATCATCCACTTGCTCAATAAGGAGAAACAACAGCAGGTATTCCTGTACAATAATGGTTGAATAACTTAGGAAGTGTGAAAGTAATCACCCATCCCTCTCCCAGAAAAATGAAATATCCTAGGAAATATTGAAAAGGCAGAATATTATATTTCCCTGGATGTGAAAAAGGAGAAATATGTTTTAATTCCTGCAGCTTCCTGTCCCCACCCCCTCTGTCAATGAGCCATTAAAGCCTGGGCTCGTCCACTTTACATAATAAAGACTTTTCCCCTTCAGCTCCAGAGTCATGGGATTAAGGCAGTGTTTCTCCATTATTTTCTGTCAGCCCCCCCCCTAGGAAGAAGAAAACATTTCGCGCCCCCCCCCCCGCGCGACTGTAAATAGTATCCCCTTCCTTATCCCTGCCGGCCAGTAGAGGGCGCGTCTGCTTTCTGCGTCGTCCAACCTAGCGGTGCTCAAGAGGCACGGCTTCCGGCCGCTCCTTCTCTAATGCCTTTCTCAGTCGCCTTCGGGCTTTACCTACAGCCGGCGATACAAACGGGGAAATCCAGAGGCACCAAGAGCAGCAGGCGCTGCGTCTCGAGGCTTGCCTCGATTTGTATAGCTGTGAGTGGCGAAATGGGCTGAGCTGGTGTGTATGTTCGCTGACAAGCCCGAGGTCAAACGCGCCCCCCTTTATGGAGCCTCGCGCCCCCCCTGGGGGGCGCGCCCCACTATTTGAGAAACGCTGGATTAAGGTATGACTAGCTTTACCAAACTTGGACTCAGCCTAGAGAGTTGGCCCTGCATGGCCCCATGGGAGCCTGACAACCAATCAGAGTACATTTCTTACACAGGAACAGGAAACAGATAGGTGGGGCCGAACAGTTTATAAAAAGCCTTGCAAGCCTCTCCCTCTGCCGTTCTCTTCCTCCCCACCAACATTGAAGCATGTGATCACCTTTTCTGTTCAGGACTCAAGCCATGTGGTCCTGTCCACCATTAAACCATCTTTCCAAGCATCCTCCATGTCTCCAGTGTCTTTCCCCCCACTTGGAGCCGAACCCAGAAGGACATTCCTTTCATCGAATATATTCAACAATACATATTGAATATATATGGATATACATACATACATACATACATACATACATACATACATACATACATATTCTGTAGAAAACTCCAAAGTCTGGGGACAGTAGAGCCCAAAGTAGTAAAGCTGGGCATCTCCAGCTGCTCTGAAATCAATAGGAAAACGCTATTGATTGATTAGAGCTGGAATCCTCCAGAATCAAATATAATTTTTATGAATATGAAGGAGTTGCATAGCCAAGTTGTTCTTCTCACTCTTTTCATTCTGGCTTCTCTCTTGCTCTTGCTCTTTTTTCTTTTTCTTTTTGCAGTGTTAAGCATTTTGGTTGTTTAAGACCTGTGTGCTCTTATCTCGTCTTTTGTTTGCCTGTTTTAAATGGATAACTCCTAACTCTTTGTGCCTCATTTAAATCAAACAAAGGAAGGAAGCTGTCCTACTTAAAAGGATTTTGTAATAAAAGTATTTGAGAAGGGATGTGTCAAATTAAGCAAAGGCCATTGTTAAGCTTTTTTTATCTTGTCTATGTTCACTCCCTATGGTTTGATTCAGGTAGTGAATCTAAATTTAATATGTGGGCAGTGATTATTTACTTCACACATTATTCACCAACTCATTCACCAATTTTAAAGTTTCTTCTGGGAAAAATTTTATTTGCAGAATAGTTGTTGAGAATTTATGTAAGATTTTAACTCAGGTTTTAGGGAAAAGATATACTTTAAACTCATTTAACCCTCAAATGAGGATTAGATGAATTTTGTATTTTCTGCATCTGGCATTTGATGATCAGAAAATGTACAGGCAATTTTAGAACATTTCTGATTCCTTTTGCACATTAACATCCTTAGTTTAGACTAGAAAATGTTCTTAATCTCAGCAAAGAATGGAACATAAAGCTCTTTTCTCTGCCTCTCCCCAGCTCCAACCTCCCCCCCTCCAATTAGGGCACTATCTGCCTTCTCAATATTAAGGAGAAATATTCAAAGGACATTGAGAGCAGGAGGTGTCAGGCTAGTAATTTATCAAAAGATTTGACTAGCTTTCTCAGAATGAACTTGAGATCTTGGGTCCTCCTTAGGACAAAAAATAAGCTGTCTTCCATTTGGCTGAGTGGTCCATTCATGACACTCTTAATGCTCCTGTAATCAGGATGGTTTTTCTTTCTTATTTCTTTCCTTGCTAACTTGGCTTTTAAGTCATGCATGTAAGTAGCTGCCATATTCTTAAGTCCACTTCATGCATAAGAGAAAAAGACTGGTGGTCTACATTAAGCTAAAACATCTTTGAAATTGTACACTCCAGCCAATGAAGCTCATACTGATAAAATCATCCCAGCAACTGATAATTAGAAACATGTACTCTCTGCCTGTACACATTTGATTTGTAACTCTTTAAGCTAATATCTATTGAAGTAATTTACTTTTCATGTTTTTGCTTGCTTATCCTTCACCAATCTGGCTCTCCTCAAATATATAGGACTATATTTCCCACAGTCTGATTCTGAAACTTCTGAAGACATCAAGCAATGGAAGACTGGTTCTAGGTGTGATAATTAAGCGTGCCCTGTCTTTTGTCTCTCTTGAACAGATGGCCTGTCAGCGGCATTGGAGGAGTTTGAGAGCCATGAAGTAAAATAGACTAGTTTGATTATCAGACCACTTTCACTCTGAAGATGACAGCCACAATTGCTGGCAAAATGTCTTAATACCAATAATCAAGGCTAATTAGATCATTGCCTATTAATCCAGAAACTCATCACCGTTGGCTTGATGCTGGCTCTGAAAGGCTGCTTTGACATATACTGTCTTGATCTTAATTTCTTCTATTTGATTGTTCTAATAGTATATCCTTGTCATTTATACCATTTTTCGAAATAAACTCAAATGCTTTCATTTTGTTTTTCAAATGAAAGGTGCTATTATGTTTGAATATTTCCTTTCAAGTTCTGTTCAGTACCTTGCTCAGCTATAAAGTACCTTTGAGACAGCCTCAATAACATATATTGTAATGTATAAAGACAATGCCCAAACCAAAAACATTGGATTATGAAATTTGCTGGTTTATATTATCTCCTTTCATAATAATCCTCAATTTCCCTGGAGCAAACTTAATTATTTCACAGTGCTGTTTATGAATTAATTTGGATCTCTTGATACAACACAGCTGACATCTGGAACTCTTAGTATTGTTTCTGTGTTATGATATATTGGGACTGTTTCATGTACCTAATCTAAAATCCTGCACTTAACTTCCCTCCCACCCCAAAATAAAGAAAACAAAACCTCTCTGCTTAGATTGGTTAAAACCTTAATTCCAATAGACTAAAAGCTGTTGCTGTGTTCAAATTCTATGCAATTTTTTAATGATGGCCTGAGTGCCCCCTACCCCCTTACAAAAAATATTACATAATTTTCCAGTGTTGAGGTTGGAGTAATGTTATCCATAGCAGGTTCAGTCAGAAGCTTGACTTTAGAGCATTTTAAATAACTTATGTAATTTTTTATGCTGGTACTTAGAGACACATTTAGAAACAGAGGCCCTGAATAGCCATATTCAAAGGTAAAAGAAAACATTTTCTAGCTCAAATTCTGAGTAAGAGATTTCTTATCCCTGTCAGAAACAATTTAGGAGCTGAATAGATAAATGTTTCAATGCATTTTCCCCATCTCATATTCCATCTATCCTTTCACATTAACTTCAAATTTTCTCTATGCAGATGGCAGTGGAAGATCCTTTCCCTTGCTTTGTTTAGACTGTAGAACATGCATTAGAAGCCAGTAGTTTACTTAAATATAACTTAAGATATATTGATCTGGAGATTCTGTTTTGAGTCCTTAATATGTAATATAATATGCATGAGATGGTACAGCTATCTCCTTACCATGTCAAGTCTAATAAATTAGGTTTTCCACCATCATCAAAATCTTAATGCTGCCTTTTTACTTTTCTGTGTAAAATGCAGTCAAAATAGATGATGTCTCTAATAGTCTAGCCATAGAAGGACAAATAGATGATTTTGCAGTCTATTCCTTCTGCAGCTCAAGACTATAATTGTTTTACTGACAAGATGTAATTAAACATGCCTTTCTGGCATATTTATCTGGCGTATATCAAAGGTGCTTATTTAAAGCCTTAAATATTTCTTTTGTTTTAAATGTATCAAGACACCAACAGAAATACATTATTATCTTTATGACATCTTTGAGTCTTCTTGTAATAGGTGTATAGGCAATATGTGTCGATTGTAGGAATACTGCTTCTCTGCGCATGGTCTTTTTTATATTAGGATTGATCAGAGTTTCTATATGCATTAGAATTTGATGGAGGGATCTAGCCCTCAAAGCATTGGATTCTAATTTCAGCATCTCTCATTATTAATTATGATAATTATGATAACTGAGGTTATTGAAAGTTGTAGTTGAGTTAGACTTGAGACTAGGGGTGTCAAACTGGCGGCCTTCGGGCAGAATGCATCATGTGCAGGCCACATCCAGCCCAGCTCCGCAAAGTGGAAAAACATTGTGAAATGTCACGCAATGGCAACACCATGAGTTTGACACCCGTGCTTTACACTAATGTCATTTGTGCACTTACCAGAATATGGTTGACATTTTTGGTGTGGGACAAAAAAGATTAGGAAATATTGGAAGATTGCTAGCATCTCTTTCTCCTGGAATAGATTAACATTTCCAGTTCCTTTAACTACTTCACATGATTTATCCTCCAAGCCCTTCATTATTTTCATTGCTCTCCTCTGCACTCTCCAATTACTCACTGTCCTTGTATTGTGTGAACTGAACTGGACACAGTATGCCAGGTGGGACCAGTAAAACATAGGACAGAATTGCTACTTCCCATGATATTAGCACTATACTTATGTTGAAGGCAGCCCAAATTTGCCTTAATTCTATTGGTAGCTGTACCAGACTCCTGTCTTCTACTTAATGTGCATGATGCCATTGTGGCTTCTACTAGGTGCCTATGAACAGGACAAATAATTCTACTTCATTGGATGAATGATAGTGTATATTTATACTACATTTTTTTTAAGTGGCTAGTAGCAAGTAATGCTTCTTTTTCCTTTTGCAAAGTCACTTTCTGCTCTCAACCTTCCAATAATGTGGGAACTTGGATGCTAATCTGTGATTTATTTCTTGCCTGCCTGCCTGTTTGTCTATCTGTCTGTCTGTCTCTGTCTCGCTCTCTCTGTTTGTGTATATGTACGATATACAAAGCCTCTTTAAATATTATAATTTGTATCCCTTAATAACAAGAGTCCGTTCTAAAGACAAATCATACACATTTTATTATTGAAAATGTTTCTTTAGATCTTACTTGATTGATTGATTGATTTAGTAAATTTATATGGCTGCCCATCTCACACAGTGTCCCTGAGTGGTGGGCAACACTAAATAAAGCAATAACTGTATAAAAACAATCATTATTAAAAATATAACTATCAGATGCAAGAGAGAGTAAATTAAACATGATAGTGACATCTTAAGATATCTTATCCCTTGAGACCTCCAAGACTGATGACAAAGCCAGGTTTTCAGGGACTTAAAAATATTAACGGGGGTTGAGCTAATCTCACTCCAAGAAAGAGAATGTTCCATCAGGTGGTCACCATATCAGAGAAGGCCTGCCTCCTGGAATACATCAGATGTAAGTCATTAGAAAACAGTGTGTCCAGTCCGCCAGAGCTAATGAGATGGGCAGATGTAATTGGGAGAGGCGGTTCCTAAGATATCTAATAACATCATAAGATAATGCTATAAATTAAGTAGGTAACTTAAATAACCAGCTAACATAAACTTAAAATAAAAGATTGGGATTCATTTGTGTAATATAATTCCAGCATCACTAAACCAAATTTGACTCTGGCTTAGTTTATGACAACCTATGTTGTTTCCTCCTCACCAGAGCACACCAGGGCTTGACAAGGAACAAACAAATGAAAGGCTGCCTTGAAACTAGTAGTAGAACAATTGCTCTTAATCTACATATCATTAGAGCTCAATTTCAGTCAGGGTGCATAATGGCATTTTATCAACTCAAAGTTCTTTGTTTAATCATTGATTTAATTATGTGCTGCTTAATTGAAAAAATCTTGACAAGTTATGAAGGTTAAAAAAAAGCAAAGGTTGAGAAAAACTTGAAGCAAAGCAATAGCTGTACTTGATATATCTTTTGCTTTATGCCTAGATGAATGCTCAAGGTGACTAGCAATATTTAAATGATTTAAATAAAATCTTAGTTACTTTTTTATTTAAACATTTAAATGTCCAGCAAAAGAAATGCATCTTCAGAATTTTTTCTGCGAACAAGCTGTCAAAGGCAACTCCCAAAGCAATGCAGGCCATGCTTGGGAGCACAGCAGGAAGAGCTCCTCTCTTTCATGCCAGAATAGCTGACTGCTGACAGCAGTGGCATCTGGGAATAGTTTCCTTGCAAATCTTATTGGCAAGACAAGTCCTTATAGGACAAGTACTTGCTTAGATCAGCCATAAGCCATTTATAGCTTTAAAAGTCAAGGGCAATGCCAAATGTAAGCATGCCATTTGCAACTAGGATTGATCTTCTAATACTGACATCATGGGCTCATGCATCTTATACTAATTAGTTGTAGAATATAACACACTTTTCAGTTGTCAGGAATTAATATTCTACTATTTACCAACACCTCCTCTATCTTTTATGCACTTAATTCCAGTTTATTCTCCTAAATCTAGGTTTTATCAATTTCTAACACTATTTAAGAGTACCAACCATTTTCTGGAAGTTGGATGTTAAGGAACTGGATGACATAGAATAACCTCTATTGATTCTAATGGACCAGTGTGCCATCTACTAGCAATTTCAGTTGAACAACACTGATAGGTAAGCAAACAAGACAGGACAAGATATTTCAGTGGCATTGATGACTAACTCATCTCTAGCAGGACTTTCTTTTGAACAAGATTTGACAAAAATCTATACTGCAGAATAGAACCTCAAATACTCGTCAACAGTCAACAGTCAGAAGGATATACATGAGAATAAATAGAATGCTTGTTGAATTATTCAATAGTGATCCATTGTTTCCTTGATTGTGGACAAATGTATAATTGTGGTTACATCAGAATAATTATGATGTTTTATTTTTCTGTATTTTCTAGAATAATTAAATAGTGCTGGTGGAGGATGTAATGTACTTTTGAATGCAAATGATGTAATATGATTCTCTGAAAAATTATACGATTTTCTGTGTTTGTAATGTAGTTATCATGCAATAACATATATCAATGTGACTATCAAGGTATCAAAGATTAAAATAATTTTGTTTGCCACTAAAAATGGAGTGAACATTGTGGTGAACAATTTAATCATTCAAGGATACTAAATGAAGGAAGAATGAATACGTCAAGAGAAAGAAGACTAAGAAAGTTGGAATTGGTTGAAGATGATATACTTTAAGGTAGAAAAAGGAAGTTTAAAGAACTTTGTGAAAATGTGTATACTATATGTGTGTTGATAGCAAGAACGATTTTCAATGCAACAATATATAGAAGTTGAATAAGGTTGATAAAAACCAGATTTAGGTATATATCCTTTTCTTATTTTATGCCTTTAATTTTTGGGCTGACAATTTCTGTGTTTTGTGTAACATTGCTTACTCAAAAAGCATTTTTCCTTCTTTCTTCTGTTACATTTTTTGTTCACTGAACCTCCTCCTAGCATGCATTTTGATTGCATCATATTCATTCTCAGAGGATGAGCTCACAGTAAGCATATAGGATAATTTAATCCAGGAATCAAAATGTAAATATAGAAGAATGTTCAAATTTAGATTAGCTTCATATCAACATATGAATTTTAACATTTTAGTGCCTCTTTTTAGAACTTCTCCACATTTGCAACTCTGCGACTATGCACATGTGAGATATTTCATTCTGTGGAAAAGATATTACAGTATCTTAATAAGAGGTCAATTGTGATGTATTGTTCCCTTTAAAAATGATTTTGAAAGACAGTGCATTGAAGAAAAAAAATGGCCAAGAGTTCAGAATGGTAATGAACTAAATATGCCTCTAACTATATACTGAATTTACAAGTAATAGCATGGAGCAATATTAGAAATTAGTTCTGAGTAAAATTAAGTGCCTCCAGGCACAGGAAACATCCTTCCAATTTGAAGAAATAGTACAAGTATTGCATCATTATATTCAGTTTTCAATAGATGCTATTCTGGATCTCAGATGAGCACTAAGAATCAAACTCGCAGCCTATGGGCTGGATGTGTTACATACTGGCCATGGCCAACATTGAATATTGGCAGCTGACTATGTGAGCTGGCTGTACTAAAGGATAGTACACATAAGAACAAAATTATATATATTAAAGATGCAACTCCTGTATCTTTAAAGAATAACAACTGTAAAATATGGAATGTTGTAGGGATCCATGTGGAGAATGGCTACTTTTATTATTCCCAGTGAAATTCTTCACTGCAAGTTTTATCATTGCAATGGGAGTTTTCCTTAAATATTAGTAGCCATTTCATCTAATGAATAAAAGAAGTAAGAAGGGATATAATTAGTAACTCCAATTATCCCCCAAACCTAGAATATTGTTCCAAAATATTCATTCTGACATGTTAGGTTCTTTAAATGGTCATTCTGACATGTTAGGTTCTTTGAATGGTCCTTTGTTGTAAATAAGTAATTCTCAATTGGATGAAAATATTCAGGAATTCAGAAATTTGGATAAGCAGAACAGTACCTATTAGAAATTTATTGGAAATAAATAAAGTAAGGCTACCATATTTGGAATGTAACAATGTTGACTGCCATCATATAGAAGCAAAGAAATGCAGAAAACTAATTTTTTGATACTATTGACTGGTCATCTCGATTTGTGTTTAGTAGTCATTATGTTAATTAGACAATTATCTATGAGATGTAGCTTGCATATTTCATGAGTTATTTAGTGACATTTAGGGTAAAAATTCTCCATCTTTCTACCTTCCTAACCTGCTTTTCTATATCATGACCTTGGCTTAGTTTTCAAGAAATGGTTTCATTTCCATATATTCATATCTTTTTGATCCAATCATATCTATTAAATAAACATTACTTTGTTATAGCTTACAGTCTACTTTCTGGACACAGTCTAATGAAATTGCTAGATTGTTTCTCTTTATTTCTTTCTCTGTCTTTCCTTGTTATCTATTGAACATTTCCCAAAGCATATTGCAAACCTCTTTTAAACATCTAAGGGAGTCCTTGACTTACAAGAACAATAGGGATCAGAATTTCTTTCACAAATCTTTGAAATTGTAAATTGAAGCACTCTATGACATGGCCATGATTTTATTGCCATTTTTATTACAGAAAATCACATGATCATTAAGCAAATTCATTTTCGGCAATGAATGTTCTTGCCAAAACCTACAAAAATAGTTGCAAATTGCAATAATTTGACTGTAGGGTGCTACTACTGATTGTAAATGCAAGCTGTTTGCCAAGTGACTGAATTGTGATCATGTGAGAATGAATTAGAATCAGAATAGAGCTGCAAGGGACCTTTACTATCTTCTGGTCCAACCCCCTGGTCAAGTAGGAGACCCCATACCATTTCAGACAAGTGACTATCCAGTCTCTTCTTAAAAACCTCCAGTGATGAAGCCCCCACAACTTTTGATGGCAAGCTGTTCAATTGGTTAATTGTTCCCAAAGTTAGGAAGTTTCTCCTTAATTTCAGATTGCTTCTCTCCTTAATTAGTTTCTATCCATTGTTTCTTGTCCTTCCCTGTGGTGCTTTGAAAAATAATTTGATTCCCTCCTCTTTATGGTAACCTCTCAAATATTGGAACACAGCTATCATGTCCCCCTAGTCCTTCTTTTATCTAGACTCTAGAATATAAATCCTGCAACTGTTCTTCATATGTTTTAGTGTCCAGGCCTTTGAGTAATCTTAGTTGCTTTTCTTTGCACTTTTTCCAAATTCTCAACATCTTTTATTAGATTAGATTAGATTTATTTAATTTATATACCACTCCCTTTCCCAAAAAGGGACTCAGGGCGGTGCACAGGAAATTAAAAAAGCATATAAAAACAAGATAATCTCGTACAAAATTTAAAATCAAATTAAATTCTTAACCCTGTGCTAAAATGTACAATAAATTAAAACTATTACCCTTAAAAACCAATTAAAACAATTTGATGTCAGGCTAAAGGCTAGGTAGAGTTAGGCCAGGCCGGCCTGTTGGAAAAAGTAGGTCTTGAGTTTCAGACGGAAAGAACAGAGGTCTGTGGTCATTCTAAGTTCGGGGGATAGGTCGTTCCAGAGGGTTGGGCCCGCCACAGAGAAGGCGCTTCCCCTGGGCGTCGCCCGCTGGCATTGCCTAGTGGACGGCACCCGGAAAAGTCCCTCTCTGTGGGAGCGAATTGGCTGCAGGGATGTGTGGGGTAGGATACGATCCCGTAGATAACTAGGTCGCGTGCCATGGAGCGCTTTAAAGATGATAATCAGCACCTTGAAGCGCACCTGAAAGGCCACAGGCAGCCAGTGCAGCTCACGCAAGAGCGGTGTTATATGGGAGCACCTAGGGGCTCCCATAATTGCTCGCGCGGCTGCATTCTGGACTAACTGTAGTCTTCGGGTACACCTCAAGGGGAACCTCATGTAGAGAGCATTGCAGTAGTCTAGACGGGATGTCACGAGCGCATGAGTAACTGTGCGAAGGGCATCCCAGTCCAATAAGGGCCGCAACTGATGGACCAGGCGAACCTGGTAGAACGCCCCCCTGGCCACGGCCGTCAAATGGTCTAATGACAGCCTGGTATCCAGGAGGACGCCTAAGTTGCGAGCCCTATCCACGGGGGTAGATGTTCGCCCCCTATGGCCAGTGAGTCTATACGGTCTATATACAAGACCGCCTTCTGCCCCATACATCCCTTTGTACGCTCCGCTCCCACAGAGAGGGTCTTCTCCGGGTACCGTCGGTCAGGCAATGCCGGTTGGCGACGCCCAGGGGAAGGGCCTTCTCTGTGGCGGGCCCAGCCTTCTGGAACGACCTACCCCCCGACCTACGCACCACCTCGGACCTCCACCTCTTCCGTCAGCGTCTTAAGACGTATTTATTCCAACAAGCCGGCCTAGCATAGCCCCCCGTTTCTGACTTTTATCTATAAATTTTAATTTTCAGGGTTTTAAATGGGTTTTTAGCAAGGGACTTAATTTAATTGTTTTTAATAATGTATTTTGTCATTTTGTTATGGTTTTTAATAATGCCTGTGCGCCGCCCTGGGTCCTAACAAGGAGAAGGGCAGGGTATAAATTTGAAAAATAAAATAAAAAATAAAAATAAAATAAGTGATGGCATCAACTGGTTGTACCGGGACGCCGGAAACCACAGCTACTCAGTCTTGGACGGGTTGAGTCTGAGTATGTTCCTTCCCATCCAGATCCGCACGGCTTCCAGACACCGGGACATCACTTCGACGGCATCGTTGGGGTGGTTTGGGGTAGATATGTACAGCTGAGTGTCATCAGCGTACAGATGGTACTCTACCCCAAAACCACGGATGATCTCGCCCAGCGGCTTCATATATGTGTTGAACAGATATTATGTAATGTGGTGACCAAAATTGAATGGAGTATTCCAGGTGGCCTTATTAAGGCTTTATAAAGTGGTACTAATACTTAACATGATTTTGATTTGATGCCTTGTTTATGCAACCAAGGATTGTATTACCATATTTTTCGGAGTATAAAACGCACCTTTTTTCTTCTAAAAAGAGGCTGAAGATCTGGGTGCGTCTTATACATCGAATACAGCAATTTTTTGCCTCCTGGAACCCCACCCCCTTCACCAAACTGGCTGTGCCTAGTGTTAGGGAGGCTTCCTGGGGGCTGGGGGCTGGGGAGGGCAGAAATTAGGCTAAATTGGGCCGGTTTTTTGCTCATTTTTGACACACCCCCGGAGCACTCTGTAAGCCCCTCCCCAAGGCTAATCATGCTTTTTATTTGAAAAAAAACACGGCCCCATTTTCGTGGAGAAACAGGCCGTTTTGGGGAGGTTTGCAGAGTGCAAAAACACTTTCTATTTCCTTTTCGTAAGCTCTTTAACTGTTTCTGTGCCAGCAGGAACAAAGCCTTAAGGTTTGTCAGCGATTTCTTTCTCCAGGACATGGAAGCATCAACCTACCTACCTACCTACTCTCTCTCTCTCCCTACCTACCTACTGTATATCTCTCATTCTATTTTTCTTTCTATCCTTCTACCCACCTACCTATGCACACACTCTCTCTATCCCTACATACCTACTGTATTTCTCTCTCCCCCCCTTTACTTACCTACCTACCTACACACACTCTCCCTACCTAGCTACTGTATTTCTCTCTCTCTTCTATTTTTCTTTCTATCCTTCTACCTACCTACCTATCTACCTACGCACAGACACTCTCTCTTCCTCCATACCTACTGAATTTTTCTCTCTACCCTTCTACCTACCTACCTACCTACTCTCTCTCTCCCTAACTACCTACTATATTTCTCTCTATTTCTCTCTCTGTGTGTCCCTTTATCTATCTACCTACCTACCTACTGTGTTTCTCTTTCTTTAACTTCCTCTCTATCCCTCTATCTACCTACAGTACCTACTTTTTTTTGTAATTTGCCTCTTCAAAACATTGGTGCATCTTATACTCCGGTGCGTCTTATACTCCCAAAAATACGGTAGGTTTTTTTGACTGTTTCTATACACTGCTGGCTCATATTTAAGTGATTGTCCACTGAAACTCAAAGGTTACTGTTTTTGAGCCAGATTTCTCTGAATCTGTACTTGTGCCTTGGGTTTTTCCTGTCCAAGTGTAAAATGTACTTTTCCCCACATTAAACTTCATTTTTTGAATAGGGCCCATTGTTCAATATTGTCAAGGTTTTTTTTGGATCCCGAGCTTTTGTCTTCTGGGGGTTATCTCTTCCTGACACTTTACGAACATCTGCAAATTTCATGAGTTCCGCTTTTATTCCCTCATCTAAATCATTTATGAAGATATCAAAAAGTACTGGGCCTAAGAAGGAACATTGTGGTACACCATTGCTTACTTCTCTCCATGTTGATGTAGTACTATTAATGACTTGTTGAATATGATTTGTCAGCCAGTTACAAATCCACCTGGTGTTGATGTTGTCTGTCCGACATTTTTCTTGTTTACCAAGAAGTAGTTTGTGGTCTACTTTGTCAAATGCCTTGCTGAAGTCTAAGTATACTATGTTCACAGCATTTCGCTGATCTACTAATTTAGTCACTTTGTCAAAGGATGAAATAAGCTTGGTTTGGCATGATTTGTTTTTAACAATCCCATGCTGGCTACTAGTTATAACTATTTATTTCTAGATGTTCGCAGATCTGGTTTTTGATTATTTTTCCCCAGGTATTGATGTTAAACTGATTGATCTATAGTTTACTAGGTCTGTTTCCCCCCCTTTTTTCTGAAGATAGGAACGATATCAGCTTTCTCAATCCTCAGGTAATTCCCTGATGCAGTGTTTTGCAATGGTGGTAATTGCTTTACATGCCATAACTTCAGACCATTATTAAAAGAACAGTTGTAAGTTGAAGACTACTTTTACTTCTGTCATTATATGTAAAGTAGGGAAAGAGAATGACTAGCAAGCCTGTTTTCAGTCTGTCAGTTTTATATATTAATGTAAAACAGCAACAGAAACATGTTTTGACTGTAAACTGTTGACATAGTTGCAGTGTCTGTCATGTGAGCAGGAGCTGGTTATAACTTCAGAATAGGGAAAAAACTATGCTCATCATAAATATTTCATATTTCTGGAATCCAACACTATATTTTATAACACCATTGGGAGTCTACAGAGTTGATGTACACACTTCATCATTGTCAACAACTTAATCTTTGTTTGCCACATAAGACATATAAGTGTTTTAGAAGTATTTCATTGTAAGATGGGAAGCTTAAGGTTGAGCCTACCAGTCAAAATGAAAATGAGTTACAAAGATAAAGAGAGGAGGTACCATGCTGCAAAGTACATGACAGTAATAAAGTTCTCACTACCCTCAGAGTGTGTTTAAACTCTCAAACCAGGAATTGAAGCTTGTTTGTTTGTTTGTTTGTTTGTTTGTTTGTTTGTTTCTGGCTTGCTTGTAGTAATAGCGCCCCTTACTGGACCGGGCTGCCCTTCGCACAGTCACTCAAGCTCTCGTGACGTCCCGACTCGACTACTGTAATGCTCTCTACATGGGGCTTCCCTTGAGGTGCACTCGAAAGCTACAGCTAGTCCAAAACGCAGCCGCGCGGGTGATTATGGGAGCCACTAGATGCTCCCACATAACACCGATCCTGCGCGAGCTGCATTGGCTTCCTGTGGTTTTTCGAGTGCGCTTCAAGGTTTTGACAACTATCTTTAAAGCGCTCCATGGCTCGGGGCCTAGTTATATGCGAGACCGCCTCCTGCCCCATACATCCCTTAGACCGATACGCTCCCACAGAGAGGGCCTTCTCAGGGTGCTGTCGGCTGGACAATGCCGACTGGCGACACCCAGGGGAAGAGCCTTCTCTGTGGCGGGCCCAGCCCTTTGGAATGACCTACCCCCTGAATTACGTACCATCACCGACCTCCGCCTCTTCCGCCAATGTCTTAAGACATATTTGTTCCAACAAGCCGGCCTAGCCTAACCTCCCATGGGGACTTTTAGGTAGTTTTAAATTGGGTTTTTAAAATTTGGTTTTAGCGCAGGATAGGTTTATTTAATAGTTTTTAAATTATATTTATTGTATTTTGTATGTTTTTAAATTTCCTGTGCGCCGCCCTGGGTCCTTTGTGGAGAAGGGCGGGATATAAATTTAAATAAATAAATAAATAAATAAATAGAGTCCCAGTTCAGTTTCTCCTTTCTGCTTTGTTTCTGATAATTTTATCTCTAAATGAGAATAAGCAGAAGGTATGCATGACCACACAGCAAGAACAAGTTAGGAACACTAAAATTCTGACCTACCACTTGCATAAATTCTGCTTTCAATGGAATTAAAATTTCTCCTGATTTCTGGCTAGAAGGGCATACTGCATATGAAATTTAAATGTCCAATTATTTAAGAGTTTTAAAAGAAAATATTTTCTAACAGATACGTCCATGGTGGTAATGAATCCTTCCTACTTTTCTTACTAGTGCCTTTACCCTGAGCCTGTAAACTGCTCTTATTTTCTATCTGCTAAATAGAACTGTATTTCGTGCTTAAAATGATATAAAGAGGAAAAAGGTGAACTCTTGATATATTAGAAATCTTTCACAGTATGAAATAACTATTGCCTATTATTCTAACCATGACATTTTTATTTTTAAGGGAATTTCATTTGATTTGTGTTGGTGACACCCCTGATATGTTGTTTCCAATGACCTTACATTGAAAGGCAGTAGCGTGTGACATTTGATAGCCCAGATTTAAAAAAAATTAATAGCATCAGAGGGTTTATTTTCCTGGCAATAAATTAAGTTTAAATAACTCTGAATTTGTTTTAAACTCCTCAGTATTGTCCAACTAAGAAGTGTGTGTGTGTGCGCGCGTATGTGTGTTGCTGGCAGTGTAACCTGTGTGTCTTTAGCAAAGGCTTTCATTCTGGTTTATATGCATCGACTCAGCAATATAACTGCAGAAAAAAAGAGATGAATCATCACTGGTTAACTGTAAACAACCTTATCTGACAAAATAACTCCTAAGTTAATTAACCAAAAGCATGGAGGTGGGAATGACAGTCATTCAAAATATGAGGATTCAGGTTCTTAGAGTAGACGACAATGTTGAAAACTGTTAAGGTTGCTAGATGATTAGGAAGGGCACACTTTTAATATGCAGTCAGGCCATTGTTCATTGAGCCGGTCTGATAACAGTTACCTACATCTAAAGTCTCAATCAGACCAAGGATTTGCAAATACATGATTTTATAACAAGATGCAAGAGTAGATTGGCTACAGCTATAACTTTAGAGAAAATATTCAGGTATCTTCACATTTCTGCCTGTCTGGTCATGTTCCATCATTTTGGATTCAGAAAAAGCTTAAAGACTAAAGCACAGTTGAAATGATTGCTTGGAAACAATTAGTTAATTTGTGAGTGCCTGGAGAATTTGAAGAACGGCTAGCAGTCTTTAAAAGTCAGTCTATGTAATGATTATGGCTTTCACTGGAAAATGGGAAACCATGAACTCTAATCCTGTTTTAAGCATCAAGGCAATTGGATGACCTTAGTCTACTGTAAGAAGAAGAAAGCAATGGCAAACCATTTCTGAAATTTTAAGTTTTTTATTTAATTTATTTTGTCAAGCATGTATAAGATAACAGATATAAGTATAAACATGATTATGAATACAGGAAATCAATCAATCAATAATCAATAATTTACTTATATACCGCATCCTCTCCCCAAGGGGACTCGGAGCGGTGCACAGGGAAAAATTAAAACAACATAAAATATATACATGAATAAATACAATAAAAACAGATTAAATCAACTGTCCCTGCACTAAAATCCCCATTTTTAAAATTAACATTCCCTAACCCCTGAGGTAGAGACTAACCTAGGCCGGCCAAGCAGAAAAAGTGAGTTTTTAATTTCTGATGGAAGGAGCGGAGGTCCGTAGTTGTTCTAATGTCGGGGGGAAGGTCGTTCCAGAGGGCTGGGCCCGCTGACAAAGTCTAGTGGACGGCACGGAGAAGTCCCTCTCTGTGGGAGCGAATCGGCCGGGAAGATGTATGGGGCAGAATCCGATCCCACAGATAGCTAGGTCCCGAGCCATGGAGCGCTTTAAAGATGAGAATTAGCACCTTGAAGCGCACCTGAAAGACGACAGGTAGCCAGTGCAGCTCGCGCAAGAGCAGTGTTACATGGGTATACCTTGCGGTACCCATTATTGCTCGCGCGGCTGCATTCTGGACCAGCTGAAGTCT
The DNA here is from genome assembly GCA_039707465.1 of Rhabdophis nuchalis. Lineage (NCBI taxonomy): Eukaryota > Metazoa > Chordata > Lepidosauria > Squamata > Natricidae > Rhabdophis > Rhabdophis nuchalis. The sequence goes on along the minus strand of CM077647.1, from coordinate 50,182,897 downwards.
TCGGGTGCACCTCAAGGGGAGCCCCATGTAGAGAGAGTTACAATAGTCCAGTCGGGATGTCACGAGAGCATGAGTGACTGTGGGAAGGGCGTCACGATCCAATAGGGGGCGCAACTGGCGAACCAGGCGAACCTGGTAAAACGCCCTCCTGGCCACGGCTGTCACTTGATCTTCCATGGACAGCCGGGCATCCAGGAGGACACCCAAGTTGCGCGCCCCATCCACAGGGGCAAGATGTTCACCCCCTATGGCCAGCGATGGAATCAGCTGGTTGAATCGGGCAGCCGGAAACCACAGCCACTCGGTCTTGGTCGGGTTGAGTCTGAGTCCGTTACTTCCCATCCAGATCCGTACGGCTTCCAGGCACTGGCACATCACCGCTACGGCATCGTTGGGGTGGTTTGGGGTAGATATATACAGCTGAGTATCATCAGCATAGAGATGGTACTCTACCCCAAAGCCACGGATGATCTCACCCAGCGGCTTCATATATGTGTTGAACAGGAGAGGCGAGAGGACCGACCCCTGAGGCACCCCACATGTGAGGGGTCTCGAGGTCGACCTCTGCTCTCCTGCCAACACAAATTGCGATCGGCCAGAGAGGTAGGAGGAGAACCACCGTAAAACGGTGCGTCCCACCCCCAACCCCTCCAGCCGATGTGATAGGATACCATGGTCGATGGTATCGAAAGCCGCCGAGAGGTCTAATAGGACCAGGATGGAGGAGCAACCCCCATCTCTGGCCCTCCAGAGATCATCGACCAACGCGACCAATACCGTCTCGGTGCTATGCCCGGGCCGAAAGCCGGACAGGCGCGGGTCTAGATAATCAACTTCCTCCAGGTGACGGGGAAACTGTTATGCCACCACACTCTCAACAACCTTCGCCAAAAAGGGAAGGTTGGAGACTGGACGATAGTTGGTTAATAAAGCTGGATCCAAAGAGGGCTTCTTAAGGAGGGGCCTCACCATAGCCTCTTTTAGGGAAGCAGGCAAGGAACCCTCACTTAAGGATGCGTTGACAACCTCTTGGAGCCAGCCTCGTGTCACTTCCCAGGATGCCAGTACAAGCCAGGAGGGACACGGGTCCAATAAACATGTGGTGGCTCGCAGTCGCCCACGTAACCTGTCCATATCCTCGGGAGTAACGGAGTCAAACTCCTCCCAAACAAGATCTGTCTCGTGGCATCCCACTGGGCCATCAATGGAGGCTAACTCATTCTGTATCTGAGCGATTTTCTCCTGCAGAAAAATCACAAATTCCTCTGCTCTACCCTGTAGCGGGGCTTCCCGCACCTTCTGTTGAAGGAGGGAGCGGGTCACCCTAAACAGGGCGGCAGGGCAGTTTTCTGCGGATGCTATGAGAGTGGCACAATGATGACGTTTGGCCACTCTCAGCGCCACAATGTAAATCCGTAAATGGGCTCTTACCTGTGTCTGGTCAGATTCAGATCGGGTAGACCTCCATCTTCTCTCTAGGCATCTCTTGTGGCGTTTCATCACCCTCAGCTCCTCGGTAAACCAATGAGCCAGGGTGGCTCGCCGGCGCAAGAGAGGCCGCAAGGGCGCGACCCGATCCAAGGCTCCCGTGGTCGCAATATTCCATGCGGCCACGAGGTCCTCCATCGGGGCGCGGGTCAGGGGTACAGGAAGTGGCCCAAGCGCCGTCTGGAACCCATCATGGTCCATCAGGCGCCTGGGGCGGAACCAAATAGGTGACTCAGGTTCCGCCTCCCCGCGGTGAGGGGCAGCGGTTGGAAAGTCGAGCCGGAGAAGTGAGTGGTCTGTCCATGACAAGGGCGTGATGACTATATCCCCTATACCCAGATCACTCTTCCATTGGCCTGAGACAAAGATGAGATCCGGTGTATGTCCACCCTCGTGAGTGGGGCCTTGAATTAGTTGGGTCAGGTCCATGGCCGTCATGGAAGCCATGAACTCCCGAGCTACCCCGGATGATTCGCCCGCCGATGGCAGATTAAAGTCCCCCATGACTAAAAGTCTGGGGGTCTCAACTGCCATCGTAGTGATCACCTCGAGGAGCTCGGGCAGGGCTGCTGTTACATAGCGGGGAGCCAGGTATACAACTAGCAAGCCCAACTGCCTCCCTAGGCCCCACTTCACGCAGAGGGACTCACAACTGGTAGTCTGTGGCACAATGGTCTCTCTCGGCTCCAGACCTTCCCTAATAATAACCGCTACCCCACCACCCCTGCCTAGGGCCCGAGGCTGATGAAAAGCGCGGTAACCTGGTGGGCACATTTCAACGAGGGGGAGTCCTCCCTCGTGGCCCAACCAGGTCTCCGCAATTCCTACCAGGTCTGGCTCCCCCTCTGACACGAGGTCATGGATGAGGGGGGCTTTGTTGACCACGGACCTGGCATTGCAAAACATCAGCCGTAGGCCCTGGCTCTGTACTCCCTGATCACCTAGCCTGCGGGGGTTGTGGCACTTGACCGTTTGTAACCATCGGCCTCGTGCCCCCAACCGGGAGGATAGAACTTGTCTCCCATCGGATCTGCCTCTCCCTGCCACCCTCTCGATGGGTAGGCCCTCCATGGAAACGACCCCTGTATCCCCCCTCTTAGCGGAACCATCCGCCTCCCTCCGTCGTCTGCTGGCTCGGCCCGTTCCCTTCTTGCTAGTCTCAACCTGTCTATACCCTCCCCCCTCCCTGGTACCCCCTAAAATAGACAACAGTTTTTTTACTAAAAAACCCCTGCACCTGCGCTTTCGCCACTTCTCCTGACTTACTAGTCCCTCATCAAAGTGTGCCCTTGATAACACAGCGGGCCATACCTGCGAGAGGGGGGACTCTCGCAGCGAGAGAAGGCAGGCCCTTGAGTACATGCTAGGTAATACAGAGACCACGCTGGATAAAAGATTAAGATATTAAATATGGTGCAAAAAGATGGTTATAAATAAATAAATATACATATATAAATATATAAATATATAAACATATGAATATTAAATATATAAAATAGTCCAGTAGGGTAATTCGGCTGATTAAAATTCGATAGTTAGATAAAATTCGGGCCATGTGCAGTATAAACGGGAGATGATATAGATGAAATAAATAATATAGATGGTATAGACATATAAAGTCCAGAGTCCAAAATTCTCCAGCCCAACGGATTCGACCCCTCCTCACCTCTACTCGGCCTGCGCTTTGGCCTCACCTCCTACGGTCTTCTACATGGCCTCTGCTCTGCCTCCGCCAGGCCTCTGGTCTTCCAGCCAGGCCTCTGGTCCTCCGCCAGGCCTCTGGTCTTCCAGCCACCCTCAGGCCTCGGTTAACATTCAGCCATTCAGCCACCTCCGTCAGGGCTCCCTCCAGGGTTCCGCTCGGCCCCCGTTTCTCCATGCCACCCTCGCCCGGCATCCGTTCCTCGACCCACTCCCGAATGACCGGCCTCCGCTCCTCCCGTTCACCTCAGGGGCTCCTCTGGCCATTCGGGGGGTCCTCCGGGCTCCCAGGCGTCCTCCATGCTCCAACCTTCCCAGCCTCTCGGCCTCTGATGCCCGGCTCCCCGTAGATATCATCGGCTCGGCGTCCAGGCTCGGGCCTCGGCGTTCTCGGCGTTCTCTTCCGCCCTCTCTCCTTCCGCCCGGCGTCTTCTCCTCGCCCGGGCTCACTCGGCCGGACCCGCAGCGCCGAAAAAAACCCCACCCGGGCGGCCCCAACTAGGGCACGATCGCAAGCCCAGGTGGTCCTCCTACCAGTCCCGACCCCCAAAGCTGGAAATGGGGTCGGGTAGCACCTCCTTTCCACCAGCGGGCCTCCGCGGCCCGCACGGGACTCAACGGCGTGCCACCATCTTTTCGCGCATGCGCAGATCTTTTTTGGATACAAATGGATACAAATAAGTGGGAACAGCAGGACAGGGGCAGTAAGCATGCTGGAGCGCTTATGCACGCCCCTTACAGACCTCTTAGAAATGGGGTGAGGTCAAGAGTAGACAGCCTTAGGTTAAAGTTACGTGGGTTTGGGGATGAGACCACAGAGTCAGGAAGTGCAATCCAGGCATTGACCACTGTTGCTGAAGTCCTATTTTCTGCAATTGAGTTTGGAGCAGTTTATGTTAAGTTTGTATCTATCATGAGCTTGTGTATTGTTGCAGTTGAAGCTGAAGTAGTCATCGACAGGTAAGACATTATAGCAGATAACTGTGTACCATGCTCAGTTCAGACCGAAGGTAGCGTAGTTCTAAGTTGTCTAAGTGGAAAATTTCAAGCCTGATGGTATAACAGATAACAGAATTGGAAGGAACCTTGCAGGTCATCTAGTCCAACACCCTGCACAAGCAGGAGACCCTACATCTGCCTCTAGCTAGGATTGAACTCACAACCTCCTGATTGGGAGGTGAGAGCTCCACCTCTAGGCCACAGCAGCAGATTCATAAGGTATTAATATTGTGAGCAGAGGAGTAAAAGACTCTTCTCGTGAAATATCTCTGGACTTACTCAATTGTATTAATGTCTGATATGCAGTGCGGGTTCCAGACAGATGAGCTGTATTCGAGAATAAGTTTAGTGAACATTTTATATGCCCTCTGCAATATAATATTACCAGAGAAGAAGCTTCGCAAGATTAGGTTAACAATTCTTAATGCCTTTTTGGCAATGCTATTACAGTGAGCTCTGGCACTTAGATCATTAGAAATGAGTACTCCCAGGTTCTTGACAGAGTGAGAGTCATCCACGAGATCACATCCGAAATCTTGACAAGAAAACTCCAGGGACTACTAGTTCAGGCCATTTCCAGGAGTTAAAAATCAACTAGAAAGTACAAAAAAAGATGAAAACATGATTTCCTTATGAAAATCTTCAGATATAGGTAACTGGGTATTCTTTGATATTCCTCTGCTTGGAATTGAATTAAATTCACAGGCCTTCATGCCAAGTACAAGATTTTACAAGAGTTTCTGATAGCATTTCTTGCATTTCCTTTTTCCCAATACTGAGCACTAGGCAGCTCCTAAAGCTCAGATGTATAGTATGTAGCTATCGGAAGCATAAAAGATCTATATGTTCAATATGTGATAGAACAGGACTTGAAGATTCAGATTACCTTAGCTTTGATAACAATTTGTAAAGTTTTAAACATAGGGCTTCTTCCCAAATACATAGAGATTGGGAAGAGAAAGGAATCCATGGGTGTCATTGCAGGGATTGTTGCTGTTCTCAGCTGCCATTATGTGTGTATTTATTGTTATTGGTTGTTTTTATTATATTTTAACTTTATGTTAGGTGCCTAGAGTTATTGTTCAGATGGACGGACATATAAATTGATTGAAATCAATCCATCAATTCAAGAACTCAAAATTCATGAAGTCTCTGAATTTCTATTTTAAAACTTGCAGCAGTATTCAGTGTCAAACTACCACATACATATTTATCTTTTTTTCTGCTGATTTTCTATGAAAGATTAAAGGAAAATGAGAAATCACGTCTTCTATACCTGTAACACAATTATATTTCAAAATATTTAGCTGTTGAATGGCATGTAAGACTTTATTATTGATAACTGCCCAAGGCTGCTATCAAAGTCAAATAATCCTTTTTCTGTATGATTTAATCCATTTAGGTTGTAAAAGAAGGCTATTTTCATGCCATTTCTGACAGAGGTCTATTTAATGAAGACTCAACATCTAGCTTTTTTTTCCATGCTGGTGCTTCTATTTGCCATGGTGTCTTCATGTCAGCATTTTATCAGCTAATAAAAGTTGTATCTTTCAAAATGGAAATTTCTGGACATTCATCTGCAGTACCAGCCTGAAAGCTGGGTAAAGAATTTTGTAATTCACTCATTATGTTAAAATGGCTCTATTATTATTTATGATGAGAGGCAAATATAATTGTTTAAAGTCTTTTGAAGCTGTCCAAATAGATGGCTGATATTACATATTCTGACAGTGAATTTCATAGTTTAATTATCTGCTGTGTGAAGAAACACTTCATTTTCTCTGTCTCGAATCTCCCACATTCAGCTTCATAGGATTGTCCCTGGATTTCTCTTCATCATACATCAATTTATACACCTGGGTTAAATCCCATTACTTGCTTCAGCTCCTTGATCAGTTTCACTGCCCTTTCCTACACCTCTTCCAGTTCTAAAATATGAACTGTAGTGACAAGAACTTTACATAATATTTTAAATGTGGTTGTCTCGTAGGTTTATATAAAGGCCAGCAAAACTGCTGTTTTAGTTTCAAGTCATTCCAATGTAGTCTTTGCCTTTTTCATAACAGATATACATTGAATTCAACTCTACATTACGGTAAATTATAGCCCCTAAACCTTATTCCTAGGCAATTACCATCTACCATATACTACCATCAGATATGTCAGGGGGGAAAATACAGATTTACACTGCATTTTTTTGGGCAGCCAGAAACTCTTGGTAATTGTAATTATGAAATCTAGTTGTGCAAATGGATAGATTTTAACTGACTTTTGGGTGTTTGGGGTGATGTTCTGTTTTAAGGAGCATTAAGTCTTTTGAACAACTTAAAATACAGCTTTGAATAACTAAATTTAAATTACCATGTCCCATTGTTCTTTATTTTATATTTTCATCTCTAGCATTGCATTATAGGCCTTATACTATTCTTAGTATAAACACCAATAAAAATACTATACTAAAAATACAACTACTATTAATTATATAATATTGTCTGCCAGGTACCTTTATACCCTTGCTGTGTACAATTACTGATGAAATCACCTATTCAACCCACTATCATAAATAAGGCCATAAATAACACAGGTGGTAAAAATTAAAAAACATAGATTTCAAATGGTGCCCTTTTTGACTTTGGGATCACACTCTGTGGACACCTCTGGACTTAAGGCTAGACTGAAAACATGAAGAAATCTTTGAGTACAACCTTGAACTCTCTTTTTTCCTTTCATTTTTCATATATTTTTCTGTACAACACATGCAAATAAAAAGAAGACTGTTATTTGAGGTATTCATAATGAACCACAGTCTTGGAAAAATGGGGATGCATATATGATGATATCATAGTGTTCATGTTGTCACTTACCTTCTTTGCCAAGATCAATAGGTACTTAGATTTTTGCCATGAAATTTGTCTTCTTATTACTTGAGTATAAATGTTCTCTAAGGTATCACTGTCAACATGCTCAGCATTGTTACATAATGTACTCTTGCCACGAACTCGTGAAACTGCACCTGATTCAAGTTCCTTCGTAATAACACCATTCATTAATGGCAGAAAGCTAGTCTCAGGGTCATTGTGATGCTTGAAAAATAAGATTGATTCCCCTCCCCCAGACCGTAGCATCACCAGGTTAATAATGGGAATGGATTCTAAAAGTCACTAGCATGTTGCTATGCCAAGGAATCTAATCAAAAGGATGCTAGCACTCCACAGTAGAACCTATGTGACAAGGTGTACAAAGGAATAACCAAGGAAGATATTGTCATGTTGGAAACATTGAGAAAAGAAAAAAGTACATAATGATGTTTTGTTTCATTTTTAAATTCAGAATCCCTCATTGAGGAGGTTAATGAGAAAGTAATAGTTTGTTTCATTTGTAGTATATTTAAAAATTTAAATATGCCACATTTTTCAAAGGCTCAACCACCTTTTTTAATGACACTTTGGAGTAGACTCCCGGCAACTGAATGGAGTTGAGCATTTACTAGCTGGATGCCCTTCCTGATGCCAAGATGGAATTCACATAAGGAAGAAAAGTCTGTCAATGTTTAAGATTGAACTCCCAACTTTCTAAGTGGGAGGCGAGCATCTTCACCACTAAACCACCATGCTGCTATTGAGCCAGAAACTCTCTTACTTGTAATAACAGACTGATTTTTGAAGGACTGATGGATATTTGCAATTGTTTCACTTCCTATCTGCCAGAAAGAACCTCCAAAGCATCCTCTATGTCTCCCATTAATTATTTATAATTTTTTTAGAAGGATTGCCTTGATACTTTGATCATGTATTTAATGGAGAAGTTATATTACTAATATCCTAGTAAAGAAGCTGCAACTAGATACTAATGGGATTGGTGATACAGTCATGATAACAGCATAATACAAAATAATAGATTAACCAAGAATCTTGAAGGGTAAGAGTAAGATAATATGAGTAGGATAATTTATAGGACTGTGTCTCATGCCATCCATTATCTTTGGATACATTGAGAGAAATGGTTTCCAATTCTATTTAACTGCCAGCATGAGAAATGGTACAAAAGTATGATTGCTTACAAGGAACAGCTTGATTTAAAAAAAAATACATCTAGTCAAAGATCCAACAACTTCACCTGGTCCTATCCAGGTATCTTTGTACTGTATGGACCAAACTTTTGTAACATTGGCTTATGAAAATATTTGGGATTGTTCACCAGTCTGCTCTCTGTAGCATAAACATTTATTTAAATAGGGCTGTCTTTTGCCGTAATGAAGAATGAAGGAAAAACAATGGTCTGATTTTGACAAATTAACTTGTGATTTGGAGAGTCAGTGAAGCAGGGAAGAGACATTCCTAACTATACTAATTAAATGAGCTTGCAACATTTATTTTAATGCAATGGAACCAGCCATATGAAGATGAACATTTTAATTTATTTTGCCATGACATTATGAAAAATTTCTCTGCTACAGATTATCTACAAAAACAAATCTCATCAGCATCTAGGTTTTGTGCATGAAATTTACATCCCTTGTGTATGTCTGACCTTCCCCAGTGAAAACAAATGGAATGAGCTAAGTTAAAAAGCTTCTGCAAAGGTTGTCTTTTCATTGATGTGATGGTTTATGTTCAAATTACCTCTGTGAAAAACACATCCATTTTTCATGGCACAGCATAGATGAAAAATTCCAAATCCATTCTAAAGGGAATGCAAATATACCTCATTAGTTCAAAAACATTTTTCATGAAAGACTGCTGAGCATTCTCAGTCAGAAAAGGATATAGAATGAGCCAAGAATGAACACCACGTGTACTAATTGTTTTTAAACTTGTTCCATTCTGTTCCTTTCATTGCAAGAAGAATATATATGGGAGAGAGTTAAGAGTTGTTTTCAGTCTCCACTCTTTTCATGCAGACTTTCATGGATGTCTCTCTTAGAAAAATATAATCTCTTTGTTCCCCTAAGAAATGATCTTGCCCAAACAATGAAAACAAAAAAAAAATCTCATCCAAGTTGCTCGCTGAAATACTACATTATATTTGGCTGCTCTAAAATACTATGTATTTTTTTTATTTATAATCAGAATGTTAGGTTTTCCATTTTAATTCACTTTTCCAAGTTTTCAGAAACAAACAAGTTGAATCATTGAAGAGAGAACATAATGCAATCTGAAACCAATATTTTCATTTAATTTTTCAGCAGATTTTTTTCAGGGTTACTTTTGTGTCTAAAAAAAGTGTGGCTGCTTTGATGAACATACAAAGAGGTGATGCACTCCTGCATGTCCCAAAGAATTTGTTTTCTAACATGAACAGCTCTGTAAAACATGAATAATTAATCACAATTAACTCAATTTTAATTAAATTGAATACATTTTATCCCAGCTTCATTCATATCTTAGTTATAGTGTTGCTAAGAATGGCTGTTGGTTTGAAAAATACTGTATTTTTCAGAGTATAACATGCACCTTTTTCCTCCCCACTCCCCTGCAAAAAAAAGAGGGTGAAAACCTTATACACTGAATACAGCATTTTTGGCTTACCAAAATCCCATCCCCTTTGCAAAAATGGATATGCAGAAGGTTTGAGAGGCTTCCAAAGTGCTCCTGGGAGCTGGGGAGGGCAAAATTGAGCCAAAAAAAAATACCGTTTTTGCAAAAAAATGGCCTGTTTTTTCCTTGTTTTTGTCGTCGTCCCCTCCAGCACCCAGGAGCACTCTAAAAGCCTCTCAAAGCTCTGCATGCCCTTTTTCCCCCCGCAAAAAAACCAGACGTGCAGAGAGTTTGGGAGACGTGCAGAGTGCAAAAACTTTTCTTTTAATTTACCTCTTCAAAATCATGGTGCCTCTTATACTCTGGTGCATTTTATAGTCTGAAAAATATGGGTAAGTATAATCCTTCTTGGTAAGAATTGAGATGCTACAGCCTGGTGGGAGGATTTGTTGTAGGAGAAAGGTTAATTGTTCTATTTGCTCTTGGTCTCTCATCTGCCTTAATAAGGGGACTCTATTAAGCACTTCTAGGAAGTTAGTTCCACTTTCTTGTGGCATTTTAGGGTATAGTCTCTTAAATGTATGGAAATATGTTGTTTAATATTTTATCCAGGCCTTTTGCTTTAGCATGATAGGTCATTTTTTATGATATTATTTGAATTTTATATTTGCATTAACCTTTGTGAGCTAAAAGTTTAAACAGAGATAAATTTATAGTGCAGTGTCACAAGATTCAAACATGTCTGTCAAAGGAACCTAATAAAATGACAGCATGTTGTTGCATATATTCTGGGTTTAGTATAGCCTGATTTCCCCATAAAATATTTTGACCGATAGATCAGTCTTACTTAAATGTTCCTGTCACAAGTTTTGCTTGATTTTGCAATAGGAGGCACATCATTTTGTATGCTGCTTTCAGCATTGACTGAAATGTGGCATTACAGAGAAAGCTGGTAGAAGACAAACTTACACATATGTGCATATGCACACACACTCCAGACACTAAGATCATTAAAAATACACCCATTGTAAAAATCCAAGTAAAGTAATCTTTAATAATAATAATAATAATCTTTATTGTCGTTGTAAAAATTACAATGAAATTGGTTACCCTTCAAATGGCTCAGCAATTAAAGATGCTGAGCTTTTCAGCTGGAAGACTGACAGCCCGGCATCGAGACCCAAGTGCCGTGGAATGAAATGAGCTTCTGTCAATTGCCCCAGCTCCTGCCAACCTAGCATGCGAAGGCAAGCAAGTAAATAGCAATAGCAATAGCACTTAGACTTATATACCACTTCATATTGCTTTTACAGCCCTCTCTAAGCGGTTTACAGAGTCAGCATATTGCCCCCAATAATCCGGGTCATCATTTTACCAACCTCAGAGGGGATGGAAGACTGAGTCAACCTTGAGCCTGGTAGGATTCGATTTGCCAAACCTGGCAGCTGGTGATCAGCAGAAGTAGCTTACAGTACTGCACTCTAACCACTGCGCCACTGCAGCTCAAAGATAAATAGGTACCACTTCTGTGGGAAGGTAACAAAGTTCCATGCGCATCAGTTTATAGTCATGCTAGTCACCTGACCATGGAAAATATCTTCAGACAATTCTGACTTCCTAAGTCAAGAAACGGAGTTGAGCACTGCACCCTACAGTCAGACATGCCTGGAAAGGGAAATCTTTTGTTTCCCTTCAAATTGTGATTCTTAGTAGAATATTTTCTAGTACACCTAAGTAGGAATCAAAAATTTTAAACCTACTGTATTATGCACAAATCTGACCTGAAATATCATGGAAAGATGCAATTGAACATTCTTCAGTTGACAAATTCCATGTACTAGGTATTTAATTAAAAATAATATTATCTTTTAAAATGTACCTTTTGACACATAATCAGGTCATGTTTATGTAATCAACTATTTTCTGTCAGAATTTAGTAAACATAGAACATTATAAAACCATGTATTTTTAAAAAAGCATTTTCTTTATTAAATTTTCAACAAAATGTCTACTGTCCTAGACAATCCCTTTATATGTAAAAAAGCATAATATCATTTTTGTTCTATAAATTGTGATTTGAGGAGCACTGACAATCTTACTGTAGAAGTTAAGACTCTCTCCCATCCCAAACAATATAGGAACTTCTAGTTCTTTATTCCATGCATATCTTACATCTGCATATGATTTATTGACAACAAATATCTGTAAAAGCTAATAGTACGTTTTTTTTGTTTTAAAAGATTTAACTATTTGTTGTAGTATCTCAGGTTTCTCAGAAGTTGACAATGCTGCTATCCCAACTATGTTGAAATATTGCATCTGACAAATATTTGTATTATAGGTAGCATGTATTAAAAAGCATCCTTATCATCAATCATTTGGTTAGTCAATATCTCTGCTTTTTTCCAATTTTTCATATAAACCTCTTTTCCCCAATTTTTAATATTGGATTTCCCCATAACATCAATTTAGCTCAATGGGAAATGAGCAAGTTTTCAGATATTCCATTTCATAGTTTTCTAATTGATATGATTGTTTCAAGAGATTGTTGCAGCTCTATTGCATCTAAATACTGTTATTATCCATCCAACTAAAAATGCTATATACTGCCTACATAATCCAGAATGTCCAGATTAGAAAATTAACAGCAATTGATGATTTTTTATTATTTAACACTTGACAATACATAATCTTGATGATATAACTCCACATTTGAAAAACTGAAACAACTTTCAATAATTTGTAATTGCAATTGGGTAAAGATATTGTTGGAATTGAAAAAATTCCATAGAAATTATCTAGAGAGTTTATTTTCTGAAAAGATTTTTCAGAAATTTAACCAGAATTCATCTCAGAATGGAAATGAATCTGAGAATAATATTCACTCTGAGAATGTTCACCTTTCTCCAAATGTTTAATAATTCCTATCTATCTATATTTGAACAAAACTCTTTAAAAACAGGTAATTCTCAAGTTACAATCTTAATTGAGCTCAAAATTTCTATTGCTAAGTGAAACAGTTGTTAAATGAGTTGTGCCCCATTTTACAACCTTTCTTACCACAGATGTTAAGTGAGTGTTATACTTGTTAAGTTAGCAACACAATTATTAAAGCAATCTGACTTCCCCATTGACTTTGCTTGTCAGAAGTTCACAAAAGGTGGTTGCATGACTCCAAGTATGAATCAATTGTATTTTGTTTATTTGACTATAGGAATTCTGCAACAGTCGTAAGTGTGAAAAACTAAATAAATCACTTCTTTCAGTGCCATTGTAACTTTGGTCACTGAATGAACTATTGAAAGTCAAGGGCAACCTATATTTTATTCTCTGTGTCTTTCTCATTTATTTTAATGTGACTTAGCATCTTGTGTAAGGTGACCAGATTTGAAAATTTGTCAAGTGGGACATCATTGACAGGGTAGAGAGGAGGCTCAGCGGTCTTTCCCAGCCCTGCAGCTGCCGCTTCCCTTGCTGGCTGCACCTGAGGTCGCGTGATTCCCATAGCGGGGGGGGGGCGCGGCCACTCTGCACATGCTCAGCGGCGCGGGCAGGAAGTGATGGCCAGAGCGGGGTGGCGGGCAGGCAGAAGGGGAGGGCCAGTGAGGGAGGAGCGAGCAAGAAGCCAGCAGGCGGAGGAGGAGGAAGAGGATAGCTGCGCACGGTGGGGGCGGGCCCTGAACTTTGTGGTGCGGCTGCGATGCGCTGACAGTGGCCAGGCATGAGCTCCACCACCGCTGCATCCCGTCCCTGCCCGGTTCGTCCGGGACAAGCGGCGCAAAGTTCAGGGCTGGAGCCGGAGCCCACACAGCCCTGAAGTTTGTGTCTCTGGTGCCGCAATGCGCTGAGAGCGGCCGGCTCAGATGGGGAGGTGGCGGTGATGGTGCTCAGAGCGGCTGGCCATGAGCACTGCCGCCGCTGCCTCCCCATCCAAGCCAGCCACTCTCAGTGCATTGTGGCGCCAGCGGCGCAAGCTTCAGGGCCGCGCGGGCTCTGGCTGCAGCCCTGAACTTTGTGCCGCTTGTCCTGGATGAGCCAGGCAGGGAGGGGACGCTGCGGTGGTAGGGCTCACGCCTGGCCACTGTCAGCGCATCGCAGCCATGCCGCAAAGTTCAGGGCCGCGCTCCCGTCGTGCGCAGCTATCCTCTTCCTCCTACTCCACCTGCTGGCTTCTTGCTCGCTCCTCCCTCGCCAGCCCTCACCTGCCCGCCACCCCGCTCTGGCCGCCGCTTCCTGCCCGTGCTGCTGCCCTTGAGCACGTGCAGAGCGCCCCCCCCCGCCTCGCCAGGCAAAAAGCTGGACATTTTTCAGAGGTGGCGGGACACGAGACTAATTCTTGAAAAGCATGATTGTCCCGCCAAAAGCGGGATGTCTGGTCACCTTAATCTTGTATGACATGTTACTCTAATTGAATTCAAAATCATAATTTTTGTTTTCTCTGTCTCTGCACTCAATTACCCTTTTAGAGGAGGAAGAGGGGAAGGTGGAGGAAGAGGAGGAGGAATAGCATTATTTAAGTTAAGATGGGTGCTACAGCCATGAGCAGCAATGGCAGCCAAGGACTGAAAATGTAAATTGAGGGTTTTAAATTATATTTTTGCCTCCCACAACTGCAGAAATCAACTGAAGAGATGGGGAACTGGAGAGTCTTCAAGGACTAGTCACCATCTGGACAGGACCATCATAACAAACAAGCAGCTTGTGGAAAATGAAAATTTCTGTCTACATTTGAAAGGCCCGAAGGAGACTGAATTTTCCCACTCGGATGGAATGTTCTTCTCAAAAAGCCTTCCTTTTATACAAGATCCCCATGTGCTACTTTCTTCGAACTTTTTCTTAGAATGGGTATTTAAGGCTTAAAAAGAAAAGAGAGTCCAAAGGACTTTTTATCAGGTGGTCTCTTGATAGTAGAGATTAAAAGGTTCCCAGCTTGGATAGAGAAGCTTGAACATTTAGGAAAATAGTAGTAGTCTAGCTATCTTTCTCTGGAAACATCCTAAGAATAAGGAGGTTTTTGGATAGACTTTGCTAGAATATTGGTGTTTCCTTCAAGAGAGGTTGAAGCAGTGGTGGGTTTCTGCAGGCTCGCACCTACTCGCGAGAACCGGTTGGTGAAATTTAGAGAACCGGTGAGAGAGGGTTCCACCGGCGTACCTGGAAGTAAATCTGGCCCGCCGCTGCCAGTGACCCAACAGGAAGGAAAGGAAAGGAAAGGAAGGAAGGAAGGAAGGAAAGAAAGAAAGAAAGAAAGAAAGAAAGAAAGAAAGAAAGAAAGAAAGAAAGAAAGAAAGAAAGAAAGAAAGAAAAAGAATTTATCATCACAATTGAGTCCAAAATTTTGGTTGCTAAGCAAGAGCGTTGTTAAATGAGTTTCACCACATTTTAAAAGGTGGCCACTCCCACCCTGTCACATGACTGCCAAGCCATGCCCACAAAATAGGCCACACCTACAGAGTAGGTTCTAAAAAATTTGAAACCCACCACTGGGTTGAAGGTCTTGTGCTGCTATCATCACAATAGATTATATAATGCCAGGCATATCGTGTTAAAATAGAATACTGTGCTAGAGCATATTTCATATTGATACATTTTTTGCACATAAAAACAACTTGAGATAGTTTATCAGGCAAATAACATCATTCTGGGAAATTAAATATTCACATCTCCTGTCTTTAAAACATCAGATAACATTTCCCTTCCATATCAGAATATGTTCCTATATACTGAATTTACAGCATCATGAATTGATTACATGACAAAAAGCTTTTTCACATCTGTCCTTTTATGTTACCCTTTTATGACAGTTGCATGGGAATATCCAAATAGAAACTACTCATTTTCTCTCTCTCCCTCTTTAGAGGATTACATTAGACAAATTGGAAATAGCTTTAGGGCCTGTATTATGGATTTTACTGTAGCTCTGAATTTTTACCCAGTAATTTTTCATGAGGTACAGCTAAATATTTATTCAGTATTTGACTACTTTATATAATTTAGTTAGACAATCCAACTATTCTTTTTATCTGAATTTTAATCAGAAATAAAGTTGTTTTTTTCTTTCGAGAGGGATGTACTGTTTTGCTGTTTTATAATGTGTTTTATATTTTACAAATTCACTGTATTTGGAATGTTCGCATTTTTAAACAGCCTTCTCTCCCCTACCCCCACTTTTGAAAGTTGTTTTGGATTTGTTTTAAACTCAGAAGAACACTTAAACTGTTCTAAGGAAAGGAAGGGAAAAAGTTGAGCTGTGTTATGGCCCAATATAAGAGGAAAGCTAGATAGGTTAATTCTTCAGGGTCTCTAACATGGCATCCTTCAAATATTTTTGGATTATGGCTCTTGTTTTGTCAGAACACTGACTACTTGCTGAAGTTGTATTCCTAAAGATCTGCACAGCTTGTGCTTCTGAGTTAAGATGGGCTAGAAGCATAAAAAAATCTTTATCTTTGCCTTCATGACAGCATATAATATGGGGGGAGGGGCAGATGATGGCTTCACTTGCTCTTGTTTAAGTAGTATGCTAGTGGCAACACTTCCAAGAACCCAGTAGGTAAGAACAATCTAAAAAAATCAAATGATTTAGTTCATTGAACATTTATATTTATGGTAATTATCATAAAATAGTTGGATTCACAATGCTTTAAAAGACAATTTGTTTTGAGAAAATGCAAAGTGTTATGTTCTGAGCATGCTCAGCACGTTCTAAGTTTGGCGGCACAATAGCTAACAGCTGATTGGTGGAGCCATCTGACAGCTCAGTATAAAAGCGAGCTGTCAGACGGCAGCCGCAGCTGTTGCCTGTCAGAGAGCCGCACGTTACTTTGTTGATCATTATTGTTGGAATAAAGTTGTTAGCCTTTATTTATTTATTTATTTAATCGTATTTGTAACCCGCACCCATCTCATCACAAAGGGACTTGGGGCGGCGCACAGGGAATTTAAAATATAAATATACATATATACAAGAATATAAACATTCTTAAAACTAAATTAAATTAACCCCACCCTGCGCTAAAACCAATTTAAAACCCCAGAATTAAAACTTCGATCAACTAAAAAGCAGTACAGTGTCGAGTAAAATCATGCCAGGCCGGCTTGTTGGAAGAAGTGCGTTTTTAAATGCTGGCGGAACAGGCGGAGGTCCGAGATGACACGGAGTTTGGGAGGTAGGGCATTCCAGAGGGTTGGGCCGATCACAGAGAAGGCTCTTCCCCTGGGTGTCACCAACCGGCATTGCCCGGTTGATGGCACCTGGAGAAGATCCTCTCTGTGAGAGCGGATTGGTCGTAAGGATGTATGGGACAGCAGACGGTCTCGTAGGTAACTAGGCCCCGTGCCATGGAGCACCTTGAAGATGGTCATCAAAACCTTGTAACGCACCCGGAAGGTCACAGGCAGCCAGTGCAGCTTGCACAGGAGCGGTGTTATGTGGGATTGCCGTGAGGCACCAATAATCACCCGCACGGCCGCATTCTGGACCAACTGCAACCTCCGAGTGCATCTCAAGGGGAGCCCCATGTAGAGAGCGTTACAGTAGTCCAGACGGGGAAGTCACGAGTGCCTGAGTCAAGTAAGGGACGCAATTGGCAGACTAGGCAAACCTGGTAAAACGCCCCCCTGGCCACGGCCACCACCTGGTCCTCCAGGGACAGCCGGGAATCCAGGAGGACTCCTAAATTGCGCGCCCTCTCCACAGGGGCCAGTACTTCGCCTCCCATGGCCAGTAATGGTGTCAACTGGCTAAACCACAGCCACTCGGTCTTGGACGGGTTGAGTTTGAATTTGTTGCTGCCCATCCAGATCCTTACGGCCTCCAAACACCGGGACATCACCTCAACGGCATCGTTGGGGTGGTTTGGGGTAGAGATGTACAGCTGAGTGTTATCAGCGTACAGATGGTACTCTACCCCAAAACCATGGATGATCTCACCCAGCGGCTTCATATACGTGTTGAACAGGAGTGGCGAGAGGACCGACCCCTGTGGCACCCCACATGTGAGGGGCCTAGAAGTCGACCTCTGCCCTCCTGTCAACATGAATTACGACCGACCAGAGAGGTAGGAGGAGAACCACCGTAAAACGGTGCCTCCCACCCCCAACCCCCCCAGTCGGCGCAATAGGATACCATGGTCGATGGTATCAAAAGTCACTGAGAGATCTAACAGGATGAGGATAGAGGAGCAACCTCTATCCCGCGCCCTTCAGAGATCATCCACCAACGCGACCAATGCTGTTTCGGTACTGTGACCGGGTCAAAAGCCGGACTGGCGCGGGTCTAGATAATCAACTTCCTCCAGGTGGCGAGGAAACTGCTGTGCCACCACACTCTCTACAACCTTCGCTAAAAAGTGAAGGTTGGAGACCGGACGATAATTCTCCAATAATGCTGGGTCCAGGGAAGGCTTCTTGAGGAGGGGGTCTCATCACCGCCTCCTTCAGGGCGGTAGGCAAAAACCCCTCGCTCAAAGAAGTGTTCACTATGTCCTGGAGCCAGCCTCGTGTCACCTCCCAGGATGCCAGTACAAACCAGGAGGGACACGGGTCCAATAAACATGTGGTGGCCTTTAGTCTCCTTGACAACCTGTCCATATCATCAGCAGCAACAAAGTCAAAGTCCTCCCATAAAATTGTCTCAAAGCCTGCATCAGGTACTTCCTCTAGACTACTATTTTATTTATTTATTTATTTATTTATTTATTTATTTATTTATTTATTTATTTATTTATTTATTTATTTATTTTGAATTTATACCCCGCCCTTCTCCTTGTTAGTACCCAGGGCGGCGCACAGGCATTATTAAAACCACAGTAAAAACAATATACATCATTAAAAATATATTAAATTATTAAACCCATGCTGAAACCCATTTAAAACCCTGCCAAATTGCGATTTATACATAAAAAGTCAGAACGGGGGGCTATGCTAGGCCGGCTTGTTGGAATAGATACATCTTAAGACGTTGGCGGAAGAGGCGGAGGTCCGAGATAGTGCGTAGGTCTGGGGATAGGTCGTTCCAGAGGGCCGGGCCCGCCACAGAGAAGGCCCTTCCCCTGGGCGTCGCCAACCGGCATTGCCCAGCCGACAGCACCCGGAGAAGACCCTCTCTGTGGCAGCAGATTGGACGAAGGGATGTATGGGGCAGGAGGCGGTCTCGTATATAGCTAGGCCCCGAGCCATGGAGTGATTTAAAGATGGTCGTCAACACCTATCTGGGGAGGGCAACCCGCTCCGGATCTGAGCAATTTTATCCAGCAGATATTCACCAAATTCCTCGGCACGGCCCTGCAACGGGGCTTCCTGCGGCCTCTGTTGAAGGCGAGAGCGGATTACCCCAAACAGGGCCGCCGGGCGGTTATCTGCGGATGCGATGAGGGTGGCACAATACTCACATTTGGCCACCCTTATCGCCACTAAGTAAGTCCTCAAAAGAGTTCTCACTAGTGTTCGGTCAGATTCGGACCGAGAGGATCTCCACCTACTCTCTAGGCATCTCTTGCGGCGTTTCATCTCCCTCAGCTCCTTGGTAAACCAGGGAGCCTGGGTGAGACGCCGCCGCATGAGAGGCCGCAAAGGCGCGACCCAGTCCAAGGCCCCCTTGGCAGCACTATACCACAACTGAGGACTAGGTCCTCAGTTGTGTCGCGGGTCAAGGCTACAGGTTCTGGCCCAAGCTCCATCTGGAACCTTTCGGGATCCATCAGGTGCCTGGGGCGGAACCATCTAGGTGTCTCCAGTTCCGCCTCCCCACGGTGGGGTGTGACGATTGGAAAGTCCAGCCGAAGGAGAGAGTGATCTGTCCATGACAAGGGTGAGATGACTAAATCCCCGATTCCGAGATCACTTCTCCACTGGCCAGAGACGAAGATCAGATCCAGCGTGTGTCCTCAATCGTGAATGGGGCCCCGAACTACTTGGGTCAGGTCCATGGCCGTCATGGAAGCCATGAACTCCCGAGCTACCTCGGATGTCTCGCCCGCCGATGGCAAGTTAAAGTCTCCCATGACTAATAGTCTGGGAGTCTCAACCGCCATCTCGGCGATCACCTCAAGGAGCTCGGGCAGGGCTGCTGTTACATAACGGGGAGCCAGGTATACAATCAGCAAGCCCAGCTGCCTCCCTAGGCCCCACCTCACGTAGAGGGACTCACAGCTAGTCATCTGTGGTACAGTGGTCTCTCTCAGCTTGAGACCTTCCCTAACAATAATCGCCACTCCTCCACCCCTGCCTGAGGCCAGAGACTGATGAAATGCGCGGTAGCCTGGTGGGCACATATCCACGAGGGGTAAACCCCCCTCAGGGCCCAACCAGGTCTCCGTAATTCCCACCAGGTCTGGGTCCCCCTCTGACACTAGGTCCTTAATGAGGGGGGCTGTGTTCACCACGGACCTGGCATTACAAAACATCAGCCTAGGGCCCCGGCTCTGTAATCCTTGACCACCTAGCCCTTGAGGGGAGTACAGGGGGTTGGGGCAAGTGACCTCTTGTAACCAGCGGCCATGGTTCCCCATCTCTTGATGGACACCCTGTCTCCCACCATCCCTGCCCTTCCCCAGGACCGTACAGATGGAAAAACCCTCCATAGGAACGACCCCCCTCCCCCCTCCTTAATAGACCTCATCTTTTTCCTAGTTCTGCCGGCCGACCCTGTACTCTGACCCACTTCTGACTGCCCAAACCCACACCCACCCTGGGACCCCCTAAAACCCGGATTAAAAATTTGGATAAAAACCCCCTAAGTTTGCGCTTCGCCCACCTCTCTGGAGCAATCAGTCCATCCTCGAGGTGTGCCCATGTTAGACCAGGGGGCCAGGCCTGCGAGAGAGGGGGCTCCCGCAGGCAGAGAAGGTCTAACCTTGAATATGTTAGCATATGTTGAATATTCCTGCACCCACACTTAGTTCAGAGTATTGAACACAAAGCATCTCTTCAGAACTGTTTTATGAAAATGTAACATCACCAGTGGTGGAATTAATGTTTTTTTACTACTGGTTCTGTGGGCGTGGCTTGGTGGGCGAGACATGGCTTGGTGGGAGTGGCTTAGTGGACATGGCAGAGGAACGATACTGCACAACCCCATTCCCTCCCAATTCCTGGGGGAAAGATACTGTAAAATCCCCATTCCCTCCCCACTCCACTAACCTGCTTTCCAACTCCCTTATCCTGTGCAGAGCAACAAAAGAAGACCCAGCCGATCAACTGGGATACCAATCAGCTGGGACTTGGGAGGCAGCAATAGATCAGGGGCGGGGCCAGTCAGAGGTGGTATTTGCCAGTTCTCCGAACTACTCAAAATTTCCACTACTGGTTCTCTAGAATGACTGAATACCACTTCTGAACATCACCTTCTAAAAATCATAGTAAAGCAGGTATCCACAAGACTCCATTCTATGGTGCTTCCCAGTAGATAAGAGAGCAGTGCAATACAACAGAGAAAGCCATCAGGCTAACACGAAGTACTTCCCTGCAGTAAATCATGTTGTCCCCAAAGTGTGAATCATTTCATCAAAGGAGAATTAAACACCTCACAGAGACCTATAACACACAATTAACAGGGTTGTTCACCAGTCAAGTATTTAATAATTTCCCCTACATTTTGAAGGAATTTTAGATGTTTTAAGCTGCTTATTTCCCAGGAAACAAAGGTTGTAGAGCTCTGTTTAGAATAACCATTGGAATGTAGAAGAGGAGGCTGCTGGCCTATTCCAACCTCAAATGACCTCTTGCTGTGTTTTTAGGTACAACTACCAAAGTTCTCTCTCCAGTTCTTCCTGATTGACCTTGGAGATGCACACATTGCTTCCTGATTCAATATTTCTCTGACATTTATCGCCGAAGCATCTGGCAGTTTCAATGTTTGAGGTTACGATAATTTAGCAATATGAAACAAGGAAAGCATTTGAGAGGAATATGAAAATAAGCCTTCTCTTGTTGAAATGCAACTCCAGTTTTCTAGAGATTAATTTTATGTAAAGTTTTACATCTCAGAGTCTGATCAGCATTTTCCCTACTTGGTTGATTCTAAGTAAATGCATTTTTGAGTTTGGGAATTCATCATGTCTGATTAATGATGTGTACATAGAGCATCCTGTACCATTCTCCTTCTTTTGGTCTATCTCATTCAAGTTGTTTGCTGTACTCTAACCCTGCAGATAGATGCTTCCACAGTGATAGATGTAAAGTTTGTACAAGATGTGTAACAGCAGGACAGCCTATTATCACTGCACATTTTCCATGGCTGTGCAAACCTCTGTAGGCTATTTTATTGCTAATAGATCTGTAGAGAAATAGTGGTGATTTTACGACTCTTTTTAAAATGGAAATTCATGTTTGAGAAATACAACTGGGGAAGAAACAGATGTAAACCACTTAAGCATTTGCAGAAAATTGAGATGCATGCTCTTATTTACAGAGCCATGATGCTGCCATCTCTTCATTTTCAAAACTAAAATAAGCAATCTGTTTGCCAGGGGAGATGAGAAGCAGTAAACTTGCACATTTTACCACAACTCCTCTACAAAGCAGTGGGCAGTGCGGATGCTTCTGTGCTTAATGATTCAGGCGAAATGTGACTACAAATTTTCCCGCCCAGATTTTATTGTCTATAACACATTCTCCTTCTGTAATATATACAATGATATGCATGTGGGAAATTTTTAGCATAACTACGAATCCAGATTCACATTATATTACAAAAGCTGCAATGATTACATAACACATTAATTTTTATTTTAAATTATCTGGATATTGATTTTAAAAATCAATGAGCAACTGGATATTTACAAATAACCATTAATGATGATTTATAGCATAGGCCAAAAGGCATTTTGCCAAGAAGTACAAGTGTATAGTGGTCAACTTAAAATATGTTATCAAAGATAATATTATTGGTTACAAGGGTAGAAGCATTCCAGATAAACTATGAGTATTTTTTATATTTAAGGTCAGGTCCAAAAGATATGTAATAATAAGGGGATGCTTCTAAATGACGGATGATGTTACTGGAAGCTCTTAGTTTAAGTTCAGAGGTACTCTGAAAATGCTTAGTTCAGACTGTCCTTTTCCTGTAAACCTATAGACTGGACAATAAGAGATAATGAAGAGAACAAAGGGAATATTGAGAAAATGAGAGGAAAATAGTTATGGCAAAAAGAGGCAGAGAGAAGAGGGATGGTTTCACCCATCATTGGGTTCATGTTCGGTCTAATACTAAATTCACAAAGCAGATTGACGGATGTATTGTCCTAGACCTAGCCCAACAATGTAACAAAAAATGTATTAGATTTATAATTAGACTTCCAAACTTCTAAATGCCCCAGGCAAGAAAGATCTACAACATATAGTTTAGTGGAAAGCTTAGAATGCTTAATAGTATGCAACACAGAGATTATGCCAATACATTCTTTACCTCTATCTCGATATCTACTCTCATTTTTTCTTTCTCTTACCACCACCACCCCTCGGAATCTAGCATTCAGGGACTATCCATTATGTTCTATTTTAATCCACCCCACAAAATAGTTTCCTAACAATACATACATGGTTATGGGATGTATAAAATCTTACTATAAATATCTATCATAACCCAACTCAGCAGCTACATAATCTGAATATTGCTTTGTTGTATTGGTTTCTTCAATTTCTTTTTCATTCCTTTTTTAAAGATAGAAAAAAATGGACTACTTGATATTCTCTACCTGCTATTGTATAATGATTTCCAAAATCCATGAACTTTAATCATGTCAGTTAAAAAATGTAATTACTTCTACCTGATGGTTGGAGAATTCAGAGGGGACACATAATAGACTGTGATGCTTGATTAGTGTTATAATCAGTAGGCCACAACATATATATAACAACAGTACATACATTTTTAACCTAATACTAAAATGGGGAGGTTTACATTTAGATTTTGACAGAAAAAAAATGCCTTCATTTATTCAGTGTATTTTACTGTAAAAATAAATTATATCTTACCTTGATTTAAAAAGATCCAGTGACCCTTTGCAGTAAAATTAAAAAACCACAGCATAAATATGAGACAGGTTTTTCATACAGCTGTCTAATATTTCTACAATAAGTTTAAAAGGCTTGGAAAGCCAGCAAACATTTTCGTGCCCAGTGATGACAATTTCCCAATCCAGTTTCAAATAGATATCTTAATTTTTCCAAAAGAAAGAAAAAAAGGAAAAGCTTATAACAAATTCAAATCCTATCTGTTATATAGTCAGTTCAATATAATATTCCAATACATGTTTTGTTTAAAAAATAAATTTAAATTATTTATTTTTTCCATCTTTGATGTTTTAAGAAAATGTGTTGTAATGCCATGAAATATATTGGCATTATTTCAGCAAAATGCATTCTAGAACGTTTTCAAAACTGTTTCAAAAATCAGATAGCTCTGATTTTTCTTCTTCTATGTACTTTAGACCTTGCAGTGCAAAAGTCTCTTTCCAAAAAATCAATAACTTTTCACAGTCTGGGTTTATACATTGCAATAAGCCAAAATGAGCTTTGTTTGATTAGCGTTTTTATGTAATTAAATCTTGATTTAAAAAATACACTGTCATTAACCAAACCATGACATAGTATATATGTACCAGCATGGCTTTTGCTATTTGGTACAGTCTGTTGTATGAAGCAAATCAATTGATAGTGAGTGAATCAGAATTAAACAAACAGTTTATCATCATATGTAATCAGAGCAATACCCTTTATAATCTTTTATTTCTGATAGATTTCATATTTTAAATCCAACAAAATATCATTAAATTAACACCATATTAATTAGACAAAAGTTTTGGGGGGGTGGGAATGGCTCTGCCATTTAAGTGAAATAGATAGCTAATATTTATTGACATGCTTCATTAAGATAGCCCATCCTGTGTATACATGCATATTTCATTCATCATTAAATAATCTTGTAGTTTATTGCATGTATTTATTATTTCAATTTGGATGCCACTTTTCCACCCATAGGGCACCTTAAGGATGTAATTTTGTTATATTGACTTTACGCATTGAAATATTGGTGGCAGTTCATGCAATATGGTTTCTGCTTCCACAACATGTCTATGCATTTGCTTGAAAAAATTAATTTGCAAACTGTGCAGTCTAACAGCAATCCCAATGTTTTAAGCATCTGGAAATATGTCACTATAATTCAAATGATTTTTGCCTACACTCTGGTTGATATGTTGTTCAAGCTTTGCGTTGAGGATAATTCAACAATAGCATACATATTAAGCAATCTACCAAGCTTTAGGATTACAGTATCTTCTTCCTATATATGTCTATGCAACAGTTTTTCATGTTTTGCAGTTGCTAATATATTAAATCAGAATTGTGGTAAAGCATAAGCAATGCAGAGCTTCTCATACAATTATGCCACAGACATAGCAACCTTGGATTTGCACATATATCCTGTAAATAGTCATTTGTATACAGGTCAGAAATCAGATGATCAAAATAAAGTGAATTACAATTGTCATATGCATTATATACACATCCCATCTCTAACCCACGCACATACAAAAAAATTAAATATATACACACTTGAAAATAAAATATCAGGATCCATTCAACACTTATATTTTTCAAAGCAGTGAACAACTTGGAATTTTGAGCACAAATTAAAATGGCTTTTGCAAATGTCTATTACCATAGGCAAGGCCACTCAGAAAATGCAAGGGAAACTTTTGAGAATGTTTTCTGATTCCTTCTTGGCTTTTTGCAAGTTATTTCTTACCACTATGTGATTAATTTGGAAAACTTCCTAGGCAGATGGCCAACTTCCAAAAAAAGCACTGAACTGCTGCTAGCCATATTTTAAATTTTCTAAGAATGTGATGAGGCATGTGTTGGATCCGGAGAAATGTTTGCAAATAATGTAAATAAAATAATCTATTTAGGAAAAAGACAGCAGGAAGCCAGGCAAGTAGGCAAGTAGTAGTAGGGATAGTCCTGGTTCCCTCCCCCAAGGGCTATATGTATATGTATATACATCCATACACATACAATATATTATTTTGTTTGCATATGTTTGCTTTTCTTTTATCATTGGGATGTAACTTACAAATACACTGGTTTTGAATGTAATAGATGAGGATTTGCATCTATTTTAAAATAAGGTGAGTGCAAGGTAGGAGTAACTTGAAAGTTATAATTTCTTATAAACTTGATTTAGGCTTCTCATAACTGTGTGTTGACTTTGACGCATACCTATGGTGCAGAGGAATGAATGGCTAAGGGTAGGTTGAAGATAATTGCAGATGGGTCAATGAACGTATCTCCCGTATCTGAGTTACATGAGTGGAGATGTGTGTCCTACATGCTGTTTGGTTGATCTGACTTTCTGCTGAGAAGTACGTGGAAGTCAAAACACATTGCTGTTTCAGCACCCCCTAGCTCAGGGGTCCCCAACTCCTGGGCCGTGGACTGGTGCCGGTCCGTGGCTTGATAGGAACCGGGCCGCAGGGCCGGAGAGGAGGAGGAGGGAGGAGGGGACAGCCCCCTGGGCAGAGCGCGCGTGTCAGGACCTGTTTCTTCGATTTCTTAGGAAAGACCACACTTAGACATTGTTTGAAAATGAATAAAGTTACTTTTACTAAGGATCGTAAGTGAACAGATCATTTGAAGCAGAGAGTGAATACTTTAGGCGCCAACATAGCGTATTAACCTTTAAGCCCAACCCAATACCCAACTCCCCCCCAAAGCAGTGTCCAATATGCATTCATCTCCGACATCAGGTGGGCAGGTCATCACCAGCCTGGAATGTGAGACCGTTAGCCGAAGAGATAACACCGTCCATCACCGTTTTCCACCAGCACAACATTTGAATCCCAGCACCCCACCCTCCCCGTTTCCATGGCAGCAAAGCAGATAGCGAAGGCTGACATCCGGACCTCCTCCAGGAACAGCGAGAAAACTCGGATACCCGCCGAAAGGGAGATGTTAGACCTGAAAAACAGACAAGAAAGGACAAAACAAGAGAGAGAAAAGAGGGAAAGGGTCAAGGCTTGTGAGGATACTTGGCATAAAATTGCCGTAGTAGTTTAGGTGCTTTGAGATGGTCCTTATCAACCCATTCATTATGTGAAGGGGGAAAATCTTTCCAGCTGACCAAAAACTGAGTCTTATTTCTATGGATTCTGGAGTCCAAAATGTCTCGAATTTCATAATGTTGGTGACCGTCCACCATGGTAGGGGTAGGAGCATCAGGAAACGGCTTGCGAAGATGCGAAGTGCGTTCAGGCTTCAACAGATGAACATGGAACACCGGATACGGTAAGTTTTTGGGAGATCCAAGCGGACGGAGACAGAGCTGATGATTTTAGTGATAGTAAATGGACCGACAAATCTGGGTCCCAGTTTCTTACATTTCTGCGGACTATCCAAATGTTTAGTAGAGACATATACCCTATCACCAACTTTGTAGGCCGGGGGAGCTGACCTCTTCTTATCAGCATACATTTTATGTGATTGATGGGCATCGTTCAAGGTCTTACGTATGATAGGCCAAACAGGAGATAGTCTAGAAGACCAATCGGCCAAAGAAGGAACAGTAGGTGAGACATGCGGTAATTCAGGAATGGGAACAAAATCTTGTCCATAGACGATACTGAAAGGGGTCATATTCGTACTAGAGTGAACCGAATTATTATAAGCCACTTCTGCATGCACCAGGAGATCAGCCCAATCGTCCTGCTGAAAATTAATGAAGCAGCGTAGATATTGTTCCAAAACAGAATTGACCCTCTCACAAGAGCCGTTCGTCTGGGGGTGGTAGGCGGAGCTTAAGCCTTGGGCGGAGCCAATCAGTCTCAAGAATTCCTTCCAAAAGACAGACGTAAATTGAGTGCCCCTGTCAGAGATAATGCGTTGGGGAACACCATGAAAACGGTAGATATGAGTGACAAACAACTTAGCCAAAGATTTGGAGGATGGAATTTTGGAACAAGGCACAAAATGTACTTGTTTGGAGAAAAGATCTGTAACCACCCAAATAACGGTATAGCCCTGGCTGGGTGGGAGATCCACAATAAAGTCCATCGAAATTTCTTTCCAAGGTGATTCCGGCATAGCCACAGACTGGAGAAGGCCTTGTGGCTTTCCAGGGGAACGTTTCGAAGCAGCACAAACAGGGCAACTGGCAATATAAGATTCAACATCCTTTTTAAGAGACGGCCACCAGAATTGACGTTTGACAAGGTGTACAGTTTTAACGAAACCAAAATGACCTGCCAAACGTGAGTCGTGAGCGCGTTGGAGTACAAAAGGCCGTATGGTCGCAGGGACATAGATTTTGGAACCAATCCAAGGAAGATCGTCTCTAATGGTGCAATCAGCAGAGTGGGCGGAATACCACTCATCAGTAAGCAGTTCAGTCTTAATCCGAGCAATCAGCTCAACCGGAGGGGTAGTTTGAACAGTAGAACGAGTTCGAGTAGCAACCGGAGAAGCCGGTAAAGTAAGAGGCATGAGGGGTTGTACAACGGTAAGTTTAGAAGCATCATATTGTGGTAATCTGGAGAGGGCATCAGCCATGAAATTTTTTCCTCCGGGAATAAATTTAAGATGAAAGTTGAACCGATGGAAATAATGCGCCCAGCGCAACTGTCTTGGCGATAGTTTACGCGAAGAGGTGAGAGCTTCCAGGTTCTTATGGTGGGTCCAGACCTCGAATGGGTGGGGAGCACCTTCAAGAAAATGACGCCAAGTCATGAGGGCCCAACGAACAGCAAAAGCCTCTTTCTCCCAAATGGCCCATCCACGTTCGGTCGTGGTGAGTTTCCGAGAGGTGTAGGCACACGGTTGTAATTGGCCATGGTTGTTGAGTTGCAACAGGACAGCCCCCACGGCGACATCACTCGCATCTGCTTGAATCACAAAAGGGGACGTGACATCGGGGTGTTTGAGAACCGGCTCAACCGCAAATAAACGCTTAAGTTTCTCAAAAGCGGCTTGGCATTCCATGGTCCATTTAAGGGGCGTTCCTGGTCGAGGTTTCCCCTCACCATTCGTTTTGAGAAGATTTGTTATAGGCAAAGCAATACTAGCGAATGATGGAATAAACTGGCGGTAAAAGTTTGCAAAGCCCAAAAAACTTTGGAGCTGTTTACGAGTACGGGGCGGGGCCCAATCTGTTACCGCCTTAACCTTTGCAGGATCCATTTCAATTCCTTCAGAAGAGATGCGATAACCTAAATAGTCAATTTTATCCTGGTGAAACTCGCATTTGGATAATTTGGCGTATAGCTCGGCGGAGCGAAGTTTCCGAAGAACGGAACGCACAAGCTTAACATGTTCATCACGTGTCTGCGAATATACGATGATGTCATCAATGTAGACTAAAACGCCTTTATAAAGGTGTTCGTGGAGGACTTCGTTTATCAATTGCATAAACACCGAGGGGGCACCTTGCAAACCAAAAGGGAGAACCTTAAATTGAAAACATCCAAGTGGGCAGTTAAAAGCAGTTTTCCATTCGTCCCCTTCCTTGATTCTAACTCTATAATAGGCCTCGCGCAAGTCCAGCTTAGTAAAAATCTTCCCAGTAGCCAGGTGAGCCAGCATGTCTTTCATAAGTGGGAGTGGGTAGACATTATGTTCGCAAATGGTGTTCAGATAAGAATAGTTTTGTACTAATCTGAGAGTGCCATCTTTCTTTTCTCGAAACATAACAGGTGCCGCTACACGTGGCCTAGCTGGTTCAATAAAACCCCTTTGAAGATTTTTGTCAATGAAGTTCCGTAGTTCATTCATTTCACGCTGCGTCATGGAATAAATGCGGGGTTTTGGCAACTGCACTCCCGGGAGGAAATCAATTGAACAATCAGTGGCCCTATGAGGGGGGAGGGAATCACAAGATTTTTCACTGAAAGCTTCCTTGAGGTCCCAATATTCTTTGGGAATTCTTTCTTCTCCAGGGATGACCTCAGGAGAAGGAAAAGCCAGTAATTGAGCAGCTGGTTCCGAAACAGGGGCCAGGTCAATGGGCGAAATATGCTCGTCCTCCGAAGGCAGGGAGGTGTGATCAGGCACTATCAAAGGAATTCGAACCCAACCCTCTTTCCAGTTAATGAGGGGGTTCCATTTACGAAGCCAATTAACACCCAGAATGACAGCATTTTCAGAAATGGTCGTTACAATGAAATTTATGGTTTCTGTATGGGCCTGCCCAATGGAGACACGAATAGGTTCAGTAATGAGAGAGGCAGGGGCTCCCCCAGCTACAGAACCATCCATTTGGCAAAACGCTATGGGAGTTTTTAGATTTTTTAGATGGAAACCCATAGAATACACAACATCTTGATTTATAAGGCACCGTGAGCAACCAGAGTCAATTAGAGCCTGCACATTGCAAGTGCGGCCAGTAGATGGAGCCAAAAGCTTTAAATTAATATAAAGGGGGCCGGAACGATGACTCACCAAGTTGTCGTCATCCGACTCCTCCCAGTCATCCGGGCAGGCATTGGGCTGGGCAGACGAGAGGTCCAGTGGCTCCACCCCACTCATCGCGGGTTTACTGCGCACGCTCAGAGGTTTCGGAGGTCTTCTGTCCCTCCCTCCTTCCCTCTCCGGAGAAGAATGTGGGCGTGAAGAACGACTTGATCTGCATTTGTTAGCCCAATGCCCCTCCTTTCCACATCGATAACAAACAGTCGAGCGCGGTCGAGTAGGTCTTCGCCCCCCCCCACTTTTCTGGATGGGTGAAAACTTTTCAGGGGAATGAGGTCTGGGACTCTCTCTTTGCAGTTTCCGTTCATGACGGACTGAATCTTGTAATTGGGCTTGATCCAGCTCAACGTCACCCGCGAGATCTATCCATTCTTCTAAGGTTTCGGGGCGAAATCTATTCATGCACGTTTGATAAATGTCCTTATCAAGACCCTCAGTATAGAGGTCCATTAATGCCCGGTCACTGTAACCTGTCATGAACACGGCCAGTTCCTTAAAGTTCTGCGTGTATTCCTGAACTGATTTATCCCCCTGGCGTAAATTTCTCATTCTCATCTTAGCTTTCCTTTCAACACAGGGGTCCTCAAAGTGCCTTCTCAGGGCAGTCATGAAACACTCAAAGTCACGCAACATGGGTGAATGGCTATTATGCAGTGAGACCAACCATTGGGAAGCATTTTTTTCCAAGGCCATAGAGACAATTCTAATTTTGAATTCATCTTCAAGATCAGCTGCATAAAATTGTACAAAATTATCGACGTGAATCAGAAAAAATGCCAGGTCCTCGGCACTGCCGTCGAATTTCACACCCAGGGGAGGAAGCTTTGCAAGCCGGCGGGGAGAGGCTGGGCGGGCATCTCTCTGCATACCTCTGCTGGCTCGGGCAGGGGGGGATGGTGTTGAATCTCTGATATCCTTAACAGCTGCAGCTCCCTGCATATTTAACTGTTTGCTTTCCTGCTGTTGTCCCCTCCCCAAAAGTTCATCCAGGGCCGCCCGCTTCTCAGCTGCCTGTTGAAGGTAATGCTGGCCCCATTCCTTAAATGCCCTTTCCTCTTTTAAGAGTTCAGGTATGAATTGCCTGGGGGAAAGGCGACGCCTGGTTACAATAACTCCTGAGGCTTTGCTTCCCGTCATTCCCACGCCCTCTGACCAGCGGCGAGATTTGGAAGAATCTTCGGCTGGCTGGCTTAAATCTAGGCCGGCTAAACATTCCAACACTGACCTCGTATCTTCTGTTGGTGCTTGAGCTCCCAGTTCCGTTTCGGGCCGGACTTCCACCAAGGGAATTTCTTGTTTCGTGGGGTCCGACATGGTGTAGGATTTATTTGTGACTCTCTGCTTAATGTCAGGACCTGTTTCTTCGATTTCTTAGGAAAGACCACACTTAGACATTGTTTGAAAATGAATAAAGTTACTTTTACTAAGGATCGTAAGTGAACAGATCATTTGAAGCAGAGAGTGAATACTTTAGGCGCCAACATAGCGTATTAACCTTTAAGCCCAACCCAATACCCAACTCCCCCCAAAGCAGTGTCCAATATGCATTCATCTCCGACATCAGGTGGGCAGGTCATCACCAGCCTGGAATGTGAGACCGTTAGCCGAAGAGATAACACCGTCCATCACCGTTTTCCACCAGCACAACATTTGAATCCCAGCACCCCACCCTCCCCGTTTCCATGGCAGCAAAGCAGATAGCGAAGGCTGACAGCGCGCCAGATACGGGAGAGTGCAGGCGCGGCTGTTCGCACCATTGGAGGTTGCTGATGGTCCCTGCTGATGGTCCCTCCTTTCCCCTCTGTCTCTCTCTCTCTGTGTCTGTCAGACTCTGATTCCCTCCCTCCCTCCATCTCTCTCTCGCTCTGTGCCTCTCTCTGTCTGTCTGTCACTGTCTCTGTCCACAAAATACTCTGTGGAGGAGTGCAGGCTCTGTGGTGACGGCAAGGCCATCCATGGGGGGGGGGTCCCCTTCACGTTACTTGTCTTCCCGGATGCCATCCGGAACCATCAGCAGCCATGCAGAGAGACTTGACGCTTTTCCACGCTGTGGAAAAGATAGGTGCACGCATGCCCCACCCAATTACAGTCTCAGAGACTTCGTAACGGTGGGAACTTGGGCTGTAATTCCACGGGACGTGCACGTGCCTATCTTTTCCACGGCGAGAAAAGCGGCGAGTTTCTGCATGGCTGCTGATCATTCCGGACGCCATCGGGGAAGACGAGGAACGTGAAGGGGAACACCCCCCCTGCGGATGGCCTTGTCATCACCACAGAGCACACGCTCCTCCATGCAGTATTTTGTGGACAGAGACAGTGACAGACAGACAGACAGACAGAGAGAGGCACAGAGCAAGAAAGAGATAGAGGGAGGGAGGGAATCAGAGTCTGACAGACACACAGAGAGAGAGACAGAGGGGAAGGAGGGAGGGAGAGACAGAGAGAGATGGGGAGGGAGGGAATCGGAGACTAACAGACACACAGAGACAGGGAGAGGGAGGGAGGGAGAGACAGAGAGAGAGGGAGGGAGGGAGTGAGTGAGTGAGTGAGTGCGAGACAGACAGACACACAGACAGAGAGGAAGGGAGGGGAGAGACAGAGATAGGGAGGGAGACAGAGAAAGGGACACACACACACACCCAGAAAGAGAGACAGACAGACACACAGAGAGAATGACAGAGAGAGATAGAGAGGAAGGGAGGGGAGAGAGACACAGAGATAAGAGGGAGGGAGGAGAGAGAGATACAGAGAGGCAGACACAGAGAGAGAATGACAGAAAGAGACAGAGAGGGAGGGAGGGAGAGAGACAAAGAGCCACAGAGAGAGACAGGCAGACAGACACAGAGAGAATGACAGAGAGAGACAGAGAGGAGGGGAGGGGAGAGAGATAGAGAGATACAGAGAGACAGACACAGAGAGAGAATGACAGAAAGAGACAGGGAGGGAGGAAGGGAGAGAGAGATAAAGAGCCACAGAGAGAGAGAGAGACAGACAGACTGACAGACTCAAAGAGAGAGACAGAGAGAAACAGAAAGAGAGAGAAAGAGAAAGAAGGGAAGAAAGAAAAGAAAGAAAAAAAGTGGGAGAGAGATGAAAGAAAGAGAATGTATGACCACAATTGAGCCCAAAATTTTGGTTGCTAAACAAGACCATTGTTAAGTGAGTTTCACCACATTTTCCAATTGGTCACGCCCACCCGGTCACATGATCGCTGAGCCACTCCCACAAAGTTTTGGCTCTCAAAATAAATTTCAATCATTGTATTGTTGATATTTGGCTCTTTTAACTAATAAGTTTGCCGACCACTGCCCTAGAGGGCTGAGTGAGCCGACTCCCCCCCGCGTGCGCATGCGCCACCTGTTCCCCCTCCCCCCGCTCCTCCTCTACGCCAGCCGGTCCGCAGAATTTTCTTTAAAATGAAACCGGTCCCTGGTGCAAAAAAGGTTGGGGACTCCTGCCCTAGCTAACACTAACATTTACAAAAAATAGAAAAGCA
Organism: Rhabdophis nuchalis; assembly: GCA_039707465.1. Classification (NCBI taxonomy): domain Eukaryota; kingdom Metazoa; phylum Chordata; class Lepidosauria; order Squamata; family Natricidae; genus Rhabdophis; species Rhabdophis nuchalis. The sequence continues at coordinate 50,149,273 of CM077647.1, read as the reverse complement.
ACAGCCATGCAACCCTCTCCGAACGACAGGCACATATGTTGCTTGATGTGACTGAGACAGAAGTCTAAATCACATCTTACTAACCACATAGGGGCATCCATAGAGGGTATTCAAAATGTCAAAATGGCAATCAGGATGCTGTGATCAGAATCCCCAAATCCCAGTTGTGCAACCAAGCAAGTAGCACACATTTACATAAAAAGGACTGAGCTTTGATTATGCAGTCATGGCCACCATCTTGCAGATGCTCCTTCAATTACAACAATTTCCAGGAGTCAACACAGTCTCAATAAGATTTCTAGAAAGATCATGTATGTCTCCTGTGTGAAGATTTTTCAGAAAAGTTTCTGGATCCAATCTCTATTGAGTTTATGAGAGACAAATGAATAACCTTTTGATGGTTTCTCTTCTTTAATGAAGCTGTTCATTTCAGTGTAGGAACTTAGCACTTTTGTTACACTGGCAGAGTAGAAAGTCAGGTTGTCAATGTGAGCAATTTTGTTAACATTCTTTATGTTCCTCTTGAGAAGCAGATGCCAATAGGAGTTTCAGAGCAGGATTCATTTAACCCTTTCTATTCCCATCATTTTTGAATTCGGCATGGTACTCCAGAATTTTTCTATTTTGGGGACTAAAATACATGGGCCTATTACATAGGTACTGTGGAAAAGTTGACATTTGTATTGAAAAATGGCAGTATGGGAAGAACTTAGAGTGTTTCAATTTCACTTCATTATAAACTGGTATGGCTGCTTTCCAAATGACAACTATGGGAAATTGCTCATGTGTCACCTATCCTTTTTCCAATTTGGTAATGAACCTTATATAAGAAGGTGGTCCCAGCAGTCTCCCATCTGAAGATTAATGAAGCTTGCACCTCATTTTAAACAAAGGTATTCTGCTGGGTGTTTGCTGAATGATCACTGATTAATCTGACCACCAAATCCTGAGCATCATCTACTTTGAAAAATAGATTTATTCCCTTTTTCAATATGGTACATAACATCAGGATATGAAAGTATTGGTGTTGAAATCATTCTGATTAGCTGCAGTTCAAGAATGCTTGTCTATGCATCCAACTGTATTTGTAGTATAAGTTGAAGGAAGACATCTAACAGCCAAACTGCAATTCACAAATCACTTCAGGACTGTTTAATATTTTTTTTCTTGTTATAAACATTAGTTCGTTTGCCTGTTCCAAAATTTATATTCCAGTCCAGTTTACATCTTGCACTCAGTCAGCATGGATGGGGGAGAAAACCTAGAAGACATAGACATAGACTGGATTTTCATTTAGAAACTGTCTGACAGGTAATGAAAACATCTAACAGCTGTTGTTTTTTGAGTTCTGTTTGGAAGTCATATTCAAAGGGCTCAAGGGATGCAAATTTGTTAGAAGTGCAAGGGAAATTTGTTTTACTTATATTTCATTTCATATAAGATGTCTTCTATCTTTGGTGTTTAGCAGACTTTGATGAAGACAGAGCCTGGATGGATACCATGTCACTTCTTTTCCCAAATGGTTCAAATCCACTAAGAATCATTTACTTGCATGTTTTGCCTCCACATTTTATATTACCTGAAAAAGTTATGATTAAATTTATAAATTGTCTAAAAAAATCTAGTAAAAATCTAATACATGTACTGTACTTGAATATACTTATTTTAATTGAAAATTAATTAAAAGGAAACAAAAATAGTTAAAATATACTATTAAAAAAACAAAATTAAAATGGCAGGAAAAATGTGTGTTGCTGAACTGATGACTTAACTCCAGTTATGTGAATGTTGCCAGATTTGCTAGTGAATTGTGAGAAACATGGAAACCTCCTAGCCCTGCAAACAGTCTGTGATATTATAGAATAGCTTCCATTATTTAAGCAAACAGAGGCTATTCTTTAATATTACAAACTGTTTGCAGGGCTAGGAAGTTTCCATTTTTCTCACAATTCACTAGCAGATCTGGCAAAGTTCACATGACTGGAATTAAGGTACCAGTCCTCCATTATTTAAGCAAACAGAGATGCAGTGGCTCAGTGGCTAAGATGCTGAGTTTGTCGATCAAAAAGGTTGACAGTTCAGCAGTTTGAACCCCTAACGCCGCGTAATGGAGTGAACTCTAGTTACTTGTCCCAGCTTCTGCCATCCCTGAAGTTCAAAAGCACATAAAAAATACAAGTAGAAAAATAGGGACCACTTTTGGTGATAAAGTAACAGCGTTCCGTGAGCCATCTGTGCTTACTCATGCTGACCACATGATCATGGAGATGTTTTCGGATAGCGCTGGCTCTTCGGCTTTGAAATGGAGATGAGCACCACCCCCTAGAATCGAATATTACAGCCCAATTAAAAGATGAGGAGGGCAGTATCAGGATGGAGGGACGTGGGATCTGTTATCAATCATGTACATTGGGATGCTCCCCCTTTAGAGTTCCCAGCTAACTGGCAAAACCAGTTTTAGGCTCTTATGGATTTATTTTTATGGGTCTTATTTTTAAAATATTAAACTTTCACAGTAAAGTTTTCTTAAGGTAACTTAAAAGATTGTACTTCATTATTTTTTTAAAAACCTGCTATTGAAATACAGTCCATAATGATGAGTTCACACATCAGATTAAGCAGAAAAAAATCCAAACACATTATAGTTTAAAGTCTATGAAGATTCTGTCACAGTCTTTAATCTTTCTATGCTGGGCTTTTTCCCCCTTTGTCTCTAGATATTATCTACCTTGCTTTCACATTGCGTTTGAATTATGTCACAAATTCCTCCTCTAATTCTGAGGCTGGTGGCATCACTTGCAAAATGATATCACTGCACACATGATGCAAATTATATAATTTGCATAATGACATCATGAAATATATAGCATCATTATAGTTTGTGATGTATGCCTACAAAATAATTCATTTTAATATTCACAGAAATCACCTTTCTGCCATTATGACTTTCAACATCAAGTGGATAATTTAATATATACATAGCAGTCACATATTTGGTCTCAGAATCTGATTCTGCAAAAACTTACATTTCACCACGTTATGAACAGAAATGCAGGATTTAAAGAAAGTAGATAATTCTACTTACTGGCAGAATTCCCATAGTATTATTACAGTAAATAGATCAATGCAAAAGTAATACCCTTGCCAGAGAGTCATTCATAATTCTACTTAGGAGCTGCATTAAAAACAAGAAAGTGTGCAATCTCTCCACGTTAGAAACAAAAACTACAAAGCCACAGAACTGCCAATTTCTTGTTACAATAAATAGTTTATGTTATTTAATACATTTATAACTGGCTAAATCTAAACATAGGTCAAACTGAGCAAAGGACTGTAATTTAAAATTTGCAAACTTCCAGATATGCACCAATATATATTTAAATCATGAAATATATCTGAATGGAATGCAAGGATAGAACTCTCAAGTTTCATCTGTAGAATACTATTCTGTATCTAAATTTCTATTGATAAGAAGGAAATAAATTTGTCCCACTAAAAAACCGTATGATATTTGAACTAAATATGCACCATAGTTAATGTGATTGTACTGAAGCCCCCACCATCCTATAATCGCAACAAATCTTGGGAATCCTAAGGAACTCCCATGCTGAAAGACAGTACAAAAAACCCTGTATGAACACTTCGTTAAATGCACAGATTTAACCCTGCTGTTTTGCTCCTAATCATTATTAATTGCCTCCAGTGGTGGACATTAATTTCCCTATTGCAGCAACATGCATCTTGAGTTTGGGCATATCCTAATATATCAAGTGGGACAGGTGATATATTTCAGCGGGTCACAGCTGGAAAGAAGACAGCCACCCACATGCAGGCAGTCTGTCAGCCTTGGTTACATGGCCAATACCACTGCAGCTTCCATAGCAACATGGTACACTCATCTCTAGGGATAACTCTAAGAAGAAATATAACTATTTGGCTCATCTGTTCTAATCTGTTATTGTCTTAGTGGTAATAAGAACTCTGTTCATCTAGCCTTTGTTAGAACTATTTAAAAAGAAAAGAATAAAAGACATGTATTCTTGGAAAGCATAGTTAAGTGATACTGATTGACTTTATTAGGGTACGGGAAAAATGAGAATACTGAAAGGTTTCAGTAGATTGACAGGTTGAGGGACCATACTAGTGTTGTGCTAAACATTTGTTCCCCAACCATTGCTATTCGGATTCATGGCAAAAGAAGTTATTTTCACATGTCTTTCAAATTCTCAAAGTGCATCTGCTAGAAAACCTCAAAATTCATGGGTCATGATGACATTGAACTGTTCTCATTAGAAAATGTTCATTGGTCACAGAGGCAGCCAACACAAATTTTGTAATTTGCAGAATGGTGACGTGATAGACAACATCCAGTGGTGAAATTCAATTTTTTACCACCGGTTCTGTGGGTGTGGCTTGGTGGACGTGGTGTGGTTGGTGGGCATGGCTTGGTGGGCATGGCAGGGGAAGGATACTTCAAAATCTCCATTCCTCCCCCCCCCACACTTTGGGGTCAGCCAGAGGTGGCATTTGCTGGTTCTCCGAACTACTCAAAATTTCCCCTACTGGTTCTCTGGAACCTATCAGAACCTGCTGGATTTCACACCTGATTACATCCCATAACAACATGGGGATAACCTTTACCAACATGTAATTTATCTTGCATGTAGATAAACATTTGCAGGTGCCTGGTTTTCACTGTCTAATAATCTCACCAACAATATGCAGCCCATTGAGCTTTCCACGCTTCCAATAAATTGTTAAATGAAGGTATAGGTTTTTCCCCCCTATATTCAGAAAGCACAAGTAGTCATGATAATTCCCAAGATTTTGTATCCATCTTTTATGAACTTCCAGAATGGCTCTGGTGATATTCAGCTGCCTTGGGGTTTATGCAAGCAGAAAAATCAGGCATGTAATTAAAATAAGAGTTTAAAAGTTAGAAATGTAATTTTGTGTTTCAAGTCTATACAGTATATCCTGGAGCATAGTTATAACATATGACTGCCACAGAAAATAAAAGTAATTTTAAAAAATGCAGAGTATCTTGAATTCAAGCTGTACATATTGTTTAGTTTTTATAGAAATAACTCTCATTTTAAAAAGCAGTATTGAATCAAAGAAATGAAATAATTTTATAGTAACTTTTTATAAGCACGGGTCCTAGGCTGTGTTTGAGTATGTGTGTATGTGTTTGTGTGCGCGTGCACGCACATGTGTCTGTGTGTATATATATGTATGTGTATGTATGTATGTATATATATATATATATTTACTTATTGATCAGCTCAAAAACCTAACACACACACACACGTGTGTGTGTGTGTTAGTTTTGAGCTTCTTAGGTGTGTGTTAGGTTTGAGCTTTTTAGCTTTCATCAGCTAGCCATACCCTTACTGGGATTTGAACCAGGGCTGTATTACATGCTAGGCAGGAGCCTTAGCCATTAGGCCATCAGGTTCTCTTCCTGATCTCATAGATATATCTTGGTCTCTCAAATTTAAATAAATTTATTGATCAGCACATAAAAACTAACACACACACACACACATATATACAATTATATATATATAATTGTTTCACAACACCCTGTTAGAGCCCCAATTAAGGTAGGAGACATACTGTTTCCTTTTCTGCCTTTCGGCTCATCACCAGAGACCATCTAGGCAGAAAGCCATGAGTTCCGTTGTGTTAATTTATTTATATATGTATGTATGTATGTATGTATGTATGTATGTATGTATATGTGTGTGTGTGTGTGTGTATGTTAGTTTTATGAGCTGATCAATAAATTTAAATTTGAGAGACCAAGATAGATCTATTTCGAGCTTATTAGCTCTCATCAGTTGGCCACACCCCACTGGGATTCGAACCGGGGCTGCAATGCATCAAAGGCAGAAGCCTAGCACTACAGCCTAACCAGGCTCTACCCATTGCATCAGCTAAGACAGTGATGAGCCGAAAGGCAGAGAGGGAAACAGTATGTCTCCTCTCTTAATGGGGCCCTAACAGGAAGTTGTGAAAACAATTATCTATACTAAATACTCCTGGCTTAGCTGATGCAATGGGTAGAGCCTGAGTCTCCACCAGCTCCCTCCGACGGCTCTGGAAAGTGCGCCTCAGTCGCCATCGGAGGGAGCTGGTGGGGATGCGCCCGGCTGTCCTGCCCGATGTGCCTGCCGGGCGACCTCGGACGTCGGGAGCTGCATGTCGCAGGGCTCGGGAGCAGCAGCAGCAGCAGCAGCAGCCACCTGCAGAGGCCACCGAGGTGCACTTTCCAGGGCTGCCTGCCACACAGGGCTAAGACGCTTCTGATCCTGTGGGCGCGTGCGTGCGTGCGTGTGTGGAAGAGAGCGGCTGTAGGCTGACAGGAAGGCGCATGCGTCATGCGTTGTTTTCTGCGTTGCCCCTGGCAACGTTCCTTCGCAAGGCTGTTTTTTGCCGTTATGCGGCCGTGACGTATCAGCCGGGTGGGAGAAGCTACAGGAAGGTAAAAACATTTTCAGTGGGTACATTTTACATGTGTGTACCTTGCACACAATACACGTGTGCTAGGCACAAAATGAGTAGGTAGTCTACTATCGGAAGTCCTTGGCAACATTGTGTCAAAATTTGAGGCAGATCCGTGCAGTAGTTTTTGAGATTAGCAGCTTCGTATAAACTATTTTACATTTTTATTTATATAGATACTAGCTATACCCGGCCACACGTTGCTGTGGCCCAGTCTGGTTAAATGGCCAACCAAACTGTGTGTAGATCTACACCTGCACACATACACACAACCACCATATAACCCCCAACCTACTGTATTTCTCCCTCTTTCTCTATTCCTCTACCTACCTACCTACCTACCTACCTACCTACCTACCTACCTACCTACTGTATTTCTCGCTATCTATCTATACACCTACCTACCTACCTACCTACTGTATTTCTCCCTCTCTGTCTATCCCTCTACTTACCTACATATTGTATTTCTTGCTTTCTCCCTCTACCTACCTACTGTATTTCTCCCTCTCTGTCTATCCCTCTACCTACCTACTATATTTCTCCCTATCTATCTATCCTCCTACCTACCTACCTACTATATTTCTTCCTTTCTCCCTCTACCTACCTGCTTACCTACCTATCTACTGTATTTCTCCCTATCTATCTATCCCTCTACCTACCTACCTACCTAGCTAACTACTGTATTTCTCCCTATCTATCCACCTACCTACCTACCTACTATATTTCTTCCTTTCTCCCTCTACCTACCTACCTACCTACCTACCTACCTACAGTATTTCTCCCTCTCTGTCTATCCCTCTACTTACCTACCTATTGTATTTCTTGCTTTCTCCCTCTACCTACCTACCTACCTACCTACCTACTGTATTTCTCCCTCTCTATCTATCTCCCTATCTACCTACCTGCCTACCTACTGTATTTCTCCCTCTCTGTCTATCCCTCTACCTACTTACCTACTGTATTTCTCCCTATCTATCCCCCTACCTACCTACCTACCTACCTACCTACCTACCTACTATATTTCTCCCTATCTATCCACCTACCTATCTACCTACTATATTTCTTCCTTTCTCCCTCTACCTACCTACCTACTGTATTTCTCTCTCTCTATCACCCTATCTACCTACCTACCTACTATGTTTCTATCTATCTATCTATCTATCTATCTATCTATCTATCTATCTATCTATCTATCTATCTATCTATCTATCTATCTATCCATCCATCCATCCATCCACCCACCCACCCACCCACCCACCCACCCACCTATCTACCTACCTTATTTCTCCCTCTCTATCTATCTCTCTGTCTACCTACCTACTGTAATACAATAATACAATAGCAGAGTTGGAAGGGACCTTGGAGGTCATCTAGTCCAACTCCCTGCCTAGGCAGGAAGCCCTATACCCATGATGGCAAACCTATGGCACGGGTGCCACAGGTGGCACACAGAACCATTTCTTAGGCCACGCGAGGCATTGTCGTGTCAGCTTCAGTGTGTATGTGTGCCCTGGCCAGCTGATTTAGGCCTTCTTTTGAGGCCGTTTTTTGCCCTCTGGAGGTGGGGAAAGACTTTTTTCACCCTCCCCAGGCTCCTATAAAGCCTCTGGATGACGTAAAAAGCATGCCAAATGCAGGGGGTCATGCACATAGCATTATGGATGTGGCACACCTGTGCACATCGCCCCCGCACTCCCCCTGCTTTTGGCACGCGAGCTAAAAAAGGTAAGCCATCACTGCCCTATACCATTTCAGACAAATGGCTATCCAACATCTTCTTGAAGACTTGCAGTGTTCGGGCATTCACAACTTCTGGAGGCAAGCTGTTCCACTGGTTAATTGTTCTAACTGTCAGGAAATTTCTCCTCAGTTCTAAGTTGCTTCTCTCCTTGATTAGTTTCCACCCATTGCTTCTTGTTCTGCCTCAGGTGCTTTGGAGTATAGTTTGACTCCCTCTTCTTTGGGACAACACCTGAGATATTGGAAGGCTGCTATCCTGTCTCCCCTAGTCCCTCTTTTATTAGAGTCCTTCGGGAGATAGGGCGGTATATAAGTGTAAATAATAAAATAAAAAATAGAAAATAAATTAAACTGTATTTCTCCCTCTCTCTCTATTCCCCTATCTATCTACCTACTGTAATACAATAATACAATAGCAGAGTTGGAAGGTACCTTGGAGGTCATCTAGTCCAACTCCCTGCCTAGGCAGGAAGCCCTATACCATTTCAGACAAATGGCTGCCTAACATCTTCTTAAAGACTTCCAGTATTGGGGCATTCACAACTTCTGGAGGCAAGCTGTTCCACGGATTAATTGATCTAACTGTCAGGAAATTTCTCCTCAGTTCTAAGTTGCTTCTCTCCTTGATTAGTTTCCACCCATTGCTTCTTGTTCTGCCCTCATGTGCTTTGGAGAATAGCTTGACTTCCTCTTCTTTGTGGCAGCCTCTGAGATATTGGAAGGCTGCTATCATGTCACCCTTAGTCCTTCTTTTTGTTAAACTGTATTTCTTCCTCTCTCTCTCTCTATGGGCCACCTGGGAGTTTGCTATCTCAGTGCCTTTTTGGCCCTAAGAGGCCTCCGTACAGTCTTTTTGAGGAACTGACTGTTGGAAATGCCAGGTGGGAGGAGTTACAGGGATTTTCAGTGGGTACATTTTACATTTGTGTACCTTGCAAATGACACACGTGTGCTAGGCACAAAATGAGTTGGTATTCTATTATCCGAAGTCCTTGTGAACATTGTGTGAAAAATTGAGGTAAATCGGTCCAGTAGTTTTTGAGATTAGTGGATTCGTACAAACTATTTTACATTTTTATTTATATAGATGCATTTGTACTGATAGATAAATAAATAAAGAGAGACTATGATAGATCTATTTCGAGCTATTTAGCTCTCATCAGATAGCCATACCCTTACTGGGATTCGAACTCAGGCTGTTCACATGTCAGGCTGCAGCTTTAACCATTAGGCCATGAGTTCTACTCCCTTATCAGCTGAGCCAGGAAAATAAGTCAATGTTTATGTCAGAGCACCTGGTATGCCCAAATATGGGAGGAAGGGAGCTTACTGCTACCCATTTTGCCTAGGTTGCTGCCTGACATGTGAACAGCCTGAGTTTGAATCCCAGTAAGGGTATGGCTATCTGATGAGAGCTAAATAGCTCAAAATAGATCTATCATAGTCTCTATTTATTTATTTACCTATCAGTACAAATGCACACAAAATGGTTTTCTGCCTGAAAGGCTCCTAGATTGGAGCTGAAAGGCAAAATGGGTAGCAGTAAGCTCCCTTCCTCCCATATTTCGGCATACCAGATGCTCTGACATAAACATTTACACACACACACACACACACACACACATAAATATTTATTGATCAGTTCATAAAACTAACACATATGTTGTGTGTGTGTGTGTGTGTGTGTGTGTGACAACACCCTGGTAAGCCCCAATTAAGGGAGGAAGCATAATGCTTTCCTTTTCTGCCTTTCAGCTCATCACCAGAGACCATCTAGGCAGAAAGCTATTAGTTTCGTTGTGTCTTTTTTTTACATGTGTGTTAGGTTTTGAGCTGATAAATAAATAAATAAGGGAGACTAGGATAGATCTATTTCAAGATATTTAGCTCTCATCAGCTAGCCATACCCTTACTGGGATTTGAACTGGGGCTGTATTACATGTTAGGCAGATGTTTTATTTATCAGCTCAAAACCTCTCACACACACACACACACACACACACACACACACATTATAAAACACTTAAAGGTCAAACCTTATCCAAAAGTGCATTGACAAAGGCATCCATTTCTGGAGAAGTCACAAATGGTTGTTGTAACTTCTAAATGCACATTAAAAAGGCATGCCTTCAATTGTGTAGCTACCATCTTGACATCTTCCACTCTCCCCCTGTAGGTAATATTGTAGATAGATAGATAGATAGATAGATAGATAGATAGATAGATAGATAGATAGATAGATAGATAGATAGATAGATAGATAGATAGATAGATAGATAGATAGATAGATAGATAGATAGATAGATAGATAGATAGATGATAGGAGGATGGATGATAGACAGAAAGAAATAGATAATATGATGTATAGATGTTTATTGCTTTTAGTATTCTAGTTTTAAAAAAAACAATTCATCAATCTGCAACTAACATCTTTCTCTTTCCATCTTATTGCCTCATTCCTCTGCTCATTTTTTATATGAGGAAAAGAAGGATTTATATTTTTGAATTTTTGAAAAGGTCAAAATCAGTTGCTTTATTTTATTCCCATCCAAATTATTTCTTACCAGGCTCCATGAATTCTAATTAGGTCCTCAAAGTTATTGTCAGCTCTTATAGAAAGACTTTTTTCCCCCACTGAGAAAACATACTGTCAAAGCAAATTATCCAGCAATGTACAGTGGAGCTTACATTAGCACCACCTCATTCTGGATTTTTTAAAAACTCTTTTCCATAGAATCATCAACTTTTCAAAGTCTTCGGGGTAATTTAATCCAAACCCTACAGCACCATGTTTTACTAAACTCAAATCATCCTGAAAATTTTTATCTGTTAATTTGCAAATGTTCACAAGATAATGTATTCCACTGTAATTAAAAATAAAATATGTAGATGTACTCTCACACACACACACACACACAGATTCACATGGAGACACTCTACCCAACACTTCACTTTATTTAAATACTACCTCTTCTGAAGATACAATTCTTAAAAAGGAAATAGATGCAATTGAATTTTGTCAAACTTTTTGCATTTTTATTTTGTATCATTGTGTTTCTTCAGAGAAAATCGCCTTAAACTAACGCTACCATGAATCCAGTCAAATCAACTTAACACAGACAAACTCATCCCAAATACTGCATGATCATCATTTATTCTGGAGAGCAGCTTTCTTGAACTTCAATTTCTGTTCTAAGCAGGGAACATCTGAAGATTATAGACATTTATCTTTGAACATGCATAGGATAAGAAGTTAAGACCAACTGCATGGCCCACTTCAATTTTCAACTCTTCAAAGCTTTATGAAATTGCTGAAGAAGACTGGCTTTTTGCTATGGAGTGCTTGAGTTAAGTTTTCTTGGCAATGAACCAGATATTGGCCTCAAGTAATAGAACATGCAGAATTGATTCAGGGAAAAGAGTAAGTTTTATTTCCCAAAATAAGGCTATAATGTGTCAAACTGGAGTCCTGAGGGCTGGATATGTCACTCCGGCTTTGCGAAAGGGAAAGGGATAGGGAAAAATATCATGAAATGTCACATGATGGCAATGTGACATGAGTTTGACACCAGTGTTATAATGCCTAAAGTGCAAAAATCTGAGTAATCACTTGACTCCAATAATGATATGAGTTTTGGGACTAACCAGAATTTTTTTTGCACATAAAGTATAAGCACCTCTACTGCGTCATGATCCTCTCTAGGATTTCCTTTGATACTTTTCACTGTTCTTCTGCTTTTCATGACCTACTAATAGACATGAAGAAGAAATTATCTAATGTGTGCACATGTGCATGGGAGGGAGGGAGGAAAAGAAGGAAGGAAGGAAGGAAGGAAGGAAGGAAGGAAGGAAGGAAGGAAGGAAGGAAGGAAGGAAGGAAGTCATCCAATGCTCATGTCTATAATGTGGTAGTTTAGTGAAGAGGTGCATATCCTGTAGTGCTTGAGTTACTTATGTACTTATCAAAACCACTGGAAGCATCTGATTTCTAACACTTATGAAGGAAAGTTTCATTAATTTTAGTATAATAAATGTTAAGTTATTCTTACTATTATTTTTAGCATCCTTAGTTCCATCTGGTTTTTCCCTCCTTCCTTAAGTGCCTTTTCAAGAGTAGCTCTAAGAACAAGTAAATGGCAAAGGCCAACTATAGTCTTTGGTGCTTCCAAAGTTGTGTTCCTCTGGTTTATATTTCATTTAGGGTATTAGTTGTTATCGAAGGGCTTTATAGCAGGCATACCTCCTCCAAGAAACCCTACTGTCCAATATTGGGCCTTCCCTTGCAGATCAGTAGATATCATCTATAAGAAGTTATTTTTCTCTCTGATTTTAAACATGACTGAAATCTCAGAATTTCTCACACTGCCTATAATCTCCTTGGACATATTTCCCTTCTATTTCCTGTATGCAGCAGGGAGGTCACATTCTATGACATGAACACCTTTCCCCACTGAATGCAACACTATCTAGAAAGGATCTCCTTTCTTTGGTTTAATGCACAAAGTAATTTCCATTTTCCTAATTTCTGTAAACTCTCTCAATTCACTATTAAAAAAATAGCATTAATGCTGAAGTAAATTTTCTAAAATAATAATAATAATAATAATCTTTATTGTCATTGTGAAAATGCCTATACTTAACAGAACAATGTTAAATGTTTTCCAGTCTCTGTTATGAAACCACACCGAACCACTTTTCTTCTTCTCTTTTTTTGGGGGGGAGGAGGAGGGATGGGTACAAGAAAGGAAGAAAAAATTGGTTTGGCCACCATCTGAGTTCCAACCACAGATATTTATAGCCACTTTTACATCACTTATACAGTAGAAAATGAATATTTCTTGGCTATGGCTGTTTGTTGCTGGCCTTTGATGCCTATGTCTAACAACTTTATTTCAATCTGACCTGCTATTCACAACCTATCATAAACAGAATCCATGTTACGATCATCACTATTAGCACTGAGTAAAAGGTTCTGTTCTAAAAAGGAAACGCTTCAGTACATCAATAGTGCTGTTAGCTTTTGCTTCAACTGGCTGAGGTCCTCTTCCTATTAATTAAACCAGTTCAGCTTAAAACATGACAGTGATGCAATATGTTGTTTCCATTCCTGGAAATACAGTCCCTAAGAGTTAATAAATAATCTTCGAGGACTAATCTTTTAAAGTCAACTCAAGGAGATGAAGTCATCTGGTTCCATTATGAGCACAAGGAATTTGGCCTCCTTCTGCTTAAAATCTAAAGTCACAGAAATGATCAGGGCTTTCTGTTATTTTTTGGAGATCTCATACGTTAGAATGTCACTGGCAGGTTAAAAAGTATTCTAAATAAAGCAGAAAGGAGATAAATGGTCAGATTTAAGATTCAACAATACATAGAGCTTTTCCAAACTTCTAGCCAAGTACTAGGCAAGGAACACGTCATTTTAATTCTCCATAATAAAATAATGTCATAATTGATAATCATAAAAATGAACAGAAAATGTGGGAGGTCCAGTAGAAGGGAGACCATAAAATAAAAGGAAAGGGAAATGTTTAATGTCCATACCACAGCAATGGAAATAGTCTTTTAACATAAAATTTTATCTCTGATTTATTTATTTATTTTATTTTATTAAATTTATACCCCGCCCTTCTACTACAAAAGGACCCAGGGTGGCGCACAGGTAAATTAAAACACAATGTACATAAATAGATCAATTATTAAAATCCAATTAAATTAAATTAACCCGTGCTAAAACATTTTAAAATTCTCAAATTAAAATCTATAACTAAAAAGTCCAGATCGGGTGTTTATCCTAGGCCGGCTTGTTGGAATAAATGCGTTTTCAGACGCCGGCGGAAAAGGCGGAGGTCTGTGGTGGTACGGAGTTCAGGGGGCAGGTCGTTCCAGAGGGTTGGGCCCGCCACAGAGAAGGCCCTTCCCCTGGGTGTTGCCAACCGGCATTGACCAGCCGACGCACCTGGAGAAGGCCCTCTCTATGGGAGCGGATCGGTCGGAGGGATGTATGGGGCAGGATATGGTCTCGCATGTAACTAGGCCCTGAGTCATGGAGCGCTTTAAAGATGGTCATTAACACCTTGAAGCGCACCTGAAAGGCCACAGGTAGCCAGTGCAGCTCACGCAGGAGAGGTGTTACGTGGGACTGCCTTGTGGCTCCCATGACCACCCGCGCAGCTGCGTTCTGGGCTAGCTGTAACCTCCGAGTGCACCTCAAGGGGAGCCCCATGTAGAGAGCGTTACAATAGTCCAGCCTAGATGTCACGAGTGCTTGAGTGACTGTGTGGAGGGCAGCCCGATCCAGTAAGGGGCGCAATTGGCGAACCAAGCGTACCTGGTAAAACGCCCCCCCTGGCCACGGCTGCCACATGGTCCTCCACGGACAGCCAGGAATCCAGGAGGACACCCAAATTGCACGCCCTCTCCACAGGGGCCAATATTTCGCCCCCAATGGCCAGTGTTGGACTTAACTGGCTGAACCGGGGTGCCGGAAACCACAGCCACTCGGTCTTGGCAGGGTTGAGCTTGAGTTTATTACTACCCATCCAGACCCGTACGGCCTCCAAACACCGGGACATCACCTCAACGGCATCGTTGGGGTGGTTTGGGGTAGATATGTACAGCTGGGTGTCGTCAGCGTGCATATGGTATTCTACCCCAAAACCACGGATGATCTCATCCAGCGGCTTCATATAGGTGTTGAACAGGAGGGGCGAGAGGATCGATCCCTGAGGAACCCCGCATATCAGTGGTCTCGGGGCCGACATCTGCCCTCCTGCCAACACACATTGCGGCCGACCAGAGAGGTAGGATGAGAACCACTGTAACACAGTGCCTCTCACCCCCAACCCCCCCAGTCGGTTCAATAAGATACCATGGTCGATGGTATCAAAAGCCGCTGAGAGGTCTAATAGGACCAGGATAGAGGAACATCCTCTATCCCGTGCCCTCCAGAGATCATCCACCAACGCGACCAATGCCGTCTCGGTGCTGTGACCGGGACGGAAGCCAGACTGGCGCGGGTCTAGATAATCAATTTCCTCCAGGTGCCGAGAAAACTGTTGAGCCACCACACTCTCTACAACCTTCGCTAAAAAGTGAAGGTTGGAGACCAGATGGTAGTTATCCAATAATGCTGGGTCCAGCACTTGACCAACGTAATTCTTATCAATCCCTCTAATTAAACAGCTTTCCAAAAGGGGGAAAAAAGTGGTTTTGCACTCTGCAAATCTCCTCTAAACGGCCCATTTTCACGAGTTTTTTCCAAATAAAAGGCGTGAATAGCTTGAGGGGGGGCTTGCAGAGTGTTCTGTGGGGGTAGGGGCCAGCAAAACAAGCCAAAAATGGCCCGTTTTTCATGAAAGCAGGCCATTTTTGGGTCCAAAAAATAGCATGCATAGCCTTATGGAGGCTTATAGAGTGCTGCTCAGGGCTGGTGGGCAAAACACGCCCTGTTTTTTGCTCATTTCTGCCCTCCTCAGCCCCCAGGACCTCTCTGGAAGCTTCCATAAGGGTGTGCACGTGGCCATTTTGGTGAAGAGGTGGGGCTTCAGGAGGCAGAAAATGCTGTCTTCAATGTTTATTTATTTATTTATTTAAATTTATATCCCGCCCTTCTCCAAGAATGTATAAGACGCATCCAGATTTTCAGCTTCTTTTTAGAGGAAAAAAGTTGCATCTTATACTACGAAAAATACAGTAATTCTTCTGCTTCATCAGTTGCTTCCAGCACTTTTCCACTGGGTTGTACTTCAGTCAATACTGATTGGAAAATTGTTTCTGGGTCAGCGTTAGGCTAGGGTTTTGCTTCTGCAGATGGACCATTGGTTGCATTTTAGCTATGATCCACAGCAGAAGCTGGGCTTGGTAGTGCATTTTGAATGTTTTGATTGTGCCTTAGTTGTGAGGCTGATTTTTGATTTAGTATTTGGAGGCAAAAAATTCCGTTTCATGTTTGTAAGATGATTTATTTGGCGATGGCTGGGACAGTTGTCCTCTTCTTCATTTCTTGGTGAATACCTTTTATCCACTCCTCACATAAGTACCAGTCATCCATACAGATTTGCTAGATTTCCAGGTGACTGGAAGGTCTTTGGGCTGCAGGTCCTTGAATGAGCATGGCTTTTCGATTTACCTATCCAAAGGTTTTAGCGCATAAAGAACTGTGAAACATTCTTTAGAAACTTTTTCACTCTTACATTTGTCACCCGTCATAACGAGGCTCCTGTCAGGCATCGTCTTGAAAAAGAATGCACACTCATCAGTGTTAACGATGCCATCATCTTTATTGCAGAATCAAAGTCAAAATTCATTGGTACCATTTCTGCATTTCAATTTTCTAGCTCTTGGTGCAGACTGGACTCAACTGGTCAAGTTATAGAGAATAAATTAATACACTGTGTCAAAGTCCAAGTGGTCAAAAACAACTTACAGAGGTGACCAGTATAGAGAGGTTGGCTTTCTTTGTGTAAATATAGGGTATGCCCAGTGTATGGAAATTTGGTCAACTTAGGGAGATGGTCAATGTAGGGAAGTGGTCAACAGTGGAGGTTTTACTATGATTCTTTCTGAGCTCCTCTTAAAATCAAAGTAGAGCTTCTCTGCCATGGCTTCATTTGTATGAAATGTGCTTCATACTGACTGGGGGCACTGTCCTCTTTCTTTCTAAAAGTAAATTATAGCTAAACTAGAACACGTAACTTTGATCAAGTTTTTAATTTTGATCACTTAGATTCTTGTTTTATCTCTGACTTTCATGACTTTGTCTTGTTATTTATAACTTACCAGACAATTCAGAAGCTGTTGGTGCTTCTCTGTGTGGACAGAAAAATTAAGGAGGAGAGGTATAATCATAACATTCATTGTATCTGAATAAGCATCTGAAACTTTTCAGGAAGAGAGGGAAAACACTAAAGATGTACTTGAATATTGGATTAACAAAGGACATATCTATAATTTCCAGATAGAGATGGAAATAAAAAAGCTACAAATTGTTCAATTTATCTTCTTCTCGCTGATATAATTAATCAGGGCTCCAAGACTGAGGACAGACCAGAAAAGGAACGTTGAATTTGCTATATTTACTTCAACACTAAGAGATTTAAAGATTTATGACTTGCCCTCCAGCTTTGAGTCTATCATAAAGTGCTTGATGGGGATAATGATGCTCAAACAGAAATGTAGGATGAAAACATTTAAATAAAAACATTACATGGATGGAAAGGATCATGCACTACTTAGCTATGTTGTGGGGGGGGGGGAATGTTCCATAACTAGACTCAACTTTGGAATTCTGTAACAATAGCTTTCTCAACTGCAATTTTTTTTTTTGACAACCAACACATGCTGCTAAAGACATGTAGAAATCTCTAACTTTGTTATCATCTTGTGGTCCTTCAGATTTTTGCATTTCAAATTTAGCACTCCAATTTAACAATTATTAAAATAACTGATTCAAGCATAGTGGAATTTACAAAAGAACTCAATCTCAAAGTGCTGTTTTTTCCAACATATTTGCATATGAAGTATATATATAACCTAATTTCATTTGCATTACTATTTTACCTTGTGAACTAAGGACCAGAACAGGTTCTGTGAAAATCAGAGCTCCCCAAAAAAATCTGGATTGATTGAACCGGTTAAACATTTCTATCATTTCTCTTCCTACAGGATATATCCCTAACCATGAAAAATTCTGTTTGCCAAGGGCACAGTTTGATCTGTAATTAATTACTTCTGTGCCAGGACTCTCGATAGTGTTTTGAGAACCTCTGATCCCTGCTGTATTAACCAGCATGGCATAAATACTTTAATTGCAAAGAACACAATGAAGAGAAATGATCCCAGAAGCGACAAATGAAGAATTTTGTCCCTCATTAGGTAATTGTGGGCCCAAAGCACTAGTACACGTTTATGATTAAAGACGGCACACAGTTAAGTTGTATGATTTGGACTGTTGCACCCCCAGGACTTAGCATGGGAATATAAAGGAATATCCTGGAAAGAATGGGAAAGGATTTATGGGACATATTGAGCAACTGCTGGGGGAATAATAGCAGATGAAAGTAAATGACAAATTGTAAAGCAGTGATGACATAAATGGACCGAAGGACAAAATCTTATAAGTAAGGTCACTTCCAATATCATGTTTTGCTTGTATATTTAAAAAAAATGTAACTATTACTGAAGGTTTCTTCTTTTTACATTTTTGTAATAGAAGAAAAAGTCAGATTGCATGCATATGTGAAATTCATCTTTTCATTCTCTACACAAATTAAATATTTTCAACCTCCATATCAATTGAATGTTTTAAGTACCTGTAAATTATTCCATTCATATTTTAATAGAGAATTACATTGATCCATCTAAATACAAATCTCAGTTACATGCAAGCCTTGCAAAGTGGGAATGGTAGATCATGGCATAATCTTTAAGCCATATTTGGAATCAGGGGAAGTATTTGGGAAGGCTTTTGGAAAAAACAAATTATGATTTAGGAAGATAGGTAACAAATGACCCATCGGATAGCATACTGGTGGTGTGTAATCTAATGGGGTGCATTACATTTCACATAGAATTGAAAGGAGCAGTTGCAGAGGCGTCCTAGGAAAAAGTTGAGGGGAAAAAAAGGGAATAAAAAAGGATTTTGCTTTTGAAAGCAGAACTCAAAAATAGCTGGATTTTGTATTTCAGAAATAAAATAATAAGGGTCTTTGTTTTTGTTGTAATAATTCAATCTCAAAGGTTTGTGAAATTCATCTGTATCGTTTATCATATACTTCATATATCACATACATTTTTCATGTAAGAGGTTTATATTTTCAACAGATAACCAGGAAGTATGCAGGAAACATCATCTAACACAATATATTGTTGTAGCCAGTTTTGTATTTACTGATCTTGCAAGCTGCTGCTAAGCAAAATATTATCTTTCAGTGTCCTTTCAAGATATGTTATTTAGCCGAGTTAAAAATGACAGTCCTGCCAACAACTGTGTGTTAAAACGTCAACAAGCAAATGATAAGTTTCTGAAGCGGAGCAATAGAAGAGTTAGCAAAACGTTTCAAATGATATCAGAACCTGTGCTGCAATTCAAAAACTTAAAACTTTATGACTTTAATGAATAGTTTTTTTAGTCCATTAACTTCACAGAGTTAATCCAGTTTGTATGAACGAGCTGGATTGAAGACTAATGATCTCAAACTATAGGAAGTCAATGAGAAAAATGCCCATTAGGCATGAAAACTGACTGGGTGACGTTGGGTCAATCACCTCTCTGAGCCCATCCTAGATCAGAGGGGTGTTCAGAAGAAAATAACAAGCAGAAGAGTTATGTGCACTGCCTTCAGTTGTACAAAATAAATGCAGTTTAGAAACCTAATATCATCATCTTTTATTAACACATTCTGTGTTTCTTCATTGTTTATTTACCAAATGTATTGCCCGCCCCATCTAACAAGTTTGGGTGACTTACCCCAAATAAAATAACACTGTTACATATTGACAGCCAAGAAATAGGCTCCACCAAGGTCCTCCATTCCAGTGGGAGAATACTCAAAGCCGATTGGCTGAGCCATCTGACGGCTCCCTATAAAAGGGCTAGCTGTCAGACAGGTCAGCCCTGGATTTATGTATAGTTGTCTAATAAAGAGCTGTAGTTTGTCACTAAAGCCTGAGTACCGTCTCATCCATTCACCTGATCTAACAAACACAATCCATGAAATCACAGCAACTGAAATCAAAATAATCCAGTTAAGATAAACTTGGTCTCACAGAGCTGGTGATTCACATAATTAGGGCTAGATTGCATCAAGCTACTTGCAAGCTAGGAACCGAATTCTTTTTCTATCAGTTACAACGCAAAGGCTGGGCATATTCAATTTGGAAGAGACAACATTCTGAATAGTCTACAAAATTTAAAATAATGATCATTATTTTAAGTATTACTAAGCTGAAGAAATATGCATTTCTAAATATGCCATTCAAAAAATAGAGACTGTTATATTTGTCCAAAATATAACATCTGCAATCCAATGCTTTGTTTTGAAGTTTGCTTTTCTGTACAGAAAAAAAGACAATGGTAAATAAAAGGCATTTGAAGATACAAGGACTGACTAAAAAGAATCATAACAGTTTGCTATCTGCTAAATGATAATTAGGATATGTATTCTAATGACTGTCATTTTGAGAGTTTTTCAAATACTGGATCCATTATTGTCCTATAGACCAAGAAGCTTGCTTAAAATCCAAAGCTTCTTTAGATTGTGAATTGAGGGAAGAATAGGAGAAAGTTATAGGAGAAGTGAGTGATGAAAATGTGAAGTTTTTGGTTAAGTAATTAACAAACCATAAAGTAATGGTTTTGTTTTGTTTTGTTTTTAATTAAATTTATACCCCGCCCTTCTCCAAATGGACCCAGGGTGGCGCACAGGGATGTTAAAATACATACAAAATATATATAATTAAAATTTAAAAAACTTATTCTAATAAATAAACCCTGCGCTAAAAACCGAATTAAAAATCCCAAGTTTAAAACTGTCTAATAGTCAGTAATGGAGGTTACGCTAGGCCGGCTAGATGGAATAGATGTGTCTTCAGACACTTGCGGAAGAGGCGGAGGTCGGAGATGGTGCGGAGTTCAGGGGGTAAGTCGTTCCAAAGGGCTGGGCCCACCACAGAGAAGGCTCTTCCCCTGGGTGTCGCCAGTCGGCAATGTAACAGAAGACTCACCTTTGGGGTTTTTTATCCATGCTTATAACAGTCAAATTATTACCACTATTTTGCCAAAAGAATAAATACATTTTTGAGTCAGCATAGGAAGGGATATACTATATATATGATATATTATAGGCTATGTATTATATGAAATATACAGTACATCCATGGAAACTGAAGTGTTTTGGGGCAATTGGAAATTTGTTTCTTCTCAAAAGCCAAAGGGATAATTCTAATGTTAGAAAAGGTTGACCATCAGCAGGCCATGCATATACACAACACCAACTACATGCTAAGTGGGGAATTCTGGGAATTGACACCCACACACCTCAAAGTTTGCCAATTTTGAAAAAGCTGCTTGAAATGCTCATGCTTAAAATTAATAAAGGAAGAAAATAAAAGAAAAAGTTATTCCCATGGCCACTGACAATTAGCAGGCCATCATTATAATGATGATCCGAATGATCCAGCCACAGAGTTTCTTGTTCATCAGTTATCTATATAAATAAAAATGTAAAATAGTTTGTACGAAGCCACTAATCTCAAAAACTACTGCACCGAACTGCCTCAAATTGTGACACAATGTTGCCAAGGACTTCTGATAATAGAATACCTACTCATTTTGTGCCTAGCGCACGTGTTTCATGTGCAAGGTACACACATGTAAAATGTACCCACTGTAAATGTTTTTACCTTCCTGTAGCTCCTCCCACCCGGCTGATATGTCACGGACACATAACGGCAAAAAACGACCTTGCGAAGGAACATTGTCATGGGCAACGCGGAAAACAACGCATGACGCATGCGCCTCTCTGTCAGCCTGCAGCCGCTCTCTTCCACAAACACATATGCATGCACACACGCACACACGCGCCCACAGGATCAGAAGCGTCCCAGCCCCATGTGGCGGGCAGCTCTGGAAAGTGCGCCTCGGTGGCCTCTGCAGGTGGCTGTTGCTGCTGCTGCTGCTCCCAAGCCATGCAACACGCAGCTCCCGCCATCCGAGGTTGCCTGACAGATGCATCGGGCAGGACAGCCAGGCACATCTCCACCAGCTCCCTCTGACAGCTCTGGAAAGTGCGCCTCGGTGGCCATCAGAGGAGCTGGTGGAGACGTGCCCGGCTGTCCTGCCCGATGCGCCTGCTGGGCGACCTCGGACAGCGAGAACTGCGTGTCGCAGGGCTCGGGAGCAGCAGCAGCAGCAGCAGCAGCAACAGCCACCTGCAGAGGCCACCGAGGCGCACTTTCCAGGGCTGCCCGCCACACGGGCTGGGAGGGAGGTGGGCATGCAGCACCCAGATGGCCTCAGCGGTGCTTAGGTAGTCGCAGCCTCAGGTGCTTCCCCCACCCGCACGCGCGCACGCTCGCTGCGGGAGGAGGCAGCCATAGCCTCACCAGCTGACATGCTGGGCTTTCCGCTGCTTGGGGGGGGGGAGGGAGAGAGGGAGGGAGAGACTGACATACACACA
This sequence comes from Rhabdophis nuchalis, assembly GCA_039707465.1. Classification (NCBI taxonomy): domain Eukaryota; kingdom Metazoa; phylum Chordata; class Lepidosauria; order Squamata; family Natricidae; genus Rhabdophis; species Rhabdophis nuchalis. The sequence goes on along the minus strand of CM077647.1, from coordinate 50,126,846 downwards.
GAGAGAGAGACAGAGGTGGAGGGAGAGACAAATAGGGAGATAATGAATGAGAGATCAACAGGCACACACACAGTGACAGAGAGAAAGGGAGGGGAGAGAGACAGACACACAGAGAGAATGAGTGAGAGAAAGATAGACAGGCAAACATACACAAACAGAGTGACAGGTGGGGGAGGAAGGAGAGACAGACAGACAGACAGACAGACAGAATGACAGAGAAAGACAGAGAAGGAGGGAGGGGGAGAGAGACAAAGAGACTAATGACTTTGCCCACCACTGCGTTAGGTACAAGAGAGGGAGGGATGGAGGGGGGCCTGGAGGAGGTTGACTGGGGGGGTGCGGTCTGGTGAGGGGAGGGATATGTAGTTAGGTAGAGGAATATAGAGAGAGGAAGAAATACAGTAGGTAGGTAGGTAAGTAGAGGGATAGATGAGAGGGATGAATACAGCAGGTAGGTAGATAGGTACAGGTATATAGAGAGAAATACAATACGTAGATAGGTAGGTAGAGGGAGAGAGGGAAGAATGCAGTAGGTAGGTAGGTAGCTAGGTAGGTAGCTAGGTAGGTAGAGGGATACAGAAAGAGGGGGAAATACAGTAGGTAGGTAGGTAGGTAGGTAGGTAAGTACAGGGATAGATAGAGAGGAAGAAATACGGTAGGTAGGTAGGTAGGTAGGTAGGTAGGTAGGTAGGTAGGTAGGTGGATAGATAGAGAGAGAGAAATACAGTAGGTAGGTAGGTAGGTAAATAGAGGGATAAATAGAGAGTAAGAAATATAGTATAGGAGACCGCTTCTGCCTTCCGGAGGCAACGGTCGTGTTTTCTGACACATCTGCCGCTAGTTTTCTCTAGTGGCCCTTTCGGGGGTACGGAGCTCTTGCAGAGAGCCCCAACCGTACAAGCGGCTTGCGGTGAAACCCCCCATCCCGACGGCGGTCGGGGGGGTCGTTCCTGCTTCGCTCCAGGAGCCGGAGAACAGAATGCGGGGGGAAGAGTTCCCCTCGCCGAAGGATCGCTGGAACCCCAGAAATTGAAGCAGCGGGCTGAAAAACCAGAGTTGGTGGAAGTGCCGAGGCTCCGTTGCAACAGAGTGGCTTGTGAGTTGGTTTCTGAATTTTTGAATGCTTTCAACTTTTTAAAAAGAAGAATAGAGGGGGGAGTTTGCTAAAAAAAAACCTCTCAGAACAAGCGGCGATTTAAAATGCTCCCCGGGCGCGGGGAGAGTGAGAAAGTAACATCCGGTTATCTAACAAGTGAAAATGAAAGTTTTTGCTAAATGTGGATTCGCGGTTGATACTTCGTATCTGAAACTTGCTACAGCAGAAATGGACTTTCACTAATTCTTCTCAAACACCAAAGAGGCGGAAAAATGGCACTTCTTTGTTCCCAGTAAGAAACTTTTTTGTTTACTTTTTATACGTTCCTTCATTTTTACAGCACTGCAAAAATTATACACGTGCCATCTCAGTGACTCTCGGGATTTCTCCTATTGTGTGCCTTCTTTTTTCACTGGACTTGATTGTAATTTTTTTCTCTCTGGACTTTATGGAATTTATATTTTGAACTTAGACAAGACTTTTCCCTTTTCTTCGATGTCACGGACTGCCAGCTCTTCAGATGCCATCTTAATTACAAGAACATAAAACTTTTACCATGGCATCAAAAAAGCCTCCATATGGAAAAACTCTTTCCGCTCCAGCCTCATTAAGAGCCAGTCCGGACACACAGCAGCCTAAGATTAGTGCAATGTTGCAAAAAGAAATTCTGGGAGAGGCTTCTCAACTAGCAACAATAGAGAAAACTCTACAAGATATAATGAAAGAAATAAAAGAAATTCGGAAAGATATGATGAGTTCAAGATTGGAACTTTTGGAGACACAGAGAACATTAATGGAAAATAAAGAAAAAATTGATGGTCTGGAGGGTGGGGCAGTTGAGATGAGGGGGGAGATAAAGGATTCTAAAAAAGAAATAGTAGAACTTGCTGGTCATATGTCTAGAATTGATTTTGAAAGAATGTCTTCTTTTTTAAGGTTTCAAAATGTTCCTGAATTACCTTCAGAAAATTTAAAAGATTTAATGTCTACAATTTTAGCAGATTATACTAAAAAGAGTAAGGAATATATTTGGGGGGACATTGACCTGATTTACAGAATTAATTCAGCATATGCCAGAATAAATGACGTACCCAGAGAGATACATATCAAATTTGTAAGAAGGTCAACAAGGGATGAGATTCTGAGGGCACAGAGAGATGGCGTTCTGATATATATGCAGAATGAGATTGCTATTTTGAAACAGATCCCAAAAAAGATTCGAGAGATTCGGAGGAAGTATTCCTCCTTATCCAAAAAATTATATAAAAAGGGGGTGTGGTTCAAATGGTTAATGCCTGAAGGAATGTTGGTGTTATTGGAGGGGGAGAGAGTAAGAATTAAAACAATTGAAGAGGCAGAAGCCTTTCTTAAAAAACACTCCTCAACCCTGGAGGACGAAAATGGGGGAACGGGAGGGGCCATGGCTCCGCCCACTGGCGGGAAGGAAGAAGAAGACACAATAGCTAAAAGACTCAGATCACAAAAATGATTTTCTTTTACATAGTGTAATCCTTACGGATGTCAATAGAAACAAATGATTGAAGGCATTTAATTTATGATATGATATATATGTATTCCCTTCCACCTTATGCCGAAGAAAAAACCTTACTCTTTGTATGGAACCCCATAGGCGACCACCACCTCCGACATGGAAGCCCTAAAATATCTTTCCTATATCCTACATACCTTTTTCCCTGTTATAAAATTTGTAAAAACCAATAAAAATTGTTATTAAAAAAAAAAGAAATGTAGGTATGTATGTATGTATGTATGTATGTATGTATGTAGGTAGGTAGGTAGGTAGGTAGGTAGGTAGGTAGAGGGATAGATAGTGGGAGAAATACAGTAGGTAGGTAGGTAAATAGAGGGATAGATAGAGAGTAAGAAATACAGTAGGGAGGGAGGGAGGCAGGTACAGGGATAGATAGAGAGGGAGAAATACAATAGGTATGTAGGTAGGTAGAGGGGTAGATAGAGGGAGAAATACAGTAGGTAGGTAGGTAGGTACAGGGATAGTTAGAGAGGGAGAAATACAGTAGGTAGGTAGGTAGGTAGAGGGATAGATAGAGAGGGAGAAATACAGTAGGTAGGTAGGTAGGTAGGTGGATAGATAGATAGGGAGAAACACGGTAGGTAGGTAGGTAGGTAGGTAGGTAGGTAGGTAGGTAGAGGGATAGATATAGAGGGAGAAATACAGTAGGTAGGTAGGTAGGGAGAGGGAGAAATAATAATAATAATAATAATAATAATAATTTTAATTTATATCCCGCTCTCTCTCCCCAAGGGGACTCGAGGCGGGGCACAGGCAATTAAAAATACAGAAAGGAAGAAATACAGTAGGTAGGTAGATAGAGGGATAGATAGAGAGGGAGAAATACAGTAGGTAGGTAGGTTGGGGGTTATACGGTGGTTGTGTGTATGTGTGCAGGTGTAGATATACACACAGATTGGTTGGCCATTTAACCAGACTGGGCCACAGCAACGCATGGCCGGGTATAGCTAGTACATATATATGCATATCTCTCTATGTGCTTTCTTGCTTATATTAACTTATGGAGGCAGGATCAAATGTTGTCTGCAAATTCTTAAACTCATATGCTAGCAAGTTGAAAAATAGCAGCAATGTTGTGTTATTCTTTGCTTGCCTGCATTTATAATGTATTAGTGCCATCCTACACAGAAGCAAAGAACAGGTAGAAGTCAATGTGTTAATGATCGAGCTTAGCACATGCAAATAAAGATGTCCCTCTAAACAAAGTCTGTCCAAGATGAATGTGGTGTTTGTTCTGTATGACTGTCATAAAATTACTAATATGCAGAATTCTGAGATTATTATAACAATGACAAGGCAAGGATTGAAATTTCTCAGTGACAAATTCAGGGAAAACAAATAGAAATAACTATACCCCATGTCAGTTCAAAAGAATAACAGTACTGATGTAGTAAAGCAGTTTGTCTAGGTTTTTATCTACCCTTGATGATATTTTTAATGGACAATGTGTGTGTGTATGAGTATATACATACACACATATTACACACACACACACAGACATCAGACCAGTTTGGCTGAACCAGTAGAGGTTTGGCAGCCTGGATCATTGGAACAGGCAGTGACTCAGATTTGCCATGCCTCCAAACCAGTTCTCCAGGAACTTCCATAGGTGCCGCCATCTTGTTTTTGACTTCTGCACATGCGCAAACCAACTTTTAGTGCACTGTGCATGCATATGTAGCGTGCATCAAACGTACACGTGCACAGTGCGCCCATGAGCAAATTGGCAATAATAGCTACCGGAACCCACCCCTGACACACACACACACCTTTCTACACTTAGAGTAGATCCATCCAAGATCATGATGCACAAAACAGGAATAAAGACCATTGATAAATATAGTAATCAATTTAGCTCCACATGAAACTCTTTACTTTAGCTTCACATGAAACTCTTTACTCTTTATTGCAAGCTCTTGAAGTTGAAATAAAATCTTACTGGCTTCAGTATAATATCTAAAATTACTATGCATGTTTACTGGGATAACCACCAGCCATCTGTAACTATCATAATAGTGAAAATGTGGGTGCTAATCTCAATATATCTCCATTTGTCACCATGGAATCGAGGTTAAAATGTTGGACTAGGCTTGGGGATAACCAGGCTCATGTCTACCTTCAGCCACCAGTTAAGTTCACCAGGTGACTTTGGGCCAGTCACTCATTTTTAGATCAGATTCATGTTTTTTTCTATTTCACAGAATTCTTATAAGAAGAGAAACTGGAGGAGGGAATGCTGTATAAAGTTCCTTTTGTTCCTGAACAAAAGTAAGACATAAATCTAACAAATAAAAATGTTGTATATAGAGTTAAATGTATATTGTTGAGTCATTCAATTTTAATAGTAATAACATTAGTAGTAATACAACTGAAATGAGCAATTCCCCAATCCTGAATGTGATACATAGACATCCAATATAATGATTATTTAATAAAAAGCAAATAGTCTTATACAGTTTATATTTATGTATATATTGAGTAAAATCTAGGCAGCCATAGATTTCCTGTTTCTATTATACTACTGTTTCTCAAACTTGGCAACTTTAAGATATGTAAACTCGACTCCCAGAATTTTCCAACCATATTCATTTTCCTAAAAGATAAGCTCTAAATATTGGTTTTGGCTGCCTCAAAAATTTTATTTCGGATAAATCATCATCATTGTTACCATCACCATGGTAACAACAACAAAATAGTTTTTGCTACATAATGGAGACAAATCTAAAAATGAGAAGAAAGTTCTCCCTTTTCAAAAAGACACTTATGACTCTCTCTAGAGAGTCCTGTAAGACAGACTGCTTTTAAAATTAGCTGCTTCAATTATCCCTGATAATTAAAATTAAACTGGAACTAATTTCAATTAAGAGTTTTGATAGCCATCTATTCATTCATCTTCAAAATTCTGGAATACAAAAATGTTAAAATAGAAATGAATAGGAATCTTCAAGGTAAAAGAGAAACGTAAGGTTAGTTTTCATCCAGTATGGCTCCTTCTAGGTGTCTGTCTGTCTATCTATTATCTATCTCCATCCATCCACCCATCCACATGTTGCTCTATTAATGATTTACAGATGGAGAAACAATATACAGCTGCTGTCTGAAAAGATGGAAATTGAAGTTCACTACATCTGCTGAGCCACAGATTGGAAAGGCTAAAATGTTCCATATTTTTTATTCATTTTCCCGCTTTTCTAAATGAAATATAATCCCCAAATTCTGAAGTGTTTTGCAGATGGTCTTTCCAAATTCCCATAATAAAAATGGCTGGTGATTATTCGTGTTTGAGAAATCACAGATGTACACTTCGCCCTGGAGCAATATTCAGGGAAATTCATAGAAAAAGGCTATTTCTTCATTTAGAAATAAATTCAATTTTGTGTAGAGTTAGATAACTGACAAGTGGTCGTCCATCTGCCATCAAGCAATCAAACTGGGAATCCATTCATTTGATGTGTCTGCAACATAATTGATTGGCTGTTGTTTCTTTCTTTTTTTAACCTTGTTTCCATGTTTATATTTCTGGCATTTCAAATGCAACTTCCATACTAATCCAATAATATCTGGGAGGCAACCTCTTTTTTTTCAGATGGACAGGACACCAATGACTTGAAGAACATTGCAACACGGCATTTGGTGTAGAATACATAATTAGTTCTCTCCTAATTCTTAGTCCCTTGGTCTGCAAGGCGATCAAACTGGTCAGTCCTAGAGGAGATAAACTCTCTTTAGAAGCCCAGATCCTGAAGATGAAACTCAAATTTATAGTATTTTAAATTTTTCCCTGTGCACCGCTCCGAGTCCCCTTGGGGAGAGGACGTGGTATACAAAATAAATTAATAATTAATAATAATAATAATAATAATAATAATAATAATAATAATAATAATAATAATAATAATAATAATAATAATAATAATAATAATAATAATAATAATAATAATAAAATACTATGGTCAACTAATGAGAAGGAAGGATTCGTTGGAGCAAAGCCCAATGCTGGGAAAGATTGATGGCAAAAGAAGAATGGGACGACAGAGAATGAGGTGGCTGGATGGAGTCACTGAAGCAGTAGGCATGATCTTAAATGAGCTCCAGACGATGGTAGAGGACAGGAGGGCCTGGGGAACATTGTCCATGAGATCACGATGGGCTGAACGCGACTTGGCAACTAACAACAACAACAACAAAATCTTAGTAGATTCAAGTTCAGTAAAGTTCAAAGTTCTAATTATAGATTACTCTCTATAATTTAATAGCTGTATGTGTTATATGGATTAACACCACAACATCTGAGAAGGTTATACATTATTATCTCCATTAAATGAGATTATATCTCAAGGTTGTTGTTATTTAGATTTATTGTAGCCACCCACTCTAAAAAAAACTTTGGGGGGACCTAACAACAAAACAAATATACAACTAAAAAGTTAAAAACATAACTACAAAACATAACACCCCTGAAAACAACATCTGTAGCAGTAAAATCATGATGGGCTCCATTAACATACCATAGAGATCACTGCGGGAATGCTATTCTTGAATGCAGGGGCTGTGATGGGAAGGCACACTTCCTTGTTCCTGCAGCCTTTAACTGAGGGAACCTGAAGCAGGCCCGTTCTGCCAGGAAGATATCTTGTGGGCAGAAATGATTGGAGATAACTATGCCTGCTGGTTGGCTTTACCGATGATGACCTGCTTCTTGAATTGCACTGGCAGCCAATGCAGTTCACACCAGGTATAACAAGAAGTGCCCATTACTGCCTGCATTGTTGCATTTTGAAGCATCTATAGCTTTCATATAGTCTTAGAGGGAAGCTCAATGCAGAGGGTATTGTAAGAATTGCTAGATAATCAGGGCAATAACTGTCTGAAATGCCTGAAAGTTACCCAACCTTTTCTCTCTGAGAACTGGATTTAGATTTTGTATGGCATACTAGGGTAAGGAAAAAGAGATTGGATGGATTCAAAACAAAAATCAACATTGATTTAACGTACAGGAGCAAAAGTTAAATAAAATATAATTGATATAATTTCACCCCGTGCATGTTATTCTTCCTTCTGTCTTATTAAAAAGAACCATTTAATGACATCATTCAGCAGAATCACAGTAGCCCTTGGGCTTCAGAATGTGCATTTCTACTAAAAATTTATCTATGTAACAAGATTGGATTGAATGACAGAATGTGTACTGGTGCACCATCGCTGCTGCTTTATCTATACGGATTCCATTTATTTAATATTATTTTCACAAAGATATATAAGGAGATATAAAATATATAAATATAATTTTTACAAAGACTTAACACAACAAAAACACAACTGTTGACAGACAGGCTTTCTTCCAGACAAAATTGCCTTTGGTTATATGTCGAAAAACAGACAGTTTCAACATGGATGAGCACGAGAACCACATTAGAGAAACATGCACAGAAACACAAAACTCTTACAGGTAATTTGGACATATTGAATATAAGACTTCATCAGATTTTCACAGTTACATCACTTAAAAGAATTTTGTGAAAGCAGCATTTAGGAATTGAGCACTTTTCCTTTCAGTTTAACTGAGAGCACAAGCTGGCTGATTCATGCCTTGTTCATTTTTCCATTCAATCCATTTTCTCTGAAAAGGAGACATAAGCACTACAGCCAATATAATTTTATTGGATCCAATACACTGCCAGTGAAACAAATATATGTACACCCCAGCCACAGCACTTTTATTAAAACAAATAGAATTTAATTCAAAGCAGCATTCAATAGCAGTTTTTAAAGCAATGAAATTAAACTCATCCAATATTTCTGCTCAATGTGTTTTCACAATCAGGTTCATTTGACTCATGTAATATATATTTATTACAGATAATACATTTTATTAAAAATACATTTATAAATACCATATTTCTCCTTGATCTTCAACTAGGAATTAATGAAATTAGATCCTGAACATTGATAGGATTTTTGTTATTGATAGAAATTAAATATACCTTAAAATTATAATCTGAGAACCAATTTAAATAAAGTATTCTTTAAAAATTCATACTGGAAATTATATACCCCATGATATTCATAGATATAATATTTCATAAAAATTTCACATTGTTGTGGAATCATTCAAAAATACAATCAAAATCAACAGTAGAAATTGTTCGCTAGTTCTTGCCTAATGTTCTTAAACAGCATAAATAAAAGACTATATTTTTAAAAAGGAACAGTCGGACATAAAAAGCAGAAGGAACGGGTTTTACTAAATGAAGACTTTTTGTTTATGAATGATAGATTGCCTAATGATTCCATTCCATCTGAAGATTCATGAGAAATGTAGAAAATTTTGCTTTTCATAATTTCTTCTGTCATTTAAATATGTGTGTGTGTGTGTGCGTGCACACACACAGCTCTTTTAAACATTGGTGCATTGATGGTATAGAAATTAATAAAGTGATAAAAACTGGAGCACACAAAATGGTGTTCTGTAAGCCCTCATATTATAGAATTTCTTTCCTCCAGAAGCTGGACTTGTCCTAATGCTATTGGCCTTTTCAAAGCAAGTCAAGATAAAACTCCTCCAGACTGAAATAGGTTTCCTATTTAAACTATAACATATGACTAATTTAGTTTTACTAGATTAAATATATTTACTATATATTTAACATAAGTCTTTTCTCTCGTTACTGATAATATCATGAAACAATGTGTTTATATACCATATCTTATAAATGACTATTACACAGTAAGAATCTCCTGTTTTCAGAGTATTCAGTATATTCAGAGACTAATTTGGTTGGGACATAATAGTAACTGGAGTACTAGTATAAATATAGACACTGAAAGTTTGACCTCATATCTAAAGGGAGAGGGCCTTGTGTCTCAGTCTATTACAATGTTATATTGATAAATCAAAGATGTGTAAATTTTTAGCTACCTTTATTCTCCTATAGGCTTCATTCTATAAAGCTTTAAACAGGTTGCTTCTTCAATATTTGTGGAACCATCTACTCCTAATTAAGTTTATAACAATTGAATACTTGGGTGAACTTGAAAGATTTGGGATTATGTATATATGCCTATGTTGGTACCTATTAGCTTCCTATTGACCAAATACCAAATTATAAAAAGGTATTTTTCCCTTTTGAATGGGAGTTCTGAGCTGTCTTCTTTGGGCTTTTGCTGTCAAGAAGCAGATGATACCAGGCATAATTTGCTGAAAAAAACCTCATGAGACCTAAGGACTAAGTTCATGAAAATTGAGCATTCAAGAATTGTTTTGAGAGGCTGTCCTTTGTCAAGCAGACCAAGTGCTTCCTTGCAGTTCTCCAACTTCCCGTTATCAAGGCTGCCTGCTACAGCTGCAGCCAAGATTCTTCTATTCTGCCAGTGTGACATGAGAGGAATGAAATTCTTTGCTGAGTGATTTTAATTAATACTGATGTTGATTAAGCTGCAAAAGAAACTACTGCTGTGGTGTGAGGTTGGCTTACAAGAAAACAGAGGCATGGGCTATTTAGCCTTCATTATAAAACATTGTACAAAAGAGTTGCAACAGGGAATTTTTAAATCTAGTTCAGGGCTGTCAAACTCTGGGCCCGCGGGCCAGATGCATCATGTATTGGCCACCCCCACATTTAGCAAAAGGGGGGAAAGTCCTAATACATCACATGAAGCTGCCAGGACGATGTGAGTTTGACACCCTGATCTAATTGAACCTAAGTATAATCTTTAAAGTGTGCGTAAAATAGATCTGGATATACAAGAATATTCCTGGCTTTTTTTGATAAATCAAAAAGGGGTTATATGATCCATGTAATTAAGAATGCCTGTTGAACTTTTAACATGAAGAAAGCTTTAATCCAACAAAAGATTATGTATAAGACAACATTTTAGGTAGAGTTCCATTCTGGCTTCAATAAAAATAAAGCAAATACATTTAAAATATTTAGGGATATTTTAAATGCATGTCTTTTTACTAGTAAAACTAGAAATGCAGACAAGTGTATGTCTTGTCATGCTAATAAAACTAGATCAGGGTAGTTTAAAACTAGACTAATTCCATATTAACTCATCTATGTCACCACCAAAGTATTAATAAAGTTTATATCATTTCTGCAGATTGAAGCCATTTTTCTTGAAAATAAACTTCATTCAAATAGATAGCAATGATAGTCTATCAATTTATCAGGAGTCAGAGCTGTGGAAAGTCAGCCTAATTAAAACTTAATTTCATAAGTGAAAAGCTGGGCTAAGAGAGATGGAAAATAGGAGCAGCTTCAGATGGCTTTCAATTAGAAAAAAAGAAAATAGAAACCTAAGTAGAAATAAAAAACATATTCACAATTTATATCAACAGGAAAATATGATTATTGTGTCTTAATATACCATTTTGGTGGTAGCACTGAATAAACAACAGTTGGCAGTAAAGGATGAAGGCACTCCTACATTGAAAAGGGGCAAAAGATTGGAAAGTCTAATTTAAAATAATCTTTGGAAGTATAGTAGGCCTGGAAGAACTTTTTTTATAAAACTATTGTTCTTCATTATTAGAGCCAAGAGAAAATTAAGCAAATTTAGATTATCACTTTAAAAAATCAACATTCAAAATCTAGAGAATTGAAATCAAATTCATATGAAAGAACTATATTCAAAAGGATATTAAAATTTACCTTTGAATTAATTTCAAAGAAAATTCAGCCCAAGATATTCATTCAATTTATTCTTCTCCTTTTAACCTTAAATAATTAGTCACATGTATAGACAAAAATAAACTATGACTCCATTGTAGTTCCCTTTGCAACCCAAATGTAGAAACATTTATATTGGCTCTACAAATTCTGGTGTTGTGTGACAGAAGTGGTAAGTAATTAGCATGTGCTAGCTTTCATTAGAATGAATGAATTTAATTATTTAATTTTCAATAAGTCAAAAAATGGTAGTTAAATCCATAAATAATGGAGAGATTTGCACTGTTGTTCTGTTATTACTTTTAGTGTTAAGAAGTAGGTCATTTGAAGCAGGTATATACAAAGAAGATAAACATCTAAAAGAGGAATGAATTTTCCATAACTTAAGGATAAGTTTGGCTTCTAGGAGAATGTTGCATTTCTTAATGGTTTGTTGTTATAATTGTTAATGTGTCTAATGTTTATTGCTTTAAAAAATAAGCTTGGAGTTAAAAGTTTGTTTCATGGTGGACCAAGCAACTAGCTAACTGTGTGGATCAAGATAACTAACTCGGTGCATTCCAGAAGTTCATAAGAGAACAAAAAGCTTCCCTACCTGGCATGATGCACTAACTGCAGTTCCCCAAAATATTCAACCACTTGGCTTTTAATTAATTAATTACATTTATTTATTAAATTTCTAGCCACTCATCTCCCAAAGTGATGTGGTTTGCAACAGCACAATAAAATAATATAAACATCTGAATAAAAGATAAATAAAATAAAATAAGATAAATTTTTAAAAAAAGTTATTAGTAAAAAACCAAAGTTAAAAATTCAGAAGGTAAAAAAAATACTATTAATATTTCTTGAAATCACCAGTTTGGTAAATATTTCTTCAACTCACCAGTACTAAAAATTAATATTTCTTGAAACCATCAATTTATATCAAGGACAATATAGATATGAGAATACTAATTTTATTTTGTCACCCTTTTGTTTTTTATTTTATTCTTATCCTTCACTTTAAAATGTAAGTGTGTGTATGAAAAGGATTACTATTAGCTACTATATATAAAATTGTATTAAAGTTATATTTGTGTTTGTGCAGGTTGGTGTATTATACTGCAATGTCCTCTGTGTTTCTAATCAAGTTTTCCAATCAAGAGACAAAATGCCACTTTTCTGGTTAAATCTCTGATCTTAATAAATGTGTGGTGTTTCTAACAAAAAAAATTGAATGAGGGAGGGGGAAACAAAGCATTTTTGAAGTTGGTGTTCAGCTCAGCATGGTTTATCTCCAGCCTATAGCTCTTTCTCTGAATTCAATACTGCAAGAGCAATTTAATGCAAACCCAATTTATGACTTAATGCTCCAGGGACCACAGAGGGAGATTGTTACATTATTCTTTTCTAATCCTATTTGTGTTTTAATTTGCTAAGTCTGTAATGAGGTGCATGCCTTGAATAGATTCAAGAGTTTTTCCTCTGATTCCACCTAGAATGTACTAGCAATATTATCCCATAAGTAAAGTATACTTCCTTTTTCTTTCAGCATTCACCAAGGATGATTCTGTTCTTATTCTAGGTCACTCTTTTCTCACCTTGATCCCTAAAATTATTTGGGTTGTAGTAAATAAGCTTCATTTACAGTAGAGTTGCACTGGAACAATGTGTAGTTACTGGGTCTTGGGGACTGAAATAGCATGTTGTATTAGGCTTTGTTAAACAAGGTTAAATAATTTCTGCTCTAACTCATGTTGTTGTTGTTACAGTAATATTAATATTGGAATTTGCTATTAATGTTTCAAGTAATATCACTGTGATAAACTGAGATAAAGCATGATGCCGTAAGATATCACAGCCAAACGACAGCTATTAGCTAGCTGGTTACCCTAAGGAACAACCCAGAAACAAATTGAAAGACAATAATAAACCACTGGCCTTTGTGAATTGATTTTCATTGATTAGAAGAATTGGGTCTTTGCAATTCAAGTGAAAAGATTTATCTGAGCTTCAATCCTTCAATTATTATGCAAATTAAAATGTAGTATTCATGTTACCCTTTTCTTAATATAAAATTCTTGGATTAGACACCAAGCTAAAAACTTTGCCATATAAAAAAAGTTTCCATTCTCTGATCATTTTAATTTAAATTTAAACAAGTTTGTTTACATTTTAATTTTTTTTTTAATTGGATAAAAGAAAATGTATCTTTTAAAACTATATAACGGAAGGTATTAAATAGGAGCATCTTGTTTTTCTAGTTGTTATAAACATATCCAATGGCAAATATGTTTCTCATTGAATAATGAAACTTTTATTTTGCTGTGTACAAACTGTCTTCCCTTGAAATTCATGGAATAAAACAAATATGCCATCTATTTTATATGGTTAAAAGGTTGTTTTAAAAAGATCAATGTTTCAACTATTTATTCCAAGATATTAATAGTTCTTTGCTGATCACCATACAGCATTGGTATATAGCAGCCAAAATATTATCTTAACAGATTTTAGTGTCAAGTTATACATTCTGTTAGAAGGAATAGCAAATGTTTAATCATAAATATTTTAATGGCTTCAGGGATTCATGGTATTCAATGACCGTGTTAAATGATAATAATCACATCTGGTTTATTACCACAGTAATTCAGCAGCTTCTCTTCAGTACTTATTTTTTATTATATGCAGAGTGCTACTGTCATGGTCATTTATAGCTGCAATATTTTAAAGTGGCCCATTTGTTTGTTTAAGGACAGTTTCACTATATACACAGAACTATACATTTTGAGTGATTTTTCCTGAGCTTCCATTAAAAAATTTATCTGATACATTGCACCATTGCAATCAAAGACTGTTACAAACTGTCAAGGTGATAAAGCAGTGGTTGGCATAAAAACTATCTCCCTTGAAGGCATTGCTATTATCAAATTTGACCATTTAAGAAATTTATTATAAAATAAATAAATCTTGAATGACATAATCTAATCTGAGGGAGCTCAAACTTTTTGCATATGGTAAAGGCTGCAGAAACTGCTGCAGCCGACATTACTTCTTCATTGGCATCTCTGTGGTTTTCTACACTCTCTTAGATTAAGAAATGTTTTCTACTTCTCCCTATTCCTTGTTCTGCATTCACAAGTTTTTCTAGAGAACAATTACAGGACTTCTAGAGGGACAATATTGAGTTAAATTATAAAATATTTTATTCAAGAAGACAGCTTCTTACTATAACTCAGGGAAAGATCACATGCTTTAAACACAGTAGTAGCAGTTTTAATCCATAGCAGATACTTATATATGTAGGAAACTATTTCTATCAATAGTATTTTATATATGGAATTTATTAAAAACTTTTTGTTCCCTCTATGGAATTTAAATCAGATTTATTTATTGATTTTATGCAATGTGATGTTGCATAAACAATGTCAGCAGGCTACTCTCAGATGCTACAGAACATTTTGTGGTGACATTTTTCATGATTAAGCACTACTGCAAGACTGGAAAGGAAAATGGCATGCAGCAGAAGTCAAGTCACTCAAGTATTATTTATTTCCCAGAGTAATGTTGTGGAATTGATGTAAAATTCTCTGGCTTGTTGAATATGATATGTGGTTTGAAAATTTTACATCTAGATTACTAATTATGCAGATAATGTATAAAAAAATCCAGAAAGGATTTCTGTTCTGATACAGCTTTATTGTTCCAAATAAACTCATCAACATTTTACCACTTGCTTTGTGTATTTGTCAAAAATATAATAATGTCCTAAAATGGAGATGTACTGGTTCTCCTCAAGATCCATTTGCTTAATGAGTAATAACTGTGCTGCTATTGAATTTATTCAACTATCACAAGAGCATAGATATATTATACTCCTCCCACCAAAAAGACCCTCTCAGTAATTTTTACAATGACAATAAAGATTATTATTATTATTATTATTATTATTATTATTATTATTATTATTATTATTATTATTATTATTATTATTATTATTATTATTATTATTATTATAATAAAGTGAAGAATCTGTTTTTAAAATCTAGATAACTTTCTTTCCAGACTGAAAAAGGATTACGCTCTGTTCGGGAATGGCAACGATATAGAGACACATTCTTTTTCAGGGAAAAATTAATATCATATTTATATTACAATGCAGAAGCAAGCTAGTTGTTGAACAAGGTATAATGGGGCCTGGAATATCAATAGCAATATTCAAAAAAAAGTGTGCTCTTTTTTTTACCCTAGACTAAAACTGTCTGGATTCTGCAATTAAACTGATGGAAAATGCCTGCAGTTTTAGGAGAACTGAAAACATCTCAGTTTCCATAATCATGATTTCTGGACTAAGAGATAAAATATCTAGATAGAAACCAAAACAGAAGGTGTTTTTTTTTAAACAACAACAACTTGCCATACTATACAGCTAAAAGCAGCTCTGCTGGTGACAGTAGAAATGTAGCTTGGAAATGGCATGCTCCCATATGGAAAGCTTTGGAAAGAATTCCTTGGAGATTTTATATTAAGAACATTTAGCAGCATGAGATCAGAAGAAAACATCTTCAGAATCAGGATTGGCAATTTGCAGCAATAGAACCCAAGGAGTACTTGAGAAATTACTCCTGGAGGAAGTTGACTATCTAGATCCGCGCCAGTCCGGCTTTCGGCCCGGGCATAGCACCGAGACGGCATTGGTCGCGTTGGTAGATGATCTCTGGAGGGCCAGAGATGGGGGATGTTCCTCCATCCTGGTCCTATTAGACCTCTCAGCGGCTTTCGATACCATCGACCATGGTATCCTATTGCATCGGCTGGGGGGGTTGGGGGTGGGAGGCACTGTTTTGCGGTGGTTCTCCTCCTTCCTCTCTGGCCGATCGCAATTTGTGCGGGCAGGAGAGCAGAGGTCGACCCCGAGACCCCTCACATGCGGGGTGCCTCAGGGGTCGGTCCTCTCGCCTCTCCTGTTTAATGCATATATGAAGCCGTTGGGTGAGATCATCCGTGGTTTTGGGGTAGAGTACCATCTGTACGCTGATGACACCCAGCTGTACATATCTACCCCAAACCACCCCAACGATGCCGTAGCGGTGATGTGCCAGTGCCTGGAAGCCGTGCGGATCTGGATGGGAAGTAACGGACTTAGGCTCAACCCGACCAAGACCGAGTGGCTGTGGTTTCCGGCTGCCCGATTCAACCAGCTTTCTCCAACGCTGGCCATAGGGGGCGAACATCTTGCCCCTGTGGATGGGGCGCGCAATTTGGGTGTCCTCCTGGATACCCGGCTGTCTATGGAAGAGCAAGTGACAGCCGTGGCCAGGAGGGCGTTTTACCAGGTTCGCCTGGTTCGCCAATTGCGCCCCCTATTGGATCGGGACGCCCTTCGCACAGTCACTCATGCCCTCGTGACATCCCGACTGGACTATTGTAACTCTCTCTACATGGGGCTCCCCTTGAGGTGCACCCGGAGGCTTCAGTTAGTTCAGAATGCGGCCGCGCGAGCAATTATGGGCACCTCTAGGTTTGCCCACGTAACACCGCTCTTGCGCGAGCTGCACTGGCTACCTGTCGTCTTCCGGGTGCGCTTCAAGGTGTTAGTTATCATCTTCAAAGCGCTCCATGGCTCGGGACCTAGCTATCTGCGAGATCGGATCCTGCCCCACACATCCTCACGACCGATTCGCTCCCACAGAGAGGGGCTTCTCCGGGTGCCGTCCACTAGACTTTGTCAGCGGGCGACGCCCAGGGGAAGGGCGCTCTCTGTGGCGGGCCCGGCCCTCTGGAACGACCTTCCCCCTGATATTAGAACGACCACCGACCTCCGCTCCTTCCGTGTAAAATTGAAGACCCATCTCTTTCGACTGGCCGGCCTTGAATAGTTCTCTCTGTCTTTTAATTATAAATTTTAAATGGGTTTTTAATTTATGTTTTTAGCACGGGTAGATTTATTTAATTCGATTTTAAGAAATATTTGTATTATTGTATATTGTTTTTAATTATGCCTGTGCACCGCCCCGGGTCCCTGTGGGGAGAGGGTGCGGTTAATAAATCCCAATTTATTATTATTATTATTATTATATAAATCCTTCTGTGGCTACTGTTATGTTTCAAATTTATATACCGCCCTATCTCCCTGAAGGGACTCAGGGCGGTGCACAGAAAATATAAAAAACAAATACAATACAATACAATACAATACAAAACAGTTTAAAATGAATTAAATTAGGGTCTGTGCTAAAAATTTGGATTAGAAAAGGTTAAAATCAATTAAAACTTTACCCATTAAAACTAAGCCAGGCCGGCCTCTTGAAATAGATGTGTCTTTAATGCCCGGCGGAAGAGGTGTAGGTCTGTGATGGTACGAAGGTCGGGGGGTATGTCGTTCCAGAGGGCAGGCCTCGCCACAGAGAAGACTCTCCCCCTGGGGGCCACCCGTCGGCATTGTCCGGCGGATGGCACCCTGAGGAGGCCCACTCTGTGGGAGCAGACAGGTCTAAGGGAGGTATGTGGTAGGAGGCGGTCCCGCAAGTAGCCAGGTCCCGTGCCATGGAGCGCTTTAAAAATGGTTACTAGCACCTTGAAGCGCACCCGGAAGGCCACAGGCAGCCAGTGCAGCTCACGCAGGAGAGGTGTTACATGGGAGTATCGAGACACTCCCAGGATCCCCCGCACGGCCGCATTCTGGACTAGCTGGAGCCTCCGGGTGCACCTCAAGAGGAGCCCCATGTAGAGAGCGTTGCAGTAGTCCAGGCGGGAGGTGATGAGCGCTTGAGTGACCATGCGTAAGGTGTCACGATCTAGATAGGGGCGCAACTGGCGTATCAGGTGAACCTGATAAAAGCCCCCCCTGGTCACGGCTGTCACGTGGTCATCCAATGACAGCCGAGAATCCAGGAGGACGCCCAGATTGCGAGCCCTATCCGAACCCTGTGACATCTCCAGAGGCTCTCAAATATTACCCAAAAACATTCAGGAAACATATCATGTATATACAGTATGTGATGCCTCTCTGTCCAGTTTTTAAATCATTGATTTACCTACAGCAGGTTCCCACAGATGTTACACATGAATATCTTGTCCACTAAAAAATGCCCTATTGCTGCTCAAAAATCAATGCATGTGATGATACACAGGTGAAACTCGAAAAATTAGAATATCGTGCAAAAGGTCATTTATTTCAATAATGCAACTTAAAAGGTGAAACTAATATATGAGATAAGACTCATTACATGCAAAGCAAGATAATTCAAGCCATGATTTGTCATAATTGTGATGATTATGGCATATAGCTCATGAAAACCCCAAATCCACATTCTCAGAAAATTAGAATATTACATGCAATCAATAAAACAAGGATTGTACATAGAACAATATCGGACCTCTGAAAAGTATAAGCATGCATATGTTCTTGGTTTGGGCCCCTTTTGCAGCAATTACTGCCTCAATGCAGTGTGGCATGGAAGCTATCAGCCTGTGGCACTGCTGAGGAGTTATGAAAGAGCAGGATGTTTCAATAGTGGCCTCCAGCTCTTCTGCATTGTTCGGTCTTAATGTCTCTCATCTTTCTCTTGGCAATGCCCCATAGATTCTCTATGGGGTTTAGGTCAGACAAGTTTGCTGGCCAATAAAGCACAGTAATTCCACAGTCATTGAACCAGGTTTTGGTGCTTTTGGCAGTGTGGACAGGTGCCAAGTCCTGCTGGAAGATGAAGTCAGCATCCCCACAAAGCTCATCTGCAGAAGCATGAAGTACTCCAAAATCTCCTGGTAGACAGCTGCATTGACCCTGGTCTTAATGAAGCACAGTGGTCCAAAGTCCTCTTTTCTCATGAGACCAACTTTTGTATCTCATGTGAAAACCAAGGACCCGAGTATGGAGGAAGAATGGAGAGGCACACACTGCAAGATGCACCAAGTCCATTGTGAAGTTTCAACAGTGTGTTGATTTGGGGAGCCATGTCATCTGCTGGTGTTGTTTCATTAAGTCCAGGGTCAACTGTAAAATGTATAATGGAACTATGAAGACCTAGTTTCATATTAAGTAAGAAACAGCTAATTACTAAAGCTTCAACACAGTGAAAAAGAAGCTCCTGTCAGGTGGGAACAATAAGGTCCATATATAAATGTTCCAGTTTACTACTTTATTGCTCAAGCCTATCTAGTACAGGAATTTTCTCTAACTAACAGTTTGCATGTGGTTGATCTAGATAAGATTTAATGGTAACAAAGAAAAGATGAACTTCATCTTCTTCTGGCTATACAGAGATTCTAAACTAATTCCCTGTTTGACCTCTACTCCATGTACACACACACACACACACACACACACACACACACACACATCACAGCATGTGATACTCACTTGCCCTCCAGCCTGCTTGCGAGCAAGATTGGCAACTTTCAGCCAGCCACCTTCCCCATTGACTATACTCGTAGTTAGCTGGCAGGAAATTGTAAGTCACAGTCATGTAAGGTCTTTACTTCTTGTGTTCCTCCGCCTCACTTAATTATTGCAATGAGGGCCACTGGAATTCCCATCGCTAAGTTATAGACACAAGTGAATTGTACTTTATTATTTCATCATTTAGCAATGGAAATTCTACCCGAGTTATTGTTGTTAAGTAAGGATTACCACTACTGCAATCTGATCTCATCCTACCAAACATGATGAAACTTGATACATCCCTGATTAATTCAACTTGAATTAAGAGCAGAATAAAAGTTTCCGAATTCCCAGACAGAAGATGCTTGCCATTTTGGGATAGAATATTTTGAAAGCATTTGTACACTAAGCAAACATTGAATTATCTTGGATATTTTTTTAATGTACAACCACTATTAAGGCAAAAAAATGTAAACTCAGGGTTTTTCTAAGAATATGACTTCCAGATCTTGAAAAGTATCAGCTTTTGTGGCCAATGGACTAGAAAGTGTAGAGAAAATTACTAACAGCGTGGCCCCGGGAACATTGCCTCTGGGATGTGAGATCAACTTATAATTTAAATGTGTTGGGAAGTTGCTACATGTGAATCAAGCATTGCACATAGAAATTCATGTAGGAACTTTGAAGTACAAATATGTATTAAAGTGATCAATATTGCTCAACATTCATAGGCAATCTAATTGCAATTAACAGGCAAAGCATTCAAACATGAAAAAATCATAGATTGATTCTCAGATTATGCATCTTTAAATTTTCATTATATTTTTTAGAGGAAGCCAAGAGCAGTTTTTGACAGCAACTTCCTGAACTATTCCTTTTTTTCAGATGTGTTATGTTTGGTTGTTTGTTTTGGGATACATTGACCATATATCTGGATGTGTATTTGTTTTTAATTTGTGTGCCTTTGGGTCTGTGTTGATTTCTGGTGACTACCTGTAAATCCCTGCAATTTTTCTTAGTAAGGGTTTTCAGAATTGGTTTGCATTGCCTCTTCCCTAGGTCAGCCAGCTGGAACTAGAAGTTATGGTCTCCTGGTTTATAGACTGTTACCTTAACCACTATACAAAGTGGTATTAATTTAAATTGTTAAAGAAAATTGGACAGTAATGTAAAATAGTATTCATTTATCATTAATGGCATTAAGCTGGATATGAAGTTAAATTATTTATTTTAAAATGTTAAATACCCATCAGGTATAGGCCAATATACGTAGAAATTCAATTCAATACAATGGTCTGAATTCTGCATTGGTCATTATTTGAGATCAATGGCCTGCAAGGTAGTACTGACTAACCACAATTTTCTTGATTTCAAAGTGTTTACTACATTTTATTAATAAAAGTTAAATTTAATAGCAATTAAGACAAAGGATTTCAAGCATTCTGCTTATCATGAAAATGATCTGTTAAGAAAAGCAAGATGAGTGAAAATAACAATAGTAGTGCTTTGATATGTTCTAAGCCATTTAGAGTAATGGGATGAGATCATTCAAAACAAAATATACAAATAAAACTGAAGAGGATAATTCATCAAACTTTCTAATTATGCAAACCATCCCATCTATTGAGAAATTGACCCCTAAGGCAAGGTCATGTACTCCCAAATTCTAAGGATAGGCACATAACTACTTTTTGCCCTGTTTTCCAATAGCACAGAAAATATTAAATCTCAGCTCATGTATTCTAAGATCTTTCATGATCAATAAGGAAAATTTGCCACAGATCAGAAGAGAAGATGCTCTTAAAGTGACCCATTTATGAAGTCCACATAATCAGGTACAAAAGAAATAGTTGAGAGAGAAGCCCCTTGGGACTATCTACTGAAGCAAGAAATTCAGGGTGGTGATACATGACCAAGGTCTTTACTCACCCCCTCCAAAGACTTTATTATTCTAGGTTTACTTTTTCCTTCTGCAGCATTGCTATGTCAGCCAGGTCAAACTGATTCACTCAGAGCTTATGCAAGCATAGCCTTGGGCATCTTCCAGCGTGAAAATGACCCACCACAGTTCCAAGAATTGTTGAATTACTTCTAGTTCTTTTTTGACATGAATCAGTGCTTTAATGGAACCTGAAGGAGGATCTTCAAACTCATTTTGCTTAGGGCAAGAAAGGGCTTGAATTCAGTGTCAGCGAGGTGAGAAAGCAAGAACTCTAGTTCCAAACACACCATTTTAACCATAGGTTTTTTTTTTATCATTAGATGTAAAAAATAGATTTTTGTAAGGGAAAAAATGACAAGTCTCTGTGTGGTCCTATTTCACTGGGGGTTAGAGAGACGGAAAAGAGTGTTCAATCAATTTATTGTAACATGATAGCTTCTGAACCCTAAAAATAAATGCTCTGCTATACACTCTTTTGTAGGTATAGAAAATAATCTGTTTTTGCAAATAAATGAAAAATGCTAAATTTTACTGTCTATAGTCTTAGTAATTCAAGGAATAAAGCAAAACAAACTGCTACACATGGAAAAGTAAAGTCATTCACAACAGTTGAAAAGGATTGAAAATATACAATTTTTAAAAACAAAATATATTTCCTTAAATATAGAGGATTGGATAATAAGGAAATGAACTTATTGCCTTGTTGTGGATTTCTGTGAAGCTCCTAGAATACAGAAACACATCCAAACATGGTTTTTCAAGTTTATTTGGACATAGACAAGGATGTTATCTGATAAATGTGATCACTTTTATCTATTGTAATGAATTATTAATAATAATAATCTTTATTGTCATTGTACTAAAATTACAATGAAATTGGTTAATTATATATATTCTAAACCATTTTGAGTTGTAGGGTTAAAATAGCATCTAATCATTCATAATAAATAACAAATAAATTAAATGATTCTTTGAAAAATTGTTCCCTTTCTGAAGCACACAGTTAGTACTCACTTAATAACTGGTTGTTTTATGACCATTCATAGTTATAACAGTCACAGAATGGGTGCTTCATAGCTTGTAAAATACACCTGGCCATTATATAATCCCTCATCACAGGATTGTATGTTTGGTAGTTCAGTACATGACATGATTCACTCTATTTTGTGCCACTTTCTGGCATGTTTTACTGCTTTTCAGCAAAAAAAAAAATGGCATTCAAATGAATGGGTTTTGCTTAACAACCGTGGCATTTTTAGTGACTACTATGAAAAAGGTCAGAAAATTACCTCCAGTCACATTGATATCTTGACTTACAACCATAATTCCAGGCTCAATTACAATAAGTCAAGGACTACCTGTACATCCTTCTTGATAGTAAAATAACCCAATATCAGATAAAAGAAGGTTAATCTTGCATCTATTATATGGAGCTAATTCATTATCTTTCAGATGCTGGGTCTGTGATAGCTTGTATAGATAGCAAAGAGAGCAGTACTTTCGGGGTTTTTTTTTTTAATAGTTTGGGAAAGTTCCAATTTAAAAATGCAAGACTGCTAACGGGGAATAACAATGTCAGGATACTAATTTTACAAAAACAATCCGAATTTTAATATGCAAAGGGATACCATCTGCCTGTAGGAATAGAATGCCAGCGGGGAAAGAATAGGCTAAATAAAGCTAAATAAATAAATAAATAAATAACATCCAGAATGAGCCCAGGACAGCAATTATCTGCCAGATCAGCAAAGCAGCTAAGAATTAATAGCCTGCTAATCAAGGAGCTGGTATTCAAGGAGCTAGTTAAGTGTCCTAAATTCCTTATCTACATCTAATAAATCTGCAGTTTTAAAACAACTTTGGAGAGTTAAATAGAGTCTGAGGATTGTAAGGAAACTGCATGGCAAGAATATCTATGGAGATTCTCAGTCATCCAGGTCATGATTGCCTCAAAGGTGCCTTTTCAAAACTGGACTCCCCCCCCCCCACTTCACTCCCCTCCCTTCTCATCCAAGAAGATTCTTAGTTCTGACTGTTTAGTCAGAAGTGAATAAGATTCTTGAATGACAATCAAAACGTCTTCCACAAGGAAAAAAAATAAGTTCAGTTGTGATATTAAAATATTAAATTATCCAATAAAGATACAATCATTTAAAAAGCAATGCTGCATCTAGAGTTAGCATATCTGAGCTGCAAACCTCCGGATGACTACTTGAAGATAATATAAATACACAGCAGTCTTAATTTTTGCTTCCCTCTAATGTGATCTGGATTTTGCAGCCCAGTTATAACCCTACTTAAAGATTGATTCTCAGACTGATTAAGATTCAAGCAACTGTTGTATAAACAACCCTCAGCCGTAGATTCCGACTTTATCAGAAGAGAGACAGCTCTCCAATGCTAAATTTCCATTCTAACATACATGGTATAAAGCTGAAAATAGTCCAAATGCTGAAGTTGTATTATCATTGCTGAATAAATCTTTCTTAAGAGGAACCTTTTGAGATTTGTCCTTGAGGAACATCACTTTCAGTTCACACAGTGCCCTAAGGTTTGACACTTGAGTAGAATTTTATCAACTCCAAATGCCCTTTGTGGCTTGACAAATCAAGATTAAATTAAAACAGGAAACTGGCAATGCCATAAAATAAAGCCACAGGCTCAAGCATAAATCTATTTTTTCCAGCAATACCTCTGGATGTAGTCTTGCAAAGCTCCAGAGGTAATCTTAGTAAATAAAATGGTGAGTTACTGCTTTAATTGAAAGACTGCCCAGAAAAAAAGCAGAGGGATACTGAGGAGCTGGAGCATTCTGGAAAGCCAAAAAAGTTGGTGGGTAGCAGCCTAACTACAGTAGTTTACCTTCTGGCTTTTGAAAGTATGTGGCTGCCATGGCAAACATTTTGTTCACATGCCCATAAAATGCTTTTGAAATACATTTAATGGCCTAAAAGTTCCTGTTGTCTAATCAATCTTCGGCTACAGCTGTAGTAAAGAAACAGAAATGAAATTTTGCCTGGACAAATATTCTAGCTTAGCAATTAAAGGAAGCAAGGTTATAAGAGAAGGCAGGCTCCCAATAATGAGTAGAAATACCTTCAGTTAGGTGAAGAAGAATACAAATATTTAGAATTAATGGGAGTTCTGATTTATTGCATAATCAAGATGGCGGGAGTGTCCACCCCCAAAGATGTATACCTTTCTTAGATCTCCATATCAAAAGTGAGATGAGAACCTCTCTAAGACCAATCTGTTTGTGAGCTTGTGGGCAGGTGGGTTTGTGGGGTAGCAGTTAAGGCATTAGGCCAGAAACCAAAGAGAATCTAATTTTTTTAGGCACCCAACCAACTGGGAGACCTTGGACCAGTCTTTTTCTTTCAGTCCTAGGAAGGTGAGCTTGATGCTTTAAGCACTTTATCAAGCTGGAAATCTCATCAATTGGAACTCATCCCAATTGGGTTTCAATTTTGCCAAACTTTAGCCTTCTTGGAAGGGTTCAGCAGAACCCCAAAACTATTTGTTTCAGGTTCAAAACAAAATGTGTTTTCTTGTTTGAGAGTATCCTATCTCTTTAAATGCTATTGTATTGATCAATGAAGATAATAGCAGGGACAATGTCTTGATGGATAGGAAAATGTTAAAAATGCCATGCCTGCATCTGCTTTAGTTTTTGTCAGTCGTTAAACCCTGACAGACATTAACCAATAATGGATGAAACTTAAGAAAAATCCAAGTAGAAAGCAAGAAAAAGTGTTTGCTTGAGTTTACTGTTTAGCAAGCAGTTAAGGAGCTGATCTATGCTTGGTGAACAATGGCAGTGCACTGAGCATGCAATCCCCACTCAATTTTCTGTTATGATACCATAAAGCTGAGTTACTGGTCAGCTGTGTCCAACAGAGCAATGCTTTCAAAATTATTAGTATAGATTTTTTTAAGGAAGAGAAAGAAAGACTATGGGCTGCTAACTAGAGATTTTCACTATAAAATTCTTTCCACAGGAAAATGTCACTGAGAAAGGAGCTGACACAAAGCAATATTTCTCCAGCAAGTTCATGCCCTTCTTTGAACTCCAGAAGAAAATAAAAAGAATGCAGAGCTGAGCTATGCCTCTCCTTCCATTAAAAGAAAGGGAGAAGATATTTCTTCTTCAAGGCGCATAGCAGTCAACCTTTGTGTAGCTGCAGGATATCATTTCTTTTATGATTTCACACACACACACACTTGGGGCTGTAGGGTGCTGGTATGGACATAATGATGTGGAGGTGGGACCAGAAATTTCAATCCCATATTTCCCCTGCTTAATTTTCATTTTAGTGTGTTTTTTCAAAAGAACTCCTTGTGAGATACATTGAATTGATTAGAAATCCAACAAATCACATTGCCCTTATTCATTCCTATTATTACATTTGGGGGGGGGGTGGAGTGTCCATGATTCTATAAGAAAAATTGCTCATCTTTTGAGAATGGCAATATTCTCAAACGATGAACAATTTTTCTTTCAGAATATTTTTTTTTCTGGGTGTCTTCAATGTTGACTCCTGGAAACTGCATGGACAAGATCCTGCAGTTTTCTTGGAAATAATTTGGAAGTCTTATTCCCAGGCTGAGAGAAAATGACTGGCCCAAGGTCATCCAGTTAGCTTCAAACTTAAGGAAGCAGGTATTAGAAATGATAGTTTTCATGTTCTATCATGAACATGAACTACTAAACTAAACTACTAAACTAAACTAGTTCTTTTTCAAAACTACTAAACTAGTAACTACTAAACTAAACTAGTTCTTACTACTAGTAACTACTAAACTAAACTAGTTATTTTTCAAAACATAGCTGTTGAGGTCCTTGACTTGCGACCTCAGCCTTTGACAGCCAGCAACAGCCGGTCGCGTCTGATTGGCTGAGACGCGACTGGCTAGACTTCGGTTGCTGGGCTGTCTGATTGGCTCCCTGCCTGACAGCTGTCTTATAAATAGCTGTCAGGCAGGGAGGACCCTGTCTATTGCTTAACTTGAGTTCTGTGTTCTGTGTGTTGAATTCTTTGCCAATAAACAGCTGTGTTTTCTGCCTACCTGGTGTCGGACTCACTCTCTGTCAGAATTTAACAATAGCCATCCACCAAATGATATATTCTTAATGGCCTCCAACAATGTGCAAATGCTTACCATTCTTAAAAGTGTTCCTTTTTTCATATACTTAAGGATACAAATCCTTTCAGAATAGCCAACAAGGAATATAACAGTTCCTTGTTATTAATAGTATGTCTGTGTATATGTCTATGTATGTGTATTTGTGTAAGTATGTGCACATACGAAATATGCAAGCCAGTTTGTTATTTAGTGGTTGAAGTAATTGGAAGTCCTCCCTTAGGGATAAAGTCAGCTGGATGATGAGATTATATGTAGTAAAATTACACTGCATAAATCACACTTTCAGCCTGAGAGAAATGTAGAAATATATCTTTTCTTTCTTTTTCTTTCTTTCTTTCTTTCTTTCTTTCTTTCTTTCTTTCTTTCTTTCTTTCTTTCTCTCTCTCTCTCTCTCTCTCTTTCTTTCTCTTTCTTTCTTTCTTTCCTTCCTTCCTTCCTTCCTTCCTTCCTTTCCTCCCTCCCTCCCTCCCTCCCTCCCTCCCTCCCTCCCTCCCTTACCAGGCTTTCCAGGGTGTTGTGAAAAAATAGCTTTCTGTCTGGATGGTCTCCTGTGGTGAGCCGAAAGGCAGAAAAGGGAAGAAATTCTGCTCCCTCCCTTAATTGGGGCTTACCAGAGTGTTGTGACACAGTATATATACTTGTTCCCCTGGCTCAGCTGCTCAGGATGAGAACCTGTGACCTAGTGGCAATTATAACTGCCTCACATGTAAAACAGCCCTGGTTCGAATCCCAGTATTTAGCTGATGAGAATTAAATAGCTTGAAATAGATCTATATTAATCTCCCTTAGTTATTTATTTATCAGCACAAAAACTATCACATATATATATATGAGTGAAATACCACTCATGGAGCATCACAAAATCTCCAGAACTGTACATATGTACTTTGGCACATATGTTCCTCTTGGCTTTTAGGTGCTCATTAAGAAAGGGTTTTTTTGAAATTACCATCAGATAATTAGTATTTCTTTTATTATTTACTTTATTCATTAAACATGAAACTCAGCCAACTGAGCATTTAAAAATGCATTACAAATACCATTGATTGGTGCTAATGGTTGATAGGGTTTGCTGCCAGTGTTCTAGGTATTAACCAAGTACCTTCTTAAAATATAAGATGTTCCAAGTAGGGCAGTTTTTTGCAGTTCCACTGGTGTTATTGTAGGAAGCTGCAATTTGTTGATGTATCTTGTAAAATTCTTGGATATCGTGCCAAGTGCCCCAATGACAATGGGTATCACTGTTATATGCTTCATCCATAGCCGTGTAGTTTTGATGGACAAGTTGCAATATTTCATTATTTTTTCTAGTTCTTTTTCTTTGACTGGCATCTCCAGGAACAACGATATCAATAAACTGTACACTTCGGCCCTCTACAATCATGATATCTGGTGTGTTGTGGTACAAATGATGATCCCTTTGTATTGAAAGTACCACATGATCTTCACCTTCTCATTTTCGATAACTTTTTCCACTTTATGTTCCCATGACTTTCTAGATACAGGTAAATCATATATTTTTACATAATTACCAGTGGATTAATTTAGCAACTCGGTTGTGTCTAGCTTTGTAATCAGTTCGTGTGATTTTGCTGCATTCTCATATTAAATGTGAAACAGTTTCGACTTTGTTATTGCAAAATCAGCAGTTTGGGTTGTCAGTGGATTTTTGTATCTTTGCTTTCATGGCATTAGTTTGTAGTGCTTGTTCTTGAGTAGCCAGGATTAAACCTTCCGTTTCTTTCTTGATAGTTCCCATCTTAAGCCATGTCCATGTCAAGTTGCATCACATTTTATTTCAATGTTTTTCAAGTGCTGACAATGCAAAGCTTTGGTTTTCCATCTATTTAATCTGTCATCCAGCTGTTTCTCCTTACATTCTGCCTTTGTTTCTCTTGTTTTTATGCTGTTTTCCATTTTCACAGCCTGCAACAATTTTTCTGTACTTTGGTTCACATAATCATTCAAACTTCATTTTTCTTCTTCTTTTATTATTCTTTCTTTATTATTATTATAGTTGTTGTTGATGATGATATTGATATTATTATTAACAGTTCTTAGGTCCTTGGTTAGGACTTGAGCTGTTGAGCTATCAACCAGCTCCAAAGTCTGTGAATCTCACCAAAGATTAAAATAATAATAATAATAATAACAACAACAACAACAACAACAACAATAATAATAATAATAATAATAATAATAATAATAATAATAATAATAATAATAATAATACGCTCTGATGTTAAGGAGTTAGACATTCTACTCCCCTCCCCAACTGAAAAGAATTCTGTTACAACTGCCACTTGGGCATGGGCGTGGCCAGCGCATGACTCATCTGGCCTGTGGGTTGGGAGTTTAGACATTCTTCTTCCCCCTCCCCACCTGAAAAATGTTCTGATGCTAAAGAGTTAGTCTGAGGGAGAGAAGGGGAGAGGAGAGGCTTCACCAACCATTCTCTTGCCATGTGAATTCTTCATCTCTGTGCTATCAAGGCTTCTTTACTCTGGACTGTTCTGTGTTTGGACTTTAAACTTGTTGATTTTTGGATTCAGATGTTGGACTTTGGAGTGAACTTGAATTGCAGACTACTGGACATTTGCCTTTTGGTTTTGACTATTTTGACTATACTTGTGGCTAGAGTGAGACTTGCTGGACTCAATAGGATCTTGCCATGAATGTGAGTGGGGATTTGGGGTATCAACATTAAGCACTTGAATTAGACATAAAGCCCTTAAAACTTCTTAGTGTGTGGTCTAAAAGAGAACAAAAGTCTTGACATTTCATTCTGGTCATCAAAAATCAATCAAGAGTTATCAGAAACAGTAACATGCAATGGATGTTGCAGAAGCTGGCTCAGATGGTGAGGAAATTTGGAGCAGGGCCCAGAGTCTTTTGGAACATGCAGAAGACTCTTAACCAGTTTGGGTTTGGCAAGAGGAGAAGGAGAGGCCAGGAATCTCAGAAAGGCTGGAAGGATTGGACAAGCACCTGGCTGATAAAGAAAGGATAGAGACTCAGCTGCAGTCAGGAACCAGGAAGACCAGACAGAAGCAGAAGGCAGAGAAGGGTTGCAACTGCAGGCAGTATGTGATGTGAGGAATAACTGCCTCCTCCTTTGGATCCCAACCAGGGCCAAGCGCAGGGAGGCACAATAGAGGTCAGTGATGCTACTCGCAAGGAGGCAGCCAAATTCTTCCTGATAAGCTGCACCAGCCAGCAGCTATTTAAAGCAACACTGGAAACAACTAACCTTGTCATGACTCTTGTCATGAGTCTAATCTGCTTTGTGACTTTCACCTTTGAACTTAATTCTTGACCCTGAAACAGGACCTTAGCTTTTGTTTCTCAAACTTTGCATTTTGAAATCTAGAAAACTAGAACTACATTTGATTGATGACTATAATAACTGAATTTTTCAATCTGATTTTGTTGTGCTTTGTCCCCTTCTTATACCGATATGAAATAGGCAGGTGTCCATCTGAGCCATCTCTATGACTTAAAAAAATAGTTACCGCCCTTTTCGCCTAGGATCTGTTGAGGTCATTTTGCTCACTTTCTATATCAGTGCAAAGAAAGGAGACTTCATTAAACTACATGCAAGGGATTGCAAAGCTTTTGTATATTTCCTTTTCAATAAAATCAATATATCCTGACAATTTATTTGTTTCATGATCACTTAATTATAGTTTAACATTTTATAAACTGAAAAGGCTAACAATATTTCTCTTTTCTGACTTAGATTGTCCAGGAACAGGTTCAGATTTTTAAAAAAATCCTCCCTAGAAAATGTATGTCATGATCAAGGAACTAATTACATTTTATTGTGATATCATCACCATCAAAGTGATACCATCAAAGTGAGAAAGGATTTGTAGAAAATTGTATGCTATTATCTCAGTGTTTTTCAAACTTGGAAGCTTTAAGATATGTGGACTTCCACTCCCAGAATTCCCTAGCTAGCATACTACGGTCTATCTGATAAGGTTTATTAGAAACTGTAGAAGTAAAGAAACCAAAAGGAACAGCTTCAGGAATCTCAAAGATGCTTTTCCAAAAAAAGAGAAACTCTCTTGGTTTTTTAATTTAAAAACATTTCGCTTCTCCTCTGAGAAGCTTCTTCAGTTCTGAGAACAGAACTTTTCAAACAAAAAACTCCAAAGAAACTCGGGTAGGCTTTTGGAAAAGGACCTGTGGGACAAGCATTAACTTGAAGACTGAGAATGTCCATAGGCAACAGCTTCCATATTGCTAATAGGGCATAGCAGCAATATAGCATACATGCTGAGGAAATAGAGAAAAGTTTTGAGGCATGCAAGCTGGCTTCTTAATTCTCGTGTTCTTTCAAAAGCTATGTTGAATCTGGATCAGAAGATTTTAATGGGCCACTGTCTAGATGGAGCAGAGATCAAGCCTTCAGGTAGCAACATCAAACTACCAGGGGATTTTATACTCTTCCTCAAAACTACTTTTGTGACATTCAGCATCGTAATGGATTTTCTTCTATCCTCTACCTTCTCCATGTGTTCTTTTGCATAGCAAATACATATGGAACCTTTCAGCTGTACAAAGATAGATTTCTCTGATGGTGGGGAAAATTTTGTTTTCTAATTGTATAGGCTTGTTTTATCATCCTCTCCAGTCACATAAAATTTCTTTGGATCTGAACCTTTATTGTCTGTGCAACCCCTTATAAAAAAAAAAAAGCAGTTTCATCTGTAGCTTTGGGGATAAAGCTTGCTCCAAATGCCCACAAGTAATATATCCCTCGTATTTCCATTCTTGCTGTCTCCAAGCAATCTGCTGTCTTATGCAGCCACATATAGACCAGCATGAAGATTTCCAAAGGGTTTTGTGTCCTTTGGTAAAACAAACCTGCTCATGGATCAAGTTCTTTTTGGACAAAAAATATCAGATTCCCTCTATAGTCTTAGCAGTCTTACGTTTAGCAGCAGCAAAGATGAAAGATGTAAAATGTGTGCTTCACACTCCATACATCTGGGTTCCTTCTTTTGAATTCATATTGGGAATTTCCCCCAGTGAGTTAGCATCTGAAATTGTCCTGTGGTGACTTAGTGGTGCCGAGCTGGCAGCGGGGAGCTGGCCGTGCCAAGCCGACCACATTGAGTGATCCCCTTCTCCTTTGAGACATAGGCATCTAATAGGGCAAATGAGGAACCATTTTGTCCTGTATTAAAAGACTCAAGAATGGACTTATATCATTTTGCATTATGATATCATGTGGTGACTAATGCAAACTGCATACAGTAGTCATATCATTTGCATAATAATACCATGTTATGCATGTAATCATTTTGGCTTATAATAAATGGCCAATGCTCTAGTTGCTCTAGGAAATGCTCTAGGAAAAATGTACCTGCTAGGCTGGGCCTCAAAACTACAGGATTTGAGAGACTAATTCAGTCTAAGAAACTCCAAATTTTAACACCTCTCATGCTTAGAAAATAGCCCAAGACTTTTAAAAGCAATTTATTTTATTTATTTATTTATTTTTTAAATTTATACTGCCCTTCTCCCTTCCGGGACTCAGGGCGGTATACAGGCACTAATAAAAGGCAATGATATAAAACATAAAATACAGTTAAAAATCAATTAAATAGCTAGCCTGACTAAAATCCTGTTAAAAACCCTTAGTAAAACAATTTTAAAAACTATACCAGGCTGGCCACACGAAACAAATGGGTCTTCAAGGCCCGACAGAACTGGCGCAGGTCTGTGATTGTCCGTAAGTCAGGGGGCAGGTCATTCCAGAGGGCAGGAGCTGCCACAGAGAAGGTTCTCCCCCTAGGGGTCGCCAGCCGGCATTGCCTGGCCGACGGCACCCTGAGAAGGCCCTCTCTGTGGGAGCGGACTGGTCGGTGGGAGGTATTTGATAGCAGGAGGCGGTCTTGCAGATAACCAGGTCCCTTGCCATGGAGCGTTTTGAAGGTGGTTACTAATACCTTGAAATGCACCTGGAAAGCCACAGGTAGCCAGTGCAGCTTGTGCAGAAGAGGTGTCACATGGGAGCATCTAGACGCTCCCAGGATCCCCTGCGTGGCCGCATTCTGAACTAACTGGAGCCTCCGGTTGCACTTCAAGGGAAGCCCCATGTAGAGAGCATTGCAGTAGTCCAGGTGGGAGATGACGAGGGCTTGAGTGACCGTGCGTAAAGTGTCATGATCCAGAAAGGTGCACAACTGGCATATCAGGCGAACCTCATAAGAAGCCCCCCTGGCCACGGCTGTCATATGGTCTAGAGACAGCCGAAAATCCAGGAGGACACCCAAGTTGCGAGCCCTCTCTGATGGGGCCAATGACTCGCCCCCCAATAGCCAGAGATGGCACCAGCTGGCTATATCGTGACGCCGGAAGCCACAGCCACTCGGTCTTGGACGGGTTGAGTTGGAGCCTGTTTCTCCCCATCCAGACTCGCACGGCCTCCAGACACTGGGACATCACTTCCACGGCATCTTTGGGGTGGAACACAAATTGCGACTGGTCGGAGAGGTAGGAGGAGAACCACCATAAGACAGTGCCCCCCACCCCCAGCCCCTCCAGCCGGTGCAACATGATACCATGGTCGATGGTATCGAAAGCCACTGAGAGATCTAACAGGACCAGGATAAAGGAACATCCCCTATCCCGAGCCCTCCAGAAATCACCCACCAACGCGACCAATGCCGTCTCTGTGCTGTACCCAGGCCGGAAGCCAGACTGGTGCGAGTCCAGATAGACAGTTTCCTCCAGGTGCTGAGGGAGTTGTCGCGCCACCACACTCTCAACAACCTTTGCAAGAAATCGAAGGTTGGAGACAGGATGGTAGTTGGCCAACACAGCCGGGTCCAGGGAGAGCTTCTTGAGGAAGGGCCTCACCACTGCCTTTTTCAAGGCGGCGGGCAGAAACCCCTCACCCAAAGAAGCATTGACAATTCCCTGGAGCCAGCCTCGCGTCACCTCCCAGGAGGCCAGTATCAACCAGGAAGGACACGGGTCCAGTAAACATGTGGTGGCATTCAGCCGCCCCAGCATCCTGTCCATGTCCTCAAGAGTCACAGGATCGAAATCTTCCCAGATAACAGACTCAAGACCTGCCTCCGTCAACCCGTCTGAACTAGACCAGTCGGAGGCCAGCCTGTCCCGGATCTGATCGATTTTATCATGCAGATAACACCCAAATTCCTCCGCACGACTCTGCATGTTTTGCAACGCCAGGTCCATTGTCAACAAAGCCCCCCTCATTAGTGACCTTGTGTCAGAGGGGGAGCCGGACCTGGTAGGAATTGCGGAAACCTGGTTGGGCCATGAGGGAGGTCTTCCCCTCGTTGAAATGTGCCCACCAGGCTACCGTGCATTTCATCAGCCGCGGGCCCTAGGCAGGGGAGGTGGGGTAGCGGTCATAATCAAGGAAGGCCTTGAGCCGAGAGAGACCATTGTGCCTCAGACTACCGGCTGTGAGTCCCTCTCCGTGAAGTGGGGCCTAGGGAGGCAGTTGGGCTTGCTGGTTGTATACCTGGCTCCCCGCTATGTAGCAGCAGCCCTGCCCGAGCTCCTGGAGGTGATCGCTACGGTGGCAGTTGAGACCCCCAGACTTTTAGTCATGGGGGACTTTAATCTGCCATCGTTGGGCGAATCATCCGTGGCAGCTCGGGAGTTCATGGCTTCCATGACGGCCATGGACCTGACCCAAGTAATTCAGGGCCCCACCCACGAGGGTGGACATACGCCGGATCTCATCTTTGTCTCAGGCCAATGGAAGAGTGATCTGGGTATAGGGGACATAGTCATCACCCCCTTGTCATGGTCAGACCACTCACTTCTTCGGCTCGACTTTCCGACCGCTGCTCCCCTCCGCGGGGAGGCGGAACCAGAGTCACCAATCTGGTACCGCCCCAGGCGCCTGATGGACCCGGATGGGTTCCAGACAGCGCTTGGGCCATTTCCTGTATCCCTGACCCGCGCCCCGATCGAGGACCTCACGGCCGCATGGAACATTGCGGCCGTGGGAGCCTTGGATCGGGTCGCGCCCTTGCGGCCTCTCTTGCGGCGGCGAACCACCCTGGCTCCTTGGTTTACTGAGGAGCTGCGGGCGATGAAACGCCGCAAGAGATGCCTAGAGGGAAGATGGAGGTCTACCCGTTCTGAATCTGACCGGACACAGGTAAGAGCCCATTTACGGACTTACATTGTGGCGCTGAGAGTGGCCAAACGTCATCATTGTGCCACTCTCATAGCATCCGCAGAAAACCGCCCTGCCGCCCTGTTTAGGGTGACCCGCTCCCTCCTCCAACAGAGGGAGCGGGAAGCCCCGCTACAGGGTAGAGCAGAGGAATTTGTGACTTTTCTGCAGGAGAAAACCTCTCAGATACAGAGTGAGCTAGCCCCCATTCATGGCCCAGTGGGATGCCATGAGAGAGATCTTGTTTGGGAGGAGTTTGACTCCGTTACTTCCGAAGATATGGACAGGCTACGTGGGCGACTGCGAGCCACCACATGTTTATTGGACCCGTGCCCCTCCTGGCTTGTACTGGCATCCTGGGAGGTGACACGAGGCTGGCTCCAAGAGGTTGTCAACGCATCCTTGAGTGAGGGTTCCTTGCCTGCTTCCCTAAAAGAGGCCATGATGAGGCCCCTCCTCAAGAAGCCCTCTTTGGACCCAGCTCTTTTAAACAACTATCGTCCAGTCTCCAACCTTCCCTTTTTGGCGAAGGTTGTCGAGAGTGTGGTGGCACAACAGTTTCCCCGTCACCTGGAGGAAATTGAGTATCTAGATCCGCGCCAGTCCGGCTTTCGGCCCGGGCATAGCACCGAGACGGCATTGGTCGCGTTGGTAGATGATCTCTGGAGGGCCAGAGATGGGGGATGTTCCTCCATCCTGGTCCTATTAGACCTCTCGGCGGCTTTCGATACCATCGACCATGGTATCCTATTGCATCGGCTGGGGGGGTTGGGGGTGGGAGGCACCGTTTTACGGTGGTTCTCCTCCTACCTCTCTGGCCGATCGCAATTTGTGCGGGCAGGAGAGCAGAGGTCGACCCCGAGACCCCTCACATGCGGGGTGCCTCAGGGGTCGGTCCTCTCGCCTCTCCTGTTTAACGCATATATGAAGCCGCTGGGTGAGATCATCCGTGGTTTTGGGGTAGAGTACCACCTGTACGCTGATGACACCCAGCTGTACATATCTACCCCAAACCACCCCAATGATGCCGTAGCGGTGATGTGCCAGTGCCTGGAAGCCGTGCAGATCTGGATGGGAAGTAACGGACTCAGGCTCAACCCGACCAAGACCGAGTGGCTGTGGTTTCCGGCTGCCCGATTCAACCAGCTTTCTCCAACGCTGGCCATAGGGGGCGAACATCTTGCCCCTGTGGATGGGGCGCGCAATTTGGGTGTCCTCCTGGATACCCAGCTGTCTATGGAAGAGCAAGTGACATCCGTGGCCAGGAGGGCGTTTTACCAGGTTCGCCTGGTTCGCCAATTGCGCCCCCTATTGGATCGGGACGCCCTTTGCACAGTCACTCATGCCCTCGTGACATCCCGACTGGACTATTGTAACTCTCTCTACATGGGGCTTCCCTTGAGGTGCACCCGGAGGCTTCAGTTAGTTCAGAATGCAGCCGCGCGAGCTATTATGGGGACCACCAGGTTCACCCACGTTACACCGCTCTTGCGCGAGCTGCACTGGCTGCCTGTCGTCTTCCGGGTGCGCTTCAAGGTGCTAACTATCATCTTTAAGGCGCTCCATGGCTCGGGACCTAGCTATCTGCGGGATCGGATCCTGCCCCATACATCCTCACGACCGATTCGCTCCCACAGAGAGGGACTTCTCCGGGTGCCGTCCACTAGACTTTGTCAGCGGGCGACGCCCAGGGGAAGGGCTCTCTCTGTGGCGGGCCCGGCCCTCTGGAACGACCTTCCCCCCGATATCAGAACGACCACGGACCTCCGCTCCTTCCGTACGAAATTAAAGACCCATTTCTTTCGACTGGCCGGCCTTGGATAGTCTCTCTGTCTATAGATTTTAAATGTATTTTAATGGGTTTTAATTTTTTAGCACGGGATAACATTGTTTAATTGTGTTTTAAAGTATATATTTTTGTATCTATTGTTTATATTGTTTTTAGTCCTCCTGTGCACCGCCCCGGGTCCCTGTGGGGAGAGGGAGCGGTTAATAAATTCAAAGTTATTATTATTATTATCCCGCGCCCTCTGATAAAGAAAGGAGTGGGTCACCCTAAACAGGGCGGCAGGCTGAGTATCTGAAGACGCGATAAGAGTGGAGAAGTAGTTACGCTTCGCCGCTTCTATCATCACTAGGTAGGTCTTTAAATTAGAACTTACCAATGTCCGGTCAGACTCGGAGCGGGTGGCCCTCCAACCGCTCTCTAGGCGTCTCTTCTGACGCTTCATCACCCTCAGCTCCTTACAAAACCAGGGAGCCAAGGTGGTTCGGCCCCGGGTGAGAGGCCGCAAAGGCACAACCCGGTCCAGGGCCCCTGTGGCTGCACTATTCCAAGTGGCCACTAGGTCCTCAGTCGAGTCATGAGTCAGGTCTCAGGTACTGGCCCAAGCTCCATCTGGAACCTCTCAAGGTCCATCAGGCGCCTGGGGCGGAACCATCTCGTCGCTTCCGGTTCCACCTCCCTGCGGTGGGATGCAGCAGTTGGAAAGCCCAGCCGAAGGAGAGAGTGATCTGACCATGACAGGGGTTCAACAACTATTTCCCCTAAACCAAGATCACTCAACCACTGGCCGGAGGCAAAAACCAAGTCCAGCGTGTGTCCTCCAGTGTGGGTGGGGTCATGAACTAACTGGGTCAGATCCATGGCCATCATGGAGGCCATGAACTCCCATGCCATCTCAGATGCTTTGCCTATCGATGGCAGGTTGAAATCCCCCATGACTAACAGCCTGG
This sequence comes from Rhabdophis nuchalis, assembly GCA_039707465.1. Lineage (NCBI taxonomy): Eukaryota > Metazoa > Chordata > Lepidosauria > Squamata > Natricidae > Rhabdophis > Rhabdophis nuchalis. The sequence goes on along the minus strand of CM077647.1, from coordinate 50,089,165 downwards.
GGGTATCAACCGCCATCTCTGCAATCACATTGAGAAGCTTGGGTAGGGCTGCTGATACGTAGTGGGGAGCTAGGTACACCATCAGCTAGCCCAGCTGCCTCCCATGACCCCACTTCACACATAGAGACTCACAGCCGGCTGTCTGCAGCACAGTGGTCTCCCTCGGATCCAGGCCCTCCTTTATAATAACCCCCCCCACCCCGACCCTGGGCTCTTGGCTGGTGAAATGCGCGGTAACCCGGTGAGCACATTTCAACGAGGCGCACCCCCCCTCTTGGCCCAGCCAGGTCTCCGTAATACCCGCCAGGTCCGCCCCCCCTCCATAACCAGATTGTAAACAAGGGGGGCTTTATTAAACACGAACCTGGCATTACACAACATCAGCCGAAGGCCCAGGCCCTGAGATCCTGAACCCCCTGGGTCGCAAGAGGAGCCATGAGGGCCGGAGCACGCCACCGCTTACAAGCAGCTGGTGCGCCCTCCCCTGCCATACCTGCCCCTCCCACACACAGTCCTGATAGAGTGGCCCTCTGTTGAACAGACCCTCACCCCCTCCCCAATTCTGGACACTACACCCTCCCCGTCGGGGCCATTAGCCAGCCTGGAGACACTCCCCGGTGGGTTTTTCCCCTCACCCACCACCCTAGTCTCAATTTGCCTCCCCCTCCCTGGAGCCCCTTAAAACATGAATTAAGAATCTAATTTTAAAAACCCTTAGTTTCCACTTTGACCACCTCTCCTGGTTAACAAACCCCTCATCAAGGGGAGAGTTTCCCTGAAGATTTGTGAAGGGGGGAGGCTGTTTTCCTCACACTACTGAAGAAACTATCAACGAAGAGTCTATGTGTGCCTCTGTGTGAGCTGGGAGTGGGAGGAATCTAAACCATTCGTTCCAGGCAAGGACACCAGCAACCCTTTTAAACTTTTAAACTCCTTGAAAGCTGCTGAAAATTCAAACAAACGTTCTGGCTTCATCAAACCTGGATTCATGGCCTTTGATTCGGATGTGGCTGTTTCTCCCCTCCTGCCTGCTCTGCTAGCCTGTTCCAGCAAACACTCTCTGACAGCTTTCCTGCCTGCTCGGCCGACCTGCTCTAGCAAACACTTCTTGCTGGCTCTCTGCAAGCCGCAGCAATCCTGGATTCAGCGCTACTGCTATCGCCACACCCCCTCCCTGCAGGTGGGGGATGGCACCGCTCATTCATCCACCACCTGCCCTTCCCACCTGTTGGGTGTCAGGCATCAGGTGCTGTACTGAGTACATTAGTTTATTATATGTGGATACATACAGTATGTAGCATGTGTTATTTAGTTATTTAAATTTATTTATTTATTTATTTATTTAAATTTATACCCCGCCCTTCTCCTAAAAAAGGACCCAGGGCAGCGCACAAGCGTTATTAAAATTCTTTATCTCCTTCTTTTTAAATATATTTTTAAATAACTATATATAAATCAATTCTCTTGAATAGGAATGAAATAAACACAAAGAAATTATTTTATAATTACTTTATTATGAAATAATAAAGTATTTTATAATTGTTCATATTTCTGTT